>OX383957.1:2847500-3453225 GCA_947532105.1 Athrips mouffetella | reverse complement strand
ATGGGTTTTCGTATAGGCCCATTCTGTTTAGGTGCTTGCACAACCTACAGTGTCCCGTTAGGGCTCTTATGAGTATCCTAAATTGATTCCGATTTAGCTTGAGCGCTTCAGATGTGTATTTCTTTGAGAAGCCTCGGATCAACTGTTTTGAGTGTGTGAGACCAGTTGAACCTTGCCAAGCTAGGATGGCTTCGCACTTCGCCCAAGCCCCTAGCTGAAACCTGGTGGCAGATTTAGGTATACCTAGGACTGGCTCCGGTCCAGTAAATTTAGATCCAGAGCCTTCTCTTGCCAGTTCATCTGCCACCTCGTTTCCTCCTATTCCCGAGTGCCCAGGAACCCAGCCTAGGGTAACTTTGTTTTTTGCACCTAGCTGGTTGAGGGCTTTTATACACTCCTTAGTGAGTTTGGAGGTAATCGTATCGGATTTCAGTGACATTAGGGCCGCCTGACTGTCCGATAGGATTGCTATTTTCTTACCGGAGTAATTGAGGTTTTCGTGCGCGCAATCCAGTATCGCATACATCTCAGCTTGAAAGACGGTTGCATAGCGGCCAAGGCTCGTGGCTTTTTTCAAAATGGGCCGCTTGCCAAACACGCCTGCTCCAGCAAGGCCGTCACGTTTCGAGCCGTCGGTGAACCAGACTAGCTCTGCCGTTTTAAAATGTTCGGGTACAGAATTGTACTAAAGTGGTACTAACAAATTATATGGATTCTTATCTGAAATAAATTATGTGAATTTTTTTTTATAACCGCTTTAAACGCGCGTGGGGTCAAGTGGTGAATGCTTTTTTAGCGACCACGATGAAAATTAAGCTACTTGGCCAAGGCCACAACCCGAATGGGTGACTAGAGCATCACTGGTCCCGGTTATAATCTTAGTAGCTCGATAGAGTCGTCAAGCCATATTCGTCATTTGGCGGCTTGAAAACTTTGACAACAGAAGGATTGCCGTTTCGGTTTGAAGGGTAAGGGAGCCAGTGAAATTACCGGCACATGAAACATACCATCTTAGTTCTCAGGGTGGGTAACGCGCTTTGCTGTCTTATTCGTGTCTTATTCGTGTCAAAGACAGTGGGTGTCACGGGCAGTGGTGACCACTTACCACCAGGTGACCCACCTGCTCGTTTGCCCACTTGTGTCATAAACAAAAATTTTTGTTAATAGGGTTCGGCTTGCACTCTCTCAGTCACTCTCTACAATTTTTGGACCCCTTGCCAAATTTTAATATATTACTCAGAGCACTAATCTGAACAACTTTCCCAAAGGAACATGAGTCGAAAAACGAAAAAAATTTTGCTCATCCCATACAAATCCCACTATTGCCGTCACAAGATTAGTACACCCAACAGCACGTCAGTAGAAACTCTTTGGACTTGGTGGCATAGTAATAAGAGTTGAAAATGTTTCCATTCACGTTTGGTTGACCGTACGGAAGAAACAAAATTGTTTCTAAGTACATTTTCGACCCATGTTCCTTTGGGAAAGTTGTTCAGATACATGTTCTGAGCAATATAGTAAAAATTTGGCCAGGGGTCCTTAAATAACCCTGTATAAGTCGCTAATTCTAATAAATTATAATAATTTATTAACGAACCAGACCACTTCACCATAAAGACCGTAAATCGCAAATAGACTAAAAATAATCCTACTTGTCGACGACGGAGGTTGCCTGCTAGCCTGATGCTGGCAGGCTTCTGTAAATATGTATATTTAAACTTAGACATAAGCAAATTCCAAATTACGACATTGATTAGTTTTGGCAGTCTCTCGGTCTCTACTTGATTTACTTATATTTACTGTGTGTTTTACCGTTTTTATTATATTTTATTAACCAAAGGAGCCGTCTTCTAATTTCGCAGCCAACCAGCGCATAAATCGGTAATACTACTAATATTATAAACGCGAAAGTTTGTAAGTATGGATGGATGGATGTTTGTTACTCTTTCACGCAAAAACTACTGGGTGGATTTAATAAAACTTGGCACACATATAGGTTAGGTCCTGGAATAGCACATAGGCTACTTTTTACCGCGGAAAAACACTTCATTCCCAAGGGAAAACGCATTTAATGCGGGTGGAACCGCAGGTGGAAAGCTAGTATTTCTATAAATATTTTTCTTCGCTCAACCCCAGGAAATAGGAGAAGGTAGATAACAAGTTTACTTTATCGTTGAACATTTAATTTATTTTTCACCGTATTATCGAAACATGCCGCGGGCTTTGACGTAATTTGCGAAGTACTTCGTCGAACTTCGTTTCCTCGTAACAAGATACGAAATGTCGAAATAAGATACCGAGTACTCCTTAACTAATTTCATTTCGGATGTAATTTTAGATAAAGAATACAAAATATCCAAAGTTACTCTAAAATTTAATTACTACTGACTCTTATCTGTTTAAAAATAAAACCGGTCAAGTGTGAGTCGGACTCCTACCTATAGTATTTCTAGAAGCAATTGTCCATTTTTAGGAACGAAAAACTAAATTTGCTTGCAAAGGTTTTTTTCTGATAAAAAAAATACTGTTCTTCTTAGAAATATCGTTTTATTTTTCTGTAATACTTACTTACATAAACCTCTATCGACTGTAATTAATTCAGATTTTTCCTTTCGCAGATAGAGGAGAATGTTATTTTTGAAGTGAAAACTTCTTTACGCTCGGCACTTTTTTAAATGGGTAAAAAATGTTAAACTCGCGTCAGATGTCGCGTCAGATCCGTAGCCTGATCGAAAAAGCGTCAACTGTCAACCGTATTGTTTTTACAATAGTGGTTTTTATTCAGTGACATTAAAGAATTACGCGAGCAATGGCGCGATTGATCCTTACAAAAAGCATAATATTCAAAAATGCAAGTTTTTACTTCTGCCAGCACTACCGGAGGAGTGCAACCCGTCCTTTTTTTACATCATAACTTGAGTCGTAAAAAATAAAATGATATATTTTAAAATGCTCAAGTAAAGCTCTTTCATATGATACCCCATTCGACCTAGTATAACGGCAATTTCAATTTTGCCCCCCCCCCCCCTATTTGAGCCCCCCTTACAACAAAAATAATAATACCCTTTTAATACTTTCGTTTGCAATAAAGTTGAGTAATTTTATTGTAAAACTATTCCAAATTTCAAGTCGATAGCATGAGTGGTTTCTGAGATAAAAAAACCGGCCAAGTGCGAGTCGGACTCGCGCACTGAGGGTTCCGTACCACCACATAAACATAATTGTATTAGTTGAAATTTCAGTAAGTTAATGTGCTAGATTTTTTGAGTCCGACACGCGCTTGACCAAATTTTATTATTTGTTGTTATTTTATAGCCTATGCCCTATAAACATACCAATTTTCAAGTTTGTAAGTGTTCCCGTTTTTAAATAGAACTAAAACAAAAATCGCCTCAGCAACCATCCAACTTGACCCCTCTCTTATATGAATGTTCTTGAAACGGGAGCTCACCACAATTGGTTACCATTAGTTGTGAGAAAAGTTGTAATATTTAATGATTTCAGACTTTTCCCATTATTTGTACTGTGAGACCTAGCTTCTTGCCAAATTTCATAATTTTAGGTCAACGGGAAGTACCCTGTAGGTTTTTCATTTTTGAATAAATGTATAGATGAGGACATAAAATGCCATATCTTTTGATTGCGTCGTTGTAAAAAATTTAAATTTTCAGATCTTGTGTGGTTCATGGATCCTAATATATGGTATTAATTTCAACCTGATACCTTTACCCGTTCGTGAGATAAAGGGTCTTGACAGACAGACAGACAGACAGACAGACCGACAGACGGACAACAAAGTGATCCTATAAGGGTTCCGTTTTTTTCTTTTGAGGCACGGAACCCTAAAAAGTGTGACAGACAGACGAAATCGCACCATTTTTTTTAGTTCCGTTTTTACCATTTTCGGAACCCTAAAAATTCTCGATCGCGATCTGAAAGTTCTAAACTTGATTTCCAGAGGTGATACTGTCAAACAAAACTCACTTTGTGAGACTTTCCTATTTTTTGTTTATGATATATAGCTAAATCTATCTCCTCAAGTGCTGGATGAATCACTTGATTGTCCGAAAATTCAATGTTATACATACATACATAACATCACGCCTCTTTCCTGTCGGGGTAGGCAGAGACCACAGTCCTCCACCTGCTACGATCTTGACATACTTCCCTTGCTTCCTTTACTTTCATCAATCCTTTCATACATGCTCGTCGGTTTAGGGTACTTTTAACTTTTCACTTTTAACTCTAAACATTCAATGTTGTTCCTGATAAATATATGGTAAAATTAGATAAACCAAACTTAGCTTTTTAAAAAAAAATCTTTACTACCTCTACAACAAACCAGGAAAGAAAGTTGTAAAGGCTTGGAGCCTAATGTTAAGGTCTCCAGGCCTCTACCACCGGAGCAAATGTGCAATTTAAGATCCATTTTTTTCGTTTATTCAACGCTAACCAAGCAGCTATGTCAAAAGCAATCGCCTAAGGCTGTCAGAAAAAACAAGTTTGTATAACAAACGATGTTATTTTTTCCGTTCAATAGACTCCTGTTTAGTGTCACGGTTGCAAAATGTGTTGGTAAGAATAAACAAAAAAAAGGATTTTAACAATATAATTGCTAGCAATAGAAAAGCAACAAACACAATAGTATCAATAATAATGTAAGAAGGATAAGATATTGAAATATAAGATTAGATATTGCTAGAAAGAAATTATCAAAAACTGCAGTAAGAATGTGTGGTGGTAACAGTATCTAATTTAGAATTAAAATAATTTTGTATAAATAAAATGGGTTTCATTTATATCCTAAAACAAACACATGAACTGGCAAAGAACAGCTCCGCCTACATCCAAGTATAGTATGCCGAACAAAGCCCGCCAGCTCGCGATACTTGGCTATGCATCGGTGTTCACAAACTACGCATACAGCCGCAATCACACCGTCTCAAATTCAAAGACTAATTCGGCATTATACATTGCTGATAGGCTTCGTTTTGTTAATTCCAATATCCATACTTCAACGAGCAATGTATGCCGAATTAGTTTCAGAATTTAAGGAAGGTGTTATAGCGGTTTAACTAAATAAATTCAAATTTAACGAAACATCGATGCACAAAATTGCTGCTTCCGTGAAGAAAATTCTTCGTTCCACTTTATTTCAGAAATATTACTTTATTGATCTTAGTAAATTTGTGATGATTGGCACAAAAACTTAAACTAGCCGCATACACGCAAAGGTTTACCCGACTAGATTTGAGAATTTAAGGAGAGTTCAAGTAACGTAAGTGTGGATGGATAGTTTAGTTAGTTCGACTTCTCTTTCTCGCTTGCAAATAATAAAGGTCTTTAACTATGAAATTGCCGAATTTTTCTTACAGATTAATGAGATCATAAGTCCTATAATTCTAAAGCTATTTTTTTTCATTTGTCTTATATTTCAGAGTTAACTTCAAGGTTATCAATTTACGCATAAAGTTTTTATTTTTAGTTCGATATATAAAATTAAAGGTTCGAAAATTGTTCGTCTTAAATGTCGTCCGATTTCATCATCAGATTTGTTATATTTTATTACAGATAATATTTTTCGAAAATTAAATTTAAATTTTGTAAGCTTAATGTCTTCCCAATCATGCTTGAAAATATAAAAAATTTGGATTTTTAATTCCTAAAAAAATGAGTTTACCTAAAATTCGCCATAAAAAACGGCAATTTCATATAGTTAAAGACCAAATACACGTGAGCGAATCAGCTAAACTTCTAGCAGCAGCGGCGGCACTTCTTGGTTTGAGTGGATGAATGTTTAATCGATAGACTAGCGAGCTTTGTTCGGCTGTACCCGGCCAAATCGAATGAAATGCTCCACCTCAGGCATAGCAGAGGTGAACTTGACATAGCAGAGGTCCTCATAGATCTCCTCGACGCGGTCTTCGCAGCTCACGTTGGGGATGGTGAAGGTGACCCAAGGGGCGTCCGAGCCGACCGCGGGGCCCGGTTGGGGCTCCTCTGCGTCCGGGTATTCAACTACTTCCATGGAGTTGTCGCCGCTGTTGTAATTGTTAAGTAGAAGTTCGGAGGATAACTTACACCTTGCATTTTATGCTCAAGAGGTACAGAAGAAGGTTATAGAGAAGTAATTATACAGAAAGGACATTCGGCTCGCTGAGATTTAGGATATGTCGCAGACAAATTGTATAATTCACCGTTTTAGATAATGCCTAGAATTTTTAATTTTACATGGTGCCTTGACATATTTTTACCTTTATGGCTTTCACTCACATCCTTTAGCAAGACGTATTTTGCCAATTTTAAAAAACAAAACAGCGCGTAATTCGTTTCTAGTGTTGTGGTTGAAAGATAAACTGAGTTAGCTTGGATTGGGTTTACCTTGGCTACAATCTGCCGACGCGGTTTTACAATCTGCCGGCCGTTTGTAAACGACGAATTATACGATTTGTCTGCGACACGATATATCACCTTCCCGCGTTTAGTGTTGCCATTGCTGGGGTGTGTTACTAAGGGCCATCGGTGGCTCGCGCATACTAACATACTGCCAATCCGCCACATATATGTAGTAGACGACAGCTGAGGAGTGCGGGCGAAACGTACGGCGGCGCACCATACATTTGGCTCGCATTCCAGAGCTGTCGCGTACTTTAGTGATTTCGCGCACGTCAATGGAGTATCCGAGCTATGCCAAGGAATCAACTTTGGTATAATTTTTCGTAAGGTAAAACCGTTCCTTTAGGAGAAATTGTACCGTGTGTGAAAGCAACTTAACCAAGGAAAGGCGATATGTAAGTTTTTTTGGGTATTCTAAAGAGAAATATCTTTATATTTACCCAATATCTTGCCGTGATTTTCAGGTATGTATTTATTGACCATTAAAGTGAGGGCATCACCAAGACCAAAACATGATTAGTGAAAATCGACTCGACAAAATAAAAATCCAAAGTTGCCTCTTCAATTTTCATTTATTCCTCTTTTTGTGGAATCGGAGGTATTTTAAGTAGTGAAATTAAGTATACAGAATGGTATTTGTAGTTGCAAGGGTTTGCCCAACCTAAAATTTTATTTTATTACTTAGTTTTTACAAAAAGTCGATATTTTATATCAGGCGCTTACGTCATTTAGTTTTGATAACACGCACAGTATATCTGTCGCAATCGAATGCGTTGCGGATTGCGCACTTTATCCCTTTCTTTCAAGCGAAAAGACTGCGCGCACTGTCAAATATCTATCTTTTCCCATAGCCTCTTAAGTGCTCGATGGCGATAGTGGACGGCGGGTAGCCCCATTTGATCGTGGTGTGTGTCGTCAAGTGGTGATAGACACATTTTGTAAAGGAAGACGAAATAGTTTTTGAGTGAAAAATATTTTTTTTTCGGAAAGTTGTTCATTTCACAAGAAGTGTTCACCGTGATAACTAAAAATTTATCAAACTTTTAAGGGTCTAAAGAACAAGTGTACCCATATTGAACGCTTGAGTATAAAATGCAAACTGAGAACTATTTGTGCAGGTTATCGTCCGTCTTTATCTAAAAAGAAACCTGTGGAATGTTATACGTGATAAAATGTCCTATTTATGTAAATTTGTCTGTCAAAGGCGGCTTTTGCTAAGATCAAAGGAGTAAGACTTTTGTAAACTCGTTTACTATTATACAATATATTCTGTGATCAGGGCCTATAGAGACATGCGGCCTTCTACTATCGCAAACGCTAGTAGAATAGAATGAAAATGTATGGGATTGACATTAGCTAACGAAATGTTGCGTGACAACTTTTATCAATCCTATACATTTTTATTCATAGAAAGAAAGCCACTTGTCTCAGGGCCCAGGTAATGGCAAAATAGTTCTTACGCAACTGTAGTCCATAAGTAAGACATCTTACCGTTTATATTACAATCACGAAAAAAGAGAGATAAAATAAGTAGGACCTTACAAAACGACGAAGAAATCTTAAGAAATCCTGCGAATAAAATCTCTTAGACGAAAACTAATATGATATGGTTGATTTAAGCTCAACGTTGTTATGCTTTGTTAACTTCATTTCGACTAAGAATTAAGAAATATTTTGATATTGAGTACATCACATCCCATAAAACGTCCACTGCTGGATACTGAGTTCCCTCCAGAACTCCAGCTAAAATGCATAGTTCTTTGGAAAGGAATTACCACAGCTACCACGCTTATTGTAAGCGTTGTGGTTGGCGACCGCTGTTTTTGTTGACCGCAGTATGTAAGATGGTATGATACACGGAAATATGCTGCTGCCCATTCTTCCGGTTCATTAACCCTTAGTCGCCTCTAACGACATGACGACATCCACGGGTAGAGATTTATATATTCTTAACACTACCTTCCAACTTTCTGCCCAAGAAGTGAAGTTTAAAGTGAAAAAAGAGTTGCAAGACTGGACCTTCGTTCATTGATTCTATAATTTTATAATCGCATGTTAGTTTATTTTTAATTTGATTTTTGAAATTGGTTTTAAATTTGATTTTAATTTGACTTTTAATCTGATTTTTAATTTTATTTACTTTTTGTTGTAAATTAGAATAAGTACCGCTACTTTTACTTCTATGTTTATGTTAAAAATACCACAGGACAGGCTCTAGGCCTAGTGTGGATTTTTTGTGAATTTATTTCTGGTACGGGACCCTTTTTGACAAACTATAACGATAACCTAACGATAACCTAAATAGATGGGTTGGTACTATTCATCGCCGCACCACACGGGCCAGCGGGCACTATATTTTTAGTAAAAGCAGTAAAATGACAAAAAACTTTTGTATTCTTTGCTTTTAATCTGGAGTATCTAATATTGCATAATATGACCAGCAATTGCCAGCTTAAGAGCGATTCGAAATTCGATCACCTGATTTTCAGCGAATCACTGCAGAAATGCAGTAAAATATTCCTCGTGACTACGGTTTTACGTTTATCGATTGCATTCTACGTGAAGCAAAGGTCGAGTTATATTTGAGTTTGACCTTTGGAAATGTACATTCTATTAAAATACGTCACGTTTTATAGAAATTGCCAACTTTATGATTTAACTCGATGTATAAATATTATTTTCTAGGTATTTGAGGAATTTTAGCAATCTTTACGGGTCTTAACATTTTAGAAACAAGGACGAAAGTGTCTAAAACTATTGTGCAACAAAGAAGAGGATACGAAATACATGGAGACTGGTTTTTCAGTCAAATCTAATTATTGAGGCCGCGTTACGAAACGGTGAGAAATTACCAAAATAACAGGTTAGCTAGGTACGAGTATATGCGTGGCCGAGACAGACTGCTGTTAAAGGGAGCTGAAATGAACTAAGCAAATGGAGTGTAATAAATAATACCAAGATTCGAAGATAGGATTATATTGAGGCAATGGGCACAAGTGGTTAGTTTGAATTTTCAAGACAGACTGCAAGTTTTAGAAAACAAATATAAAAAATACAAAGGAGAAAATCGAGCAAGGAGTATGCGACAGGAGCCTTTACGGAACTGCCTCTAAACAGAAAACCATAGAAAATTTATATTAAAGGCCGAGCCTACAAGCGAAGTACAGTTGCCCTGGCTCTTGTAGATCTTCGGAGATGAGAATAAACCCACCGACAGACAAATTTACTTAATATTTTAGACATTCATATAAAACATGTAATGTGTAAATCAGTAAAGTACGATCGTGTAAGTGTAAATACTTACACAGACTGCAGATCCTTATAGATGTCCTCTTCGGATTGTGTTCTGTGCGCGGAGAATGGTCTGAAAGAAGACAAACCATCAATAAAAGAGAAGAAAGGAGACGAATGAAGAAAACAATGCTGTGTCTCGAAGGGATCGTTAAAATAAAAGCGATAAGATAGTTGAGGTATTTTTATGTTAGGTACATGTTAAAGTTATCCAAATGGCTATGGAAAGGGCTCTGCACGGAGTCTCTCTGCGGGATCGAATCAGAAATGAGGAGATCCGCAGAAGAACTAAAGTAACCGCAATAGCCGTGAGAATCGCCAAACTAAAGTTGCAGTGGGCAGGGCACATCGCAAGACGAACCGATGGCCGCTGGGGCGTGAAGGTTCTAGTGGAGACCACGTACCGGAAGACGTAGCGTGGGCATGGGTAAAGCCACGATCACACCTAGCTGAATTCAAAGACTAATTCGGCATACATTGCTGAGAGGCTTGGTAGTGTTAATTGCAATATCCTTACTTCAACGAGCAATGTATGCCAAATTAGTCTTTGAATTCAGCTAGGTGTGATCGTGGCTTAAGCCCCCACAAGAGGACCGACGATCTAGTCCTAGTCGCGGGAAGCCGCTGGATGCGAGCAGCACAGGACCGGTCGTCATGAAGATTTTAAGGGGAGGCCTATGTCCAGCAGTGGACGTCTTTCAGCTGATATGATGATGATGTGTTTATAAGAGTCATCCCATAAAAGAATCATTATAATTTTTTTACACCCCATACAAAATGTGCTATCAGTAATCAAACACAATCTAGGAAAGATTAAATTTTTTTTCGAACTTCGATCTTAGGTTCAATGGGAAAGTTGTTCAGTTTCATGGTCTGTGTAACATGCCATAATGATGTTTACTATTTCATTAGGATAAATAAAATTTTATTTTAATTTAAAAATAATAATTATTATGGACATCAAAATTTATGATTGTGCATCAAAATTACTAACTGTGCATCAAAAATAATTATTATGCATCAACAAGTTTTAGGTTAGCGAGCGTGCCGCGGCAGCGGCCGGCGAGTACCAGAAAGAAATTAGTGGTTAAGAAAGTTTTATTTAGTTGCACGTTGTTTGTGGCTGAGTTAGTAATTTAGAGTGCAATAATGCTATTAAAAAGAAGTCTAATGGTATTAAAAAGAAGTCTGTTTAATTAACACCTCTTATAAAGTAGTTTATTTTAGAACAAAAGTCGCGTATTAATGGACTTCAGGCATCTGACAACTTGACGTCGTCGTTGAGATCCTATACAATGGGGAACTTTTAAGTACCACCTTTGTTGAAAATCAGCTTCTTACAATAGGGAACAGAAATTAGAACAGGCTTCGAGCGAAAGGTAGACATAAAGATAGACTCGCAACCTAGAAGGATTCCGTAGCATTATTTTCGTTTAATTATTAAAATACATAAATATATATATATGTCACAGGCAATGTGTCAAATCCGGCATTCTATAGAATACTTAGTCATTCTATACAATGCCTAAAACCTTCAGGCAAAGTATGAAAAGTGCTCGTGACCCACCCAAAATGCGAGAGTGGCACACGGTGGAGTTTTTCAGTGTTTTTCACATCGAGTCGTTGTCCGCGGTAAAAGAGATACTCGGCCACTTTTTATTATTTAAAAAAACCTCGGATTTCAAAATGGTTGCAACTAAACCTGTAGCCCCACGCATTGACGCCAGAAAAGACGGCAAGCTGACGTTTTTCGCTCGGCGCGCCCCCAGACTACTGGCAATGTCGCTTGGTCTTTAAGCTCGACATTCATATCATCCCATGCAACGTCCACTTTGGACTGGATTTACCATAGTCATCACGCTTGTAAGCGTTGCGGCTGGCGACCGCTGTTGTTGGTGACCGTAATATGTAAGATGGTACGATAGAAAGATGTTTCTGCCCATCCTCCGGTTCATAAGCCCTTAGTCGCCTCTTACGACACGAACGGGTACAATAATTTGCCGGCATCACACATGGCATTCAAGGACTGCAAAATGTTTGTTTACTAAAGGTTAAAGTGCCCATGTGCTGCAAGCTACGCAGTTTCTGAGAAAAAGGGAATGAAAATGAAATCGCATTTATTTTATGTACAGCACGGAACACCAAAAAACATTCATCATTACGAATTCATTCATCTTTAGGTATTCATTCAACATTCCGTTCAAGAGCACTCAAAAAGTTCTCGATTGACACGAAAAATCTGTCGGGAACTTACTTGCAAGTTAGAGAGAAGGCTCGAAACTTTTAATGAGTATTTTGGGATTAAGAATTATTATTTTTAAACGGCAACTGCCGTCGATTTTAGACATTATGCCATGCCAAATGCTGTTTGTGATTGTAAAACTTGAAAAGACTGCGTGAGACTCGAAATATATCCCACCCAATTTATGGCATAGATTAACTGTATAGTTATTGCGTTAGACATCTTTGGATGGGCTTCAAATCGATACAGCAGAAGAGTTAAAAATTTGAGTTATTGTTTGGGAAGCAAACAGTCATACACAAGTATTACAATACATATACTATTACATAGACCTAGAGCTCCACTTAAAAAACTTAAACATGCGAAGAAGAGCTCAAATATAAGGTAACGGTAGTACAGCTAACAATAAAAATAAATATGAGAAACAAAAATAAAAATTAACTAAAATAAAGACGCAAGACGATTACAAAATTTATCAATAGCTGCGATCGATATGATACCTATAATCTGTCAATCAATTGACCAAAAAGCTAGCTTATCAATTGAAATGGTAGTTCAATCGATATCACAATCGATTAATAAGTTAGGCTACCGCCATAACTCGTTCAATGCTCATTCGATGGCAGATAGATTTGGTGTAAAATAGCCGATCGTTCTTTTTTAGTTCGTGGTATATTTTGGGAAGGGAAGTACCACAGACACCACGCTTGTAAGAGTTGCGGCTGGCACCATTGACGGCGTTAGATTGTGACTCAAGGATATAAGATGGTACGATACGCAGGACACAACTGCTCATCATCCGGTTCTAAATCCCTTAAGCCACGATCACACCTAACTGAATTCAAAGACTAATTCGGCATACATTGCTTCCCACCCTCCCGGCTTGGTCATGTTAATTGTAATATCCTAACTTCAACGAGCAATGTAAGCCGAATTAATTTCTGAAATAGAGAAGGTTTGATCGTGGCTTTATTCGCCATTTAAGACTCTCACAGGTAGAATTGGGGAGGTACTATTAAACGGACAACAGAGTTTCTAGGCCGCCTAATAGCTTGTAAGAACAAGTTTCGTCACTATCTACAACTACATTTATAATACACATAATGCATAATACATGAGAGTAGATTCCTTTGTTTTATCCTGAAGTGGATAGCGCATTTATAGCATTAGATAGATAGATAAACACTTTATTGTCACACACAGAACACATTAACAATTACAAAAGAGTCTTAAATCTAGGGTGACAAAGGCGGTCTTATCGCTGGGAGCGATCTCTTCCAGACAACCTTTGCATGTAGGAAAGTGTGATAGAGAACTGCAGTAGTGTGCCAATCTATAATATTAGCATTAATTCATAGATAAAAAATATCCACTTACATTGTCGGCTGTGCCAATATTTACGTATTGCATAATGCTCCAAAAATATTGGTGGGGGAATTCGTAAAATAAACAAATTGCTTCAATGTATATTGTAAACAGTTCGCGCGAGGTGCAGATACCAATACTTGTAATGGTGAAACATTTATGTAAACAAACGCAGGTGGAGTTTCGCGCCCATTGATGATTTTGTACTATACAGCGAGTAACGGGAAGTTGTGATAATACTGAAGGGTGTGAATCTGCCCATGAAACTGAACAACTTTTCCCAAGGAACAGGTCGAAATACGAAAAACCAAATTTGACCTCCCATATAAAATGGGCTATCAGCTGATGCAGTTTCTATCGGAGGTCAAAAGATTTTGTTCTTTGACCTATGTTCCTTGGGAAAAGTTGTTCAGTTTCATGGTCAGATTCACACCTTTATATAAAGTATAATTTTCTGCAGAGTGAGCCTTGTCAATTTAATGAAGCTCTCTTTTTAGGGATTTATTTAGATAAATTAGGTAATAGTCCGAGCGTATGGTTCCGGCTAAGAACAGTACCATCCTATTTCTAGAAACTAGTAGGAAAAAAGAAGCAGGAAATATCACATAAAAGCTTTGGCAACTCTCGTCGCCCACCTTTACAAAATTATGTGTAATTTTTAAACAATTATGTATAAAGTCACACAATTACATATTAGAATAGAAAAAGTTACGAATTTTTCGAATTACAGTTATTTTATAACTAGTTTTCTCTTTAGAACTACTTGATTTGTAACAGTTACCGTGTAGCAGAAGGGAAGCTCACGGAGACGCGGATGCCACCTAAGTTATGTGGGTAAACAAGATAGCAAAAGGATATGGGACGACGTGTCTTATCTGCGTTAGTCGCAGTAGCACGGTCCCGTACTCATCTTGTCTTAATTATGTCTCTCATCTCGTCGTAATGGGACGGTGTACCGAAAACTTAAGAGACGTGCTCAGTCTACGAAACTGAACAACTTTCCTAAAGAAACATTTTTGGAATATGAAAAAAAAATTTGATCTCTTCTCCCTGTATCACCACAATGCTTGAGGTACCTAGGAGCAACACCAATTTCTTATTTCATTCTTTTTTTGTCCGTGCTGCTCAACTTTGGAATCGTCTTTCCAAATCTATTCAGGAGAGTCCCTCAATTGCCACTTTTAAAAAAAGAGTAAAGGAGCATCTTCTCTCACAAATCACTGCTTCGTGTTCGTAGTCATCATTGTTAATTGTTCTTCATAACTTTCTGTATTTATATGAATATATCTATGCAGGTATTTATTTATATGTAAGTATTGTTATATGTATGTATCTTCTGTATGTATTTATATTATTTATATATTATATTTATACCTATATCATCAATATATTTCATTAACTTGTTTATTTTATACCATTTATTTATTTTATATTATTACATCTGGTTTTTGTGGATTTTAATAATGCACTAACTAATGAACACTCTCTCTCACTACCATGGGTTGGCTGGAAGAAATCTCTTTTAGAGATAAGCCCGCCTTTGTAAATGTCCTTTTGTATGTAACTTTCTGTATGTGAATTTGTGCAATAAAGAATATATACAAATTGCTCATTCTGATCGAACAGTTTGTATGGAGAGGTCAAAAATGTCTTTCATTTTCCAAAACTGTTTCTATGGGAAAGTTGTTCCGTTTACTGAGCAGAGGTGCTAGCACCGAACTCAATCGTTATCGATTCTCTCTTTTTTCCTGTACAAGAATAAAAGAGAGATTCGATAACGATTGAGTTCGGTGCTAGCGCCCAAGTCAGTTCAGTTTTTGGTACACCGTCCCTTACGCCCTGTATTGTTGAGCTTTCATTCGGATAAATACACACTGACAGGGAATTCCAGGCAATAGATAAGAGATAAGTCTCTAAAAGATACCTCAACTTTGTGCGAATGAAGGACTCTTCTGTACTTGTACTACTATCTATTCTGTGGCCCCGCGCCGTTAAAGGCCGCTGCATAACGGTATTTCGTAATGGAGTGTAAACGTACGTAAGATGAATTTATAATAATAACGACAACTTGCAACTCCAGACACACAAAGAAAATCCTCAAATGCTAACCAACACAACTAAACACAGAAACTAGAATTCAGTCAATTCATTAATGAGGTACTTATTAAAACTTGTCATTATGACATCCTCTTCCGTTTACAAATAAACACAAATATAACAACGGCTGAACCGATATGAAGACTTTTTTAATGTACGTAAAATTCATAGCCCAGATATTTGCTCAGAACAGCGACAGGCGAAATGTTCATCGTTTGTGGAAAGGCCCTATTTTTCTGCATCATATGATGTGTCAGTAAAACGTTTTACTTCCCACCAAACTCATCATTTAAATATCTGCACCGGCCAGGAATCAAGCCTTGGCGGAAATGACGTTCGGCTTCCAGGTATAAACATCCATACCTAAAGATGTAGCCAAACAAATCCTGACCCTTAAATGGAGGTGGGCTGGCCATATTCAAAGAGTAACGGATAGCAGATGGTCACAAACCGTAACAAATTGGTACCCAATGTATAAAAAGAGGAGACGAGGGAGATCACTGAAAAGATGGAAAGACGACATAATAGCAATAGCCGGAAAAAAATCGCATAGAGTGGCTCAAGATAGAGAAAACTGGCACAATTTGGAGGAGGCTTTCACCGCAAAAGGCGGCCCTTACACCTAACAAAAACTAACATAATTTTTAAGAAACAAAACTAACATATACAAATAAGAACTCATTATTTTAAGAAATACTGTAGAAAGATTCTTTTGTAAGGGAAAAATAAAAGCTATATTATTATATTACCTAATTGTGAGAAATTATCTCAATGGTAATGTGTGGCGTAGAAGCAGGCAGCAGTTAGGCTGCGGCTTTCAAAGATAATGTAAGTAAAAAGACGTCCAATACCGACGACAGACCAACCATGGACCTGAACCAGATCGTTGGTCTACATGTATTCGAGGTAATGGCATTTGCGCGATATTACTAGCATGCGCTTCGGGGCAGTGCACAGAACGCGGTAGAAGATAGTATTCGGTCAGTAAGAAAGACACATACTGTGGGACTTAACAAGACCTTAGCCAAATCGTTGGTCTACATGTATTCGAGCTAATGATATTTGCGCGATATTACAAGCCTGCGCTTCGGGGCTGTGGCTCAGTTTGATCAGCGTGCACAGAATGCGGTAGAAGATAGTATGCGGTCAGAATGAAAGACGCCTAATACGGAACTTAACGCGACCTTAATTGACTAGGTTGTTATTTATGCGTGATTGGTACTTATGCGATGTTGAAAGCCTGCGTTTTTGGGCACTGGCTCAGTTTGGTTGGCTAGCGTGCACAGAACGCGGTGAAAAATAGTAGGCGGTCAGCAGGATTATGAAGCCTACTATGGGACTTAACACGACCTTAACCAGATCGTTGGTCTACCTGTATTCGAGTTAATGGTACTTACACGGTATTGTTAGCCTGCGCTTTGTGGCACTGGCTCAGTTTGGCTAGGGTGCACAGAACGCGGTGGAAGATAGTAGGGGGTCAGTAGAAAAGACGCCTACTACTGGACTTAACACGACCTTAACTAGATCGTTGGACTACATTTATTCAAGCTAATAGTACATGCGATATTATTAGCCTGCGCTTCGGGGCAGTGGCTCAGTTTGGCCAGCGTGCACAGAACGTGATGGAAAACAGTATAAGGTCAGAAGGAAAGACGCCTACAGCGGGACTTAATACGACCTACACCAGATCGTTGGTCTACATGTCTTCAAACTAAGCTGGTACTTACAAGATATTGTTAGCCTGCGCTTTGGGGCACTGGCTCAGTTTGGCCAGCGTGCACAGAACGCGGTGGAAAATAGTATAAGGACAGCAGGAAAGACGCCTACAGCGGGACTTAATACGACCTACATCAGATCGTTGGTCTACATTTATTCAAGCTAATGGTACTTACAAGATATTGTTAGCCTGCGCTTTGGGGCACTGGCTCAGTTTGGCCAGCGTGCACAGAACGCGGTGGAAGTTGGACAGGTCGAAGAGCATGGAAGGGTCGAAGAGATCTGTCTCTCGAAGCTCGAAGACCTCGTGGCATGTCCGGAGGAACACCTTGATGTTACGCATGCACAGGAACTGGGGACAAACATGTTAGATGATATTAATTTAGGAATATAATTGAAAAAGAGCTGTCTGGGTAGCATGATAAGTGATAACGTAAACAAATGCTTTAACTACGCTCGCACGACAAAATTGATGTTTGTTCAATACATCATAAATGACATTTCTTTTAGGATAAAACTATTCAAATAGACTACAACAGTTTTGCATGATTCGCCTTGCGCTTTGGGAGCTTAGTGGCCTACACTATGACTAAAACAGTATCAAAATACCTGTTTTCATAATAGTGTTATTAACCCCTCAGAATAATAAGGGTTATAGAAGTAGGATTACAGAAATAATTCGTCACAGGTTAGGGATGTGTGATGTAAACACAACCAATTACAAAACCCTATTATCTTTGTAAATGCAATGAAGGCGTCGTTATATTAATTTGGTAGAGTTAAATTGAATATTACATAATCATCGATGATGATATGACATTGCATAGCAAAGGAGATGTGACATGCTGGTAGATGTCATCCAATAATAAAATATTAGCACGGTTTCTATTCCGAGCGAAGCAAGGAGGTCCGAAATCTTTGCTTGACCCTTATATTTACTACCAAATTATAAATCATAATTTATTAGTTTAATCTATAAGTCAAGCCACCACGCAGGAATGACGTTTGGGTTGACGTGGGGAAAAGGTCTACCCATCCCATTATCATTTTATATGGAACCGGCGTGATTCAAAAAATCTTTAGTGGTGAAGTGCGGTCCATTTTGACGGTGGCGATTCTTCCTTTAGTTAAAGGAAAAATCGCGAAAACTTAAGTTGAGTTTGGAAGGAATGGTTTATTCCCCTTACAACGAAAAATATCTTTTTTTTTTAAGTGAAGTGATTGCCACGAGGCGCTCGTGGCCGAGTGGTAGTTGCTCTTTCCTTCAGATCATGAAAGTTAAGTTAAGCAACGTTGGCCGTGGTTAGAACCCACATGGGTGACCGCTAGTGGTACAAGAACTGGAGAGTTTCCGTGCTTCGGAAGTTACGTTAAGCCGTTGGTCCCTGCTACTGTCAATGGAAGCTACTTTACCAAAAATAAAAATAAGAAATCTATTGATCACAACAACACCTCTTCATTTTGGGAAGTTTAAAAATCTATTTTACAATTTTTTTACGATTAGTGTTTTCACCCACAAATTTCGAAGGGAACTGAAACTGGTACCTTTTATTTTTAGATGTCATTCTTTTCGGCATAATTGTGTAATAAAATTGGCAATTACTTTTTTATTAGCTTTTCAGGGGTGGAAACTGAATCTATGGCTAAAAATACTGATTTTACTGACTAAAACACTCAGAAATACTGACTATTTACTGACCATCTACTGACCTCATCTCTGGAATAATGACCTTCCGTCGGTCAATTTAGCGTCGAAATACGCGTATATCTATGTGTGACTGGAGCTACTTAATTTTAGCTTTTAGGAGCTAGTTAAATTCGGAAACAAGCTAGGCAGCAGTGCAGCAGTTAGGGAAGGAAGGCAAAGCCTAAGGCTTCCCCTTCACTATCTCACATGCGTAAAAAATAATTATGACGAACCTAATAAACACCTGCGTTTACCAGATCACCGACGATTCTTGCCTATTTGTTAGCCCTACGGTAGGGATAGGGTACCTACCTACTTCAATTAAAAATAAGAGTTTACATTGTTGGTGAAGTGGTCCCATGATGTTGGAGTGCTTAATGCAGGTAAAGCGAAGCATAAACAACGAAAATTTTTAAGTGTTTGCTCCCGAAGCCCAGTGATTCTACTCATGAGAACAAGCAACTTTTGCGAAGAAAATGAATGTTTACTTCAAAAAAGATTTCGTCTTTCCGCACAAAATGTGTCGAACATGTACTTACTAATTTTGAACCAATTTAGTATGGGACAGAATATTTTCACATCACTAGGTCAGAAAGTAATTTGCTTTATCGTTTGAAATCTGCTTACAAAAGTGCTTTTTGTCCACCAGCGTGACAATAGTTATTTGTTATGCAAGGCAGCAAAAGGTTTATTTGGCGCGAGTACCTCGTATTGAAACCTGAGCAAGCGAAGGATAAAAGAAGAATCCTGAGCGTGGCGAAGGTTTCAAGGTACGAGACGCAAAATAACTTTGCTGCCGAGCGAAACACAAAATTTTTCACCTCATTAAAGCGAGGAAATGTTAACATAATGCAAGAAAAGCAATTCAAATATAAGAAATGTGTTTAATTAATTACTCATACGTTCTAACGTAAGGGCATAATACCTACATAATGGTACTGACGGCAGCAAGCAAGTGGAAACATAACCAGTATAACCTGAACCAGCGCTTCGCTACAAACCTCCGTAACCAGAGACCAGCTCAAGGTCAAAGAGTTTTCACGGACGAGTGGCCATGTATACATTAAAAATACTAGGCATTAAAAAGGAAATCACTATAATTAAATTATTATTATTTTTGGGACTGTTGTGCTTATGTTCATGACTCTACCTATAAACTACTTGATAAATTTGCAGAAAGAGGTTAATTTTCATTGGATTTCTGGAGATTGAGGATAGGTAGTGGCAGGCAAATCTATTTTGTATTGCGTTATTTGAAGTCAAAGGGCAAGTCCATTAATCTGGGCAAGAGAACAAAAAAAAAGGCGATCGAATTTTAAATTTACTTTTTATTATCAGCCAGTTCCTTACCCACCAGGCATTCACTATTCATAATACTATTTGTTTCTTTCCTATAGCTGCATCCCTCTTTCTCATCTTTAAAACGATAGTGCGTGGCTGGTTTTACAAGCGGCCAGTACTGCAGCATACTACAAAATAATAAGCACATCGCGTTCGAATTTTAAAAACCTTTTGTCCGCTAGGGGCCAAAAATCGCTTTTGGCCGCAGAATTTAACCGACAAAACAAATGTTTCCGAGCTTTGGAGGTGAAAAGGTATTTGAAATTAAAATGTGATGATTAGCAGCGTTTTCTAGTTTCGTACCCAAAAAATCTGAACGGTGACTTATTGCTGTCACTCACGTGTCCGTCTGTCGTCTATCCTGTCACACAGGTTTTACAGCCAAAAACGGTTGGATCTACGCTCCTAAAATTTTCACACTATAACCATCTTGTTGACTCCAAGCCAAACAAATTGTCAATTAATCTTTTTAAATGTTTTTAAGGCGTACTCCCGTACAGCTAAAGGGGGGCGCGAAAAAAATTGTGACCTTACTGAGTTGACTAGATAAGTACTGTATTTTTGTTTTAAAAATATTGGAAATCAAAGGAACGAGAAGCCACCGAATTCAGCTTTGTTTACAAAATATTGTTCCAAAGAATTTTTTAACTATGAACTCTAAGACCTATGTACCTGAAATTTGGTAATAATGTTTATTATAACGTAAATTTTACTAACAAATACGTGTACGTTGATAAATCAGTTTTTTTTCTTTGAAATTCTCTAATTTTTCCTATTACAACCAACTTGATTTTGCAGTCAAATGCGTAACACAGAAGGAATGGGCGGCAGCATGCCACTGGCACAGAACCCTAAATGTGCGAAGTCCGTCCGAGACGCACTTGGCTGCTATTTTTTTTGTAGTACCCATTTATAAATGGGTACTGGCTGCATCGACTGGCCAGTTCTTGAAAGTTATTTTGCGTCTCGTGCCTCAAAAGCCTCGCAACGCTCAGGATTCTATTTTAGAACCTCTTGCTTCGCTTGTGGTTCAAGCCTAGAATCCTTCGCATGCTTCGTTTTCAAAACAAGCTACTCGCGCTAAAACACAACTTCGCAGCCTATTAACTATTACTAACTATTACTATTATTATAAACTATAAGAAATAACTATTTTTGAGTATCAATGTTTCTTGGTAAAAGTTTTCTTACTTCGTAAAAGTTTCTTGTTTTCATGAGTAGAATGACAAGGCTTTGGGAGTAAAACCTCTAAAAATTAACGTTAAGTCAAAACAGAAAGAAGACGCCACTTCACCTCGTTGTTCTTCTACGAGTTATTGTCCATAACCATTAATGTATACATAATGCATACAGTTAGGGGTTACACAATACAAAGAGGGCCAGAAATAATGGGCGAGGGAAAGCTCCGAAAATCTTAATAATTGAAAACAAAATCCATTGAGATGGACAAAAATAACAAGATTTCACCTCAATTTGCAATAAATGTTCCACTTTTCTGAAAGAAAGATCTTAGATCCTCAAAATACTGATATTACTGACCATTTATCGAAATAACTGACTTTTACTGACCTTAGTCAAAAAAACTGACTTTTACTGACTTTACTGACCATTTTCCACCCCTGGCTTTTAGCTAAGTATATGTGTTTAGTGGAATATAAAGTTATTACTGAAATATAAATTTTACAAAAATCTATTTCTGATGGGCAGTTTATGGAACATTATTAATTTAGGTACAGTCAACTGCATGTTAATAGAAACGCTGTAACATATATAGACTGCCTTGATTACATAAAACGTGCCAGGTTGCGCCCAGGCAACCCTGTTTTTTTGAAACTCACCATTTCATAGTGCAGCAGCCTAGATAGGTCGCTGATTGGCATCCGATGAGGCAGGGTTGCCAACTGCCCGTTATTAGTCTAGCAGTACATGCTGCTAATATTAATAGTGGTAGTAGCTTAGTAGCATAGAGAAATATAAATACAAAACGACAACAATAGTACAAAAAAAATGTCTCCATTGATGTGCATTGGACTGAACTAAAATTATTTTTTTTATACAACAAATACAACTTACAGAATTTCAAGTCATTATCACTGACTGAAGACCTGAATAGTTTCAACATGTGCAACGGCCTGTGGATGTAATACATAACATCCCATGAAATGTCCACTGCAGGACAGGGAGCTCCCTCCAGAATTCCAACAAAACTTTTGGTACTTTTGAGAGGAATTACCATAGTCACCACGCTTGTAAGTGTTGCCGCTGGCGACCGCAGTTGTTGGTGACCACAACATGTAAGATGTTACAATACACAGATAGATGCTGTTGCCCATCCTCCAGTTCATAAACCCTTAGTCGCCTCTTACGACACCCACGTGTAGATGGGTTGGTACTAATCTTGGCTGGTACCACATGATCATGAGTGAATGTAATAAAATTAATTAACTACGAAAACATCTTTAGTCTACACTAGTTACATAGATACAATGACATTTATCAATTTGATAAATGGTGAGAGCACATGTTTCCTCCATTAGGAAATCATTAATTTGCCACCCACTCACTACCTAGAGTATTGTGATAATGTCTGTTTAATAGATATAAGTAAGGAATATTTGTATTGTAAGTATAAAACTCTAACAGGGTGTACTAGTAAAAAACTGTATTTTGAAACCACTTTTTTCAACTATGAAACTGAAAGAAAGAAAGAAATGTTTATTTTAGTTATACCAACTAAAAAAGGTAGCCACTCAGCTTATGCTACAGCACCTCGCGCTGCTGTAACTGAACAACTTTCTCTAAAGTATGGTCCACCATGTACGGTCAGGACAAAAACTGCTAAAAGTGGCCGTTTTTCGCACTTTTTGTATCTGTAACTACAGTGAACTATATTTTTCAGGATTTATAGGTTCTAAATAAACTACCTTTACTTCAATTTTGTAAGACAGATTTTCGATAATTTTTGTATTTAGCGAGTAATATTTTTTTAACTGATGGGGGCGCTAGTTGACTGCAGGAAAGCCCTTAAGCCTGAAAGCGAATGAGAGCAAAAAGAGGCTTAAACCTCTTCGTTATGGCGCCATTTTTGAGCAGCTATTGTGGATCTACGAATGAATATTGGAAGCCTAAAAAATAAAAATAGACTTTCATAGAGTTCGAAAATGATGTTAGTTTTTCTTCTTGTACTTAATTATTATAATATAGGTTAGTATGTTGGTAACTGTTCTTCTAGTTTGGATCCCATCTGGGTAAAAGCCTCCTCACACACTTTTCTATTGTCTATAACTGAACACATATCGCCATTATACTGTAGGTTGAATTTTACATAAACATTCATTCAAAATATCAAAGAAGAAAACCTTATTGTATTGTCAATTAAAAGAATCTATTCAAGTCACAAGTGAATAGGCTTCTTCTGGGCAAGCTCGTCCCATCGTCAACCTCATCTCTGTCTTCAAGACTAGTTAGAGGTCAAGAGTAAGCCCATTGACAATAAAAACAAAAAAATAGATATCTTGTCAAAAAAAGGACATGAATCAGTTGGTTTGACTAAACATATGTTGAAATACAAAGAATTTTTACTTCATTTGAAAGCAACCAACACATTTGTAAGGAGATTTGATTTTTTTTCACATATCAACCTATATTGTTTTATTGTACTCCAGTAAAAATACCGTTTTGCAAAACATTAACTGTTAATAGGTACTTTTTTATGTATATCGTATCTAAATATGATGTTAAGACACAATATTTACGAATCCACCTTAAATTTACATCGGAATATTTTTTCGAAATACAGCTTAGGCAAAAATAGTAATAGACAATTATATACTTTATATCATAGATAAACGTATATTTTACATAAAGGCATCAAAATCCACCATAAATATATTTAAAAATATTTTTTTTTTTCAAAATATAAGATCGTCACTTATTTTCATATATAAGGGCCAATAAAGTTGAAGTAAAATAATAGAAATAAACTGAGCTAAACTTAACCTTTTTAAATGTAAGTGATTCTAATATATATTCACAGAAATCCCATACAAAATAAAAAAATGTTTTTTGTAAACGGTGGTTTACAAAGATTTTGTAAACATTTATGTTGGATTTGCCAAAAATGTGAGTATTTAGAACTATTTAAAATATTAGAAAGCAAAATGGCTCTATTACTATTTTTGGTTCCGAAGATAAACTTTATTTAAATTTCGTGGTATAAAAGTTAAATAATTCTAAAAAGGTAATATTTTAAGGTGGATTCATGTATAATATGAAAGTATGTATACATAGCAAGCCGTAAATAAAAATAATAATCTTTATAAAAAAATTTCCAAAATTCCATATTTTTTTAATCTTTGGATGGCAAAATAAATAAATAAATGGGGTAAATTTAGGTGGATTCCATTAAAAAGCTTTACACAGAAATATAATCTATCGATCTGAAAAATAAACACCGCTATTACAAATTATTTCCATTTCGCCAAACAATGCTCTCGTAATTTTACTGGAGTATAACTTTTGAAATTATTTAAAGGGTTCTATTCCATTAAAAAAATTCTATAACATATTATAACAAAACAGGAAAAAAACAAAAGCAAACAAACAAAAAATAATATTTCATTTACTCTAATCATCATAACTCGAACACAACTAACCATATATATACATACGCACGCATGCACACGTAACCACACACATACAAACACACACACACATATACATACACATAAGTACACAAAAATACCTACGTTTGATCTTTTTATGTTTATTTTTTGCTTTTAAACCAGTGATCTTTTTTATGTTTATTTACTTTCTGGTTTTAATGTTTTGGACTTTGAATATTCAACTTTATTACTTATATTTGTAATTTAAAAACAAAACATTGAATACCTGTTCTCTAATACCACCGACTTGTTAACAAACGGGGCCAGTCTGAAAACCAGCGCGAGGCATACTTTTATGCTTCGCATTAGCTGAGACTGGCACCTTTTGCTAAATGTGCTTTTTTTTTTTAAAGTATAAGATCTGTGTAATGTCATTATTTGGCAATAAAAATGTTTTTATTTATTTTATTTATATTTATTTAAAATCAGTTTTTTTTTTCTGTTTTTGTTAAACAATAAGTTCCTACAGTCCCTTGTGGTGCCAGCAAAGAATAGTTCCAACCCATACATTCACGTGGGTGTCGTAAGAGGCGACTAAGGGTTAACTGGAGGATGGGCAGCAGCATCCTCCTTTGTATCTTACATCTTACTTACTGCGGTCACCTAAAACCGCGGTCCATGGTGCCAGCCGTAACGCTAACAAGCGAGGTGACTATGGTACTTCCCCTCCACATTTTTCTCAGCAAAGGCTAGAATTCTGGAGGGAGCCCTGTAGTGGACGTTTCGTGGGATGTTATGATGAAGTTCCTACAATAAGCATGTCCAAACACCCTGTACATGAGCAATATCTACATTATCTACAAGTGCAGTTATCAAGATTTATCTACTGATTATGTTATCAATCAAATATCATAATTCAAGGACAATTTCATACTTATAAAATTTCAAAGGTTTCAAATGCATTATCTTCTTACAACTTTCCAGCAACTAACTAAGGTTGTTTCATGTTCCGTCGAAGAGCGAGATATTGTTTCAATAAACAGAGTTGCTAAGCAACAGATTAAGTCACCGAGGCCTAGGTCAATCATTGTAAAATTATCTTCAGTAAGTGTACGCGATAGTTTATTAACAGCATGCTACCAGTGCAACAAAAACAATACAAGAGATAAACTGAATAGTTCATTACTGGGCATTGCTGGTGAAAGACATCCAATTTATGTTTCGGAACACCTGTCTCCGGGGAACCGGGCTCTGCAGGCCCAAGCAAGAGCTTTCAAAAAAGATCATAATTTCAAGTATATATGGGTTCGGAATGGTCGCATTCTACTCAGAAAAGATGACGGATCCGCGACAGTTTGGGTGAAGAACTGCGATGTTCTGAAGAATCTTGCTACACGTCAGTCGCCCTAAAAGTCATTCAGTTCGTCCACATAATAATGATAAAAGATGTGTAACATATTATTAATCATGCATCAATTACATAAATGCTCAATAACAGCTCGTGTAAACAGTACATTTCTGCTACTTGTAGTGGCTTTTCAGTACATTTATTATGTAACCATGATCATTACCATATTGATATTGATGTATGAGTGCCCGATGAATCTTAAATCCATTAATATGTTTGTTCGTTTTGCCTATTTTATTTTTATTGCATTGTTTCTGTATTTTACAACTAATCTAATTTATGCATGTGTAAATTATTGTTGCTGTTGCAAAATCTATTTAAAATATTTATTGATACCGTACCTTACAATACGCCTTCTGGTACTTTCATATAATTTTAGTATTCTAATTACCCTAATGCTACCTGAACTTGTTGCTGGGATGTCAGGAGTAGTATTTCTTTTTAAAAATTTTGAAATCCACCGTTACTACATCCACTTATTGCACCATGGTTAAGTCTCGCAACTTGAAGTTAGCTCTTTATAACCCTGGCTCACTTAGTAGCAAACATGACGAGTTTCAAGCATTGCTTGTTCGCGAAGCTCCTGACGTCATTGCAATTAATGAAACCTGGATCGATGAAGGAGCAGATTTTTGTGCTCCAGTTGTTACCGGATATCGACTAAGGCACCTGCCTCGGCCTCGTGGCTTGCAAAAGTCACGAGGTGGTGGGGTGGGTTTTTACATTAAACAAGGTATCCACTTCCGATTCCGTCCCCATCCAATTGTACATACTGAAGTAGAACAAATGTGGTTACAACTAAATATAAATAAAGTCCGAATCTTACTTGGCACGGCTTATAGACCAAATTGGGTTAGCATGGATCGTTTTTTCGACTGTATAACTGATTCCTTAGCTACATTTTCTGATCATGATTACACTGTTTTGTTAGGCGACTTTAACATTGATTTCTTAGCTCCTGACGCTTACAAAACTAAGGCTCTTAATGTTTTTCTCGGATATTCGAATCTCACTAACTATGTTACTACTGCCACACATTTTACTTCTCATAGCGCCACACTTATCGATCTATTTCTCAGTGATGCAAGTATATCTAATGTGAAGATAATTCACAAACCTGAATTGGGAGCTCACGCAGCCATTTTTGGAGAGATTAAAATAAAAATAAAAAAGAAATCACCTCGATTTATAAAAGTTCGTTCATTAAAGAAAATTAGTATAGATCAGTTTAATCTCGTTGTCGAACGGATAGATTGGGATAGGATTGCCGTACTTGATGATGTAAATACTATGGTTACTGAATTCAACAGTATCTTTCTTAGGCTTTTTGATTTATTTTCCCCTGAAAAATGCGTCAAAGTAAGTCATAAAAGTTTACCTTGGCTGACGAGTAATGTTTTGCATTTGAGGGATCTGCGTGATGAGGCGCACGTAAAGGCAAAACAGACTGAGGATGATTCTGACAAGGAATATTACAAATCACTAAAACATCTGGTGATCACAAGCACGTTCGCAGAAAAACAGGCTTATTTCAGACATTTTGTAAATAAAAACGTAAATAATGGGAAAGTTCTTTGGAAGAACCTACAATCTACCGTACTACCCGACTTTAAAAATAAAACTGACCTTCCACCAATTTTTGATGATCCTGAGTCTATAAACAAGCATTTCCTTAATGTTCCTGGTGAAAATAATATTGACATATCTACTTTATCATATTACGAGTTTCATAAACATAATTATTGTGAGTTGAAATTAGAACCAGTACATGAAAACGTAGTTGCGAAATTAATTTTAACCATCAAATCCAATGCAAAGGGTATCGATGACATTACTAGAGACATGATCTTTTTGACTCTCCCTAGCACTCTAGGAATAATTACTACAATTATTAATAAATCTATTTCTTCTTCTGTTTTTCCTACCATATGGAAATCTGCGTTGGTTATTCCGTTACCTAAGAAAAATAATCCCACAGAACTAAAGGACCTTCGCCCTATTAGTATTTTGCCCTTTTTATCTAAACTGCTGGAAAAAGCCGTTTACAACCAAGTGATAAAATACTGTGAAAAAATGAGCATATTTCCTGTAATGCAGTCGGGTTTTAGATGTAAACACAGTACTGCCTCCGCACTCCTTGATGTGATTGACAATATCCTTGGTAATTTGGATACTGGTAACGGTTCTATCCTTACTTTGCTCGATTTTTCACGAGCTTTTGATTCAATAACTTTATCTTTGCTATTGTCTAAACTATCATATTATGGCTTTGACTCTACCACTGTTAAATGGTTCAATAGTTATCTCAGTGATCGTCAACAGAGAGTTGTCATTCAAAAATCCAATGGTGAGAAGATAATGTCCAAACCTATACTAGTTAGAAGAGGTGTCCCACAGGGCTCTATCCTAGGGCCGTTACTATTCATCATTTATAGCGCGGACATAATTCAATGCCTCCACAGCTCGAAATACCATCTATATGCAGACGATTTACAGGTCTATGTTCATGTGCCACTTGATGGCGTTGAAGAGGCGGTTTCAACGATAAACAAGGACTTAGATAGAGTTAGTGCCTGGGCCACGAAAAATTCACTGGTTCTTAACCCGTCGAAATCTAAGTTTTTGATACTAGGAACGAAAAAACAGATTAAAACCATTCAGTCAAAAGGGCCTAAGGTAGCCATCATGGGTGATCCAATTGAACATGTGTCTGAAGCCCGAAATCTGGGACTTGTATTCGACAACCAATTGCGCTTTGAGAGTCATATAAATAATCTTGTTCGCAACTGCTTTTATAGGCTTAAAGTTTTATATCGTATAAGACCTTACATTGGCACGGATCTACGCATTAAGCTTTGTGAATCTTTGGTCCTTTCTAAGCTCAATTATTGTCTAACGGTCTATGGCCCTTGTCTCTTTAAAAAATCCTACACACTCATACAACGAGTTCAAAACGCTTGTGCTCAATATTGTTTTCCCATACCTCCGCGAACCCATGTAACACCTTTCCTCAATAAATCTGGTCTCCTCAATATGCAAAGTAGGTTAACTTTATTTTACGCGTCCCAACTCCATGACATCATTAGCACCAAACAGCCAACTTATTTATTTAATAAATTAATGTGGGGTCATTTGGAACATAAGTATGCAGTAAGATCGGTATCAATAGTTTTGAGGGTTCCAAATCATCGTACCGCCACTTTTCGGGGAGGTTTCAGCTACCGTGCTTCCAAATGTTGGAATAACATCCCTCCACCCATCAGAAATATCAAGTCCAAATGGAGCTTCAAGAAACAATACAGGGAATATCTTCTTGCCCAACAAAGGATAGTATCCCAAGGAAAGTAGGAATGCACGTTAGTCTGATGCCTCCTCAAAAATATACATCAACTGCAACTATGGGTACATTGCAATTTTTAGTTTAACTTGAATTGCCTTTCTATTTATTTATTTAATAATAATAATTTATTTATTTTTTACTTGTGTAACACCCGGATTTGTTAAAGTTTTCATATTAGTTTGTTTTATTACTTTTTATAACAGTTGTATTGTCTAGCGCGTAAGTTTCACGGTTTTTATTATTTTTGTTTAGCGTAACCTCCACTCTGGTGCTGGCTGAAAATCAGTGTCACAAATACTTCTCTGGTACTTGTGACAAATGCTGAGTCTAGTGCCATTTCATCGCACGATATTCTGTGTACATCCTATTTGGTTTATAACACTCATTGTTGTGCATTGAATAAATTGTTTTTCTTTCTTTCTTTCTTTCATTATGCAATTATATTGGCCTAGAAATACTACAAACACTGCAAATATATAGTCCTACAGAAATAGTGAACCTAATTGTAACATGTTACTTACACCATGAAACGGAACAACTTTTCCCAAGAAACTTAGGTTGGAATACATAAAACCAAATTTGACTCCCCATACAAAGTGCACTATCAGCTGATGCAGTTTCTAAGGGAGGTCAAAGACCATGAAACTGAACAACTTTTCCCAAGAAACTTAGTTGAAATACATGAAACCAAATTTGAAGTCCCACACCAAACGCGCTATCAGCTGATGCAGTTTCTATGGAAGGTAAATGCAACAACTTCTTTTACAACTTTTGAAAATTCAGCACAACTTTTTTCCATTCATACAAAATTATAAACATAGATAAATAATTTATTGAGGGTATTTTCCAAAATTCATAGGACAAAATTTATTGCATTAAGCCATCACAATAAGACCTTAACAGGAATTGGTAGAGATACAAAAAACCCCATAGAATAAAGTTCACATTCGCAAGCAAGTTACAATAAAGTTTAAAATTCAAACGCATAAGGAATATTTATTAAAGCATTTATAAGCAAAACTTATGTGAGTGTCCCTTTTCATTCACAAGTTTATGATGCAAGATAAAGACAGGAATACATTTATAGTATTCAAATTATCTACTATACTATGGACAGTCACACTGTAGTCATTCATCACAATCATCACTGAATGCATAATTTAGAATTAACTTTTTATATCTACCGCTTGTACAGAAGTTTGTTAAGATACTTCTCTTTTATCAATTTCAAAGTCAATAATTAATCTTATTTAATTTATTTAATTATTTAAATTTGGTTGCTTAGCATAAAAATAACATCAAACAATAAATAACATGCTTGTTTCCATAACTTGATGATGACAAAGGATGTAACTAGAGAATCCGTGCAAAATTTCATGCGTGTCACTCGTACGAGCAAAAATTAATGCCTTAGTTGTAATTAGAGCGAAGGTCGGTTGTGGGAAGGCCAAATTACCTGCGCCATCTGAGGTCGTTGGTTTACGTCCTTCATGTCGATGCAGCCCGGGCTGAGCGCGTTGAGAAGGTTGCAGAGGAGGACCCCATCGCGTAAGGTGTAGGCTAAGTCGTGGATAGTGCTGGTTTCCCAGTTGGCCTTGTGATCGGGACGCAGCAATCCACATCGAGTTAGCCAGGACGCGCACTCGCGCCACAACTCTTCGCCGCCCGCAGCCATTATTCACTCTCACTTCTTCAACACATCGATAGTATCAGCACTGAACACTGCTTTTTAATAATCAACAGGCCATTATTAACAAGGGTTAATTGATAATTGACATACAAATTGATACAACAAACACAGGACGAGCCAACAAGAACAAAATTTTTTGACAACTGAATAATGTTGCCAGTACAACTACCAAATTTGACAAGAAGCTTTTAGATATTGGAGATCGTCAAAACAAGCAAAAAACACGTTATAGCCTGCGGTACAAAATAACGATACTGACCGTGCGCAGAGCATGCGGCAATCGTGGATGACATTATGTTCTTGTTAATGTATTCTTGCAAATAAACGTCATTCATTCATTCATTCATTCATTCATTCATTCATTCATTCATTCATTCATTCATTCATTCATTCAGGCGGGTCTGTCACCCACGTGCAGGATATAACGGTCAGCATGGTACTTCTGTTGGAAATAGACTTACCATTTCCAGTTAGTTTCGAAATTCAAAAGCCTCATGTGACTCATTAATTGATATTTTTTTTACTAGGTGTGTTGTGACTTATAAGATAACTTTCTGCTTGAAATATTTGTAACTTGGTATTTATTAGTTTCATTTGCTGAGCCCATTACTATCATCATAACATCCAATGCAAGCAATACAGGACAGGGAGCTCCCTCCGGAATTCTAGCTTTTGCTGGAAAAATGTGGAGGGGAAGTACCATAGTCACCACGCTTGTCAGCGTTACGGGTGACACCATGGACCGCGGTTGTTGGTGACCGCAGTAAGTAAGATGGTATGATATTCAGGAGGATGCTGCTGCCCATCCTCTAGTTTATAACCCTTAGTCGCCTCTTGCGACACCCACGGGTATGTATGGGATGGTACTGTTCTTTGCCGGCACCATACGAGATATATAGCCCAGTAGGTACTATATCTACCCATAACCGTTATAACGAATCTATAAAAAAGCCGTGTCTATACGTAGAATAATTTTCGGAATGATGAACTAATTTTAACTTTCTAATCGATAGAGATTACAACAGATCAACTGGGGAGTTGGATGAGGCTTGACAGGAGAGCATGAATTTGCAAGAGGAGAGTAACAACCGGGTGAGGAAAGTAGGAAAGTACCTGGTGAGCATGAACACACCCCGGATACTACATACATCGACCGTGAATTTTAAATTGGAAGGCCGCGTAGGCTCGCATATTTAGTACAAAAGAACCTTAGAAGGACCACGAGAATCTTGTGGGTGGATGCACGCGGGGGTGCTGCAATCTATGCAAGGGGGGCGGAGAGTGTCCGTTCTGTACGATAGTACTTTTACTTTATTCTGTGGCATAAATTATAAGAAGTCAAAAGCAACTAAAAAAAATCCTTTTGGCTGTATCCTTGAAACTGCGGTAAGTTTTACGTGGATAAGTCTATGGAGGTACAATTAAAAGACAGGAGGTACAATATTTGACAGCGTCGAGACAAAAGTCACGCATGATCTCACTCGATCTCACGCCGTGTCACTCACTTGATCACATTCATCTTACACCGTCTTGCCTGGTCTCAACCATCTTACACGGTCTCGCACCATCTCACTCGATCGATCTCACACAGTCTCACGCCAGCTAACATAGTTTCACTTAGTCTTACACCGTCTGACTCGGTCTTACACCATCTCACCTTGTCTTACACCGTCGCACTCGATCTTTCTAAGGTATACACTGTATCAATTTGGTCTCACTCCGTCTCAGTTGATCTCATTCTGTCACACTTTCTCCCTTTTTCAACTCACTCAGTCTCACTCGATCTCACTTGGTCTCACTTGGTCTTATTGTCTCACCCGATCTTAATATCTCAGTTTGTCTTACTCCATCTCACTTTTTTAATTCATCTCACTCGGTCTCACACTAGACAGTGAATAAGTCTCACACTGTCTCACTTTATCTTACCTGATCTCACACAATCTTACTTGATCACCCACAGTTTCACTTGGTCTTACACTGTCTCATCTGATCTCACACCATCTCACTCGATCTCAATCCGACTCACTTTATCTCACTCCCTCTTACTTGGTGTAACACCATCTCACTTGATCTCACACCCTCAGGTCTCCTTTTGTCTTGGCTTACGCTCTCTCTCACTCTGTCTCATTCAGTCTCACTCAGCCTCACTCAGTCTCACTCAACCTCACACTGTCACATTGGGTCTCACTGTCTCCCCCGATCTTACTATGTCCCACTTTTTATCCGATCTCATTCAATCTGACACTGTCTCATTTTGTCTCACACCACCTAACCCGATCTCACTCTGTTTCACCCGATCTCACACCATCTCACCCACTGACCTCTATATTGTATCTTTAGAGGTCACTGACCTCACCCGCTGAAGTGATCTCACCATATCTCACTCCGTGTCATTCCGTCTCACTTTGTATCATTCCGTCCCACGTATATACACTGACACCGTTTCATTCTGTCTCTTTTCAATTCAACTTAGTTTTGACTTAACAAAAGCTCGGTGTAATACCTACCAATTATTGCCTCCAGAGAGGGTATACATATAAGCACTTTGCATGAAATATCCCCAATCGAATACCTACGTATCCACGTCAAAATTAAATAAAAAAGTACTGCACACAGCATGAGATAATAAGAAAGAATAAGAAATAATGTATTTTTTAACTTTTTTTTATGGAGCAGACGTAAATTTTGTCGCGCATGTGTAAGCAAAGCGTTTGTGTATGTGCTAGCACAGCATTGCTTTGGGAACAAAACCATCAACTCGCTGTCTATCAATTATTTTGGTAGATGTTGCGTTAAATAATTACATTCAATTTTGGTTCAATTTTAGCCTTTTAATAATAACATGATCAATTAATACATTCTGGCAACTCTAAAGCTTCACATTAGTGTTGCTATTAGAAAAAAACTTCACTATCTAGGCGTTTACAAAGACAGCTGTTACGAGTCTTTTAAAATTGATTTTGTTTTACAAAGAAAGTTGAACAAGTGACAATTTAATTTTTTTTACGATCAAAACAAACATTTTTTCACGCATAAAGCTCAAAATTGCTTGAAAAGCACCGATTTAATCGCGGCACAGAGTATTTCGGAACGTGGGGAAGATGGATGACATATTTTTTTTATTGCTGGCAACACAGTTGTAAAGTGGAGCGACGCGAGTGCACGTCGAACGAACGATTTTTCATTATAATTCAATAAAAACTGGTGAAAAATACGATTTCCCGTGACGTTCTGTGAAATCACAGGTGAGTGCTTCTATGTGTTTGGTAAATCTATGTCCATAATACAGTTATTCCTCAGTAAAACTGTGTTATTCTTATCTATGACACACCCATGTATCGGCGAATTTCATTTTTTATCCGAATTCCCCAAAGATATTGAGCCGTTGAGGTGGCGAAAGATAATTGGGAAGGCTCTTCATAGCGGGGCTCGGGCGTGTAATTTTAGCGAAAGTCTAAATTCAGGTGAAGTCGTTATCCTTATTAGGTTTATTTTGGAGCATTACGTCATTGATGTAAGAGGGAAGTCGAGGACTAATTACCGGCTGCGGTAAGTGGCAGACCTGCGTGGAATTCGGGGCAGTGGCAGTCGCATGTCTAGCCTGCCTTTCGTCGCTACTGCCGCGTCCAATAAGCTTTCTACATGAATTTATAAACAGTAGATAGCAAATGTCTGCAGAATACTGATAGTGTGTACTGCAGTACAGCTGATATTGATCAGATGATTAACAGGTAACTTACGCAGCATGGTCCACACTGCAATAATTGCGAAAACCAACCAATACCTTAGAACTTAGAGCAGGAATACAATACAAATACAAAAATATTTAATTTATTTTTACAAAACTTGTGGCTGTTAGTGTAGGGAGCCTCCTTTTATGTGTCACTGACACCTGTACTAGGAGCTTCCGCTCTTCCTATTACAAAAATAAATACAATATATGCCATCAAATTTAAAAATTAATAAATAGTCATGGAAATATAAATTCAATAACAAAAGACAAAAAGTCTGCTTAAATTGATAAAGTGTGTGTATGTTTGTGTTCATGTGCATGCAAATGTATGTATATTTGGATGTAAGTATATGTATGTCTATAGGTGAGATAGTGTAAGCGTGTGTGTGTATTGGTCTGTGCATTGGTAAGAAACTTTTATCATTTTACTGTCTAAAGCTAAAGCTTATTGTAAAAAATAATCCTTTTTCAACTAATGCTAATACTGTTTGCCAACTAAATAGAAAAGGACTAAACAAGTCTTAATGGGACATTTACTATAATGAACCTTTCTGTAATTCATGTTAAGCCAGTTGGTAATATGACTTACCATGAGATAAGTTAACAAACAAATGTAATAGCAAGAAATAAAGATGATATTGTTTAAAATTTTCATACAAAGTCCATAGGTACTTGTTTATAGATGATTTTTGTTTTGATTAATGTGACTAGGTTTTAAACTTTTGGATTGCCTGCAAATGCAATTGTTATTATTATTATTTTAAACAGGCAGGCAGTTGTTATTTATTTATTTATTTATTTTTTTATTTATTTAATATTCGGGTGACCAACAGTATTACAGACAGAATAATAAGGTAAATAGGCATCAAAAAACCAATTACAGGTCTCCACAAATAGAACCAATGTAGGAATGAAGTTACGTAGAAAGTTATGCACAACCAGCATCAGAGGTAAATACGAACTAAAATAAAACTATTAATAACTAAAATAAAACTATTTAACAATCAAAGAATTGTTTGCTGAGTAAGCGCCTCGCCGCTTCAAAACCAGTATTAAATATATCCAGATCCAGAGCTACGCTTAGTTGGTTAAAGTTGTTGCTCGCTCGCCATATAAATGCATTTTGTCTGTAGTTTGTAGAAGCAGACGGAAGGTCAAGTATTGCGTTATTACGCAAATTTTTATTTGGGGGGCTGATATTAATTTTAGATAGAAGGTTAGGACAGTCAATGGCACCAGAGGCTATCTTCAACAGTAAAATAAGGTCAGCGGTGTCACGTCTACGATCGAGGGGAAGCAAATGGTGTTTTTTACACATGACCAGGTACAAAGTGGAGGAGTATCGTTGTTTAGTGCGGTAGGAAAGGTAGCGTATAAACTTCTTTTGAATGTTTTCGATTTGTTCTTTGTATTTGGCATACCTAGGGTTCCAGAGTTGCGATGCATACTCCAAATTACTCCGTACGTAAGTGCAGTATAATATTTTTAATGTTTTTATCCTGACGAAGTCTTTTGAAGTACGCATCACAAACCCAAGTGCCCTGTAGGCCTTGGGTTTGAGAGACTACCATACGATGACAGACTAGAAGCACTGAAGTTATGCACCCTCAAAGAGCGACGGGAGCGTGGAGACCTTATAGAAACCTATAAAATCTTAAACGGCCACTACAATCTGAAAAATCTCCAGACAATGTTCAGAAAGGACAATAATACCCGTCTAAGAGGTCACCACTTGAAACTAGAAACCTGTCTCTCCCACAACAATCCTCACAGAAACTTCTTTGCTAATAGAGTCGTCAACCCATGGAATAAACTGCCCGAAGAAGTAGTCTCAGCACCAAATGTCAACATTTTTAAGAACAAACTAGACACACATATAATAGAAATTAAGAAAAAGAAAGCACACTAGTTAACTGGATACAGGCATTATCAGTTGTATATCGACTGCCTGCCTGCTCAATGATAATAATAATAATAATAATTTATCATCATGATAGACACCAAGATCGCGTATCAAACGGTCCCTTCGGAGGCACTCGCCTTTAAGATTATAACTGAACATGATTGGAGAGCGCTTACGGGTAAACGAGACAACGCTACACTTTGTAGGATTTAAATCTAGCATATATCTTGCACAGTACTCTTCTAAACGAATGAGATCCGACTGAAGGGCTTCAGCATCAGCGATGTTAGAAATACGGGCAAAAATTTTCATGTCGTCCGCGAAGCATAGAACTTGTGAGGATTGGAAGCACAGATCGATGTCATTTACAAAGACTATAAAAAGCAATGGACCTAAGAGGGAACCTTGTGGTACTCCGCTTGTTATAGTCACCCATCCAGATATGTAGTTGTTAACAACGACAGCTTGAGACCGATTATCAATGTACGACGAAAACCATCTTAAGAGATTCCCTCTAATACCGGTTCGAGATAACTTCAGAAGTAAGAGATCATGCTGAATTCTGTCAAAAGCCTTACTATAGTCAGTATAAATGACATCGACCTGGTCCCCACAGTCCATGGCTTCCGTAACGGTATCATTAAGTAGCACCAAATTAGTTACCGTAGAGCGTCCACGCAAGAATCCATGCTGCGAGGCACTGAACGACTGTCTAAGAGCTGGGTATAGTTGATCATATACCAGTTTCTCTAAAACTTTTGATACAATACAAAGTTTGGATATGGGCCTATAGTTTTCTATGTTAGTTTTAGGGCCTTTTTTATGGATTGGGGTAACAAACGCTTGCTTCCACAAAAGCGGAACCACACCAATATCCAGTGATTTCTTAAATAGGATAGCTAGTGGAACTGAAATTGTTTTAGCGCAGTTAATAAGAAATCGAGCTGGTAGGTGGTCAGGTCCTGCAGATTTACTGGGGTCAAGTTTGGAAAGCAGCCTAGTAACAATATCCGGATTGACAGTTATAGTTGAGATGTCAGAAACGGAAGCAATGCTTTCGGTTTCAGCATCCACAAAATTAAAAGTAGATGTTGATTGCGACAAGGTACTGTCAAGGAAGGTAGATTTAAAATAGCTCGAAAACCCTTCACTAATACTAGAACCAGTGTTATAGGTGTTATTTCCATATCTAAGTGAGCATGGCACAGAATTTGGTTTTGACTTAGAATTCATGTACTTCCAGAAATATCGCGGATTTTTCTCGATAGACTCTTCAACAAGATTAATATATTTATCGTAACAAGTTTTCTCAAGAAAACGTACGCGGTCTCTCTGTACATCAAATGATGCCTGATCCGAGAGGTTGCCATATATTTTATGCTTGCGAAAGTACTTGAACTTTTCTTTTATAGCTTTTTTTAAAGATTTAGAGTACCATTTAGGATACTGATCATATTTAACCGTTTTGCATGGTACGTATTTATCTCTTAAATTAGTATAAATGCCATAAAAATATTGAACCGACTCTTCCAGTGTCTTGGAGGAAAACTCCTTTTCCCAATCGATTAGGTTTATTTCCTCGTTTATAGCTTTATAATTACCATTATCGTAAAAAAATCTCCGTTCACTGGCATGATCGAGTGGAATGACACTAATTAAATTTAGGGTTATCAATAAAGCACCGTGAGCTTGGTCGATAGGAACCAACGGATCGTTCGAACAATCTGACACAGAAACTATTTTATCATTGGCGAGAACTAAGTCTAAAATCCTGCCAGAAGAATTTTTAATGTAGTTATACTGGTCTAGATTAAGGAATCCTAAAGAGTCTAAAAGTAGCCTTTCGTCAGGAGTAGGACTATCACTTAGTACGGGCAAGCACTCTCCGCTGGAAGAAAGCGACCAATGAATTTTACTTATATTAAAGTCACCCACTAAAAGAAATTTATCGTCAGGATGGTGAGTCATAATACGTTCTGTGTTATCTAAAAAAATGCCTAACTGATCCGAGAATGTGTTTCCCATGTTTTGTTTGCAAAGATAAAGAACGCAAATGTGTAACGCAAAAGGTATCATTTGCCGACCTTTGACCTTTAAGGTGACCCACAGATCTTCTGCACTCGAATTAAAGGAGGGTTGCGGAGTAATAAACATTTCTCGACGAATTGCAATTAATACACCGCCACCATACACCTGCTGTGTCGTCAAGTAGTCTCGATCACGTCTTAGTACTACATACCGCGAATCAAATAATTCACTGTCCTTAATTCCCTCCAACAACCATGACTCAGAGATTAAAATCACATCGTAGTCGCATAAGCTGACACTTCGACAAAAAATTGAAGTTTTTGTGCGTAAGCCCCTAGCGTTCTGATAGTAAACAAGTAGATTACTATTAGAATTATAAGCCATTATTATAAAATTTAGTTAACATAATGTCGGTAACAGAAACGATCGTACAATTCCATCCGCAATACAATGTAAAACGCATTAAAAAAGCAGCATGTGGTTGGGTAGGTAGCAAGAAATAAATATTATAACAAACTGCTGAGCGAATGCGAGCGAGCAGACAAAGTGATATAAGAGTAGCATGCGAGAGAGAGATAAATGGTAGCCCATCAGTGTAACCGGACTGGTTTTGGCAAGGCGAAGCGCACGGACAATAGCAAGTTGACTCGATAGGAAAGTCAGGGGTGTAGCACCTTATTTGAGCTGGCCGTAAATTAAGGTCAAAAGTAATTTTGAAAAAGATATTTTGACAATCATCAAATTGAAACTTAAATATCATGATAGTAAAGAAACTGAACATACTACAAATTACAATAATTTGTTTAAATCGGTCTCTTTAGACACCACGAAGACATTCGACGTATCATTCTTCCGAACATGAATCTTACAATGTTTTACCCAGACGTACTCATAGTTTTTCTGCTTTGCCGCACTCTTGACTTTATTCAGCAGACCCTTGCGGTTTGGAGTAAGGTGATCATTAATGAAGATACGACTCTCGCCACGCTCGTTAAACCCAATGTCAGCCAACTTAAGTTCCTTATTTTTACCAGCGCGAGATATAGCCATAAAATCTTCCTTAACATACCGATTATTAACCGATACAATGATGGACTTGTTCTTCGGGTCTTTTGTTGGCACTCTGGCTATGTAATTAATTAGGGTTTTTGGGACACTGTGGCCCACTGCAACGCAGATTGACTCGAAGATAGTGAAAAGATTTTCCGTCTTTTTGACTGGGACCCCTTTTATCTCAATGTTATTGAGCCTGGAGCGCTGTTCTTTTTCTTCTAAGTCGCTCTTTAGTGTCATAACTTCAGTATTAGCCGTATCTAAAGCTTCCCGAAGGGTTTGTATCTCGCAAATTTTAGTCTCCAGTGTAGATATTTTGGTACACTGCTCATCAATGGATGCGTGGGCGTATGCGCATGAGTTTTTGAGTTCGGCTATATCCAGTTTGATAGTTTTGACGTCTGCGAGGAGAGATGGGACATCCGCAAGTTTCTGTTTCAGGTCTAATAGTTCCGCCAGGACAGTTTGCAGAGTTGTTGAATCAGAGGATGTGGTTGTTGTTGCGCCAGAAGAAGTAGACATGGCAGCAGGTGTACCTGTCACACCAGGAGAGATGGATGCAGGGCCAGCAGTATCAGCCGGATTTACACCAGTTTTGCAGGGCGCACACTTCCACGTGGATTTCTTACTTCCTAGCTTTCGGTACCCAGATTCGGAAATGGACGCGCAGCAAAAGCCGAAACATTTCTTGCATGCACTGCATAGCACACCGTCGTTGAATAAGTTTTCACAGTACGAGCACGATTGCATATTGTTTAGCGGAACAACAACGAACCGAATGTTTACGACCTCTGACTAAGTCAATGAGGGACCGTTGTCACTGTCAACGCAGAACGACGACTATGGTTGTGTACAACTTCCACCGCACGTGCAATCCTCACGACGATTGCGCGTTATCAACTGATAATATTATTATTATTCAATAATTTAATGTATTTATTTATTGATTGGTGCTTTATGTATTGTATGGGTCTTTGTTACTCGGAAATAAATAAAATTAGAATTATGTAAGTAGGACAGTCTAGCATGGATCATGTTATGTTGGCCAGTATTGATTACTAGAGTGGGAAGGAAACTAGACATCCTGTCAGCTGTGACCTAACTGTTACTAGCCTAGCTACATTACATAGCTTAATGTACAGTTATACATATGTAGCACTTAGTCTATTTATTTCAAAGATTAAATTTAATAGTGTAAACTATTTTATTGAGTAAAAAGAAGTGTTTCTTTTAACTCTTAAGAAATAGATATTATTATGTTATGGAAAACTTTACCTATAAATAGGATTTAAATATTCAAGACTATAGACATGACAGAGTTAAGACTGGTTTGATTACTTGATCAAAAAAGTTAGTCAGAATAAATTTAATACGAGAAAAATTGGTGCATTAGCAGGATTAGGTAGGTACAATAAGATTGGGATAGATATTGCAATTAAGTTACTTTCAGAAACAAAATAAACATAAGTTCAGTACAACATAAAAAGAATTTCGCAAACCGATCTAGAATTCATTTTAATTCGTTTCAATTCGACATTACAAAGTACTGTTCATTTTATCAACTCTTACTAATAAGAAAACTTAAAAATTTACTCCACTGCAAGACACTTTACCCTTTTCAAATTTATATTAGAAATACCCAAACAGAAAATATTAATTAAGTAGGACTTTAAAATATTCCACAATTAGACCACCCAAGAAGGAATGTTTCTAAAGTGTCTTTAACTGGGTAAATGTGAATCTGTTATCTTTTGCATAATTTATGGTTTTGATATGACTTTGTTGATAACATTATAACATCGAGTCATCCGTCGCCGCTCGGTATACAGTCTGAAAAAAAAGGAGACCTGGAGGGAAGGTACCCAAACCCAATGTTGCTTAAAGTAAACATTCCTTTTTATTTGAAATAAAAATAATAGAGAAAGTTTAAACGTATGGGCAGTACTAAATCATTGTTATCTATTTTTATCATTGCAGCCTTTTGTTATAAAACCATACCCAGACAAGAGAACCTCTATTTAAAAGGCAATAGGAAAGTAGCAAAAGATGTTTTCCAACATTACATCATTAAAGCACTTTCTAAAATAAAAAATACACTTTTACAACCCCAATGAGAATCAAAATAGTGATTTTCATGTATCATCCATCACATATTTGTATGCAGCTCTGCATTATTGCTGCCTTAATTTCTTCTCCTATCTTACACATTGTTGTAGCATAGCCATCAGCCCTTCACAACCTATGCAGTGTTAGCTGAGCTGATATACATACATAAATAGCTTGATTCCACCTGCTGTTTGTTATCTCACGCCTAGATAAGTGGTGAATCATCAAGGTCACATGATGTCATATTGCTCAGTGGAGCTCGGCTAGTGATGTCAAGTGGTGACCTTTACCAGTGCTGTGCTAACAGGTTGTACGATTAGCTATTGTATACAGTACACATACATAAATACATAAACTGTTTGACTTTTTTTATTTAAACTGTTTTTTTTAGGGTTCCGTAGCCAAATGGCAATAAACGGAACCCTTATAGATTCGTCATGTCTGTCTGTCCGTCCGTATGTCACAGCCACTTTTTTCCGAAACTATAAGAGCTATGAAACTTGGTAAATAGATGTATTCTGTGAACCGCAATAAATTTGAAAAAAACAATAAATTTTAGGTTTCCCCATACTTAGAACTGAAACCCAAAAAGTTTTTTTTTCATCAAACTCATACGTGTGGGGTATCTAGATAGGTCTTAAAAAATGATATTGAGGTTTCTAATATAATTTTTTTCTAAACTGAATAGTTTGCGCGAGAGACACTGCCAAAGTGGTAAAATGTGTGTCCCCCCCTCTTATGACTTCTAAAATAAGAGAATGATAAAATTTAAAAAAAATATATGATTTATATATATTATACATTGTGCCATAAAAATTGGTTTGAACGAGATCTAGTAAGTAGTTTTTTTTAATACGTCATAAATCGTAAACCGTAATTTACCTTTCATTCAATCAACTCAAATATAAATTTTAGTTACTTACATCACATAATAAAGTTTTTAGCAATAAAAATTGCAGTAGCCAAACAAGCCTTCAACCGGAAGAAACATGTACTTAAATCTAAAAAGATATCACTGAAAATTAGAAAAAGGTTTATTAAATCATATATCTGGACTATCGCACTCTATGGGGGAGAAACGTGGACAATGATACAAAGAGACAGAGAGAGGCTGGAGGCGTTTGAGATGTGGTGTTGGCGAAGGATGGAAGGTATAAGCTGGACAGAAATGGTGTCTAATGAAAGGGTACTTACTTGAAAGGGTTAAAGAAAAGAGATCTATCGTACAAACTATAGAGAACCGGAGAGGAAATATGATTGGCCACCTGATACGACACGATTCGTTTATTAAGAACATCATAGAAGGGAAAATTGAGGAAAAGAGAGGAAGGGGCCGACCGAGGAGAACCTTTATGGAAAAATTAAACGAGAAAGTACAGGTCGAGTCGTATCAGGAGGTGAAGGAACTGGCGGAAACAAGGAAACATTGGCGATTAGTCCACCGACAAGAGCACAGCTCTTAAGTTTAAAGAAGAGCAATAAAAATACCATAACTTTTACTTATATACGTACAGGTTTGTACGGAACCCTCAGTGCGCGATTCCGACTCGCACTTGGCCGGTTTTTTTAGGTAGGTATGTATTTGACTCCTATATCATCTGATGGTAAGTGAATATAGAGTCGAAGATGTAGCATGCCTACCTTAAAGATACCTGTTCACTATTGCCTTGAAATGATCCAGATTGTATATTATTCGGGGAACAAATCTACAGGGAGGGAGTTCCACTCTTTAGCTGTGCGCATTATGAAAGACAAAGCAAAGCGCTTCGTGCGAATGGATGGTATATCTGTCGTAGGCAAATCGTATGAATCGCCGCTTTACATATTGCCTTGGCATTTTACAAAATGCTGAGATTTTTTAAAATTCGTCTTTTTACATAATGCCTCATTATTCATTGTACACACGGCCGCACATCGGTAGAAACACTTTTGGACCTCATGGCGTGGTAATAGAGTTGAAAAAGTTTCTACCGACAAGCGGTTGACCGTACATAACGACGCGTACTTCGTTTCTGGCACTCGCCGACCGCTCTCGCGGCACGCTCGCTTCGCTCACTCGGCTCATGCGTTGTGGTCGTAAGATAACCTAACCCAACCTAACGACATAAGGGTGGAACTCCAACCGGCGTCTGTTCCCACGAAGATGGAAAGGAGAAGGTGGAATTAGGTTGTGCAATTCAGACGCTCACTCTCTGAAATGTACTCTATAAAATACCGATAAGCAGGCTACTTTGCGGCGGTATTCAAGGCTCCACAGCTTCGCCTCAACCACAAAATAGAGTAATACTATATACCAAAAAGATTTGAACCTCGCTACGCCAGCGAGGTTTTAATCTCTTTGAATACTACTATCATACAGATAGGACATTCTCCGCTCCCCTTGCAATCTACCCCGCACCCCCGCGCGAATCCGCCTGCGAGATTCTCGTGGTCCTTCTAACGGTCTTATGTACTGAATATGTGGGCCTACGCGACCTTCCAATTTCAAATTCGCGCTCGATGTATGTAGTGTTCTTAAAACTTTGTTCTCCATCTGCAATGTCTATAACTACCCTGAAGGATCTGAATCTGCCCATGAAACTGAACAATTTTTCCTATGAAAAATAATAGGTCGAAATAAGAAAAAAAATATTATCTTCCCATACCATAGTGGACATGTGTGCTGACTTAGAAGTGCCGGCGCCGGCGCGCTGGCAAATTGCAGGCAGTGGCGATAAATTTTTAAATTAAACACGGTTATTGTAGAAAAATTCAACATCAGTCCATACGTTTTCAACACTTTCAATAATGTTTTTTTTTTATGGCATAATGTTATCCTCATGTAATCATCACATCAGCCGAAAGCCGTTCATTGCTGGACATAGGACTTCCCTAAAGGTCTATATGACGACTGGTTCTGCGCTGGTGGCATCTAGCGGTTTGCCGCGGCCTAGATCTTCCTCGGAGATCTTCGGTCCAACTTATGGGTAATCTGCCTACGCTACGCTTTCCAGTTTGTGGTCGCTTTTCTGGGACTTTTAATTGGTTCTTTTAGAGATATGTGCCTTGCTTACTACCACTTTAGTAAAGCGATGAGAGCAATGTCAGTTTACCGTTCTGCGAATCTCCTCGTTTCTGATTCGATCCACCAGAAAGACTCCAAGCATAGCTCTTTGTATGACTTTGTACATACATACATAACATCACGCCTCTTTCCCGTTGGGGTAGGCAGAGACCACAGTCCTCCACCTGCTACGATCTTGACATACTTCCCTTGCTTCCTGTACTTTCATCAATCCTTTCATACATGCTCGTCGGTTTAGGGTACTTTTAACCTGGCCTTTATTCAGAACGTCCTGAATTTGGTCCTGGTACGTTCGCCTAGGCCTTCCCCTTCCAACGTTTCCATTCACTCTCGCCTGGTAGATCTCTTTCGTCAATCTTCTTTCATTCATCCTCTCTACATGACCAAACCATCTCAGCATCCCTGAAATGGTCACTACGTCTTCTTTTACGCCACACCGTTCTCTTATCACACTATTTCTAATCCTGTCACTCAATAACCCACCCCACTATAACCTTAAGTGTTATTCTTTGTGTGTTCTTATGTTTATGTGTGCAATAAAGAATTTATTCATTCATTCATTCAATTTAATACCAATCATACTCCTTAGCGCTCTCATTTCCACTGCATTAATTCTACTTTCATGCTTCTTCTGCCATACCCAGCTTTCACTGCCATACATCAGTGTTGGTACCAAAACACCCCTATGAACAGCCAAACGAGCCTTGTGAGACACCTTCTGACTCCTCATAAAGGCGTGCAGGGCACCATTCACCATGTTTCCAGCATTCACTCTTCTTTCAATATCACTTTCACACTTTCCATCTCTCGTAAACTTTGAGCCCAGATACACAAACTCCTTCACTTGTTCGACTTGTTCACCACCTATTAATATAGTACACTCTGTCATACATTCTTCTCTTTCAAGTACCATTACTTTCGTCTTGCTTACATTTACTTTCATTCCTTTCCTGTCCAAAGCCACATTCATCATTGTTACCATCTCCTACAACTTGTCAGCAGATGACGCAAGAACAACTTGGTCATCAGCGTAGAGAAGAGATTTGATGAGTAACTCATTCATTCTCAGTCCACACATACTCTCTTTCAGATCAATCAAACAATTATCCATGAACAGGTTAAACAGCCAAGGTGACGCTACACATCCCTGCCTTACACCTTTTTCGATGCTAAACCATTCAGAGTTCGCCCCGTTTATTCTGACACAAGGACTGGAATCCTCATAGAGAGATTTCAGTGCTTGAATCAGATGACCGTTTACCCCATACATAGACAATGCTGACCACAATTCATTCTTCACCACTCGGTCATAGGCCTTTTCCAAATCCACGAACGCGCAGTAGACTTTTTGGTTTTTAGCCAAAAACTTTTCAGCTATGCACCGCAAGGAAAAGACCTGATCTATACATCCCATTCCCTTTCTAAATCCCGCTTGTACATCCCATATTTTTTCGTCAGTATCTTTCATCACTCTTTCAATCAAAACCTTTGCATACAGTTTGCCGTATGACTTTGTGGTTCCTTATAATGCCCATCGTGAGCGACCAAGTGGTCCTTACAAGGCCTATCGTGAGCGACCAAGTCTTGGTTCAAGTGGCAACACGTTCATGTGCTGTTTTGGACGAGAAGATATTGCGAAGCTTCTCGAACGCTGCCCAGCCGAGTAGGATTCAATAGCAACCTCTTTCTCTAAGTTGGATTTACCCAACTGGGCTGTTTCTCCCAGGTATTATGCAAAGTGGCATAATAATATGACCACGGCTATTATCTGAATATTTATTTAAATACCATAGTTTGTACATAATAACAATTTCTTATAACAATATGACCTTGCTTCATACTTTTTAGACCAAGATTTACCAGTAGTCGGGTTATAGTTTTTGCACAAATTTTCTATTTAATTCTATTTTCTGTTACACGGTGTAAACCCTGTATTACGACGAATTAATCCACTCACTACACAAACATGTATACATGTTTGATTGCCCGTCATTGCCCTCTTTCCACGCATCAGTTCATGCCTCATTGAATGGGCCGTCTATATGTAGATTGTTGGGAGGGAGAATTAGAATGGTTTTGTTAATGAATCTGTTGAATTTGGACGCTAGAAACAGGGCTTTGTGACTATTTTGAAAGCTTTTCAATCTATGTTAAGTAACGTACAGTCATGAGCAGGTCAAGCTTGACACTCGTAGCGCAACTATTACGACTATCATACGGCTACAGAAATAGGAACGGTACAAAGTCCAATGTGTCAGTCTTTAGGTGCCCTACGAAGATTTTGTGCCGGCGGCCTCTGAGATGGCGGGCACATGGGGCTCCGAGGCCATGGAGCTAATAAGGGACGTAGGTCGGCGGCTCAAGGAGAATGGTGAAGATCCCCGTGCAGGGTACTTTCTCGACCAAACTTTAGTACTCGTATTGGCAGTGCATCGGGGAAACGCCGCCAGTATCATGGGCACGCTTAGGCAGGGCGCATTGCGCGAGGGGACTTTATGACATAGTTTTCAGCTAACTGAATTTTTAAGTTTTGATGTTGTAGGTAATTTTTTTATTACTTTAATTTTTACTTGTATGTTTAAGGTGCTCTTGACTGTACAATAGCTCAGTAAGAAATCGAATAATGAATTCTATGAAACACTTTGCTTTCATGTCGGACTAATTCATATGTAGTTTCATGGATATTTAATTAGGTGTAAAATTACGAATAAAGATTTTGGTTTCGCATTTGCACAAAGAATATTCAATACACATACAATACAAAGAAGTTAAACTTCGTTTGCTGGTTTTTTTATTTCGTTCCTCCTGAAATGTGACAGACATGCGAGGTGCGTGGTAGCTAGTAAGTCGTTAGCGCGGGGGGTGTGCAGTGAAACGAGGCGAAGATTCACGTGCTGCCGACGTCATTTCACCCTCCCTCCCCCTACATCTGTCACCCCGCAGATGGTTCGCCCAGATTTTGTTGGACTATAATAAATAATGTAATGTTTCTTCATCAGCAGTTGACCTGACGCCTCCAGCATGGAGCAGATTCCACCCCCGAAGGAGGTGAAGATCCTCGAAACAGCTGAGGACATTCAGGAGCGTCGTGAACAGGTACAGTTCTTTAGGTCTTACTAAGGACGTTTTCAAATCCCTTTAGTTGCAGTAGTTCGTTTGTTAGTCCGGTCGACCGAACTAATGCAACTTTTTAGTAGTAGTAGTCCGGTTTATTTAAATCGCCGAACTGTTGCTTCTATACAGTGTAGAAATAGTTCCGTTTATTAATTTAAGAAAATAATAATTCTTAAATCTTTAGGATGTTTAGACTTTTGTTGTTTGTTAGTTGTTGTTTGTTAACAGACACTCACTAACAAATAACAAACAATACTAACAACTAAAAAACAACAACTTCCAACTAACCAACAAATAACAAACAAAAACTAACAAATAACAACAACTAACAAACAACGTAGATCGTAGCAGGTGGAAAACTGAACAAGGCGATATATTATGTATGTATGTAACAAACAACAACTAACAACAAAATTTTATAAATCCTAGATTTGTGAATTATTTTTGTCTTAAATTAATTAAACGGAACTATTTCTACACTTCATAGTAGCAACAGTTCGGCGATTTAAATAAACCGGACTACTACTACTAAAAAGTTGCATTAGTTCGGTCAACCGGACTAACAACCAAACTACTGCAATTAAAGGTTAAAATCAGGTAGCTAGCAGCGCTGCGCGATGGCCACGCTGCTAAATCCCCAGCCTATTAGCAGTTAAAGATTACTATCATCATAACATCTCATTACAAGTCCACTGTTGGATAGAGAGCTCGCTCCAGAATTTCACAGCAATAATGCACGGTATGTTTTGGAGAGGAAGTACCATAGTCACCACGCTTGTTAACGTTGCGGCTGGTAGCAAGAACCGCAGTTATTTGTTACCGCAGTAAGTATAGCGGGCGCGAGATAAGTTTGGCTCTGACGGTTATTTTCTGCGCATGGGTGACATCCGGAGAACCAATGAACAATTCACTCGCCTGCCCCGACCTGCCGCGCTCACCCCCGCGTTTAATTTTTTGAGTTCTGCGCGTAAACGGTCATAGCATTTTGTACGTCGTATACGATACATTTTAGTCAATTCACGACTCAATTTTGACTATGTTCTGTCCAGGTGTTAAACCGTTATGAAGACTTCAAGCAAGAAGCCCGCGCTAAGCGTGAGAAGCTGGAGGACTCCCGTCGCTTCCAGTACTTCAAGCGTGATGCTGACGAGCTCGAGTCCTGGATCCAGGAGAAGCTGCAAGCGGCCAGTGATGAGAGCTACAAAGACCCTACCAACCTCCAGGTCAGTTACTAGTCTTACAATCTTTCTATGAGGACAGTGAACAGCTGGACTCCCCTCCAATACTTCACGTTGACAAATGATAATCTGGTGACGTGACACTTCAAGTGCTAGCGTCCAGGGTTAACATGGAAAATAATAGGTCTCTAACTATGAAATTGCCGAAATTTTCGTACAGCTTAATGAGATCATAATTCCCATAATTCTAAAGCTGTTTTTGTCATTTGTCTTATATTTGAAAGTTGACTTCAAGGTTATCAATTTACGCATAAAATAATGTTATTATTTTTAGTTTGATATATAAAATTAAAAAAAGATCAACGTCTTAAATGTCGTTCGATTCGTCTTTGTCATACTTTTTTACAGATAATATTTTACCAGAATAAAATTTAAGCTTCTGTTAGCTTAATGTCTTCCCAACCATGCTTAAAAAAGTATTAATAATTTAGATATTTATTTGCTCAAAAAAATGCAAAAATGTTAGTACTGAAAATTGAGTTTGCCTAAAATTCGCCATACAAAACGGCAATTTCATAGATAAAAACCCAATATTGAAATATAGCTTAACTAAGACTTCTATTTTGTCAAAGTTGTTTCAAAATTATGCATGGAAGTAGGTCAATGTTAAAAACAATTTACAAAACAATCAGGACACTTATATCTGCAAATTACACAAATTATAACATTTTGGCTATGTCCTTTGAAATTTGCAAATCCATTTAGAGCACTATAAAGAAATAGTGCAAACTGGTACTGATTCATATATTTTCTGCAACATATATGAAATAAAAATATACTAGGTTATTTTTTTGGACCTGATTTCCTTTTGACCACTTATTCATCATCATCATCATCATATCAGCCGAAAGACGTCCACTGCTGGACATAGGCCTCCCCTAAAGAACTCCATGACGACCGGTCCTGCGCTGCTCGCATCCAGCGGCTTCCCGCGACCTTGACCAGATCGTCGGTCCACCTTGTGGGGGGCCTGCCAACGCTTCGTCTTCCGGTACGTGGTCGCCACTCTAGAACCCTCACGCCCCATCGGCCATCGGTTCTTCTTGCGATGTGCCCTGCCCACTGCCACTTCAGTTTAGCGATTCTCAGGGCTATGTCAGTTACTTTAGTTCTTCTGCGGATCTCCTCATTTCTGATTCGATCGCGCAGAGAGACTCCGAGCATAGCCCTTTCCATAGCCCTTTGGGTGACTTTGAGCTTTCTGATAGGCCCATCGTGAGCGGCCACGTCTCGGTGCCATATGTCATCACTGGCAACACACACTGGTCAAAGACTTTCGTCTTGAGACACTGCGGTATTTTGGACGTGAAGATATTGCGGAGCTTCCCGAACGCTGCCCATCCGAGTCGGATTCGACGAGTAACCTCTTTCTCTAAGTTGGATTTACCCAGCTGGACTGTTTGTCCCAGGTATACGTACTCATCAACAACTTCGAGCGTAGAGTCTCCAACTTTGAGTGGAGTGGGTACAACAAGGGCGTTAGACATAATTTTCGTCTTATCCATGTTCATTTTAAGACCCACTTGTTGTGAAACTCTACTGAGGTTATTGAGCATCGTGCCGAGATCTTCCAGGGTCTCAGCCATTACGACAATATCGTCGGCAAATCGAAGGTGGGTCATGTACTCGCCATTGATGTTGATGCCAAGTCCTTTCCAGTCCAGGAGTTTGAAGACATCTTCCAATGCAGCGGTGAACAGTTTAGGAGATATGACGTCTCCCTGTCTCACTCCTCGCTGCAATTGGATAGGTTTCGAGTCCTGGTCCTGAAGACGAACTGACATAGTGGCGTTTTTGTACAGGTCCTTCAACACTTCAATGTACCGATAGTCGACTTGGCACCTCTGGAGAGATCGTAGCACGGCCCACGTCTCGATCGAATCGAAGGCCTTCTCATAGTCCACAAACGCTAGGCAAAGTGGCTGGTTATACTCTTCGGTCTTCTGTATAACTTGCCGTAGCGTATGTATGTGGTCTATGGTACTGAAGCCTTTACGAAAACCGGCTTGTTCGGGAGGCTGGAAGTCGTCGAGCCTGCGCGCGAGACGGTTCGTAATGACTCTCGAGAACAGCTTATAGACATGGCTCAGAAGTGAGATGGGTCTGTAATTCTTCAGCAGGGTCTTATCACCCTTTTTGAAGAAGAGTACCACCACACTTCTGTGCCATGCCTGTTGCGTTTTCCCTTCGAGTATGACAGAATTAAACAGCTTCTGAAGAGCTTTAAGCACTGGCCTTCCGCCTGCTTTCAGAAGCTCAGCCGTAATTCCATCGTGCCCGGGTGCCTTGTTGTTTCTAAGCTGTCTGAGAGCCATTCTAATCTCGTACAAGCTGACGTCCGGGATATCTTCGGTATGGTGTCGGGTAAGTCTAGCTCTTGGATCGTTGGCCAGACTGCTAACGGGTGGGCCGGTTGATGTGTATAACTGCCCATAGAACTTCTCGACTTCCCTCAGTAGCTCAGGCTTGGACGATACGGTTCTGCCATCCTCGGTCTTCAGCCTCGTCAACTGGCTCTGTCCAATAGACAGATCTCTTGCGAACACTTTGGAGCCTTTGTTCCGCTCAATCGCTTCTTTAATATGGTTAGTATTAAATAGCCGAAGGTCGCGAGTCAGAGACTTAGAGATCTGTTTATTGAGCCGCCGATATTGAGAAGCATCTTCCGGAGACTGCAGAACCATTTCGCGTCTTTCTTCCATTAGCTTGAGGGTATGGTCAGAGATCTTTTTGGTTCTTTTAGTACGGTGGGGTCTAAAGTACTTTGACCCAATTGTATGGACAGTTTCCACGAACCCGTTATTGTAGTCGTCCACATCTACGCATTCACCAAGGCATTCAAAGCGGTTTTGCAGTTCGAGCTGAAAGCCGTCGGGGTTTTGGATATTGGTGGGTACTGGTCGGAGCGTAGACTTCATCAGTCGAGTTCTTTCCAGCTTTACGTTGATATTCAATGTGCCTCTTACCAACCGGTGATCGCTTCCGGTTTTAACCGCATTGATCACAGAGACATCATTGAATATTTGCTTCTTCGTCGACATGATAAAGTCAATCTCATTTTTTGTAGCACCATCGGGACTGATCCAGGTCCACTTTCGGTTTTCCGACTTTTTGAAGAAGGAATTCATCATAAAGAGTCCTTCTTTCTCCAAAAAGTCGGCTAACATGTGGCCTCTGGAATTCCGATATCCAACACCAAATTGCCCCACCCTCAGCTCACCATCGCCTCGCTTGCCTAATTTCGCGTTGAAGTCCCCCATGACAACGGTATAGTGGGTCTTAGGCGTATGTATGGCTTTAGATATATCCTCATACATAGCCTCGACTTCATCATCAGAGTGTGTCGATGTGGGGGCGTATACCATTCATTCATTCATTTATTCATAAACAATTTTTTACAATTGTGTTAGAATTGTGTTTGTATGACTTTCAGCGAATACCTTTTGGTGATTCTGAGTATAAGGTACGCTACCCGCGACGACACACTCTCGATCATGACCACGTTGTTCACGAGAGACTTGTGGACCATAAACCCGACACCTCCCTGGGACAGTTGGTCGCCCTCCCGGAAATAGAGCAAGTTACCTGATTTTAGGATTATCGAGTCCTCCCCCTCTCTTCGGACTTCAGATAGACCCAAGATGTCCCAGTGTAACCTGCTCAATTCTTCTTCGAGTTCTGCAACCTTCTCGTCGGTCCGCAATGTGCGCGTGTTATAAGTTGCCAGGGCCAGAGGTCGTTGTTGTTGGTAGCTCGACATCTGCCGGGAATTCTTCGCACCCCCTGCCCCACCGTTACCATGGCCGCTACCGGAGCCAGGAATAGCGGGGCCGCCGGGGACTAGGGGCCGGAGCTTATAGTTGTGATTCATCGATTCTTAGGGGGTTTTACCATAGTCGCCACGCTTGGCAGACGGGTTGGCGCCCGCAGTAAGATGAAATAATACACAGAAGGACGCTGCTGCCCATCCTCTGGATTTCATTTCCCTTAGTCGCCTCTTACGACACCCACGGGAAGAGATGGGTCGGTACTATTCTTTTTAGGCCGGCACCGACCACTTATTAGTGAGGTCAAAAGCAACAACTTTTGTTCTACGACTTTGCTAACAACGCACGAAAAATTTTCAACTTCCCATACAAAATGGGTCGGTCACGTGACCACTTTAGTATGGAGTCGAAATTTTTTTGTGTGTTAGCAAAGTCGTAGAACAAAAGTTGTTGCTTTTGACCTCATTAATAAGTGGGCAAAAGGAAATCAGGTCCAAAAAAATAAACTTGTGTAAAATTACATTGAACGGCAATATTCATAACAAGTTATTGAATGTGTCTGGTGACCGACTGTACAAACTAAACGGTAGTTCTAACCATGAAACTGAACAACTTTTCCCAAGGAATACGAAATACGAAAAAAAAAATCCACTTCCTACACAAACTGCATCAGCTGACAGCACATTTTGTATAGGAGACCGAATTTTTTTATTGTATATGTACCTATGTTCCTTGGAAAAAGTTGTTCAGTATCATGGTCAGGATCTACCGTTTAAGTTTGTATAGTCACAGTGTATATTAGGAACAAAAGTGCATTTTCAAAGTTTCTATCAAATATCCAAAGAAATATATTCTTTCTCCCCACCCAAAAGTTGGTCCCTGAATTTATAGTTGAATTCTTGAAATAAATAGTTGCACTACTTCTTTAGATAATTTGTTGTGATATTCTATTTATTTGTTTCCATTTATTTGTATCTGCCTTATGGTTGTCCGGTAGAAAATTCCACGTGTCATTAAGCCCGCCTTTTGTACGGTCAACCGCTTGTCGGTATAAACTTCAACTCTATTAACACGCCATAAGGTCCAAAAGTGTTTCTACTGATGTGCAGCCGTGTGTACCTTACCTCTAGTTGCCCAAAGCGTCTTTGAAGCTAAAGCTCCTTTAAATCTATTGCCGTCACTTTCTATTTCGTCAAAACAAAAAGTTACAGTAATAGATTTAACAGAGCTTTAACTCTAAAGAAGATTTGTGCAACTGGCCGTTAGTGCAATAAAGTTTTAAATGAATAAATTTACTCCATACTAAAAATATCGTCAGACATAACTTTAGATCAATTACCAAACAAACTGGAAACTGACTGAGTTCTTGCAACAGTTCGGGTGACTAAATTGATGGCCAGATAGGCCCACGCACATAGGTCCATATAGAAACCACACTCTTAACTGAGAATATCGTCCGCAGGCCAAGATCCAAAAGCACCAGGCCTTCGAAGCAGAAGTAGCTGCCCACTCGAACGCCATCGTCGTCCTCGACAACACCGGAACGGAGATGATCTCCGGCGGCCATTTTGCCTCCGAGACCATCCGCAAGAGGCTGGACGAGCTACATCGTCTGTGGGAGCTTTTGCTGAGCCGTCTCGCTGAGAAGGGCATGAAGCTGCAGCAAGCGTTGGTGCTGGTTCAGTTCTTAAGGCACTGCGATGAGGTTATGTTCTGGATTCATGACAAGGTAAGAAAATAATATAACTTTATTTCAGGTAGATACCCATATACAGAAGAAATATAGTGTTTTAAATTTAGTCTTTCCCAGAATACTTCTTTCTATGAGGTCTTTCCGAAACAGCAAGTAACATTAGGCTCGTTTTGACGCCATTGCAATTTGTTATAGTCGCCATTCTTGGCAGTATTATGATTAGAAATAGCATTATATAATAACAGATAGTTGTCCATATTCCGGTTAAAGTGCCAAGTACTTTTAGTAGCCTTTCGAGAAGAGAGCGATTGGCACTGCACTCAGTTGGTACAGGCAATTTCAAATCGCAACGCAATTTTCCTTTTAGACCTTCATTATTATTATTAAATTTAAAAAAATCAAAAGGAAGTCCTTATTACTATCTCACTTAATATTATAAATGCGGAAGTATGGATGTTGGTTTGTTCTACTATTACGCCTAAACGACTGAACCGATTGCGATGAAATTCGGAAGGTCGATCAAAGACTGTACTGACACATAGGCTACAATTTTCCCGGAAAAATGCATGGTTCCTGTAGGATAGCTATTAATTAAAAATTCGTAGATAGAGAAATGAGACACCAGAATAACAAAAAGACTACAATGCGAGCGAAGCCTCGGATAAAACCTAGTTCATAGGATAGCCGCGCAGCAGTGGTATCTTGCCTTACGCTGCCATAGCACGATCCGAAATCCGTAGTAGACTCGCTCTATTTGTATTGTATCTTGCTTGTTATGACATTCAATGTAATGTAAAGAATCTACACGAATAAATACAAGATTAGTAATTCATTTGCCTTTCCAGGAAACGTTCGTCTGCGCGGACGAATTCGGCTCAGACTTGGAACATGTCGAAGTCCTACAGCGCAAATTCGACGAGTTCCAGAAAGACATGGCGGCGCAGGAGTACCGCGTCACTGAGGTCAACCAACTCGCAGAGAGGCTCGTGCTAGAGGGACACCCAGAGAGGGAAACCATCGTCAAGAGGAAGGATGTAAGTTGGGGTTCCTAAAAATCAGGGCCAAATCAGCCATCGAATGGGTTACCGACGGCGAGGCCCGTAGGCAATGGCGAGACGACCTTAACGTTTTTCTTGAGAATTAGCCAACAATAGCTCAAGATGGAGACGAATGGCATGATAGAGGGGATGCCTTTGCCCAGCAGTGGGATACTACATAGGCTAGTAATAATATAGTGACTCCTCCAAGAGGAGAAAAGAACTAATAAATAAATAAAAAGAATAATTGGAAAGATCCAATTGCTCTGTGGTCTTTGATTCCTAAAATCTTGACAAAATTCTATATCAAACTTTTAAGACCCAGCAATCCTTTCGATTTTATCAAAACAATATCTAAAATTAGTCAACTTCAACTCTAACACCTTCATTTGTTAACAGGAGCTGAACGAAGCATGGCAGCGCCTCCGGCAGATGGCGCTGATGCGTCAGGAGCGTCTATTCGGCGCTCACGAGATCCAGCGCTTCAACCGCGACGCTGACGAGACCATCGCCTGGATCTCGGAGAAGGACGTCGTGCTGGGATCTGATGATTACGGACGGGATCTTGCTACTGTGCAGACGCTGCAGGTATTGCTATTATTCTATACTATTAAACGAGCAATATTTGTATATATTTATATACTCGCGAGCAGTTGCCAGCGAAGTTAGTATGAAAATATTAAATAAATTGCTAAAAAAACTCGTATCTGTCTAACAAGTATATCAACCAAGGATGTATCTTATCCAAGCATAACAAACAAGGAGGTAACTTATCAAAGATTTTGTTTAAATTTCGAACTGGCTTGCAAAAAAGAGCTATAAATTGAAAAAAATAACATAAACAAACACAGACTTGTTTCGCCTCTGCCCACATTAGCACGTTCGTCCTTCAATACCTTTTTTGTCGGCCATTGCAGTAATGTACTATCATACAAAAAAACCGGCCAAGTGCGAGTCGGACTCGCGCACTGAGGGTTCCGTACCACCACATAAAAATAAATGTATTAGTTGAAATTTCAGTAAGTTAATGTGCTAGATTTTGTGAGTCCGACACGCGCTTGACCAAATTTTATTATTTTTTGTTATTTTATAGCCTATGCCCTATAAACATACCAATTTTCAAGTTTGTAAGTGTTCCCGTTTTTAAATAGAACTAAAACACAAATCGCCTCACCAACCATCCAACTTGACCCCTCTCTTATATGAATGTTCTTGAAACGGGAGCTCACCACAATTGGTTACCATTAGTTGTGAGAAAATTTGTAGTATTTAATGATTTCAGACTTTTCCCATTATTTGTACTGTGAGACCTAGCTTCTTGCCAAATTTCATAATTTTAGGTCAACGGGAAGTACCCTGTAGGTTTTTCATTTTCGAATAAATGTATGGAGATGAGGACATAAAATGCCATATCTTTTGATTGCGTCGTTGTAAAAAAACCGGCCAAGTGCGAGTCGGACTCGCGCACTGAGGGTTCCGTACCACCACATAAACATAATTGTATTAGTTGAAATTTCAGTAAGTTAATGTGCTAGATTTTTTGAGTCCGACACGCGCTTGACCAAATTTTATTATTTGTTGTTATTTTATAGCTTATGCACTATAAACATACCAATTTTCAAGTTTGTAAGTGTTCCCGTTTTTAAAAAGAACTAAAACAAAAATCGCCTCAGCGACCATCCAACTTGACCCCTCTCTTATATGAATGTTCTTGAAATGGGGGCTCACCACAATTGGTTACCATTAGTTGTGAGAAAACTTGTAATATTTAATGATTTCAGACTTTTCCCATTATTTGTACTGTGTGACCTAGCTTCTTGCCAAATTTCACAATTTTAGGTCAACGGGAAGTACCCTGTAGGTTTTTCATTTTTTAATAAATGTATGGAGATGAGGACATAAAATGCCATATCTTTTGATTGCGTCGTTGTAAAAAATTGAAATTTTCAGATCTTGTGTGGTTCATGGATCCTAATATATGGTATTAATTTCAACCTGATACCTTTACCCGTTCATGAGATAAAGGGTCTTGACAGACAGACAGACAGACAGACGGACAACAAAGTGATCCTATAAGGGTTCCGTTTTTTTCTTTTGAGGTACGGAACCCTAAAAATTTTCAGATCTTGTGTGGTTCATGGATCCTAATATATGGTATTAATTTCAACCTGATACCTTTACCCGTTCGTGAGATAAAGGGTCTTGACAGACAGACAGACAGACGGACAACAAAGTGATCCTATAAGGGTTCCGTTTTTTTCTTTTGAGGTACGGAACCCTAAAAACACTGTCTGTTCTCTTTCCCATAGCGTAAACACGAAGGAGTGGAGCGTGACTTGGCTGCTTTGGAAGACAAGGTGACGACCCTGGACGGGGAAGCTGCTCGCCTGGCGGCCATCCACGCGGACCACGCCCCCGCTATTCACTCCAAGCGGGACGAGATCACCACGGCTTGGGAGAAGCTGGTGCACAAAGCCAAGGTAAGAAACTACTTCAGACATTCACACCGTTTTCGGTACACCGTCCCTTACAGCCTGTATTTGATAGTAATTATTTGTTAATGGAGATCTTTAGGGGAGCCCTATGTCCAGCACTGGACGTCTTTCGGCTGATATGATAATGATGATTTGTTATTTTCGTAGGAACGTCGCTCGGAGCTGGAGTGTTCGTACGCGCTGCACCGGTTCCTGGCCGACTACCGCGACCTCATGTCCTGGATGAGCGACATCCGCGCGCTCATCGCGGCCGACGACCTCGCCAAGGACGTGCCCGGCGCCGAGGCGCTGCTCGAGAGGCACCAGGAGCACAAGGTACGAGTACACACGCTCGGAGGTATAGTATACCTCCGGAAACCTCGCGAGTTAATGCACACACGCACCCACACACACATGCACCAAAACACACGCACCCACACGCACCCAAACACACGCACACACACACACATGCACCCACACACACATGCACCCACACACACACACACACACACACATTGACACGCACACATAAACACACGCATAGATAGATACCTATGTGTAATTTATTATTGTTACTTTTATGTATAATTTTTGAGTTTGCGCACGATCATCTGCCTTCTCCAATACTATTCACGCTCGCCTAGGTCTGCTGGAAGACATTTCTTTAGTAAAATAAGTAGTACCTGTTGTGTCGTCTTTTTATGTGTATTGTCCATAGTGTTTTCTTGTGTGCAATAAACTATAAATAATAATAGATTAGTACTAACCCTAAAATTTAATATTTTATATTCATGAAATTTAATATGTGCCAAGCCAATGGAAGAGGAATGTCTCCTAGCACGGGCATTGTTTGCTTAAAAGGAGGCATCAGGAAGAGGCTTAATTTTTGTAAAAAAAAATTATGAACATAGATTATTATTATAATCAGTGCATGAATAGGAAAAAAATTATGGGTAAAGAGTGACCTATGAAGCTGAACATGTTTTGATTTTTTATGAGAGATGAGCTCAGCACCTGCGAGAAAGACCTCGATTAACTTGGATGAGCAAAGTTAAGAAGGACAACGTACAAATTCCACCCGATACGACCCGGGACCGAGTGCCCTGACGAAGAATAACTTAGCCGACCCCAAAATATTGGACAAGAGAGACATATATTTTTTTAGGTTTTCAATCATTTAAGTCATATGTGATTTTTAGAGGAGGACAGAACTGGTGATTCTGCCTCTTGTCATTTAAAAATGACAAAAAGTTATTATAATTTGAACAAAAATTCTGGGCAGGACGAGGCTACGACTTTTAATTATGAAAGTGGCTCGGGTCAGTTTGTATAAAGAATAATAAAAAAAGAATGTTTGCATATTTTGAAAAGTTAGAGAATACATTGTTCAGTTTTATAAATAAATCATCCTTAAAAGAAGTTTGCAGGGATATTGAAAAGAATGAAGTTGCAAATACTATCTACTCTGCAGATTTCACGATTTGATCGCGAGTGTTAGGATTTCATCATTGATCACAAAATTCGTTGCCTTTTTTTATGGTGTATCCTTCGTGATTTCTCCGCGACATTGTTAATTACTCGTATAGCTCTGACTTCCTAATTTTGAAGCGCATTATAAGATTTATTTATTTGAACTTCTTAATTAAAAAAAGTGCACAATTCAGGCTATATATTCTCAATTCTTCTTCGGGTGCCATATCTTCAGCGGATGTCAGCAACCACCCTTCGAAACTCAACTCTATCTTTATATTTTCAGCTTTATAAAGGTAACAGCGTCAAATCCGATATAGCTCCTCGAGTATCCGTCAGTCTTCAAGTTTAAAGGGTAATTTTATGGCATCAATTATTGATTTTAATTTGTTTTTCTTATTCCCAGGGTGAGATGGACGCCCGCTCGGACGTGATCCGTCAATGCGCCGCAGCCGGTCAGGCCCTGGTAGAAAGCGGTCACCGAGCTTCTTCAGAAGTCCAGCAAGCCCTGGAGAACCTGGAACGAGAGAGCTCAGCCCTTCACCAGCTGTGGGAACAACGTCGAGTTTTGTACTTGCAATGTATGGATCTACAGCTGTTCTACAGAGACACCGAGCAAGCAGACGCCTGGATGCACAAACAAGAGGTAAAGAATCTTCATAACAGCCAAACAGTGTAGTTTGAAAAAATTGGGTTGGCCGTGAACAAAGAAATCGGACCTTCTTGCTTCGCTCGGAATCAAAACTGTACTAATTTAATTTATTTTATGACATGTGCCAGCAGTTCCCAGATTGCAATTTACCTTGTGACGAATTATTTCTTCAATATTCCTTCTATTAACCTTATTATTCTGTGGTTGTATTGTTTGGCAGCGATTTGGTAAAGAACTTGAAGTTACGAAAATGGACGTTGCTGTCCGTATACTGGTTTAAAATCACTTAGTCGCCCGAAACGACAGCCCAAAAAGTCCTCCGAAAGGGTTTCCCTACAGGAAGGAAATGAGGCATTATAAAGTATATTTGTATTGTATTGCATTATTAATGTCAACTGCCGGACACTCAAGGATCTACACAACAAAAAGTATCGTTTATTTTAGGAGGGAAATTGCCGAAGGTCAGATGGTTGCGGAGGTCAGATGGTAATCGCTCTGTGTGAAATCCTGTGCCCTCGTCAAATTACCTTTGGCAAAAACGGAATAAGACTAGGGAAATAATAAAGAATACGATATAATCTTCAGGGAAAGGATAAATAACTGTCGTTAGAAGGCGTAACGAACAAGTTCAAATGTTTTATAATTGTTCCTTGTTTCAGTCTTTCTTGGCCAACGAAGACGTAGGCGATTCCTTGGACTCAGTGGAAGCGTTGCTGAAGAAACACGAGGACTTTGAGAAGTCTTTGGCCGCGCAGGAGGAGAAGATCAAGGCTTTGGACGAGTTCGCCTCCAAACTGATCGAGGGGCAGCATTATGCGGCCGATGACGTCGCGCAAAGGAGGGAAATGGTGAGGAATCTTATATTTTTGCACAGGGTATTCGGCATCCTTAAATTATAAGAAAATGATATCAAACTTGCCATAGTAGGTTAACTGACAAAGATAATATAAAGGACCTCCACCAAAAAACTTACTACAAAAATCTCTGTGGCTCCACTTCTTATATCTATTCTTAGGTCCTAAGGTCTTATCTACCAAAGGAAATCTTCGGTTCACGACGAGCCGTATTCTTCGTCTTTGTCGCGTACAGATTTATTCTTCCATCGGAAGTCTGAACGCACTGGGGGCTACTACCTAAAAATCCCTTTGTGCGACCTTCCCAGTTTGGTTAGGACTTGCTGGATGAATGATCTGATTGTCCGAAAAGTTAGATGATTCCGTGCTTTGGAAGGCACGTTAATCCATTGGTCCCGACTACTATCTACGGATTTAGTCATTAATGAGCCATGTCAGAGGCCTTTGGCGGCTCAACAACTCTGACTCCAGGGTTTGTAAGATCGGTCACCGACCTTACAATCAACACGACATGATTGAACAGCATTTCCTGCCTGTGTCTTTGGTCCAAGGTTCATATATCTCAAATCTATCCCAGTTTCTTTTAAAAGTTAAATAATCAAAACAATTGTCTTTCTAACTTGTTATGTTTGTCAAAAGTTACTCGAACGCCGCGCCGCTCTGCTCGAGAAGTCCAACCAGCGCCGCGCACTGTTAGAAGACGCGTACAAGTACCAACAATTCGAGCGAGACTGCGACGAAACTAAAGGCTGGATCAACGAGAAACTCAAATTCGCCACCGACGACTCTTATCTGGATCCTACCAACTTGAATGGGAAAGTGCAGAAGCATCAGAACTTTGAGCAAGAGTTGCAAGCTAATAAGCCGAGGGTAGATGAGATTCAGACTCTTGGAGCGCAGTTGCTGGAACAAGAACACTTCGCTAAACGTAAGTATCTTTAAATAAAGCACGCTAAGACTTTAGTCGCGGCCAATATGTTAGTTAGTGGTCGTTAAGCCATGAATATCATCCTCCTTGCTTTTATCCCATTATTTGGAGTCAGCACTCCTAATATGTTTGCGCCATTCTGGTCGATTATTTGCAAATTCAGGCGTTATGCCTAGCGTCTTTAGGGTCATTTTCGATTGTTTTGGTCCAGGACATCGGTGGGCGTCCTCTGCCACGCTTTCCTTCCGATATTACCACTCTTGTCTAGCCATTCTAACAATTTTTCCCAAATAACATAGTTCGAAATACGATTATTGTTTTATTTTCAGTTTCCATAGGAAGTAAATTCTTGTTCGATTTTGTATGTCGTTCGACCTATGTCCCTAATAAATGGGTCTTCAGCTACATAGTGTAAATCCACAGTGTTAGTTTTAATTTTACATTTAATATTTCCAGTACGTAACCGATTCCGTATAAAAGGAATAAGAGGCTGTTTGTCCACCTCGACGATTCCGAGCCGATACCGATAGCAATAAAAGCGCCGTTAAAGTTACGAGCAAAAACAGTACTTATTACTTACTCATAGTGTCGCTTCTATCGGCGCTGTTCTTCTGTTTTATCGTTGTCGGCTCGGAATCGCCGCGGTGGACGAACGGCCTAATCTAAGGCAATGATAATTTCCCACGATAATTCAAGTTGCGTCGACTTCGGAGTGTGTGCGCAATAGCTCCATGAGCTCATTCCACCATCCCCCTTTTACCATCGGGAGTCCAGACTCACCACAGGATATCACCAACACCTCGTTGATATTCTATAGATTTGCACAAAGCGTTTTGAAACATATTTTATAATGCGCACGGCCAAAGAGTGAAATTCTCTGCCTGCGTTGTGTTCCCGAGTTCATCGCGAGTAATTGGGCTTGTTCTGGGCAAGCTCGTCCCATTGTCGACCTCACCTCTGTTTTCAAGACTAGATCGAGGTCATGAGTAAATTCTTTTTCATTAGATATTTTTCCAACCTATGTAATTGTTGCAGCCCAAATCGAATCCCGTCTCGGCGAGTTGGCTGGTCTTTGGGAGAGACTAGTAGCAGCATCAGAAATGAAGGGCAGTAAGCTCCAGGAGGCGTCTCAACAGCAGCAGTACAACCGAGCTGTTGAGGACGTTGAGTTGTGGCTGTCAGAGTTGGAGGGACAGCTGCTGTCTGAGGACTATGGGAAGGTAAGCAGCTAATACAGGGCTGGTCTGTGGTAGAAGCATCAGAGGTGAAGGGCAGTAAGCTCCAGGAGGCGTCTCAACAGCAGCAGTACAACCGCGCTGTTGAGGACGTTGAGTTGTGGCTGTCATAGCTGGAGGGACAGCTTCTGTCTGAGGACTATGGGAAGGTAAGCAGCTAATATAGGGCTGGTCTGTGGTAGGAGCATCAGAGATGAAGGGCAGTAAGCTCCAGGAGGCGTCTCAACAGCAGCAGTACAACCGAGCTGTTGAGGACGTTGAGTTGTGGCTGTCAGAGTTGGAGGGACAGCTGCTGTCTGAGGACTATGGGAAGGTAAGCAGCTAATATAGGGCTGGTCTGTGGTAGGAGCATCAGAGATAAAGGGCAGTAAGCTCCAGGAGGCGTCTCAACAGCAGCAGTACAACCGAGCTGTTGAGGACGTTGAGTTGTGGCTGTCAGAGTTGGAGGGACAGCTGCTGTCTGAGGACTATGGGAAGGTAAGCAGCTAATACAGGGCTGGTCTGTGGTAGAAGCATCAGAGATGAAGGGCAGTAAGCTCCAGGAGGCGTCTCAACAGCAGCAGTACAACCGCGCTGTTGAGGACGTTGAGTTGTGGCTGTCAGAGTTGGAGGGACAGCTGCTGTCTGAGGACTATGGGAAGGTAAGCAGCTAATACAGGGCTGGTCTGTGGTAGGAGCATCAGAGATGAAGGGCAGTAAGCTCCAGGAGGCGTCTCAACAGCAGCAGTACAACCTAGCTGTTGAGGACGTTGAGTTGTGGCTGTCAGAGTTGGAGGGACAGCTGCTGTCTGAGGACTATGGGAAGGTAAGCAGCTAATATAGGGCTGGTCTGTGGTAGGAGCATCAGAGATAAAGGGCAGTAAGCTCCAGGAGGCGTCTCAACAGCAGCAGTACAACCGAGCTGTTGAGGACGTTGAGTTGTGGCTGTCATAGCTGGAGGGACAGCTTCTGTCTGAGGACTATGGGAAGGTAAGCAGCTAATATAGGGCTGGTCTGTGGTAGGAGCATCAGAGATGAAGGGCAGTAAGCTCCAGGAGGCGTCTCAACAGCAGCAGTACAACCGAGCTGTTGAGGACGTTGAGTTGTGGCTGTCAGAGTTGGAGGGACAGCTGCTGTCTGAGGACTATGGGAAGGTAAGCAGCTAATATAGGGCTGGTCTGTGGTAGGAGCATCAGAGATGAAGGGCAGTAAGCTCCAGGAGGCGTCTCAACAGCAGCAGTACAACCGAGCTGTTGAGGACGTTGAGTTGTGGCTGTCAGAGTTGGAGGGACAGCTGCTGTCTGAGGACTATGGGAAGGTAAGCAGCTAATATAGGGCTGGTCTGTGGTAGGAGCATCAGAGATGAAGGGCAGTAAGCTCCAGGAGGCGTCTCAACAGCAGCAGTACAACCGCGCTGTTGAGGACGTTGAGTTGTGGCTGTCATAGCTGGAGGGACAGCTTCTGTCTGTGGACTATGGGAAGGTAAGCAGCTAATATAGGGCTGGTCTGTGGTAGGAGCATCAGAGATGAAGGGCAGTAAGCTCCAGGAGGCGTCTCAACAGCAGCAGTACAACCGAGCTGTTGAGGACGTTGAGTTGTGGCTGTCAGAGTTGGAGGGACAGCTGCTGTCTGAGGACTATGGCAAGGCAATTAACATACAGAATCTACAGGGTGTAGGGGATGTTAAACCGAAAACTGAAAGGGAGTGCTCAGTCAACGAAACTGAACAACTTTCCCAAAGAAACGTTTTTGGCAAATGAAAAAAAGTTATTTGACCTCTCCATACAAATTGTTCACTCTGATCGAACTGTTTGTATGGAGAGGACAAAAGTTTTGTTCATTTCCCAAAAATTTTTATTCGAGAAAGATACTCAGTTTCGTTGACTGAGCACGCCCTTTCAGTTTTTGGTACACCGCCACTTACACCCTGTATATCCATTTTTGAACCCCTAGCAAAACCCTAGTATGTAATTTTTTCTAGAACAGCAACTTGAATATCTTTCCCAAGGAAAGGTTCCAAAAAGAATATGCATATCTATTTATTTTTTTATTTATTTTATTTATTAAGGCAAACCAACAGCATAACATATTAAAATTACAATGTGGATACATTCAAATAGGTAAGGGTAGAATATGTATGCCAATTATAGGTGTGCACACCATTGACCATATTCGGCAACAGTATTATAATTAAATAAGATCAATCAACAGTAATTATCGTGAAAAATAAAGTTAAGAACAAGACAAATTCTAAATTGGAATTTTAGGGATAGTTTATAAACAATTTTACTATAATTTAACAGTAATAGGGTTTTATAAACACCATTACATAAATATCACATTAAAGAAACATTGGATTAATAAATTTAACTCATCTATAAGAGAAACAGAGAAACAGTCAGGACATGTGTTTTAGCAATTTGTTTTTAAAAACAGTAAGAGAGTCACCAAAAATGTCGATTTCGGGTAATTTTGCACTAACATCATTATAGAGCGAGCACATTCTGGCGAGTGGTTGATGTAAGCCTAGATTGGTTCGGCACTTTTCTACATTTAAAATTCGGGTAACTGGCTTTCGCGGGAAATTATATGGAACATTAATTTTTATTTCATTGAGAATATGAGTACACTTGATTTTATTATTAATGATTTTGTGGAGAAATATAAGGTCAGCTATCACTCTACGATTACGAAGTGTGTGCATCTCAAAAAATGCCAAACGATGAATGTATGGTTCTTTGTGAGTGATACCTGGAACCAGGTAGGCTAGGTGTCTCGTGTGTGCGCGTTGGATACTTTCCACTCGCTGCGATGGCGTACTATATACAGGGCTCCAGGCAACGCTAGCAAAGCTCAGGTGACTACGGACGAGACCATTATATAAAATTATCCGAGTTAGTGGCTGTTTGAACTTGCGACAGTTACGTTTGATGAAACCGAGCATTGAGGCGGCTTTATTGACTATCTTATCGATATGGGCTGCAAAGTTTAATCGGCTGTCAAGGATGATGCCTAGGTCTCTAATTTGGGCAACTTTCGCTAGTTCTGTATTATTTAGCTCATAGGTTGTTAGCGTGGGATTGACTTTTTTTGTAAAAGAAATATGGGAGCATTTATGAGGATTGAGAGTCATATTATTGTTGTCGCACCAAGTTTTAATACTGTAGAGATCTGATTGGATTAGATTAGCGTCCGTTAAACCATATACAGTTCTGTAAATTTTTACGTCGTCAGCAAATATTGAAACATGAGAATTTTTAATTTGGGAGGTAATATCGTTGATAAAAATTAGGAAAAGTGTTGGGCCTAAATGGGAGCCCTGTGGAACGCCTGATATGGCGGTGAATTTGGATGATTCAAAACCATTTACAGCAACCACTTGTGGCCTATCTGAAAGATATGATGAGAACCAACAAAGCAAAGGACCATTGATTCCGTGAGCTTGCAATTTTGTTAGAAGAATAGAATGGTCGACTCTATCGAATGCGTTGCTGAAGTCCGTGTATACCACATCGACTTGCCGCCCCTTGTCCATTTCGAGTGCAACAGTAGACACGAACGATACAAGGTTAGTTTCCACGGAACGACCGAGACGAAACCCGTGTTGATAGTCTGATAGATTAGATTCGACATGACTGTAGAGCAAGGGATCAATAAGATATTCAAAAATCTTAGAGAAGCATGACAAGATGGATATGGGCCGATAATTTTTTACGTCCGATTGATCGCCTTTTTTGAAAATGGGTATAATTCTTGATCTCTTCCAATCCACCGGAAATACTCCCTTCGAAAGAGAAAGATTGAAAATAAGTGTGAGCGGAAGCGCAATGTAAGGACCACAATGCTTCACAAAGACTGGTGGTATACAATCCGGTCCTGCGCCTTTCTGCGGGTTAAGGCGTTTTATAGCTCTCCTTACATCGGTGACCTTTAATTGCAAATGGGATAGACAATTTCCAGGAGATTCAGTATTGTTATACTTAGAGGTACTCGTTGAATAAATTGAGGAGAAGTGTTTGGCAAATAGGTTAGCAATATCGGTACCCGTTGAGGCTACAGAATTGTTCATTTTCATAGTTGCTGGTAGTGCCGAAAGACCTTTACGCTTATCCTTAATGAATCGCCAGAATGTGTTAGGATTTTTACAGATACATGATTCGATTCTTTGTTTATATATACTGTAACAAATATCAATAAGTTTATGACAACGTTCTCTTAGTAACTCGAATTCATTCCCATCGCGAGGATTTCCAAATTTAAGATAAGATATGCGATGTTTTTCTTTTTCCCTTAAAAGCTTAATTAATTTCGCGTTGAACCAAACGGGATATTTCTTTGATTTAGCTCTACGCTTGGGTACATTTTTTTCAATTGTAATTCTTAAAATGCTATAAAACACCGAAACCATCTCGTCGACATCATCGAGTTCACTGAAAACCTCCTGCCAATCAACTTCTTTTAAATCTTTTAATATGGACTCGTAGTCTGCTTTAAAATAATTTAAATCAGCACGTACTTTTGGAAGTAGATTTTCAGGTTTATGGGTACAATCCACTGGTAACATTACTAGTAGGCCGGGATGGTAGGTATCCAATCTGCTTAACAAATCTAGAGGTTTAGAAACATAAGATGTTTTTAAGTTGCTTAATACTAAATCGAGATTTTTTCCATCCTTGTTAGTAATATTATTGAATTGATAAAGATCATTCACTGCCATGAAATTAACCAGAGAATATCCGATGGATTTATCATAGTTAACTGGAGTCATGTATGTGGAAGGGTCATTAGCTTTCCAATTAATGAAATTTAAATTGAAGTCTCCTAGAATTATGATGTCATTATCCATTTGGCTCATTACTATATCAACATTATCGAGAAATCGTTGTTGGGAATCCAGCTTAGCAGGCGACGGCAGATACACACTACAGATAGACATTGTTTTCAAGTTACCATTAAGTTTAAGTTTAATGTTTACCCACACGTCCTCACAGTCACTCTCACAGTTGTGTAGTCTGTAAGACTCAAATTTGCGGTTGACGGCTATTAAAACACCACCACCATCGGATTTAGAACCTGTGGCTATTCGATCTCTACGGTATACAACATATCGGGAATCAATAAATTCAGCATCATTTACACTAGCGTTAAGCCAAGTTTCCGTAAAAACAATAATGTCATAATTATTAAGAAGAATATTTTTGTATACATCATTAGTCTTAGTTCTCAAACCGCGGGTGTTTTGGTAGTAAATTGTGAATTTTTGTACAATACACCACAACACGAAAGATAAAAGAAAAACACACAAGTGTTTACTTAATTAAAGCCAGACTATCTGTGTTGCGGATCAGAAGGAAGTCGCTGAATTCGTCTTTACGTGCGAATACTCTACCGTTTCGTACCCAAACAAACTTGTATCCAAGACTTTTAGCCTTTATACGTGCGGTTGCGTGGAGAGCTTTGTTAGCTGGTGACAGGTGTTCGGCGACATAAACAGGCATGCGTGTTCCGCCCATACCTAGGTGTTGAGAAGATAGTTTGTCATGCGTGTTTTTCTTATTGAACTTTGTGGCAGCTGCTATCTTAAATAATTGATCGACTTTTACTTATTTTATTATTATTACTAGCCGTCAATGTCCCACAGCTTTGCAAAAGCCTTCCATTACTCCTTCCGACTTCTACTTGTTATACCTCTTCCAATAATTTATTTTCTCGATGACAGCGAGTAAGACAGATACGATAAAAATGAGTAGGAAAAAGATGAATCGAACAGAATGTCTTCTGATCGAACGGACTTGACCGCCGTCAAAAATAAATTAAATGCTTGGAAATAGTATATTGAAGAAATTTCCGAGCAAGCGACTATCTAACTGTTAGATTCTAACAGGAAAGAGAACCAAAAGCCATTTGGTTATATTGAACCCTACATTGTTATGTAGGTTTCAATATAACCAAATGGCTATCAATGGTTACCAATAAAACTTACAATATCAAGATTTTTTAAAAAAATACTTTTTGTAGGACCTGACGAGCGTCCAAAATCTTCAGAAGAAGCATGCTCTCCTAGAAGCGGATGTGAGCTCTCACGCCGAGCGCATCGACGCCATCAGGCAACAAGCGGAGCAGTTCATCGAAAAGGGACACTTCGACGCTGATAACATTAAGGCTAAGAGGGTAAGAAACATAGAGAAGACTTTTTCTCCCGAGAAGCCCGAATTTTTGTCATAGACCCGTAAATGGAAAAAAAAGTTTTGAAATATTAAAAAAAACTCAAAACTCAAAATAGTTCATTTATTGTTGGATGTTAAAATCTCTTAATGACGTCAGCTAAAGTACATCGCTTCACAAACGAATTGGCGCCATGGTGGGAAAAAACTCTTAACTCAAAATGTGCATATAATAATAGGTCTTTACCTATGAAATTGCCGTTTTGTGTGGCGAATTTTAGGTAAACTCAATTTTCAGTACTAACATTTTTGCATTTTTCTTAGAAATTCTAAATCCAATAATTTTTTAGCATTATTGGAAAAACATTAAGCTAACAGAAGCTTAAATTTAATTTTCGAAAAATATTATCTGTAAAAAAATATAACAAATCTAATGATGAAATCGGACGACATTAAACACGAACAATTTTCGAACCTTTAATTTTATATATCAAAAAACTAAAAATAAAAACTTTATTTTATGCGTAAATTGATAACCTTTAAGTCAACTTTCAAATATAAGAAAAATGAAAAAAAAATAGCATTAGAATTATAGGAATTATGATCTCATTAATCTGTAAGAAAATTTCGGCAATTTCATAGGTAAAGACCTAATATATATAAGCTGCCCACGATACAGGCTTGACCTAGTGTGGGAGTCAATGTTTTGCCTTATGGAAAGTTACCAATCTCATTGTTTTATTTTTAGATGCTATAAATTGTAACTTTATTTGATTAATAAACTATTTGTATTTGTATTTTTTGTATTTGTAAATAGCCTGGAGAGACAAAAAGCGCGTCATAGTTTTCAAAGAGATCTTAACCCCAAACAGAGTGACGTTGCTGTTTATTCGCTGTTTTGGGCTGTTGTGGATCCTAAAGAGTAAGAAAGTCAATTTTTAACAAAAAAAATGGACGTAGTTTTGTTGCGTGGCGTGTTATTGTCGCTTCTTTTTTCCCACTATGGCGCCATTTTGTTTGTGAAGCGATGTAGTTGAATGAATAAACTATATTTGATGTCTATAAATAAAACGTTACAAGAAACTTCTTGATCCAATCTCTTTACGAAATCTGTTTTTAACGTGGAGTTAAACCACATGACATTCTTTAACTATTTTTGTCAACAGGATGCCCTGGTCGGTCGCTATGCTGCCCTAGACAAACCTATGGCTATTCGCAAGCGTCGTCTTTTGGACTCGCTACAAGCTCAACAGCTGTTCAGAGATCTAGACGATGAAGCCGCCTGGATCCGTGAAAAGGAACCCATAATTGCTTCTACCAACAGGGGTGAGTGAGATAGCATGAGGTATGACGTTGTGTTGCGTACAAGCCTATGGATATTTGCATCGTCTTTTGGACTTATTAACTTATCGAGCTGCTAATAATCACTGTTCCTTGTAAAAGTAGTAGATTAAGTACGAAATGAAGAAATTTGCGATTTCTCTGTCTATTTAGCTTGATTGAATAACTTAAAGCGACGACTGTTACCGCCAAGTTAAGACGATTTTGTTTTACTTTTAAAATACCGTTTAATATCAGTCTAGGTAGGTATATAAAAATATATCCACGCGGAAATAGTCTAGGCAACGTAGCGGATCATTGTATGAAGACCCTCGCATTAAATCCTAAGTTGATGAAACCTTGCTGGGGTATTACACTACATGAGACAAACCTAAAAAAAAATCGGTACTTTTAGTTTTTCCATACAAAAATCACAAAAAATGTATGAAAAATTTTTTTCGTAATTTTTTTTTGTATATTTTGAATTTACATTTAATTCATGATTATTTATCATCCTGTCAAATAAAATCTGCCTGAGAAATTTATGTTGGGGTCAACTGCTTTGTTGCCTACACTAAAAAGCCATAGAATAAAATTGAGCATCCTAACTTATGAAGTATTTGTTTAAGTTTTCCGAACTTTACTCGGAAATAATATGTTTTTTCTTGAGCAGGTCGTGATCTGATCGGCGTACAGAACCTTATGAAAAAGCACCAAGCCGTGATGGGTGAGATGGCCCAACACGAGGCCAGGGTTGAAGCCGTAAGAGCAGCTGGGACGGCATTGAGAGACGCCGGACACTTCGCAGCGGATGAGATTGCTGCCCGGCTACATCAGCTGCAGCAGCAGTGGAGCCAGCTGCAGGAGAAGGCTTTACAGGTGGGGTCTAACCCAGGAGTCAGTAGTCAGGGTTTTCAAAATGCACGCAAGAATATATAGCATTGCCAACCAAGAAAACTCATTAACTGTAACACCTGGTAATACCTGGTGCTAGGTCCTAAATGGCCCACGGATATTGAAGTTATGGCATGACCCACTAGTACTTTAAAAAAAACCTTGAAACTAAATTTACTTGTGTGAGGTCTTGAAGACAGATGCAAGATAAAATTAGTCACACTTATAGCTCAATTTTTTATCCCTGGGATATTTTACATTAATTCGTAAGGACTATATGTAACATTTATACAAACCAAGTAGAGATCGTAGCAGGTAGAACGTTGTAGTAAGCACCATTGCGGCCAAGACATTGTGGTGTCGAGTTTCAGTATAAATTCATATGGACGTTCAACCTAACTATTTATGTCAAGATCGTAGCAAGGCAAAGGGCCCTCCCTAACCCGACTCGGAGGGCTCTGCCTAACCCGACGGGAAAGAGGCGTGATATGTAGACCAAATCTTACATTAAAAAATACTAAAACTCTTCTATTTCCGCAGCGCAAACAAGACTTGGAAGACTCTCTTCAAGCACAGCAATACTTCGCGGACGCCAACGAGGCTGAGTCCTGGATGCGTGAGAAGGAACCCATGGTCAACGCTCAGGACTACGGCAAGGATGAAGACTCTTCTGAAGCCCTGTTGAAGAAACATGAGGCCATGCTTTCTGACCTGGAAGCCTTCGGGAATACTATCAAGTCTTTGAGGGAGCAGGCCAATGCTTGCAGGGTAAGTGTTTATGTTAATTGGTAGCAAACTCTGCTCAAGACTGCGGCAAGGATGAAGAGTCTTCTGAAGTCCTGTTGAAGAAACATGAGGCCATGCTCTCTGATCTGGAAGCCTTCGGGAAAACTATCAAGTCTTTGAGGGAGCAGGCCAATGCTTGCAGGGTAAGTGTTTATGTTAATTGGTAGCAAACTCTGCTCAAGACTGCGGCAAGGATGAGTCGTCTGAAGTCCTGTTGAAGAAACATGAGGCCATGCTCTCTGATCTGGAAGCCTTCGGGAATACTATCAAGTCTTTGAGGGAGCAGGCTAATGCTTGCAGGGTAAGTGTTTATGTTAATTGGTAGCAAACTCTGCTCAAGACTGCGGCAAGGATGAAGAGTCTTCTGAAGTCCTGTTGAAGAAACATGAGGCCATGCTCTCTGATCTGGAAGCCTTCGGGAATACTATCAAGTCTTTGAGGGAGCAGGCCAATGCTTGCAGGGTAAGTGTTTATGTTAATTGGTAGCAAACTCTGCTCAAGACTGCGGCAAGGATGAGTCGTCTGAAGTCCTGTTGAAGAAACATGAGGCCATGCTCTCTGATCTGGAAGCCTTCGGGAATACTATCAAGTCTTTGGTGTTTATGTTAATTGGTAGCAAACTCTGCTCAAGACTGCGGCAAGGATGAAGAGTCTTCTGAAGTCCTGTTGAAGAAACATGAGGCCATGCTTTCTGACCTGGAAGCCTTCGGGAATACTATCAAGTCTTTGAGGGAGCAGGCTAATGCTTGCAGGGTAAGTGTTTATGTTAATTGGTAGCAAACTCTGCTCAAGACTGCGGCAAGGATGAAGAGTCTTCTGAAGTCCTGTTGAAGAAACATGAGGCCATGCTCTCTGATCTGGAAGCCTTCGGGAATACTATCAAGTGTTTGAGAGAGCAAGCCAGCGCTTGCAGGGTAAGTTTCTAGAATTTTTCATTAGATATTTCTTAGAGTAAAGACTTTTTGGCGACCTTGCTGAAAGACTAATCTATGAAGCCATGCTGATTGTCCTGCAAGCCTTCGAGCAAACAATTTAACAAGATTTTGTTGTGAGCCCGCCCTTTCATTGGTATCATGGTATAATAATGATTGGTATCTTTAGAGGAAAAAAATGTGAACTTATTCTGGAAATCATCAAAGATTGGCAGCAAATATAATTTAAACCTTGGAATGATGGACCTCTATCTATGTCAACTGTTGCCTGATATTACGTGCAGAGTCGCACCTTGAGCGCCCTGAGTATTAAACTGTCTCAAAGTAATACACGTGCAGTAAAAATCTTTCTCTGAAACTCAGTGTTGAGGTTGTGTCTTTTGATGCCTTGAAGTAGTACAATTTTTATTAGATTTGTAAATTATGCCATAAGTCTCCAAGCCATAAGTTTTGACACGGATCATATAATACTAGTAAACTGTTTTGATAAATGAATGATCTCCTTGTATAGCAACAAGAGTCCCCGACGGTGGACCAGTCCGGCAAGGAGTGTGTGGTCGCCCTGTACGACTACGCCGAGAAGTCTCCGCGCGAGGTCTCCATGAAGCGGGGCGATGTGCTCACCCTACTCAACTCCAACAACAAGGTGAGTGGTAGTACTTTAGCGGTAGGGTGTCATCAATCGATGTGTCAATTTTAGCAATATAGTTGTATACAGACGAGAGGTAGACAGGATGAAGCGTGTGCTTTGAACCGTCCTTATTTAAATCGTAATAGTAGCTCGCAAGTTCTTAGAATAGAAACACAGTATGTAAACAAAATATTCAATGAAAAAAGAAAAGAGTTACTCATATTATCTTATCATCAAGTTTTATCTGAGAACCGTTTCAACATCAGTGGTCGTACATTTTGTCTTGTACACACGGCCGCAAGTTGATTGAAATATTTTGACCTTGAGGTTTCTGGTTTCGGCGTTTTTAGTGTAGTGCTGGTTCAGTTTGTACTGGTTTTGTTTCTATGTGCTGCGAGGGTGCGTACATGCTATCATTTAATCATCGACATTCGTTCCATTGAAACGGACAAAAATTTACGAAATACCTAACAATCATCGACGTAAACTGATACCTAACCACTTCTTTGATACCTAAACACTGTCATTCATAAATTATGAGGATAATTTAAGAACTCTGCTTCAGACTCCAAGCCCCATAGTTAATAAAACATTAGGAATAATTTAGGAACTACGCTTGGCAAGGCGCTGCTGCGATAAACAGGCTTGGCAGAATTGTTAAGGCGACATTATTTATCACAGTATTATTATCTTCTGTCACTCTTTAGAAATGCCCACACTGTGTTACAACTCTTTAATAGATTTTATTATCCAACAATGAATGAACTATATTTGATTTGTGGCGTATCGCTACTTCGTCTTATACTGATTTGTTTCTACATGTTTGCTGCCGTGCGTACACGATATCACTATGGAATAACGTCTCCTTAAGTACTGACATAGTTTCACAAGCGACTTGGTTCAATGTCAATGATAAAATGGAGATATACACCTCGTGTTAGTGCTATCGGCAACCATGTGCTAGCTGTTTACCGAGTTTAATCCAACTGGCTTATTATCTTTGTTAGTGTAATTCTGTCGCGTAAATTGCAATGTTCTCCTTTCCAGCTCTTTGTGAAAATTTAAAATAAACTTGCTTTTGTCCGATGGGAGAAAGTGACGTATGTCCACCCTGATAGTCTATTTCGATTTTAAATAAAAGTAAATTAATCGGAATAACAGTTTCGGAGATCACGTGTTGCAACGAAACTACATCTTTATAATAATTTATCTATTCAAGTCGCGAGTGGATAAGCTTTTTCTGGGCAAGCTCGTTCCTTCGTCGACCTCATCTCTGTCGCCAGGGTTAGATCAAGGTCGAGAGTAAGCCCATCGACCATAAAAATATATATGTTGTAACGCGCCACTTATTTGAAACCCATCGTCCCCGAAACCCTCACTAGATGGCACCACTGGATTCCTACAACGCGCTATCGATGTGTCTACGGACATTGGTTGGGTCAAGCAACCGAAGGTTTTGTACCGCCCCCATCATTATCTAGATGGCGCTAGTGTATTTCTGAAACACACTAGCATTGTGTTCACGACTTTTAATAAGGTCTCTGACCAATTTTTGGTTTGTATCCGTTTCTGGCTTCAACGTTAGGACCTCTTGATGGCACGATATATGCTTCCAACTCTTGGGACATATATCTGAAAATCAAGAGCAAAATAGCGCAAGAACCTGGTGGCCGCAAAGCCTTCGCTTCCCCTGAAAGGGAACGTCTGCTGAAAGTCGTCAGTAGAGGTGGGTCGTTTTCGTTTTTCAGAATACCGAAACTAGCTATCGTTATAGTAGCCGATAGCGGCTTTTGAAACTATTTATTTTAATAACTATTTATTTTTGAATATCGCTTGACGTTCGGAAAACGGATATCAGAATAACCGAAATGCGTGTTGGTTATTTGTATGAAATACGTGATTTAGTTAGATTAAGAATATTTTCGGATTTTTGACTGTAGATTTAATCAAATATCGAAATCAAATTAACTTCGCGCTGTAATCAAGCTTCGTTCGTTCACGCGTTGAGTCGCGCGATCTAAATGGTTTTCGTTTTTCAGAAATAACTAGTTTCGCTCGATAGATAGTTTTCGCAATAGCCAATAACGTAATGAAGCTATTGCACCAATAAATAGTTATCAAAACTATTTACGTTATTTAACGCCCACCTCTAGTCGTCAGGGCTTGTGTTATCTCCCGATACCATTGTATCATACGTTAGATCTCCTGTAAATAAACTTGCTCATCGTTCACTTAGTCGTTTCACTCACCATCTCACCAACCAAGTCCCGACCTCATATAATGTATATTTAAATTAATAAAAATATATCTGAAAAAAAACTACATTTATTATTAGATAGTTTTCGGAATTACCTGAGTTGAATAAATAGTGTCTACATTTTGCAATAGTTAATCCGTAAAAAATTCTTTAAAATGATTATTATTCGATTCCAATCCAATATAAATATTAGCTCTCGAATAGGCCTTATTTGTTTCCTTATTTATTATCTTGTGCGTGTATTTAAATTCACAAATTATATGCCCATAAATAAAACAAAAGAATAAACACTTATGCAAATTTTTTCAGCTTGAGTGATTTGTACCGAATGGTACGCACAGTGAATTACGATCGTCATCCGTCATATCATTGTATCTGCTCAAAACCGCTTGTTTACGTAATGATCTTCAACTGGGGAGCTATTATTGAATCGTTCGTTATCCATGTTACTCTGTAGCGAGGACCTTATGCAAATTTTTTCAGCTTGAGTGATTTGTACCGAATGGTACGCACAGTGAATTACGATCGTCATCCGTCATATCATTGTATCTGCTCAAAACCGCTTGTTTACGTAATGATCTTCAACTGGGGAGCTATTATTGAATCGTTCGTTATCCATGTCACTCTGTAGCGAGGACAATTAAAATTCTTAATCACAGTTTGTGATTAGCTGACGTCATCTTAACAAGAATAAATATTATTTTTTAAAATAAGTGATTGGTGTTTAGTTTATTTATTGTGCATTTATGATATTTGCAACAAGATTAAAATTTTATGTATGATTCTAACTTCATTAGCTTTCACCTTCTAGTTAAAAAGCATAAGCAGGCAACATAACTCGGTTTTCTTATGGATTATCCATGTTTGATAATCAGGTCAGGAAACATTTTTTTTAACGCAAAGCAAATGTGGTCTTCAATCGGCTATTTCTCTAATGTGATCGCCAACCAGCTGTTTACTTCTATGTCATTTAAATGCCGTTCATATAAGATCGACTTCGCGTGTCATAAGTTTCATAACGTATGCGACGGTACAATTGACGAACGATTCAAATATAGCTCACTTACTCTTATGATAATTCATTCAGTTAAGATCACACACGAACGAATACGACACGTTGTCGACATGTAGATTTTAAACACAAAATTTAAGTAAAATATCTGTGATAGAAAAAGTGATACTAACATAGTCCTTAGAATATTAAAATAATTTATAAAAATGATAGTATTTAGTTGGCTGTGCGTTTTGTTAGTAGAAAACATATTTGTGCCGAAAAAGAGAAATAAAAAGAAAGAGTTATGTCACGTAAGTTTCTTCGCGTTTAATTTTTATTCCTAAATCCTATAGCATTACAAGAGCAATATTTGTATATAAATATACTACTCAAAACAAAATAAGGGCCAGCAGGTTATTTTGATAATATCAAAATATATTAAATCATTAAAATGATAAAAGTAGTATATATTTTTACGTACGCTTTATTTAGCTCATTCTATTGTTTACAATTTGAACTATTAAATGTTTCAAATAATTCTCAGTGAAAATTTTTATCGAACTTTAATTGAAAAATTAATTCAAATTCAAATTCAAATTATTTATTGCTTCCATATGGTACAAAAGATGGAAAATACATAAAACAGAACACAATATGGACCCTGGGAGGGCACTGCAATTAAATGGTAGTAATTACAATAATAAAATATCTCGGCAAAAGGTGTCAATATTTAACATAATTCAATTATTTGTAATAAATATTGAGACGACAAAACAGTAACAAAACATGCAATTAAATCATATTCGATGAAAATTTAGAAGTAAAAAGAAAAAATATTGTAATGTCAAAATCTTAAACCTAATCAACCGAATAAATTAAAATTAATTATAGATAGTATTGGCGGGAAATCGTGTTTATTCATCATTCAAAAAATCCTGTAACTTATAATAACATTTTTCTTGTAAGAAAAGCTTTAAATTATGTTTGAATTTTTTACAATTTTGCTCACTTTGTAGATGTTTAGGAATCTTATTATATATTGTTGCTGCCATTCCGAGTGGACCCGGTGGATCTATCAAAAAAACCTGCGGGCCCTTATTTTGTTTCGAGTACCTAGTATATATTTGTAATCAGTTTTTAGAAAACGGCTCTAACGATTTCTATGACAAAGTTCGGTCGCCCAGGTAATTATTATTGCCGTCGTATATTACTGGCTTTAAAGTTAAGAAAATTCCAACGACTGAAATTAATAAAATACAAAATTCTTATTTCAATAGTCCTAAATTACAAAAAAGTATTAAAACTATGATACTCACATTAGGCATATCTTAAAAAGAAACCATAATTTTATTGATGTAAAATTGTACGTAATTGATGAAAATTTATGATAACTTATGATCCATTTTTTTCGTTTATTCCAAAGCTTACTAACACATTTTGCACGTATGTCAAAAGCAATCGGCTAAAGCTGCCAGAAAAAACAAGTTTGTAAAACAATGTAATTGTTTCCTTCAAATACACTCTGGTTCTTAGTGTCATGGCTGCAAAATAGATTGGTAAGCGTTGATATAAACAAAAAAAAAAGGAATCATTCATGTACACATTTTTTAAGTTTTTCATATCTCTATTTCTAAAGTGAAAAATGCTTAGAATACTAAACAATAAAAATGCGAATCTTCCTTCAAAAAGTAAACTGCAATGGTTTTATTATACCAAATATAATTAAAGAGGGCTATAGACTCTCTACTTTTTCATTAAAACATCAAAACATCCCAAGAAACGTCCACTACATTACAGGGAGCTCCCTCCAGAATTCTAGCTTTTGCTGGAAAAATGTTGAGGGGAAGTACCATAGTCACCTCGCTTGTTAGCGTTACGGCTGGCACCATGGACCGCGGTTGTAGGTGACCGCAGTAAGAAGATGTAAGATACAAAGGAGTATGCTGCTGTCCATCCTCCAGTTTATAACCCTTAGTCGCCTCTTACGACACCCACGGGTATGTATGGGTTAGTACTATTCTTTGCCGGCACCACACGGGACCTTTACTTTTTAACATAAGTAAATTTTTGTTAGCCCCAGCCACGTCTGTTTTAATCTACACATTAGACAAATTAATTTTAGTACCTTTTGAACAAAATTTGATTAACCTTACCAATTTCTTTTTATCAGGACTGGTGGAAGGTAGAGGTGAACGACCGTCAAGGCTTCGTGCCAGCTGCCTACGTGAAGAAGATCGAGGCTGGTCTCACAGCGTCCCAGCAGAACCTGGCTGACTCCAGCTCCATTGCTGCTAGACAGAACCAGGTAATCATTCATCATTAACATTGAAGAAGATTGATGAAAGAGCTCTACCAGGCGAGGGTGAATGGAAACGAGGGCAAGGCCTCAGCGAACATTCCAACACCGAATTCAGGAAGTTCCAAATAAAGGTCAGGTCATCATCATATCGTGTGGGTAGCAAGGTCGGTGACCGACCTCACAAACCCTGGTGTCAGAGTTGTTGAGCCGCCAAAAGCCTGTGACATGGCTCATTCACGATTAAATCTGTAGGTAGTAGTCGGTCGGGACCAGCTGCTTAACGTGCCTTCCGAAACACGGAATCAGCTAATTTTTCGTACAATTAGGTGATTCATCCTGCAATGTTTCATATGTCATCCCAGAATCCCTGTATGGAGGGTTGATGAAGCGCTAGAAGTATGCCAAAATCGTAGAAAGTGGAGGGCTTTGGGCTCTGCCTATCTTGACCGACAGAAAAAGGCGTATGCATGTGTGTTATGTATTATCATCGATCAGCTAGTAGACGTTCTACAAAGGCACTATCCCTCAAAGCCTCTTCAAGCATAACTATCTTCATAAACATATGAGTGACCTTGAATCTTCTTATTAGGTGCATCGTGAGCGACCAGAGTTTATTATCCATTTAAAAATGTTTTTACTTTCCGATTTTCTTTTTTATCATCCCTTTCTTGTTACTTCCCTCTTTACAAGTCTACCGTCCGTAAGCAGTTTGTACCGTCCGTAAGCAGTTCTCAAACTCCACGCATTCTATGTCTCTTCATCATCTCTATACATCTCTTTCCTACGAGAGTAAAAGAAAACATGAAAATTTGATAAGTTATTAAAAAGCTGGCAGAAAACCTAACGAAAAATCGTGCAAATGAATCTAGATGCGCGTTATGTATTTTAAAATACTAGTAATTTCGCTCTCTAATAGCTCTACGTTTGTCGTACGATGCGTTTCAAATGAGAATCACAGTGGTTTGTAACTAACTTCACAGTGGTTGTGCTAAAGTAAATCGAAACAGAGTGAAGTTGTTTTGACAGCTTTTTTTAGGATTGCGGCCACAGATCTATTAGGCTCAGTCCCAGCCTCATTTAAAACGCATAGTAATTGTTTACTAAACAGCAGTCATACGCTAGAAGGAAAATAAACAAGCTATATAAATATTTGTAAAACAATTTATAACCTTACCATAATGTAGGTTATGATAGAAATGAACAAACAAATATTGACGAGCAAACGTTACGGCCTCGTGATGATGCAATTTTCCTAAGCAATTTTCACTTAATTATTCAATGCATACAAATCTGAGAATATTTTTATCATTTTATGAATTCAACAATCATCGTATAATATTTTGTATGAGAATAATATTTCAAAAACAATCTTTTGTGAAAGATTCATGATGAATTGCACTGTTTTCTCCCGATTATGTTATTTTATTATATGTGGTGAGATTATTTACACCTCTTGATTCTCAGCGTGTGTATTTTAAGTAGGTTTTATGGAGGTTGCATACATCTATTTTTTTATCACTCCTGAAATTATCGTACATAACTCAGACCATAAAGGTCAAAACATAACGCACTGCCGCGACACTGCTCGTTTAGCCACATGTGACATAAAAAAAAATCACGACGCGGTTCTCCAGTACACGCCAGTACTCTCCAGTATGCCGAAAGCGTGCCCTCCACTTCTTCGGACACATGCGGTCTTCAAGGCATTGTCTGTCTTGGGCCAAATGGAAGACAGACGTGCTCAGGGTATACCTACGAGATGGTCAGACATAGTGAGGAAGGCAGAGGGTGGCAATATGCATCGTGCGGTCCACACATCATATAATCGCAGTCTGTGGAAGGAAAAAATATGTGGTCGCGATCCTTATAAATGAGGGACCGAGGAAGTAGGTTTATTTACATACCAATGACAAAATAGATCAGTGGTTTAGTAAAAAAAACTGAACAGATAGATATATAGGCAAAGTTACATTCGCATCGAAATATTACTACAGCTAAGTGATTTATTCACAGTAACCATATAACCATAATTGTGTTTCTCCAACAGATCGAAGCGCAGTATGACAATCTGCTCGGCCTGGCGCGCGAACGACAGAACAAACTCAATGAGACCGTCAAAGCTTACGTCCTTGTCCGCGAGGCTGCCGAGCTCGCCACCTGGATTAAGGATAAGGTGAGTTGTAGACAATCGAAACTCAGTGGACCTCTTTGCTTTAAGAGACAGAACCTTCAGAACAAACTCAATGAGACCGTCAAGGCTTACGTCCTCATCCGCGAGGCGCAGTGGACCTCCTTGCTTTAAGAGACAGAACCTTCAGAACAAACTCAGTGAGACCGTCAGGGAAGCAAACTCAATGAGATCGTCCATTATGTCACCGGAAACAACCGCTTCTTTCGAAGGTTTGCCTTTAGTTAGTCATTGTGCATAAGACTTTATAATTTTAAGCTGCCTGATTGGTTACGGGGCTTGGCTACCAGCAGCGGAAAGCAATGAATCACTGCATTCTTACGATGTACGAACTTTAGTTCTTATTTAAATTCAAAATTACAATCAAAAGAAACAATCGCTGTGAAAAACTAAAAATTGCCTTTCCGGTTGATCGTACGATACAAGATCAAGATCTTATTAAACAAGTATCTAACCTTTGCCTTCATCTAACCATTAACTCTGTTCACAGGAGATGCACGCTCAAGTGCAAGACGTCGGCGAAGACCTAGAACAAGTGGAGGTGATGCAGAAGAAGTTCGACGACTTCCAGAACGACCTGCGAGCTAACGAGGTCCGCCTGGCAGAGATGAACGAAATCGCCGTACAGCTGATGACGGTGGGACAGACCGAAGCTGCCTTGAAGATCAAGACTCAGATGCAGGTAGGCTGCGCACTTTCAGAGCTGGTTCGGGTCAAGATGTACGCGATCGTCAGAGCGGTGACATTGAGGATAGGACAAGCAGCACAAAAAAAGGAGCCCCCCATTTGGGCTCCCTTTACAATAATAATAACATTTTTATAATTCTTTCGTTTGAAATAAAGTTGAGCAATCATATTCTAAAACTATTCCAAATTTCGAGTCGATAGCATGAGTGGTTGCTGTGATAAACAGGTGTGACAGACAGACAGACGAAGTCGCACCGCAAAGGTTCCGATTTTACCATTTTGTTTTGGAACTCTAACAAGAAAGACGACTGCCGGACATAGGCCTCCCCAATAGTAGTTTATGCCACTGTCAGGTAAAGATAGTCATTGTAACATGAGTGCTTGTTTGTGACTTGAGGCGCAGCCGAATGTCACAATAGACAGCACGAATGTTACAATGACTAGTTTGCAATCAGTGGCATAAATTACTTTTTCTACGAGCATAAAAATCATAAAGAAAATAACGTACCCTTTGTTTACTTTTGTCGTAGTAGTAGAGCACTAGAACACCTCCACTTTTTTGGCAATAAAGTCCTCTTGAGTTTTTGTACGCTGCCTTAACTATTTCGGTCGGCGTGAATATTTTACTCATATTTACAAATTTGAATGGAAATCAAGATGTTTATCGTTAAATTATAAATTAAAAGATATTTTTTTCACAGATTAAATAAGCGCGAATGGCGCGAATTCCTCTCGGCCAGCCATCATATAATACTGTGTATGGGGGGGTTCAGTTCATAAGTGCATAATATCTTTTTTGAAGTTGTCCTTTATGGCTTGGAAACTAGCATATTAGCCGATGGCATCCAATACAACATAGTATTAACGTAATTTTGTTGCCGAACCTAACAAAAAGGTGAAAAAATTATATTACCGTATTGTAGACAGTTGTATTTATAAATATTACGCAACTGTTGTCGGAATGGCAATGTTTGTGATACTGTTTCCGGTTTCGTATTTCGAACTTTAACAAATGGGAGTAGAAAAAATATCTTTACGACGACCGGTTCTGCGCTGCTCGCATCCACCGGCTTCCCGCGACCTTGATTATATCGTCGTTCCACGCTACGTCTTTCGGTTCGTGGTCACCACTCTAGAACCTTAACGCCCCATCGGCCATCGGTTCTAACGATATGCCCTGCCTACTACCGCTAGCGTCGCAGTTTATATGTCGCAGAAGCATTATAAAATCGGGATTATGATGAAATCGCGATTCCAGATTATCATAAGCCTGCAACCATGGTGCAACATAATACGCATTGCTTTTGAACACAGAAGGCTGGTTCATACTAGATATAAGCACAAAACATAGACAATCTGCGTCAAAAATAAGTTTGCATAGGCAAAATATTGAGTGAGTTACCTTATGCGAATTTTGATTATAGATAGGAAGAAATAAAGCCTCCGATTTTGGAGTGTGACCTCTTTTTGCATTGAATCTCGTAATGTGTTGATTTTTCTTCTGAAATTTTCGATTCCACGTTTCCATTTTTTACTATCAATGAATCCATTGTACAATATAACTTCCTGCAATTGTTTTAGGTTTTAATTTGATTATTAATTTAATAACATACTACAGACCGCATTCCGACGCAAGGTGTTTGTAAGTAAAAAACTGGTTGTACGAAATTTTGTCCCTTTCATATTCTTGCACTTATAAATGTTGTCGGGTGTTTCGTAAACGTGTCTTTTCTCTTCGTCAACTGATATTATGTATAAAATCGTTCATGTCGTATGTACCACATTATCAAGCTCTGTTTAGGGATGACGACGGAAAGACTACATTTTCCATCCCAAAAGAAATTTTTCCAATCGCGGTAACTTTTTCCAATATTTTATGTGATGATGGATTCGCTTTTGGACACCACCCGAACCTTTGGATATTGATTTTGAAAGCTGTCGGTCCAGTATCTAAAAAGTTCACGCCTTCTTTTTTCCTAAGGCGCAAAAAGAGAAAAAAATTTGATCCCTCCAAAATTCCACTGTTGAAGGCACAAGGTTTGACCCAGTATTAGGCCGATTGTTCTTTCGTCATCCTTTATCAGAATGCTTTAACAAAACAAACTGTCCTGGATTTCATATCAATAATTCACTCATAAAAAACAGGAGCTGAACTCCAAATGGACTTCCCTGCAACAACTGACGTCCGAACGCGCCGCCCAACTGGGCTCAGCGCACGAGGTGCAGCGATTCCACCGCGATGTGGACGAAACCAAGGACTGGATCGCGGAGAAGGAGGCTGCTCTGGCCAACGACGATCTGGGCAAGGACCTGCGCTCCGTGCAAACACTTCAGAGTAAGCATTCTTTTAATGTTTTTTTCTTTCACACACTCGTGGTAGACACCTGTATATTTATAAACTAAAGCATTGTAAATAAGCTTTCAAATAAAAATAGTCTAGCAGTTTTTGCGTGATATTCGAAAGAACCTATACAATCAAACAGACACATAAACAAAGAGTTGACAAAGAGTCGAGTTGAATTGTATATTTTGTTTCGATTCAGAGGTGACTAAATGTTATATCGTGATTATACATTTTAAGTATTTTTTAAAGCAAGGTTTTTCCCCAGAATTTTTACTGCAGAAATATAACAGATATTTTCAGAAGTAATGTTGGTACAAAACACGGTACAAGCAAGACAATACGCCCTCAAGGGCGTCATATGAGATACCTTTATATTATAAGACCTCATAAAATAAGTCAATTCTGTTTAGCAGTTCTCAAGTTATGCGATTACTAACAGAAAGTATGTGTTAATATTAATAAAATCTAGGTAATTTCTTCCAACAGACGTAGATGATCTTGGAGAAGACCTGCGTTCCGTGCAAATATTGCAAAGTGAGGTTTTTACTGATATCGTTTGGAGTTATTTAACCTTAATTACTCTAATTGTCATTATCGCATTTTGAAAAACATTTGTTGATTTTGGAATACTTTGAAGTCAAATTGAAACGTTTAATTGTTCACACAACGACACTTTTAACTCTCCATTGAATAAAAATAGAAAGAATGAATGTATTTGTCGAAACCATTTTTGTCAAAACCATTATTTGCGTGTGTTTTGTTTTAAACTTTCATACTTTTGTTTCGGGCGTTAGCGGGAGATAGAATAAATGCGCGCGCATTCGGTTGCGCTAAGACACGAAACAAAACAACCCATTATTTTCATTTATTGAGTTCTTTGTTCATTCAATCTACTACGCGTGTCTTTGGCTTTGCAATAATTTTCGCATGCTGTTCTCTCAACTCTTGAAAAAATCGTCGCTTCGTAACAATTTTAATTTTCATTCACAATTGAACTGATTTTTTTTACCAAACCTTTTTCTCGAAAATTTTTTAATTGAATTTGTCTTATTTTACTACTGTTGTTGAATGATATTGCACTTTACTAAACAAAGTAACAAATCATACAAAAGGAAGGAGAGTCAAAGGAAAATTAAAAACAAAATTTGTTTTTATGTACACTGTAGGACATCTCACTGCTAGTTGAAGTCCTCACCTTTTTTCGCCGTCTGTCACGGTTATGTGATGCTTACTGCCAGTCAGTAATGATAACATCTATAATAGTAGTTTATGCAACGGTACATAATGAAGGGTATAAAACTCGAGTGACGGTTTATGGGACGCAGGCGAGCGTAGCGAGCCAAGTTCCATAATAGAAGACACGAGAGTTTTATACCTAATTATGTGGAGTTGCATACACAACTTTATCTACTCTCATATCGTGAATCCTAAAATAATGTGTTCAAAAACAAACCTTAATGTTTTCTCTTTTTCCGGTGATAACTACTAAGCGAAGTTCCTATAGCTGCTTTGAAAACACTCGAAGGCAAATCGTAAACGATTTTATCACTTATTTCTTTGCAAAACTAATAAAAATATGTAAATATTACTTTTGTTTGCTGAGTTTTCCGTTATTGCAATGAAACCTCCTTGCAGCCACAGACTACAAACTCATCAAGCTGTCAATGGCGCGCCTATAAAAATTAAATAATTGTTTAATAGGTCTCCCGCGATGACTGTTAGTAAATTCAATACTTCATAATACACTCCCACAGATAAAAAAATGCTGCTAAGAGTGTTTCTAAGCACAGATTGACATTATGAAGATGTTAATCTACAATTTTTGAAAGCATTATTGAGGATTAACGATATGAGAGTAGATAAATCATATTAATTAAAATATTAGTTCCTATGAAATGAATAATTACTCGTATCCGCAAAAAAAATATACTACTTATAAAATCCTGACACAGGAAAGCACGAAGGCCTGGAACGCGACTTAGCAGCCCTAGGCGATAAGATCCGTCAACTGGACGACACGGCCAACCGCCTCATGTCTACTCACGGCGACTCGGCCGACGCTACCTACAGCAAGCAGCGCGAGATCAACCAGGCCTGGCAGCAGCTGCAGGCTCGCGCCAACCAGCGGAAGGAGAAGCTGCTGGACTCTTATGACCTGCAGCGGTGAGTGGGACAGTGTATACGAGAGACAGGTGCAGGCTGTCTACAGAAAGCGGAATATGATCAAGGCTTGCCAACAGCTGCAAGCACGCAGAGAAAGGAGAAGGAGCTGGACTCTTATGACCTGCAGAGGTGAGTACAAAGTTAGATAGGAGCGACAGGTACAAGCTACATACAGCCAGCAGAGGATGATCAAGACGTGGCAACAGCTACAAATTTTCGTCAATCAGAGGAAGATGAAGCTGCTGAACTCTTATGACCTGCAGAGGTGAGTGGGGGGTTAGATAAAGAAGAGACAGATGCAAGCTATCTTCAGCACAGACAGAGTATGATCAAGGTCTGGCAACAGCTACAACCGGAGGAAGGAGGAGCTGCTGGACTCTTATGACCTGCAGAGGAGGAGTGGGAGAGTGTATATAGGAAAGACAGGTGCAAGCTGTGTACAGAAAGCAGAATATGGTCAAAGCTTTTATCACTTATTTCATAACAAAACTAATAAAATGTGTGCAAACATAACTTGTGTTTGCTGAGTGTTCCGTTATTGCAATGAAACCTCCTTGCGGCCACAGACTATCAGCAGCGCGCTATCATGGCGCGCCTATAAAAATTCAAAAGTTGTTTAATAGTTCTCCCGCGAAGACTGTTAGAAAATCCAATATTTCGTAATACACAGATAAAAAATTGCTGCTAAAAGTGTTTATAGGCACAGATTGACATTATAAATATGGTACGTAACCTACAATTTATGAACCTATTATTGAGGATTTAAGATTTGAGAGTAGATAAAATGATAAACGTATTATTCCGCAGATTCCTATCAGACTACCGCGACCTCATGGCGTGGATCAACTCCATGATGGCGCTGGTCAGCTCCGACGAGCTCGCTAACGACGTCACTGGCGCCGAGGCCTTGTTGGAGAGACATCAGGTATCTACTGTTGATGTTATGGCTTCTATAAATTGCAAAAAGGAAGGAATTCAAACCTCGGTCAATCCTTAGATCGCGTACGAAATCATAACCGGTCAATATGGCAATGATAGATTGACTTACAGTTGCATTTAACCCCTAGGTGACCCTTGGAAGGTCTACTCTTCCGACTACTTCCAACAAATGTCGTTTGCGTAGTCGCATGTCTAGAGTAAACCACCAAAATGACCACGTAGAGGATGTGAGGTATCAAAAATGGCAAGAAGCGGACTGACGGTTCTGTACGATTACTACTGTTACTTTATTCTGTGCCTGCGTCTTCTACGTCAGTACCGGAAACGACCCATTTTGGGTCTGGGTCGACGTGAGTCTGGGTCTACTGCACAGAAATATCCCATACACTTTGTAGACCAGAGGTCTTATTGCAGCTGTATCGTATAACACGCCAGATTACAAACGGCCGGCCAAATGTAAACTGACGCCATTATGTAAAACGGCGTCGGCAGATTGCAAGTGGGTTTAGACCACTGACGGTCGCCATTGTGTAAAACGGCGTCACCAGATTGTATTTTAGGTTCGTCAGCTAAGTTAACGACCACTACGAAACCAGAAACGAATTACGCACCGTTTTCTAAAATAGCCGGCCGTTCGTTAGCTAAGGCAACGAAACCAGAAACGGATTACGCACCGTTTTGTAAAATGGCGCCGCCGTTATGTAAAATGGCCGCTAAGTTAAAGACCTAAACGAAACCAGAAACGAATTACGTGCCGTTTTGTAAAATGGTACCGCCGTTATGTAAAATGGCCGCTAAGTTAACGACCACAACGAAACCAGAAACGAATTACGTGCCGTTTTGTAAAATGATACCGCCATTGTGTAAAACGGCGATTTATAAGTTTCTTGCCGTTGTGTAAAATGGCCGGCCGTTAGTAATCCGGCGTCTTATACGATATGGCTGCGACATCTACATAGAACATTTGAAGTAACGCAGTCTGAATATTTCTAGACCCAGCGACTGGAGATAGACGCGCGATACGGCATAATGCCGCAGGTCAGACTGCACGCTTGTGTGCTCCGATATCTAACTCGTCAGGGCTTTTTATACGCGCACAGTAAAGTCTGGATTTAATGTGGGCTTTCAATTATTAGAATATGAAATAACCCTGTATTTTCAAACGCACCCTCATCTTAAATAGGTCGGTTTTTGGTAAGCGGTGAGGAAGGGTTGCCGAAGAACAGTTCTCCATCTTCTAGTATTTATATGACGCATTTTTTCGGACTTTACATTTCTACGAAAACGTATAAAAGGCCCCACATTTCTTACACACTACACTTGATGTGTTTCGAATTTCCGTACTTTGTATTTAGAACTAAAACGAACACGTTGATTGGCACTAAACTTTAGTATTACGGGTTAGACAGGTTGTAGGCAAGTAATTCAGTGGACTAACAAAAACACAGTAGGTCGTGTAGTCGCAAAGATTTGACTGGCTCGCTGTATCGAATAAAATGAAGTCTTTTTATGAGTATTGAGTGATGTCAGAAATAAAGGTTGCATACGGTTTCGTGGGCTGAATCTATTCGCAAATTATTTTCATAGTTGCAAACTGTGTTTCTGCTCTGTGTTTGCAACTATGAAAACAATTTGCAAATAGATTCAGCCCAAAAACAAACTGTAACTGGCTGTGATTGTAATCATCGTTAAAAAAATATCGCAAAATTTGTATTTTCATCTGAAAAATATGTTTTTTTGTAAAATACTTCATTAATAGACTTTATGGAACCAAAAACCAGATGGTGAGCCAGCAATTTGGTGTTTACAGGTTTTTATTTTTCCCTACTTTTCTATCTAACTGTTAACATTTTCTATAAATATATTTTCTGAGAGTTTTATTTATAAAAATTCTAACAAATCCTTGATTTGATTTATATTTTCTTTTAAAAATATACTGTGTGGTATTTTTTATTATGAAATCTATTTTATCTGTCGTTATGTGGTTTTAGTGTTTTGTGAAATCTTTATCTTATTTGTTTTATAAAAATATTTTGTCTGTGTATCGGTGTATTTTCTTCGGATTGTTAAATAAATGTACAGCAAAACTACCTACACCATTAAATTATTGTTTTATGTAAATACAGATATCTGCGGGTACAACATGGCGTAATAAAAATGTGTTTATAGATAGAGGCTTGCTTTTGACTGTACTAGTGTTCACGATTACGATTATTTGTAGACAGCAAAACTAAATTCACTTTACTTTTCAATATGATTATTCAAAAATTTTCAAATATCAAATCGACAATTGAAGTAAGTTATCATTACAGAATAGTACCTAAGATATTTTCTTTATTATCATCCAGTCAAAGTGAGAATTTAAGTCACATAAATGCGTTTTGCGCCTTAAGCCGAAGATGCCTACATCAGGGTACCTAGATAAGTGGCTTTCTATAACCGCTAACGCTAGTACAATAGAATGAAGATGTATGGGATTGACATTAACTGTAACGCAACATTTTGTTAGCTTATGTCAATTTCATACAAATTTATTATACAGGGTGTAAGGGACGGTGTACCGAAAACTGTAATGGCGTGTTCTTTCATCGAAACTGAACAACATTCCCAAATAAACATTATAGGAAATAAAAAAATATTACCTCCATAAAAATTGCTCACTCTTGTCAAAAAGTTTGTAAGGAGAGGTCAATTTCTTTTTAATTTCCCAAAATGTTTGTTTAGGAAAGTTGTTTAGTTTCGTTGACTGAGCACGTTCTTTCAGTTTTCGGTAAACCGTCCCCTACATCCTGTATTCTACTGGCGTTTACGATTACAGAAAGCCACTTGTCCCTAGTCCCAGGCGGCATGTACAGCGCGTTCAGAACAAGTTTGTCCATGGCGGTTATTTTCCGCGCATGGGTGACAGGCGGAGAGCCAATGAACGATTCGCTCGCCCCCTGGGGGGAGCCGCGCTCACCCCCGCGACTCATTTTTTCACTTCTGCGCATTAACCGTCACGGACAAAGTTATTTTGTACGTAGTATAAGACAGTGACTGCGAGATACCCATACGCAGCTATCTCCTTTACATAACCGTCGCTTTTTGAAATACGCGTGACGTATACGCCGTGTTGGCGTTACTTATCTTTATTTACGTACGTATAGGAACACCGCACAGAGATGGAGGCCCGAGCGGGCACCTTCCAAGCGCTGGAGCTGTTCGGACAACAACTGCTCCAAGGCGGGCACTACGCGTCCGTGGACATACAGGAGAAACTCAACAACATGAGCGACGCCAGGCAGGAGCTAGAAAAGTGAGTTTTGTCTTCTTTTCATCGTCATTATTACCGTTAGCAGCCGGAATCTACATTGAATAAATTATCTGAATCTGAAGATATCAGTGCTGGATAAAAGCCTGCTTTAACTACTGTACTAAGTCACATATCACTAACCAGAAACAGTAGAAAATCGTTTGCGTATACATTCCATTGATTCTTATATTTATCATGTAAATCATACAATGGTTTAGATCACAGTCAATTACAATAAATAAAAATGTCAAAGTAAAACAATACAAAAATACTTAAATCTAGACAAAAAGCCCCACGCAATGTTCTCTGACCAAAAGTGCCTGTTATACTGGCTGCGTTGCCTCTTTGACTGGCGATGGAGATGTGCTGATATTTACATCTCCATACTCCATGTGCTAATATTTACATCTCCATTTCCCAGAGCGTGGGTAGCTCGTCGCATGAAGTTGGACCAGAACCTGGAACTTCAGCTGTTCTACCGCGACTGCGAACAGGCTGAGGGCTGGATGGCTGCCAGAGAAGCCTTCCTGTCACCCACCGACGCGCCGGACCAGCCTTCCACTGATAACGTGGAGCAACTCATCAAGAAACATGAGGACTTTGACAAGGCCATCAACGCTCACGTAAGATATAGCTCTATATTAGCCGGTCAAGGGCTGTATGCTGCTAGAGAAGCCTTTCTTTCGCCCACTGACGCGCCGGACCAGCCTTCCACTGATAACGTGGAGCAACTCATAAAGAAATACGATGACTTTGACAAGGCCATTAACGCTGACGCGCAATGTTAGGTTTTTCCCAATTATATTCAGTAATACTCGTACAAAGTAATACGCTTCGTCGAAAATATCACAAGAGAAAGAGTTCAAAAATATCCTTCTCTGAGTTATTTTTACCTTGAGTCACACAGTTTGTGCTTTATAAAAAATGGAGTAAAAAGCTTTGTCACTTTCTTGCACAACAAAATCGGATGCTTTTCTTCATAATTCATTTATTCATGTAAAGTAATCAGGTAGGTACATAGGAGTTGAACATATAAATTTAGTCTCACTAAAAACTGCCTTCGCAGGCATTTACATGAAATTTGCGAGTAAAACAGAAGATATCCTGCGCTCTATATCTTTCTGTTTTTACGCAGCAGTATGATAAAAAAAAAAGATAAAGGGAGAGACAAAGCTTAGAAACTGAATTAAAACCACTTCCACCTCCACCACTTCTTACACTCGAGCACGTCAAGCTTGACACATTGAACATTGTTCTGCGCTTATCTTAGTCAGCGTAGTACACTGCGAGTGAGGTCGGTCATCGAACTTTCTACCCACACGATATGATGATCATGACTGCGAGTGTCAAGCTTGACCTGCTTTTGACTGTACTACTTTGTTCAAAGTGTGTAAAAAAAGGGTATACCAACCCTGAAGGATGTGAATCTGCTCATAAAACTGAACAACTTTCCCTAAGAAACATAGGTTGAAATACGAAACAAATTGCGCTATCAGCTGATACAGGTTCTATGCCAGTTCAAAAAAAAATTGTATTTCGACCTATGTTCCTTAGGGAAACTTGTTTAGTTTCGTGGGCAGATTCACATCCTTCAGGGTTAATATACCCTTTTTGTTACACCCTGTATACAGGGTGTAAGGGATGGTGTACCGAAAACTGAAAGGGCGTGCTTAGTCAACGAAACTGAACGAGATTCCCAAAGAAACATATGTTAGAAAATGAAAAAAAATGTTGACCTCTCCATACAAACTGTTTGACCAGAGTGGGCAATTTGTTTGGAAAGTAAAATTTTTTTTTTCATTTCCCAACATATGTTTCTTAGGGAAAGTTGTTCAGTTTCGTTTCGTTGTCAGCACGCTCTTTCAGTTTTCGGTACACCGTCCCTTACACCCTTTATATAACTGGTATGGTCTTGCGCATGATAATGCATATGAATATAGATTCAAACTGGAAAGTTAACCATGTCTAACTAGGTCCATGATTATTGCAGGAGGAGAAGATAGCTCAACTGCAGACCCTGGCAGATCAGCTGATAGCCTCGGACCACTACGCAGCCGACCCCATCGACAAGAAGCGCAAGCAGGTGCTCGATCGCTGGAGGCATCTCAAGGAAGCGCTCATTGAGAAGCGCTCCAGGTGCGTATCCTCATAACATCCCAATTTCACTACAAAATTCATGAAGCGCGGTTTTCGGTGACCGCATTTTGTAAAGGTGCTGCCACATCGGTGTTTAGAAACGTTTCCAAACAATTATAAACATCCGGTGAGGGAACAATAGTGAAAACGTTTATAAACGTTTGGAAACGTTTCAGATGCAATTCAAAACATTGAATGTTTAGAAACGTTTAGAATGTTTACAACTGTCCTAATAGTTGAGGAACGTCTGTAAACATTTATAAACATTTAGCAGCATTTGAAACAAAACAAAACTGTATGCAACATTTACAAACACCGGTGTGGGAGCACCTTAAGATAATACGCAGGAAGACGTGTCCAAATCCCATGTGCGCATGTCGTTGCCAGAAGATGAATCAGGCAATCAGTTGAATGGCTAGGCCATGTCGTCGCTGGACAATTATGAGTCATTCGTTATACAATAAGATAGATGTCTTAACACCATTTATACACGATATTCTTGTCTTCAGACTGGGAGACGAGCAAACCCTCCAGCAGTTCTCGCGAGACGCCGACGAAATGGAGAACTGGATCGCTGAGAAACTCCAACTGGCTACCGAGGAGAGCTACAAAGACGACGCGAACATCCAGTCCAAACATCAGAAGCACCAGGCCTTCGAGGCTGAACTGGCTGCCAATGCTGAGAGGATCCAGTCTGTTCTGGCTATGGGAGGAAACCTGGTGCAGCGCGGACAGTGCTCAGGGTCGGAAGATGCTGTACAGGTCAGTATACCACCAGGTCTTTAATCTGGAGAGCTACAAAGACGATGCGAACATTCAGTCCAAAATCAGACGCACCAGGCCTTTGAGGCTGAGTTGGCTGCCAATGCTGAGAGGATCCAGTCTGTTCTGGCTATGGGAGGAAACCTGGTGCAGCGCGGACAGTGCTCAGGGTCGGAAGATGCTGTGCAGGTCAGTATACCACCAGGTCTTTAATCTGGAGAGCTACAAAGACGATGCGAACATTCAGTCCAAAATCAGACGCACCAGGCCTTTGAGGCTGGCTGGCTGGCTGAGTGCTGAGAGGACCCAGTTTGTTTTGTTTTTCTGAGGAAACCTGCTGTAACGCGGACAGTGGAATCCAGCAGTTAGTCAGCCATAAAGAAGTTCTTTTCCTACAGCCAATATAATGTAGTACCAAACTACAGATGTGTGACAACAGGAAGAGCGATGCGTAAGATGTTCGAGCAACAGAAACATATGCTGCGTCTTGCTCTTACGCTTAGCTCTATCCTTCTGTCATTCTAATCAATCTGCTTCATCGAGAATGGATTCAATATGCTATTTCGCTGCTGAGCAAAAAGCTCGTCCAATGTTTTTTCCTGTTTTATCAACAACCATGAAATCATATTGTTTGAGAGTTTCGCGGTCACTAACACTATTATGAAAACAGTATGACGGGTTCTTACCACGAACGTTATAAGTTTAACCACAGATTAAATAATAGTTAACTAACGTTTACAGTCGGACACTCCCAGGCGGGGTGCTGACTAATTTCAACCTTACGGTCTAAGCATAAAGTCGATACTTGCAGTGCACCGCTTAGGACACGTTTTCAAATCGCAGGTGATCGCGGACAGGTGGGCTAAAGCGATGATTTTGTCACTTTATGAGATACTGAGCGAGATGCAAGTAGGTATGTAATATTGTTCAATCAAACATGCAAATACTTACTTACCTATTTTGCCGCCATAAGCTTAAGATGACATAAGGAAAAGTAAAATCGACTTCCTCACTCAGTCGACTTCTAGCGCCGCGTTGCATACCTAGAGTGCGGAGTGTCACAGGCCTGGTTTACCTACCCGCCCACTCAAGTTCATCTGTGATCATGGTGCTTGCAACGCCGAAATATCGGGAGCTTATCAAGAACCCATATCATGGTAAGAACCCGTCATACTGTTTTCATAATAAAACCATGAAATCTTCCATACCTGTTCACAATTCTTTCATATATGTTGTATTTGACAGGCTCGGCTGGCCTCGATCGCTGACCAATGGGAGTTCCTCACGCAGAAGACCACGGAGAAGTCCCTCAAACTGAAGGAAGCAAACAAACAGCGCACTTACATCGCCGCTGTCAAGGACCTCGACTTCTGGCTCGGAGAGGTGAGGCTCTCTCTTTCCAACACATGCATTTAGTAAGAGACAGAAAGATGTTCGTCTGACTAAATTACAAACTTAAACAGAACATTGCGTTGACTAAGAAAGGAAACCATCTCTACTGCGAAAAAGAAATACATTTGTCGATAAAAATTTTCCATACTTCAGGCTTATTGCAAATTCTTTTGAATAGTTTTAAAGTTGTTAAATTGAGGGGTTTTGCGCCTCAAAAGGATTATGGACTTCAAAGGTTTTTAAAGAAGATGGTCTATTAAAAAAATAAGTCTTCCGTCTGGGGAAGTACCACCTCCTTGCCTTTGTCTGCCGTAAAGCAGCAGTGTTTGCACTGCTGTGTTTCGGTTTGAAGGGTAAGGGAGCCAGCGAAATTACCGGCACATGAGACATACCACGTTAGTTCTCAGGGTGGGTAACGCACTTTGCTGTCTTATTAGTGTTAAATTATTTCACTAATAAGACAGTAGGTGTCATGGGCGGTGGTGACCACTTACCACCAGGTGTTCCACCTGCTCGTTTGCCCACTTGTAACATAAAAAAAGTCTCTCAGTCCTACTTAAAAAAACTGAAGATTTCGATATAATACAATAATCTTTATTGCACACAGATAACAATAATTACAAAACTAGCGAAAATGACAAGAGTAATAGTTTAGCCTAGCCTAATATCAACGATTCCAAAACTCGCTTTAATTTAGGTGGAAACCCTGCTAACGTCTGAAGACTCCGGCAAGGACCTGGCTTCAGTGCAGAACCTGATGAAGAAGCACCAGCTGGTGGAAGCCGACATCCAGGCGCACGAGGACCGCATCTCGGATATGAACGCTCAGGCGGACGCGCTGGTCAACAGCGGACAGTTCGACAGCGCTGGCATTGGTAACACACTATTATTGAGAGGATATACAGTGTACCGAAAACTGAAAGGGCTTGCTTGGTCAACAAATATGAACAACCTTCCCAAAGAAACGTTTTTGGCAGTTCGACCGGAGTGAGCAATTAGTATGAAGTAGTATTTTTTTTTTTTGGGACCAGAAATGTTTCTTTGGGATATTTGTTCAGTTTCGTTGACTGAGCTCGTCTTTTCAGTTTTCGGTACATCGTTTCTTACACCCTGTATTGCATTGCCTCATTGTAGAGCAATAGTCTCGTCCGAATCCTTCCACTCCAAGACGCTTGCGCGTTCAGGATAAGTTTGGCTCTGACGGTTAATTTCTGCGCAATGGTGACAGGCGGAGAGCCAATGAACGATTCGCTCGCCTCCCCACAAGCCACATGCCGCGTTCACTCTTGCGACTCATTTTTTGACTTCTGTGCATTAATGGTCACAGCCAGAGTTATTTTGTACGTCGTATATTAAGCTTCCAGTTTGACTCCAACAAGGATAATGCGCAGAACTAAAAAATTGTATCGCGGGGTGGGTGCATTGCGCAGGGCAGGCGTGTGAACCGTGCAGTGGCTTCCCGGTACTCTGCGGAGCAAATAACCGTTACTGGACTTATGTGCCCCCGATGCTCTTGTAAACCACAGATTGACGACACATTTGGAATTTATAGAGTTAAAGGGCCATTAACCATGTAGAGACTGATGTCAGGAGGCGAGGCTTGTCAGGAGAGGTTGAATGATACTCATAAGTTCAAAACTATAATGAATCCCCTTAATGATAAGACATAGACATACATAGACAGAGATTTATTCAGTACATACAATGACATATACATTACCCAAACAATAAAAACATATCAATTAGAAAAACAAATACAATTCAAAGAGCAGAACAAATTTGCAACCAGTACTGAAAAGGTGGTCAGCTCAGCAATGTGCTGCAGCTCGAGGCCACAGCGCTGATTTTCAGCTGACCCCGGGGCAGAGGAAGACGGCCAAAACAATAATAAAACAAAATTAAAAGAACCGCGAAAATATTTCTAAAAAAACATATTTTAGTTGTAAAACAGATTCTACATTAAAACATTAAATTAAATTTATTATTAAACATATAAACATTAAATTAATATTAAATTAAAACATAAAACATTAGTTGGAGTATTTATTGATGACCTAGCAGTATCGTAAAGTGGGACGTGTGTCATCGCACTGTAAAACTTAGCTTGATACCTGAGACATGGTTCCTGAGATTTGGTTCCTTGGTACCTGAGAATTGATTCGTGCTATCACAGTATATGTAGTATACATTTTTAAAACATTTTTTGGTGCCGTTAGCGTTGACCCTACCTTTTACGCCGAAAGCCGCGAGTTCGCTCCGCCCAAAATAATTTAATTGTCTGATGACATGTGTTTGTTCCAGCTCTGTCATACACTCGTATAGGCTTTTCTTTGAGTTGAGATGTCCTTGTATGCTCCCGTATTTAATAATTTAACTGTATAAACGTTCTGTTTGGTATAGGATCTCGCCGCGCCGCCATTAACGATCGTTTCGAGCGCGTGAGGAACCTGGCCGCACACCGCCGCGCGCGGCTCAATGAGGCCAACACGCTTCACCAGTTCTTCAGGGACATCGCTGACGAGGAGTCCTGGATCAAGTGAGTTCTTCTGTTGGACTTTCTTCTTTGCCAGACGATGGCAATCACTGATCTTAAAATTACAGTACACTCACGGGTTCAAGGTTTCTATACCAAATGATAGCAAATTTTGCATGCCAGTTATAAATAGTGTCCGGAGACTTTTACAGGTGACAACATTATTTATTCTGTGGTTTTAGTTCCATGGGCGCTATTTCAATACCTATGGCGTATAGCGCCAAAATGGCGACAATCGAATTGGCACAAATAAAGCTTTACAAATAATGTATTAAAAAAGCATAGTTCATACAAGCGAGGAAACTAAATTAACAACTGTCAAGATTTTTAAATAATTTGGTAAACGTTGCAAAGGAAAATATCCGTGACTTTTTGAGACAACACAAACGGGGCTTTACACGGGATCACATGATATCTTCATCAGTTTCACACGCCGTAACTAAGTTACTGTTTAATACCTATCTTTTTTAACCACTAAATGCTCAAAAAATAAAAATATCAATCGAGCAGGCAAACTTCCACTCCGAGCTCCCGCCAAAAAATCCTTTCAAGTTTTATTCGTGCCTATTTGATTAACGCCATTTTGGCGCTATACGCTATCAGAGTATCGAAATAGTGCCTATGGAACTAAAAATACATTTTGGAGTGGAAAGGCGGCACAAAAACTGGCCTGAACATATTTCAAAATATACTTTTCCATGGATAACTAAATTTCAACGGTTTGCTTTACCAGGGAAAAGAAACTTCTCGTGGCATCAGACGACTACGGCCGCGACCTGACTGGCGTACAAAACCTACTCAAGAAACACAAGCGTTTAGAAGCTGAACTGGGCAGCCACGAACCTGCCATCCAAGCGGTCCAAGAAGCCGGAGAGAAACTCATGGACGTCTCCAACCTGGGAGTTCCTGAGATCGAACAGAGGCTCAAAGCACTGGCGTTGGCTTGGTCGGAATTGCAGGCTTTGGCGGCTGAAAGAGGCGCCAAGTTGCAGCAATCGTTGGCTTACCAGCAGTTCTTAGCCAAGGTTGATGAGGAGGAAGCCTGGATCAGGTTAGTATTGTTTTTTTTTCTGAGTTGTTTGTTCTGTATGGAAAATGTAGAATTAGGACTGAACGACCACACTTTGTTTGTGTGACATAAGCGCAACGTCAAGTAAAACTAAAAACGATGTTATCTTGTGATCTTTGACTGTTTATTTTATTCCCGGTCTTAGCGCGATAATTATAATTAGGCTCAATAAATTACCTTTTCCTGACGTTTCGTCTAAGATGCAAAAATATGCGAAAGTTTAAAACAAATCTTTGAATGTGTCTGACCGATCGTGTATTATGAGCTGCTTGCTTGTAAAAGTATACTTCGATCCTCATTCTGCACAAAACTTTACGAGATGCCGAATATGAGTGTGGAAGGACTATTCGTTATTGTTCAAATAGACTCGCTTAAGGCGAATGTGGAGTGTATATTCCAAACGAAGATCAAAAAGCCTTAAACTCTTCCAAAGAGATTCCAAGTACAACCAGAGAGCATGCGAATGGCAAAGACGTCCCTGACCACAGATTAGATTTCCTTGGGCCTACATCTCTTTCTAGCATAGCGCTGTCACTGTTGCTAGAAAGAGATGTAGGCCCATTGAATTTTTTATTTCAGGTACGGAAATGTTCCTTAACTTGAGCCCTTTAATTACATGATAAAATGACAAGCAAGATATCTCTTTGTATTCATCACACGCTTTGCTTCTTTATAGTGAGAAGCAACAGCTAGTCGTAGTCGGCGAATGCGGCGACAGTATGGCAGCCGTCCAAGGTCTGCTGAAGAAGCACGAAGCTCTGGAGGCGGAGTTAGCTGCAAGAGCTGATCGTGTCAGGGACCTGGCTGAAGAAGGGGAGCAGTTGCTCGCAGCTGGAAACTTGCATGCTGATGCTCTTAACCACCGCATTAGGGCCTTACAGGTAAGTTTCAGTCAAGGTTCAGCATCACTCCCCAGTCCCGCCGTGCAGCCGTGCCGCCCATGGACACTTGCAACACCAGAAGAGGCGATGCTAGTGCGTTGCCGGCCTTTTAAGAATTTGTTAACCCGCTTTTTGAAAGCCTCCATATCGTAACTACAAGGGAAAACCACAGGGGGCAGTTCATTCCACATCCTACATGTGCGCAAAAGAAATAATCGCGCAAACCGCGTTGTACTGCAACGCCAGGGGTCCAAATTATGCGAATGGAATTTCTCCCTGCGGCGTGTGAATGAATTATACTCATTCATGTAATAAACAGTTCAGTAAAACTTTTTTTCGAATAAATATGAAATAAAAAGATATAAGCCTTCGAAGGTTTTTTTCTGTGTCTTTCTAACAAAACGAAATTTAACACGGAGTTTATATGGCCGTAGTGGTATGTGTCCATGTCGGATCTCTCTGTCTAATCGGCGCGTAATCAATAGTTTTAAATGCTTTTACCGCCCGTATTTTTAGCTGATTTAAATTTTAATTTCACTTTTGTCATCTCTGCTAAGGTATTTTCATATTTTGTTGATAAATGCATCTAAAAAAAGTTATGCATATTCCCTATTGAAAAATCTTTACGGTAGATTTACAGTGCTTTTCCAAATACGACACAATCTATTTCAGGCTAAACTGGAGAAGTTAACGGGCCTGGCCGCTCGCCGCAAGGCAGCCTTAGTGGACAACTCCGCTTATCTGCAATTGTTGTGGAAGGCTGATGTGGTAGAGTCCTGGATCGCTGACAAGGAGACTCACGTTCGCTCTGACGAGTTTGGCCGTGACCTGTCTACCGTGCAGACCTTGCTAACCAAGCAAGATACGTTTGATGCCGGTAGGTTCCTCTTAAAATCATCAATCTTTATCTCAGTCTTTCTTAATAGTTTACCTATACTTAGGTCAACCAAAAATGCGTTCGATGATCTGAGGTTCCATGTGAGAAAAAAAAAGACAGTTCTTTATGGCAATATAAAATGAAGCTCGCTTTGATTCCTTAAATGAAACTGGATTTTATCATTTTACTTATGATCCCCCCTACCCTAAAATCAAGTCAATGTTTTTGTCCCTTGATGCATGCAAAAATTACAAACCAATAAGCATACTTTTGCATTTATTGATATGAATGATTCTTCGGTGCTTGGTTTATGGTTTTAAAATACCTGGAAAGTTTTTAAATCCGTTTTTATCCTCACAGGTTTAGCCGCATTCGAGCACGAGGGTATCCAAAACATCACGTCCCTCAAGGAACAACTAGTGGCCGCAAACCACGAACAAACTCCCGCCATCGTCAAACGTCACGCTGACGTCATCTCGCGTTGGCAACGGCTGCTAGCTGACTCCGCTTCAAGGAAACAACGTCTGCTGCAACTGCAAGACCAATTCAGGCAGATTGAGGAGCTCTATCTCACTTTTGCAAAGAAGGTATAGTATAAATAATAATAATAATAATAATAATAATAAACCCGCAGGGCAGCTTGTGGCGAGCTGTTGGTGAGTGGCGACACCACGGACCTGAGTACTCCTGGGTCCTACAAGGCACCCGCCTCTAGCTTGCCTTCACCGGCCGGCTAGAGTGGAGTCGCAAGAGCAATTTGCTCGGGAGTGGAAGTGTCTAATGGCGTAATAACGAGGAAGCCCGCTCCGGGCGCCGACCCGCACCAGGTGAACCGCCCGTGATGGTGAAATCGGGGCCGCACCTCTCGACACTCCACAGCTGGTAACACCAATGTTGCGCCCAAGGCATGCGCCACTATTTTGGGGGCCCATTTAGTTACCGGCAAGTCACCGTCTGCTTAGCTTTCAATTTGTGAGATATTGATACAGCAGGCGTCCGTTATCTCATCCCATAGCCCAGTACTCCAATCCATAGCCCCTCCTCCATAACCCTAGTAACGTTAGTTTCCTTTTTATTGCAATAGTTTACTGCACCCATCGGGTATTACCTCTGATGCATTTTATGGGTGGGTGTACTTAGAGGTAAGACCCGAAAGGTCAGTTCCATCTCACAATTTAGATTAGTGTCTCAAACGGCCTCTACGTGTTGGACCCATGTCCCCACGCAAGCCTAAGGCCCGGGTTTCGGCCCGTGAACTCCAGCCAGAGACTACAATAATAATAATATAAAATTTATTCAAAGTCCCACAAAAATGCCATTACAAATTACAATTTTTTAAGAAACAATAATAAAGCAAAGTTTTGGACATTGTATTGTGGGAGATCTGGTGCCTAAACTAGGTAGTAACCTGTATTTTAGGTCGCCAGGTCTCCCCCTAACTAACAGTCGACACTTAAAAACAACAATGCGCACTTACAAACATTCAAAGTTAATAGGATTAGAAATCTAAAATTTAAAATTCAAAAGTGGGTTAGTAGAATACATTAACAAGGAAATATTTATTTCTATTCTAAAAGATATAAATTAAATAGGGGTAATAGTGTTGTGTGAGTTGTGTGTGTGCTTGTGTGTGAGTGTGTGCGTGGGTGAGAGGGCGAGCGTGAGTATATGCTGGAGTGGCCTTTCTTTCTAATTTTGACATATAAGAGTAAGTTGATATTCGGTTTATGTGACAATTTAGGAGATTACACATAAAAGATTTTCGGTACCATTGTAGTCCAGTCCTTGCAACCATTTTGTTATTTTGTTCTTGCATTCGGAGTAAGACAAAGGATGAATGGCCAGTAAATTATTTAATTTATTATATATGTAGCGGCCCATGAAACAGAAAAACCGTTTGAAAAACTCGGTGTTGGGACTCGAAGATGGACATACTGTGTACTTTCTTCGCTTATCTATTAATTCTTGCGGATTGTAGAATAGCTGAGAGTGTTGTTTTAGAACTACTTGACGGAGAAATAGTTGGCGGACTGTCAGTACTTCTGCAATCTTATAAAGATCAGCAGTTGGATGAAGAATAGGTAAAGAGAGGGCCACCTTTAAAACCATTCTTTGGGCTCTTTCAATCTTAATAATTTTAGATTTTGGAGCGCCGCCCCAAATAAGGACACAATACGAGATAATGGATTGACAGACAGCAAAGTATACAGTTTTAACAACATTTTTATCGGCAACGTCTCTCAGGGTTTTAAACATATATATTAGCTTCCGAGTTCTCTTGGCTAAAACATCAATGTGGAAGTCGAAACTTAATCTATCGTCAATATGCACCCCTAAGTATTTAATGCAGGTTGTACGTTGGAGTTCTTTGCAGGAACAGGGGAATTCATCTGAGGAATGATAACATGTATGCGCAATCATATGGGGTTGGCCAGGGTTTGGTTGATCTTTTCGTCTAATCGAGAACGTGATATATTTAGTTTTCTCTACGTTAAGGGTTAAATGATTTCTTTGCAACCATGTAGTGACCTTATTGAGCCCTTGTTGAGCAAGATGTTGAACCTCCTGCCACGATTTAGCCTTAAATACCAAAGCAGAGTCATCAGCGAATGTAATGATTCTTCCTTCGTCAAGTGCAAGTTGACATAGATCGTTTATGTAGATCGTAAATAGAGTTGGCCCAAGAATACTCCCTTGGGGCACACCATACGTAACCGGAAGCTCGCTACTAATTAGGTCGCCTATTTTGACTATTTGCGTTCTGTCAGTAAGGTAATCGGAGAAAAGGGAAAGCTGCTTACCTCTTACACCTAAACGTTCAAGCTTTTGAATCAAGAAAGGAACAGAGACTGTGTCAAATGCCTTCGCGAGATCTAGGAATATTGCCATAGTCTTGTTTTTATTGTCCAAATTATTCACAATGAAATCAGTAAGTTCATGAACTGCATCTGATGTTGAGCGACCTTTGCGAAAACCGAATTGGGATGGGGATAAAATATTATTTGACTCAAGAAACTTGACTAACCTGTTATTCATCATTTTTTCTAAAATTTTTGATAATACAGGAAGTATGGCAATAGGTCTGTAGTTGGTGACACAGTCTCTGTTTCCATTCTTATAAATAGGCAGAATTTGAGCCTTTTTAAACCGCGTAGGAAAGACCCCTGTTGAAAAGGCCAGATTACAAATATGGGTTATTGGAGGAACGAGTACGTCCTTATACTGTTTTAAAAAATTACTGGAAATGTTGTCAATTCCCACAGCACAATCTAGGCGAAGACTCAAAATCAAGGACTCAACTTCCGCCTGGTCAGTTTCAAGTAACACCATGGAATTATTGATAGGCTCCGGTAAGGTGGGTGTCAGGTAGCTATGACTAGGTATTTTCTCCGCTAGATTCCTGCCAATATTAGCAAAGAAAGAGTTGACATCATTAATTGACTTTTCCGGATGCTTGTCTAGTATCAAGTTGCAACTAACATCATTTTTCTTAATATTTGAAGTCATAGTGTTGATCACTTGCCATAGCTTTTTTCCATTTCCTTTTGCCTTTTCGATTTCATTTTTGTCATGTTCTTTTTTTAGTTTTTTTAATAAAGCGTTACAAAAATTTCTGTACCTTTTATAAGTTACTTGCAGTATTTCATTATTTGGATTCTTTTTTGCCTTTTGATGCAATCTGTCACGATTCCTCATACATTTTAATAGACCCTTTGTAATCCAAGGCTTGATAATTCTGTATTTCCTGGGGACAGTTATTGTTTTTGTGTTTGATATAATCAAGTTTGAGAGACAATTTACAAAAATATTTGTAGCGATATTCACATCAGTTTGTAAAAATATAGGATTGAAATCAATGCTGTGAATCTGTCTTTCAATTTCTTGAAAATCAGTTTTTTTAATAGTTTTTGAGGGCCTGGAATAATGTTTGTTTTGTTCAAGAAATAAAACAACTGTGTAATGGTCAGTAACCGTAGTTTTACAAACTAATGCATGAGCTTTCAGCTTAGTTTTGATCATAATATGGTCAAGACAGGTGCGGTCATGAGTGGGAAAATTATGTGCAGGAAGCATCCCATGAGCTGCAATTTGATTAAGATAGTCGAAAGAACGTGAATCTTGTGAATTATCTCCTATGTCGATATTTATATCACCCAATAGAATGATATTTTTATATGATGAATGTTTGCTGATACAATCATTTAGGGATATTAAAAAATTGTCAATATTTTTATATCTTGGGGAGCGATAAATTGATAAAATTAAGATATCCTTGTTTATTTATGATATTAAACAGTTAAAGTCCTGAGATTCCAGTTCTTCTGTAATTAAAGAAATGTGTGATTTATAATAAATGACCACACCTTCATTTTGCGAGCGGTTATTTAGGGTGGCATAAGAACTGTACCCTTCTAAAATAGGAATGACATAATTACGAGCCAACCAACATTCTGTTAAAACTAGTAGTAAACTAACGTAGATATAAGTCAAACGACACGCTGACGTCATCTCGCGTTGGCAACGGCTACTAGCTGACTCCGTTACAAGGAAACAACGTCTGCTGCAACTGCAAGACCAATTCAGGCAGATTGAGGAGCTCTATCTCACTTTTGCAAAGAAGGTATAGTATAAACTAACGTAGATATAAGTCAAACGACACGCTGACGTCATCTCGCGTTGGCAACGGCTACTAGCTGACTCCGCTACAAGGAAACAACGTCTGTTGCAACTGCAAGACCAATTCAGGCAGATTGAGGAGCTCTACCTCACTTTTGCGAAGAAGGTATAGTATAAACTAACGTAGATATGAGTCAAACAACATGCTGACGCCATCTCGCGTTGGCAACGGCTGCTAGCCGATTCCGCTTCAAGGAAACAACGTTTGCTGCAACTGCAAGACCAATTCAGGCAGATTGAGGAGCTCTATCTCACTTGCGAAGAAGGTATAGTATAAACTAACGTAGATATGAATCAAATGACGTGCAGCGTCATCTCGCGTTGGCAACGGCTGTTACTCGTAGCTGGCTCTGCTTCAAGGAAGCAACGTCTTGAGGAGCACTACCTCACTTTTGCCAAGAAAACTAGTATAATCTATGAATAATAGTCAAAGTGACTGTCAAACTAGACACGCTGATGTCAGACTTGTTTTCGTACAGACAGTCATTCAAATATAATTACATCCAGTTTCACAATTAGGTATCCCAAAGTTGTAGAAAGGGCTAAAATTCTGAATCCATTTCGAGGTAATAGATTTTTTGTATATTCGCCAAGATTTGAGGTGTGTGTGAAAATGGCCCGGTCTACGTCATCTGATTGGTTACGGGATGTTATAATGATAAGTATTGAGTGTAGTACTTAACCCTTTGGTTTCCCCTGCAGGCATCCGCCTTCAACTCGTGGTTCGAGAACGCGGAGGAGGACCTGACGGACCCGGTGCGCTGCAACTCCATCGAGGAGATCCGCGCGCTGCGGGACGCGCACGCGCAGTTCCAGGCCTCGCTCTCCTCCGCGCAGACCGACTTCGAGGCTCTAGCCGCTTTGGACGAGCAGATCAAGTCCTTCAACGTGGGCGCCAACCCTTACACCTGGTTCACTATGGAGGCGTTGGAGGAGACCTGGAGGAATCTGCGAAAAATTATCGGTAAGTGATGTTCAGAATGTGTTTTAGAACTTTAGTTTAAGATTTCAAGCCGCCTTTGAGGAGCAAATCTAGTCTTTAGGTGTGGGCGCTAACCCTTACACCTGCTTTACTATGGACGCTTTGGTAGAAACCTGGAGGAATTGAGGACCTTTAACCTAGCTCCCGTCCACTAGCGCCCCCATCAGTTAAAAAAATATTACTCGCTAAATACAAAACTTATCGAAAATCTGTCTTACAAAATTGAAGTAAAGGTACCCTAGTTTATTTAGAACCTATCAATCCTGAAAAATATAGTTCACTGTAGATACAGATACAAAAAGTGCGAGAAACGGCCACTTTCAGCAGTTTTTGTACAGTGAATTTTATTTTTCAGGATTGATAGGTTCTAAATAAACTACCTTTACTAACCTTTACTTCAATTTTGTAAGACAGATTTTCGATAAATTTTGTATTTAGCGAGTAATATTTTTTTAACTTATGGGGGCGCTAGTGGGCTTGTGGAAAGCCCTTAAGTGATTGTTACATTAGCATATCTAAGAAACAGTGTAAACAATTTTTGGTGATGCTAAATAAATAAAATATTCTGCGTAAATGCATCGGTAAGTTTCTAGTCTTCCAGACCTAACCTCGCTCGCTCTTCCTCATTGTTTATTTCCCTCATATTTATTTATATTGTAGCTTGATTAAAATGATAGCGTGAGAGCAGGTCAGAGCAATGAATGAGATATTAGAGCAACAGAGACACTATCGCTCTGTCCTGTTCTCACGCATAGCTTTATCCTAGTTCCAAGCAAGCTACAGTGCGACATGGGTATTTTGGCAGCTGGACAACGTTGTCAGGAGGGCGCTGCTATCGTATGTTTTGCACGTTAAATGTCAATATCCTTTCGCAGTTACTTTAGTTCCGATTTATCCACCTTCCAAAATAACCTTATCGCACTGTACACTATTGGAACTGTACTCCATCCATCACTATCCGACCGTTTTCGGCCATGGCGACTGCCGCCGTCGACTCCTTAAAAAGTGTTATGGCGCTGATGGGTCCTTATATGGTTTATGTTGCCTTTCTTCCACAATGAGGGCAAGTGAGAACACCGTTTAAATAATTGTATGATATAGCTGCTATTGGGCCTTTAGTTCATCGCGCTTAGTGTCTAAGTCTAATACGCGACGCGTCTTAAAATTGTCAGTCTTAGTTTTAACTACGTATCTCCACTCAGGTCGTTGCGCCGTCAGAGCCTCCTATTGTGAGGACTCAATTTCGCATCTTTTAAAATGCCGCTTCATGACGTCCTTGTATGTAAGTAGTGGTAAAGATCCTCTTTTGATATGTTGTTGTGGTTCTCCAGCGGAGCGCGACGTGGAGCTGACGAAGGAAGCGGCCCGCCAGGAGGAGAACGACAAGCTGCGCAAGGAGTTCGCCAAACACGCCAACGCCTTCCACCAGTGGCTCACTGAGACGCGGTAAGTGGTCCAGCCCTTACTAAGAACAGTCAGAGTCAAATTCATATGAGCGTCTATCGTAGTCAAAATGATCTGTAGTAAACAAATTCAATTTCATATACGTGTTAATTAAATAACGCAAAACCTCTCGGGTGGTGGCTCTGGACATGAAACTGAACAACTTTTGTTCTACGACTTTTGAAAATTCGCAAAAACATATTTTCGCTTTTTCATACAAATTGGCTTGGTCAGCTTATCGATTTGTATGAAGGAGCAATTCTTTTTTTTGCGATATTTCAAAAGTCGTAGAACAAAAATTGTTCAGTTTCATGTCTAGAGCCACCACCAGAGAGGTTTTGCGTTATTTAATTAACACGTAGTTGAGAGCCAGTAGTAGTGTTCAAAATATCTATTTAGTTTCCAATATTATGTTCGCGGCCGTCACCGTCTGATTGATGTGACTGCCAAGCTAGTGGCGAGGCAAATAACGACCACGAACAGTGTCCTATACTATTAACCGAGCGATATTTGTATAATTGTAATCGGTTTCTCGATAACGAAACTTAGTATACAGGGGTTTTTTGGCGATCGATATAGCCGGGTCTTAAGTCTAGGAAACTTCGTTTTCTCTGTTCTTTTGAGTATTTTTTTTAAAATAGCGCGTTTCAGAAACCCTACTGCGCCATCTGTTGGTGGGCTTCGGTTAAGATTAGATGAAATCTGACGTGTGTAGTTTTGAATTGTGTGACGAATTGAATGTCAAAAACTTCATAAACAACGGCAAGAAATTCTGGATGTTAAACCTCAAAGAATTCGGACTCCTTGCTCCGCTCGGAATAAAAGGGATACTAATTTATTTTACTATGGGATGACATTTGCCATTGTGTCCCAAATTGAAATGTCAAATTATCAAGCGTGATTGATTTGATATCCTCATACAAAATGTATAGAACCGATGCCTATGCCGTATTTACAATGCCTGAATGAACGTCAGAATACCTTGTGACACACATTTTCATTATCTTCCTTCTATTACACTTAATACTTTTATGTTATACCTAGTTCAAAAGTACAAAATTTGCAGATTTCTCTTTAACGTTCAGTAAAGAGTAACTTCATGTGATTAGATTGAAAACTAATTATAATAAAATAATTGGTATAACAGGTACAAGCTGCTAGGCTGGGACGGGTAAAGTATTTGAATGTGGCGTGTTGTACTTGTACTCAACTAAACCAACGCAACGTTAATGCTATTATTGTCGTACCGTACCGTCTGCACATTGGAGCTGGACTCAAGGCTGTAAGGGTGGGTTGTACCATCTAACTTAACCAGGCTCTTTGGTCTAGAGGTTCTGGGTTCGATTCCCTATGGGGAAACTGTCAAACAAAAATCCATTTGTGCGACCTCCTCAGTTTGGTTATAGACATTGCAGGATGAATCACCTGATTGTTTGAAAAGTTAAGTGATTCCTTGCTTCGGAAGGCACGTTAAGCCGTTGGTCCCGACTACTATCTACGGATGTTGTTGTTAATGAGCCATATCAGAGGCCTTTGGCGGCTCAACAACTCTTACCAGGGTCATCGACCTTGCAACCCACACGATATGATGATGATGACTTGCAAAAATGAGGAGATCCGCAGAAGAACCAAAGTAACTGACATGGCCCTGAGAATCGCTAAACTAAAGTGGCAGTGGGCAGGGCACATCGCAAGAAGAACCGATGGCCGATGGGGCGTAAGGGTCCTAGAGTGACGACCACGTACCGGAAGACGAAGCGTTGGCAGCCCCCCACAAGGTGGACCGACGATCTGGTGGCGGTCGCGGGAAGCCGCTGGATGCGAGCAGCGCAGGACCGGTCGTCATGGAGATCTTAGGGGAGGCCTATGTCCAGCAGTGGACGTCTTTTGGCTGATATGATGATGACTTGACCATTTTGCTCTTATATCGTGTGGGTTGCAAGGTCGATGACCGACCTCACAAACCCTGGTGTCAGAATAGTTGAGCCGCCAAAGGCCTCTGATATGGCCAATTAACGACTATGTAATACGGATGTCCGCACTAGAGAGCATCTACACAAAATGGGTCTGTCGGATACAACTACCTGCAGAGCATGTGGTGAAGAAAGGGAACGCATGGAGCACCTTATGTGCACATGCGACGCTTTGGCTAACAAGCGAATGAAGATTCTGAGTCAGGCTTATCCGACACCAGAAGACTACAGGCTCCTTCCGCTGAAATCCACATTGAAGCTCATAACGAGCATATTTGGAGACAGCGGAAGATCACAGGAGTAATAAGGCAGGGGAAGCACAAAAGATCCCATAGGGTCGAAGTGCTCTGAAGTCCAACAAGGATCTCAGCCCCTCGTAATAAGATAAGATGGATGTCCGTATAGTCGGGACCAACGGGCTTAACGTGCCTTCCAAAGCACGGAATCATCTAACTTTTCGGACAACAGGTGATTCATTCTGCGCAAACTGGGGAGGTCGCACAAAGAGATTTTCGTTTGACCGGGAATCGAACCAAGAATCTCCGGATCGAGAGGCGAGCGCTGTAACCACTAAACCACGGAGGCTGTTATGGTTAAGTTAGATTGTGCAACCCACCCTAAATATTAACCACAAACTGAGTGTTCTTCGTATATCTGCAACTATGTACTAATTAAAGTCTACGAATGACAAAAAATTAATCTAGGTGAATTGTTATGCATAATGCATAATATAACATAATCTCAGCGATTTTCTGTTTTAGCGGAATCTCACTGGAACTAAAACATTAGGGTTCGCTTCACAAAGCTACAAAGTACAACAGACAAATAATGATTTAAAGTTTTGTCGTCCTTGACATTTGCCAAATTAAACGGTAGCTTAAGGGAAATATACCAATTAACAAATTTTATAAAGTCTGGTTTAAAAATAGTCCGTGCTATCGTGGTTACTGCACCGTTTCTTTATCGCTATTTAGGTTATTTTTTTGGACCTGATTTGCGTATGCCCACGTTATTACAGAGGTCAAAAGCAACAACTTTTGTTCTACGAGTTTTCTAACAACGCACGAAAAATTTTCAACTTCGCATACAAAATAGGTCGGTCACGTGACCACTTAATATGGGGAGTCGAAAATTTTTTGTGCGTTAGAAAAGTCGTAGAACAAAAGTTGTTGTTTTTGACCTCTGTAATAACGTGGGCATACGCAAAACAGGTCCAAAAAAACAACCTAGTATAGTACGACCACAGAGCAATACAGGGTGCCCAAAAAATTTATGTCAAGCGGAAAACATGTTAATCTGCCCATGAAGCTGAACGAACAACTTTTCCCAAGGATCATAGGTCTAAATACGAAAAAAAATTTACTTCCCATACAAACCGCATTAGCTGACAGCTTATTTTGTATTATTTCGACCTATGTTCCTTGGGGAACGTTGTTCAGTTCCATAGGCAGACACCCTGTATAATACGCGACTTTGAAAACGGAAGTATTTTCGATAGTACCCTGTTTAAACTCTTTGTATCTGATCTGTGGTCTAAACCTAAGCCGAAAAGCGATAATAGGACGATCTGAAGTTTTTTTATTTAACTTCTGGCTGTGGTGTGTAATGAATCTATATTTAACCCGAGAGAGGCCAAGGGGGGTGCGGGCGCAATGTACTTGAGACTACCACATGTTTAATTTAAATACACTTGAAAACCATTTTATTTTTCGAAGACTTGTAGCTTCGTTAAGCGTTCCCTAGTCCAAACTAGACATTCAAACTATTCTAACAAATATATTATTCGTCCCAACAGCACTTCAATGATGGAAGGCACCGGGAAGTTGGAGCAGCAACTGGAGACGCTCAAGCAACGCGCCGGCGAGGTGCGCGCGCGCAGGGCTGACCTCAGGCGGCTGGAAGAACTAGGTACGTGATCCTAGAGCTCCAGACAGAGTAAATTTTCATTGGTTTCGCTCCCGAAGCCCATTAATTCTACACATGAAGCAACTTTCCCAGAAAACATTTTTTCCACTCCATAGTAAAGTGGTTGGTCATGTGATCGACTCATTTTGTATGGGCAGGCAAAATTTTTTTTTATCACATCTATTCGAAAAGAGCTAGTTCGTTCAACATTAACAGGGACTAAAATTGGGTTTTTATCCTTAAGGGACTAAAGGTGATTTGAATTAGGAATGTGGATATTGTTAGTAATGGATGATAGTAGAAATTATTTATTTAAATTGTTTTATTTTCTCATAGAGGGTGTTAAAAAGTAGTGTTCACTTCGGGAGCAACACTATTTTAAGACTCGAGCGACGTAGGTACTCGCTGCGCTCAGAATTCTACTTTAGAGTCCCTCGATACGCTCGGGATTACTCTAGGATCCATCGCTCCGCTCTGGATTCAAAAAACGCTCTCGCCCTTAAAATAGTTCTTTGCTCCCTTGGTAAACAATCTACTATTACAATCAAATGGCAAACGCTTGAATAGTATGATACGGTAAATGGGTACGGAACCCTTAAGGCGCGAGTCTGAACAGCATTTGGGCAGTTTTTTTTTTATTATAACGCCATACGAGTATATCATCAACCGTTGAACTAATCTTGTAAGACTAGCGCTACAGCAGCGCGAGGTGCTGTAGCATAAGCTGAGTGGCTACCTTTTTACTTTCGAGCGGAGCGAGAAAGGTATTGTATTCGTGAACAAAAAAGTTTTTCAAATTTTCTCAAAAATGTGTTCAGGTTCTATATCACTTATACATCATAAAAAACAAGTCTCCCAAAAATGTCGGTCCGTCGGTCGGTCGGTCGGTCTGTCCGTCACGCTTTGGCCTAGCGGCTAAACGAATGGTCCGATTGACACCAGATTTTGAATGTAGGAGTTTTATGCAAATCCTTCGAAGGGTTCTAAGTGGTTTCTTGCTGGCTCTCATTTTGAGGGTAGGGGTCGTACAACGAAAATGAAAAATTGAATTTTTCTCAAAAACGGCTCATAGAATCTTGATGAATCTTTGCATGACCAAGCATCCCCATGTAAGATACCTTGCGCCAGTATTAATTGATCCGTGTAATTTCATATAAGGGGTGTTCCTGTACCACCAAATCGTAAATATGTGATTTACCCAAAATTGGTTCCATTGAGTTTATTAAAATTTTCTATAATATTAATCCTGGATTAGTTGTATACCTGACTGGATATTATTTATGATTTTTTTTTTCAATAAAATTTAGTACACAGGGTGTACCAAAAACTGAAAGGGCTTGCTCAGTAGACCAACCTGAACAATTATCCATAAGAAACATATGTAGGGAAATTAGAAAAATCTCCATGCAAATATCAGGAAGTATCCATTGAGATGTGAAAATTCATATAAAGGGTGTTCCAGTACTACCAAAAGTTAAACATGTGATTTACTCGAAATCGTTTGAGGTGTGTTTGTTTTAATGTTTGACAATTTGAATTCTGAATTGATCTGTATATTTCATTCGAAATTTTTTTTTTGAAAAACGAAAATAAAAGTTTGTATTTCTATACTATGTGTATGGCATTACAAATTTAAGTTTGCGGTTAATAGTTTTTCCTTGAGTATTGCGAGAAAGTAAGTGCAGTGCTGCTGTACCATTTATTTAGTTGGTATAGCTAAACATTTCTTTCTTTCTAATTGGATGTTTTGTTGTTTGTCAGGCGCGGCACTAGAAGAGCATCTGATCCTGGATAACAGATACACGGAGCACAGCACGGTGGGACTGGCCCAGCAGTGGGACCAGCTCGACCAGCTGTCCATGCGCATGCAGCACAACCTGGAGCAGCAGATACAGGCCATGAACCACTCCGGTGAGACCATACATCATACATTGGTAGATGCAAGATATTCCTTGTACAAAATAACTCTGGCTATGACCGTTGATGCGGGGGTAAGCGGTGCAGGTGGGGGGAGGCGAGCGAAATGTTCATTGGCACTCCGCCTGTCGCTCATGCGCAGAAAATAACCGTCAGAGCCAAACTTATCTTGTGCACGCTGTAGCTGTCCAAAAATGATACCATTAAAAAGGAGCACATGGAATGAAAGCGGACACTTTATCGTTCGAATCTTGAATGCGACTATGTGAAAATAACACGGCATCGCTACTCATTTATTTGAGCGACGGAGACAAATATCTATCAGACGTCTTAAATGATGTTACTTTTTTCTGGGCATTTTTTTAATACCCTATAATATTGGTCTCACTGCTGGAAAAAGGCCACCCTTATATTGTCTTTATTTATTAAAGCAGTTTTGTATTAATTCTATGATTTCTGTTCCCAGGCGTATCTGAAGACGCTCTGAAGGAGTTCTCGATGATGTTCAAACATTTTGACAAGGACCGCTCAGGGCGTCTCAACCACCACGAGTTCAAGTCCTGTCTGCGAGCCCTCGGCTACGACTTGCCGATGGTGGAAGAGGGGCAGCCTGACCCGGAGTTCGAGGCTATACTGAGTGAGTAGGGGTCACGGAAGACTAGTTCTGTAGCGAGTAGAATAAGCTGAGTGGCTACCTTTTTTAGTTGGTGTTACTAAAACAAAGATTTCTTTCTTCTTCTTACAGTAGGATAAATGATTTTTCCCTCACAACTAGACACGTTTTAAAAAAAATCATCTTGGGATAACATGTCCGCACGGAAAAGTTATCAAAGCAGATTTGACGGCTACTTCAACGCAACCAACTTGATCGGGGCAACACTGATTTGACCACCGGCAGCTCTTTGTACTTAACACCATCCTCAAACAACACTCGCTCGTCAATCCCTCCCTTCAACAGATAACCCCTAGGCACCGACCCAGAGTATGTGAAAGCAAAAAATGCAACACCGAATTCGCAAAGAAATCCTTTACTTTCTTAGGTCCCCATCTATATAATAAGTTAAACTACAGCCTTAAACTATTACAACTAAATAAATATAACTGTAAGAAAACAGTCAAGACTTACTTGCTACAATTGACTTATGCAGAAACTGAAGAGTTATTAAAAACACTGCAATAGTTTCACTACCTCTACACACACTTCTCACTCGCACAGTCTCACACTCACTATACACACACTGACACACACTCACCATACACACACTTCACACAGAACACTCGCCACACACATGCATACACCGCACAGCTGTTCGCTTTCGTGTAATGGGGTGGAGTCCTGGTGACCTGCAATACAGGCCTCGTAGCCTAGCTCGGGCACCAGTTCACCACAACACAAACTTAAAACTGAAAAACTAGATTGTGCACAACTATTTAATTTTATTTTTAAGTTTACTTTGTGGTGAAAATAAAGATTTTTATTTATTTATTTATTTATTATTTAGTGTTGTCACAATCAATGTAGCATAGTATGCCATCAAATCTATTTAGTCCAAGCTTACTCGGCTTAAATTTGACTTCAGTGTGACCTAAACTATCACCAGCAGCGGCAGCACGATCCCAGAGATAAACGAGTACCTAGTTAAAATAAATTTTGACGTGCGAGTGTAAATAAAGCGTTTTTCTAGAAGATCTTGCTGCCGTTGCAGAGACTTGGCTTTTTAAAGATGTGCTATATTTTTACGTATTTTTATTTGCTTCCAGACGTGGTGGATCCGAACCGCGACGGCCAAGTCTCCCTCCAAGAGTACATGGCATTCATGATCAGCAAGGAGACTGAAAACGTGCACTCGAGCGAGGAGATAGAAAACGCCTTCCGCGCTATCACGGCTCACCAGGACCGCGCTTACGTCACCAAGGACGAACTGTATGCCGTGAGTATCATTGCTGCCCACGCCCACTGCTGGGCATTATGGAGTCATCGCACCGGCTAACCGAATTATTAACGAAAGGGTCACAATAGAAAATCAATAGAAAATGTTCATTGTGACAGGTGATCTCTTTTGACTCAGTTTAGTCTGGTGAGAAAAAAAACACGATGTCGGGTAATTTTTCACTGAATCGGAACACACTTGATATTCGTTCAAAATCTTTCCATAAAAAATATGAGGTCCAATCAGGAATTAGAATTATATTTTGCGAAGTTCCGAGTCGGGGAAGAGGGCAAACGGATATCAGGTAAAAAAAACCTTAATATGGATACTAACAAGTGTGTTTAATTTCAGAACCTGACGAAGGAGATGGCGGATTACTGCGTGGCGCGTATGAAGCCGTACGTGGACGCCAAGACGGAGCGGCCCGTGCCCAACGCGCTCGATTACATTGACTTTACGCGCACGCTCTTCCAGAACTAAACACTCCGCTACTGCTGCACTGGACGAGCCACGGTTTACTCGACAAATATCGCTGCTTGATTCATCACATATGCAACTCAAATTCAACTTAAAATTATGAAGAATGAACTAAATAAAAAAAAATCATAAAAAATTATCATCAGTCAATAAGTCATTACAAATAAAAAATTACATTTAGCGCATTGAATTCTCAAATCTGTTTTGATCATTATTTAGAAAACTTATTCAGCCGCCGAAACGCATAGAAGAACTTGAGAAGAGAGAGAAAGAGAAACGAATATTCAAGCAGCAAATGTCTGATTTTGAGATTGACATTTGTCGAATAAACCCAAGCGACATCTACACAAGCCCGACAGTACTTCAATTTAGGAAACCTCTAAAACATCTCATTATTAAATACAAAGCAATACAAAATGTTTTTACTCCATATTATTGAAACTTTTATAAAGGAAACCTCTAAAACATCTCATAAATACAAAGCAATACAAAATGTTTTTACTCCATATTATTGAAACTTTTATAATCTAACTCCTTTTCCACATTTGTACAGCTTTTTTACTGTCGGGCGCGCGCATCCATCTCACTTTCAAGTATTATCAGCTATTCCAATAAAATATAAGACGCAATACTCTATAAGCTTATAGCGTTTAGTTGAAGTGTTTAGTTCGGAAGTTGACCTTCAATTTGAAGGGATGTTTCGAGCTGTAGCTGCTACCTGCTACTTGCGTAGTTTACCTTCGAGTATTGCAGCTGGGATTTTTCTTTTCTCTGAAACTAGCAGAGAAATCAGAAGCTCCTTTACTTCAGCTTTTAAAACGACTTTTTCAATTATTAAATTATATTTATTGCATTTCAATTGGTTTAAGACTAAAGTGTATATGTAATCGTTAAGTATAACATTTGATTATATTTTATAATTTGACATCAGAGTTTGCTAAGCTAAGATTTCTATTTATTTTTTGTACTCCTGTAAAATTATCTATTTCATTCAATAAACGCATTTATTTCACATCTAAAGATAATCATTTGAAAATCCTAAAATAAATTTTTTCATATATTACGCTTTTGAGAAAAGATGCTTATCTACATTATTGTCGATCTTGTTTGTAGCTACCTCCGGACTAGCGATGTTATCCAAATAGACGTTAACTAATAGTGTAGGCAACGAAGCAGTTGACCCCCGCATTAAATCCTCAGTCAATGAAACTTTGCTGGGGTATTACACTATATGAAACAAATTATAAAAAAATCCAAAAAAAAATCGGTACTTTTAAATTTTTCATACATTTTTTGTAATTTTTGTACGGAAAAATTAAAAGTACCGATTTTTTTTGCATTTTTTTATAGAAGGTTTGTCTCATATAGTGTTATACCTCAGCAAAGTTTCATCGACTGAGGATTTAATACGGGGGTCTTCATACAACGATCCGCTTCGTTGCCTAGACTATAATCTCTCGATGAAACATCGTGCCTAAGATGATTTGTATTTCCATCGTGTGCACCCACAATGCCAAAACAGTAATTTTAAGAAAAACGTTTCTAAAGCTGCGAGATTGATATAAAAATAGCCGCTGCGCTCCCTTTCTTACGATTACACCTCGCAACATTTTAAAAAAGCTCAGAACTCCCGCTTCCACTAGATGAACAATAGTTGATGGTGAAATTTTTGTGGTTCCCTAACCTGATGGTTTCGAATTGCAATGCAACCATTTAGACTTGTTTCTATACCTGATATAGCAATCTTATTAATTTTGACAATACTAAGGCATGCTGTTTACGAAAACAGCAGGCCTTATTATTGTCAAAACTAATAAAAAAATTAACTACTATTTGAAGGTTTCGAATTGAAGCGCACCAATGCGATCATGGAACCATTGAGACTCAATTGTTTCTATGCCTGATATAGCAATTTTATTAATTTTGACAATAACATATATAATCTCGAAACTAATAAAAAATGAACTATTATTTAAAGGTATCGAAATTTCGAATTAAGGCGCACCAATGCAATCATGGAAACATTGAGACTCATTTTTCGGGTTTCTGTACCTGATATAAAAAATATTGATTGCCTTATTATTGCAATTTTATTATTGACCTTATTATTGTCAAAACAAATAAATAAGTGAACTAATTATTGGACGGTTTCGAATTGAAGCGCAGCAATGCAATCATGGAACCATTAAGACTAATAATTTTCGGGTTTCTATACCTGATATAGCAATTTTATTAATTTTGTCAATAATAATAAAAAAATGAACTACTATTTGAAAGTTTTGAATGGAAGCGCACCAATTGACTCATGATTTTCGGGTTTCTATACCTGATATAGCAATTTTATTAATTTTGAGAATAATAAACATGCTATTTATTAAAATAGCAGGCCTTATTATTGAAAAAACTAATAAAAAAGTAAACTATTATTTTACGTGGATTTTTCCCCTAACTTTGATATATTGATTACTTATATTCTCTAAATTCTGGCGTTGGTTGGTATTTGGCCAGGTTTCTGAGTAACTTTTGAACGAGGAAAGTTTGCCTTTCAAATGTCACGCCCATAGGCGTTCAGATTGGTTCTCTAATTGTTCACAGACTCTTATTTGTGGGTCGGCAATGTCTCGTAGGCTTAGTGTTTTAGTGGAGTCTTCAAAAGCGGATTCGGTTCTGGCGTTTTATGTTCATTATTACGACATTGGGAACTGTAGATAAACTCTAAGGTGAAGAGTAACGCGAATTCTAATTTTATATGAATGCATCACTGGTACGGAGGTTGCTACATATAGGTTTAGTGTACAATATTATTTAAGTAATCCTAATAACTACAAATAGAAGGTTTAATTAAACAGCATTATAATGCTTGTGAATATCAGTTGTATCAAAAATATACAATTTTCCAAAGTACTTTCACATTGCTGGAGGAGCAGTGACAAATTTTGAATGGCAAATCAGAACTATCTTGAGTAAAAATTAAGCGTATAATCCATTCCACGAAAGGACTTGGAGTTTTGTAAACAAACATGTTGCAGTTAAGAAGGGATTTCTCTTCATACTCGTAAGAGGCGTATGTTTGTAACCACAGCATAGAAAAACGCTTCTACAGATAAACCGCTTAGATGAGTCCTCGCCCGCGGGGTACAGGAGCGCGGGGGTAAGACGACGGCGGGGGGACGAAAGAGGTGCGGGCGGCGGGGCATTCTCATTCTCTACGCGCATCCGTTCCCGCACCTGCCCTATACCCTACTATACCTGCTATATCGTTTAACATACAGCTAAAGATACGTAGTATATCCACATTTTTGACACTTTTTACATTTAAAACTGACGTTTTGTTTACAAAACGTGGTGTTCTTGATGGAATGTAATATACGTGTATTTTACAAAAAACCGGCCAAGTGCGAGTCGGACTCGCGCACTGAGGGTTCCGTACCACCACATAAACATAATTGTATCAGTTGAAATTTCAGTAAGTTAATGTGCTAGATTTTTTGAGTCCGACACGCGCTTGACCAAACTTTATTATTTGTTGTTATTTTATAGCTTATGCACTATAAACATACCAATTTTCAAGTTTGTAAGTGTTCCCATTTTTAATATAGAACTAAAACAAAAATCGCCTCCGCGACCATCCAACTTGACCCCTCTCTTATATGAATGTTCTTGAAACGGGAGCTCACCACAATTGGTTACCATTAGTTGTGAGAAAAGTTGTAATATTTATTGATTTCAGACTTTTCCCATTATTTGTACTGTGAGACCTAGCTTCTTGCCAAATTTCATAATTTTAGGTCAACGGGAAGTACCCTGTAGGTTTTGCATTTTTGAATAAATGTATGGAGATGATTACATAAAATGACATATCTTTTGATTGCGTCCTTGTAAAAAATTGAAATTTTCAGATCTTGTGTGGTTCATGGATCCTAATATATGGTATTAATTTCAGCCTGATACCTTTACCCGTTCGTGAGATAAAGGGTCTTGACAGACAGACAGACAGACGGACAACAAAGTGATCCTATAAGGGTTCCGTTTTTTTCTTTTGAGGTACGGAACCCTAAAAAGTGGTGTAGTATAAATCCATTTTTAGGGTTCCGATACCAAAATGGTAAAAAAAGGAACCCTTATGGTGCCGCTTTGTCTGTCTGTCTGTCTGTCACACCTGTATATCTCAGCAACCACTCATGCTATCGACTTGAAATTTGGAATAGTTTTAGAATATGGCTGTCCAACTTATATTGGGGGCTTAGATTTTAAGTTATGATAAAAAATGTCAAAAAAAATACCGTTCCCCCCCCTTATCTCCAAAGTTTGTGAATGGAAAAATCTGAGTTAATTACAGTGGTTAAAAGTTTATATTGCTTCCAAAAATACTAAGGGTACCGTCGGCGCGCGAGTCTAACTCGCACTTGACCGGTTTTTTTTTGTTCATTCCAACGCTTACCAACACATTTTGCAGCCTTGACACTAAAACCAGAGTATATTTGACGGAAAGAATAACAATGTTTTACAAACTTGATTTTTCTAACAGCTTTAGCAGATTGCTTTTGACATATAGCTGCAAAATGCGTTGGTAAACGAAAAAAATGGATCTTATACTAACATTTTGCATTAGGTTTGCAAGTTATATTTTACTACAGTTTCCCAGTCTTTTACTTTTCTTCTTCTGTTCTAATAATAGATACAATAATTTAAGCTACATTTTTACATCATCACATCACGGAAAACGTGTCACTAAATACACATACGATTTTTGTATGAAATTCCTTTGGCTTAGGTATCGTTTATTTTTAAAAACATATAGGGTCTTTATTACATCTCTGTTAACTTCTGGGGTCTACCCATGGAACTGAAATACTTTTGTTGTACGAGTTTTAAGAACTCACAATTTTTCGTTTGCTTTATTTACTAAATGAAAAGTAGATCGATCATTTGTATGAATGAATATCCAAAAAAATACACTCACAGGCAAAAATAACCGGCCGGTCTATTTTCTGTCGTACATTTTCATACAAGTAAGGGATCAAATGAAGCGTCAATATATTTCCTAAACGAAATAAATATCCGTGAATAAACAGTGAGATCATTAAATAAGGTGTCTGACTACCGATTCTTTAAGATTAGACCTGTGCACGGTATCCAGGAAATTCCGTGCATCATTCAGAAAAAAATATACGTCATTTTGTCAGAAATCTCTTACATTTAGCGAATTAAAATGTTTATCTACACTCATGTCGTAAACTTTGAAATATGATTCAAAAAGTTGATACGTAAGGCTGTATATTACGCAGAGTATATATAAAAAATTAAAAAGTTACCATTACGTAACGATTTTTGTATGAAAATTTTGCAAAAGTGTTACGTAATTTAATTTTTTAATCATTACATAACACTTGGATACAATTCTCCTTGAATCTAAACTTTTTTAAGAAGACTGAATAGAAGGTCTTTTAGAGAGCCCGTTAGTAATGTATCAGTTTTTCTTAGTAGCTGTCAAATATCAGTAGCATATTACAAAGTGTACCATATAAACAACCTATTATTTTGGAGCAGTTAGAGTAACAGTTACTATAGTTACAATTATTTCATCTGTGGCTCAAAATATGCGCGCGCAATCTGAAATTAGGAAGGACTTGGAAATAGATATTAGATTTGCCGCTATTTTCAAACATTTACCTTTTTCAAGTATTTTGTGCCCGTGAAAGTAATGTGAAAGTGGTGCAGTCAGGATACTGCACTCACACCAGAAGATACTCAATAACTTATGATCTTCTCTCATATTAGTCTAGGACATTTTACGACATAACCTACAATGAATTGGGAAAGAATGAAAATCTAAAAGAAAACCATGTTAAGAAAATGTTCTGCTTGTATATTTCGAAAAAGACCTAGCGGATATATTAAGGCGGCTTCTATAGACTTATATCAGAACTGTAGTATACATAATATAAGTTGCCTTTGTTGTTTACTTACTTTTGCTTAATTTTTATAAGTAAGTACCTACCTATTGTATGAGTGAAGATAAAGTAGTATACGCAACTGCATATAATATGGTATTATATGACAGTTGCATAAACTACTATTTAAGAGTCGCACGGGTATTTTTCAACATTTTAAATATACCTAATCTTTGACAATATTGTTAATAAGGATCTTATCTAAAGACCTCATCAATCAAATTTGTATTTTTATTCAATTTAGGTAAGATATTGACGCTTTGTTTGACCCCTTACTTGTATGAAAATGTACGACAAAAAATAGGCCGGCCGGTTATTTTTGCCTGTGAGTATATTTTGCTTGATTGAAAAGTTGTAGGACAAAAATTGGTCAGTTTCATAGATAGAACCATCAGAGAGATTGCCAAGACATACCAATCACCCTGTATAAACCTAGCATCGCGTTAGTAAGATAATAATTCAATTATTCCTAAGCATTAAAATATTTAACCTAATCTAGTCATACGGTTGTTCATTCTTACCTATCAAATAGTACCTAATAATTGATAATTTTTCAATTTCTAAAACAATGAAGGAATTTCTAAAACAATGAAAGAATTTCAAAATGAAGTCCATTTTGAAAACTGAAGTTCATAATTTTTCACGATTATTTTGGGAATTCTGTTTATCGTGTTAGAGTAAGGGCAACCATTCTTCTTTTGACAGCATATTCCTATTACCAGATAGGTTCAGCGCAGACCGAAAACTTAACAACAACTGACCATTAAAGTTAAATGTTAGTTGTTGTTTGGCACAAATCTTGAATTTAAAGCCACCGATTGAGCAGAAATACATGTTAATAATTCAATATGCATTCTCTAGTAACGGCTGCGGCCGCGGCTGTTTGGGCGGAGAGGGCTGCAGGTACTAAATGGATAGTAGTTCGCGCACTGAATTTAAAATATAGCAATATTGCTTTAAGAAAGATTTTTTTTTAATTGCTTGAGACTAGCCTGCAACTTGTCTAGTAACTGCTGCGGCAGCGGCTATTTGGGCGGAGAGGGCTGCGGGCATTGTCGAAAATGCAGCACTGTCACTCATTGCAACCTCTGCATTAGGAACCTGTACTCTGGCGGCGTGAGGCTGGCCGGCAACTTGTCTAGCAACGGCTGCGGCAGCGGCTACAGATGGAGGGCGAGGGCTGCAAGTACTGGATGGAGAGTAGTTCGCGCACTGTGGGTCGCGCGCGAGCGTTGTACGTGAGACACGACTTCAGCGCTGAGATCAGTGATGGAGGGAAGTCTGTAAGTAATATAGTTTTTTTTTGTTACTAATGAGCAAACGAGCAGGTGGGTCACCTGATGGTAAGTGGTCTCCACCGCCCATAACACCGACTGTCTTAATATAATAATACTTTACATCTCTCATATTCGGTAAGTAGGTTCTTATTACCCCCAAATGGGGCTTGTAGGTGGCCAATTAGCGCTCTAGGGTAATAATGTAGCTAGAAAAGCCCTAGGGCGGTAAGTAATTGTAAGCACATCCACGCGCGGCTCCGTCTTGATGGCCGCCTCCAGTAGCGGGGCGGCGGGCGTTTTAACTACTTACCACCCTAGGGCTTTTCTAGCTACATTATTACCCTATAGCGCTAATTGGTCACCTACAATTTGGTGGAAATAAGGACCTACTTACCTCACAATCGAGATGTAAAGCAGAGTAGTTAGCTTGGGTGTAAGCATCAATTGGCTACTAAATTCTGAGAGAATTGATACAAAGAAACGATATTAAGATGACCTTTGTGATAAACTGATCTCTGTATTAGTGACTTACTGTGGATATCTTGTTTTTCAAGAATTATTCAGATTGAAACGTTGGCTTGTATAGCACATTCTGATTAATACATTCTGAAGAATAATATTTTTTTATTTATTTCTAAACTGAATTTTGTAAAATGGATATTGTTGGAAATTTTAGTGTATATCTTTGTATACGACGTGTTAATATTTACCAATACTAAATTAGTATAACCCAGATAACCCGAATCTATTAAAGTCGCGAGTGAATATTCGTCTTCTGGGTCAGCTCGTACCATTATCGACCTCACCTCTGTCCTCAGGGCTGAGGTCAAGAGCAAGACTATCAATGATAGTAAAAAAACACTGGCCTCTCCATACTAACTTTTCCATCAGAGTGAGCAATTTGTATGGAGGTAAATTTTTTTTTAATTTTCCATAAATGTTTCGTTTGTTTTCGTTGTAGTAAGGGTGATGAAGGACAAATTTCTATATGATTTGCTCATGTCTGCCTCTTTGACTGATGATAAGGAGCATCCTCTAAAAGATACAAAAAATATTGGCGGACATCCACACCCCTGCGTTTTTGAGGAGTTCAGTTTTAAGCTCAAGTCAGACAGAGGCGGTATGATTGCGAAAGCGGTCCGGGGCGGTTTGGCGGGAACAAAATACCGCGCCGCGACCGCTTTTCAATGTGACAGGGTGCATAAGAACTCATACTTTACAAAAAATACCGGCCCCGGAACGCTTCCGCTATCGCCTCTGTGTGACGCGGGCTTTAACTATTTTGAAATTTTACAATGAAACGTACACCTGGCAGACTTCTGATTAAATACATAAAAAATGGTCTGCCACCATAATAGCCCTGCGTCGTAAAGTTACAGCTCTTCAAAATGCAAAAATTCACTACTTCGTCCCGTGATAATGCAGAGCCCTGCATGTCTGCCTCTTCGATTTTCTACATCTTCAGGAGTATTTTAAACAGGAGCCACAAAGGCAGACAAAAAAAGAACATTATTTAGTATCTTTTTTTTCATTTTTTTTGCTTTATCTCAAAAACGCAGCGACGCACAGAAAAACTTGTAAGGACCAAATCGATTCGTATTGAGCTGATCTATCATCCCTATTAATATGAATCATGAGCAAATCATATACCCAAATTGCAGCCAGCACCCTAACTATTGATTGAACACGCATTTTCAGTTTTCGGTACACCGTTCCTTACACCCTGTATAGGCGAAAAGCTTTCTTTCAAAGAGAAAATAGACTCACGCTCAACGGGCGGATATTCGATCCTGTGGTTCGGATCCAAGATGGCGGCTAGTTTGGCTAAGTTGGGGATGTGTCCGAAGGGCGTGCGTCCGTACACCATGCTGTATAGGATACAGCCCAAAGACCACACATCCGACCGGAACGAGATCTGGGAACAGAAAGGGATGGTGAGGCTGGGGTAGCTACACACATATTCGATTCGGCCTTTTTCATACAACAGACAAACCGAACCGAACATGCCGAATCGAACATGTGTATAGCTACCCTTTGTCTAACGCGACGATTCCGAGCCGATACCGATAACAATCCGATCGATGTCCCTGAGGTGCCGGCAAAGAATAGTACCAATCTCTACCCGTGGGTGTCGTAAGACGCGACTAAGAGTTTATAAACCGAAGGATGGGCAGCAGCATTTTTCTGTGTATCGTACCATACATTACTGCGGTTACCAACAACAGCGGTCGCCAGTCGCAACGCTCACAAGCGTGGTGACTATGGTAAATCCCTCAGATAAAGTCTACCCATATCTCTGGTAAATCCCCTCCTAAGTACCACGTGTTTATGCTGGAATTTCGCGCTTTTCACTTGTTATCGGTAGTATACAGGGACGGTGTACCGAAAACTAAAAGGGCGTGTTAAGTAACAAAACTGAACAACATTCCCAAAGAGAAATGAAAAAAAAAAAATTCGTACAACAAATTGCTCACTCTAATCGAACGGTTTGTATGGGAAAGTTGTTCAGTTTCATTGTCTAAACACGTCCTTTCAGTTTTCGGTACACCGTCCCTTACATCCTGTATACTACCGATAACAAGGAAAAAGCGCGAAGTTACGAGCAGTATTTATTAGGGTTTTTACACACATGTTCGGTTCGGCTTTTTTTTTTAAAACTTGACTTGTCTGTTGTATGAAAAAAGCCTAATCGAACATGTGTGTAGCAACCTTTACTTATTCACAATGTCACTTCTATCGGGACTGTTTTTTTGTTTTATCGGCTCGGAATCGTCGCGGTAGATAAACAGCCTAAGGCTGATAGTTTGGAAGGTGACACTATTTTGAGAATATTTTTTTTTTATGTATAATTTATCATTACATACAGCCCATTAGAACCTTTTTAATTTTTTTCCGGATCTTATAATTATCGCGCTAAGACCCGAAATAAAATATTTTTCAGTTTCTATCAGACATCGATATAACTTATTCGTATTTCGAGTTAATATGATCTACATTTCTTGGAAAAAGTTGTACTTAGAGATAATTAAGAAGTCTAAGAAGTTATATTTTTACGAAAAACTTTACACTCGTATATGTGAATATTTTCATTTCACAATACATAGTAGTTTATGCACCGGTAGTACATACGAGTAATGGGGGGTATAAAATCCGAGTGTCGTTTTATGGGACGCAGCCGATCGTAGCGAGGCAAGTTCCATAATAGAAGGAGACGAGGGTGTTTCTAGTTCCTTTAAAAACACCCGGAAGCGAATCATGAACGCTTCTATCACTTATTTAGTTCATTACAAAACAAATAAAAATATGTGTAAATACAACTTTTGTTTGCCGATTTTTCCGCGGTTGCAATGCAACTTACTTATTAAAACACCTCAACGCTTTATTGAGGATTTACAACATGAGTGTAGATAAATATACCTAGTTATGAACTGAAGTCTTATTCACCTTGATGGGCGCATCTCCTTGCGAAGCGCCGTAGCCGCCCGCGCCGCCCATTAGCGCCTCCGGGCTGATATACGAGTACGTTCCTGTTGCCTGAAAAATTAACATCAACTTTGATTCAATCTTCCCTAAAATTAGCCGCTATACACTCGTCAATTCAAGTCTTGCAACGTGGCGAAATTCACAAAAAAGAGAGAAAAGTTTTTTTTTTTTCAATGTTATTTCAAAAATATGAAAAAAGTAAAACGAACACATCATTAAATATTGTTTTGTCTAAAATATTGTAAATTTTCATATATTTTTGATAAAAAATGTAGCAGTAAGACAAAATAAGGGTCGTTTTCGTCGTTTTAGAATTTTTTTCTTCAGTTATACAAATTAGATTATAATTCTATATGGACCACAGTAACAAACAAGATATGTGAAGTGACACTTCACTGATCTTGCTTGGTACTACGTTTTTTTCTGTTAAGATACATACATACATACATACATAACATCACGCCTCTTTCCCGTTGGGGTAGGCAGAGACCACAGTCCTCCACCTGCTACGATCTTGACATACTTCCCTTGCTTCCTGTACTTTCATCAATCCTTTCATACATGCTCGTCGGTTTAGGGTACTTTTAACCTGGCCTTTATTCAGAACGTCCTGAATTTGGTCCTGGTACGTTCGCCTAGGCCTTCCCCTTCCAACGTTTCCATTCACTCTCGCCTGGTAGATCTCTTTCGTCAATCTTCGTTCATTCATCCTCTCTACATGACCAAACCATCTCAGCATCCCTTTCTCGATTTTGGTCACTACGTCTTCTTTTACGCCACACCGTTCTCTTATCACACTATTTCTTATCCTGTCACTCAATTTAACACCAATCATACTCCTTAGCGCTCTCATTTCCACTGCATTAATTCTACTTTCATGCTTCTTCTGCCATACCCAGCTTTCACTGCCATACATCAGTGTTGGTACCAAAACTCCCCCATGAACAGCCAAACGAGCCTTGTGAGACACCTTCTGACTCCTCATAAAGGCGTGCAGGGCACCATTCACCATGTTTCCAGCATTCACTCTTCTTTCAATATCACTTTCACACTTTCCATCTCTCGTAAACTTTGAGCCCAGATACACAAACTCCTTCACTTGTTCGACTTGTTCTCCATCTATTAATATAGTACACTCTGTCATACATTCTTCTCTTTCAAGTACCATTACTTTAGTCTTGCTTACATTTACTTTCATTCTTTTCCTGTCCAAAGCCACATTCATCATTGTTACCATCTCCTGCAACTCGTCAGCAGATGACGCAAGTACAACTTGGTCATCAGCGTAGAGAAGACATTTGATGAGTAACTCATTCATTCTCAGTCCACACATACTCTCTTTCAGATCAATCAAACAATTATCCATGAACAGGTTAAACAGCCAAGGTGACGCTACACATCCCTGCCTAACACCTTTTTCGATGCTAAACCATTCAGTGTACGCCCCGTTTATTCTGACACAAGCACTGGAATCCTCATAGAGAGATTTCAGTGCTTGAATCAGATGACCGTTTACCCCATACATAGACAATGCTGACCACAATTCATTCCTCACCACTCGGTCATAGGCCTTTTCCAAATCCACGAACGCGCAGTAGACTTTTTGGTTTTTAGCCAAAAACTTTTCAGCTATGCACCGCAAGGAAAAGACCTGATCTGTACATCCCATTCCCTTTCTAAATCCCGCTTGTACATCCCATATTTTATCGTCAGTATCTTTCATCACTCTTTCAATCAAAACCTTTGCATACAGTTTGCCGACGACACTGAGAAGGCTTATCCCGCGATAATTTTTGCAGTCCTGTTGTGACCCTTTTCCCTTGTACAGCGGCACAATCACAGCCTTGCACCAGTCACCTGGTACTTGGCCGTTCGTCCAACACAAGTTGAAAAGGCGGTACAACTGACTAGCCACAATGCCTCGCCCAGCCTTCAACATCTCGACCGACACTCTATCATACCCAGCTGCTTTACCTGATTTCATACTTTTCATCGCTTTCATAATCTCATCCATACTTATATCACTTACACAATTCTCCTCTTCATTCTCATTCATTTCCACAGAAGACCTAGGTTCGCTGGCCTCTGCTTTTTCTCTCTCAAACAGACTTTCAAAATATTCCTTCCACCTCCTCAGAACACATTCTTCACCTTTTATAATACTTCCATCCTGGCTTCTGATTTTACTCAGCTCCGATGTTCCAAACTTTCCTCGGGCTGTCCGTATGGATTTCCAGAAAAACTGTTAAGATAAATGATATATTTAATGTAAAAAGTAATTACAAAACTATTAATTCTCAAGTTCATTCAGGAAGGTACACCCTTAAGACGCTGCGCTGTCCATCGTAAAAGATACCTCCCTTTCTAACAAAGGGCAGAATGCGCGTGTTAGAACAGAGCGGATTCGCGCTATTTTACGATTTTCGCTTAATTTTGCATTTTTCTCGGCGTACACTGAATGCATTGAGTAAACGGTATGCAAACAACTAGATTTAACTAAAGTCTTAAACACAGCTAATTTTCTGGCGATATTTCACTAACATTATAAATGCGAAAGTATGGATTTTTGTATATTTTTCTATATTTTGTATATTCTATGTAATTTGGGAGGTAGATAGATCAAGCACTGGACTAACACATAGGCTACAAATTATCCCGAAAAATGCATGGTTACACAGTAGACACTAGGATGACACAAAATCTATATAATGCGAGCGAAGCTATGGGTAAAAGCTAGTTTATAGTTTTAAGAGATTTTGTTTACGGTACGAAAAAAGCATAACTTAAAAAAATATCGGGAATTTTCATGGTAATTGTGTTTTTGCGTAAGTAGAAAACTAACAATATATCTGGTTGCATGTGCATATTATTGACTATTTTATTTATGTTTTCTAAAATGTTATGGACACCGCCTTTAAGGCCGTGCTCGTGGTTGCTGTTACTTTCCGATAACAACAGTTAAGCAACTTAGGCCGTGGTGAGAACCCGGATGGGTTACCGCTAGTGGCACAACTACCACAGCGTTTCCGTGCGTTGGAAGGCATATAAAGCCGGTCCCAGCTACTGTCACTGATAGTGGTCGTAAAGTCGGAGGCCACTAACCTGACAAAGTCTAAGACCGGTATACTCGTATCACTGAGACACCATGGCAGCGCAACCAGTCGCCGCTACCAACAAAATGTATAAAGCTCTATAGAGAGTCACTCACCTGGTGTCCGTTTGGTTGCGCAACCAATTTGGCGGCGCAACCAGCTCGAATGCTGGTCGCGCTACCACTCCCAGTGAAATATAGCCATTAATACTGTGGCCGCAGGGTGTGGCGACTCTGGTGTCTTTACTGGTGTCTAGTTACGGACACCAGTGGCGCAACCAGTCGCGCCATCGTGGTGTCCCAGTGAAATATCGGCCTAATGGTTGGGCCTGGTTCGCCCTCTGGGTTGCGGAGGTCAGTCGCTCTGTGTAAAAGTCAGCGCCTACGTCAAATCTCCTAGGTTAGGTAGCTGACTTCGTAAAAACCATGGTAAACGAAACAAGGTAAGAGCATAAGAATAAACAATAACACGCTAGGGCAATGATGAACTAAGAGGCCCCTAACTTAAAGTATGACTAAGCTCATGTTACGAGAATGCCTAATTGTCTATGGGCTTTAAGATCAACCAACAGGGTTCCTGTGGGCGTCAAAAGGGCGAAAAGACGCCCTAGAAAGAGATGGCGTTACGTAATGGCCTCATTTTCGAAAGGCTGGCAAGAGCGGGCGCAGAATGGAGGAGTGGAAGAAGGGGAGAGAGGCGTTTTCCCTATGCTGAGGCGTCCCTCAAATCGGCGGCCTATTCCGTCGAATAGCCCTGTGGAATTGGCTAATATCGTATCATCATAACATCCCATGAAACGTCCACTGCAGGACAGGGAACTCCAGCAAAAACGCGTGGTACTTTGGGAGGGGAATTCCATAGTCATCCATCACGCTGTAGCATTGCGACTGGCCCCATGGACCGCGGTTGTTGGTGACCGCAGTATTAATGATTCAGATAATTTTATTCAATGTAGATTCTTTACAGAATACTTATTGAATGGCATGCAGAATACAATGCAAATAGAGCGAATCTACACAGTTTCGGATCGCAGCGAAAAGAAAAGGCAGAGAATTACGTGAATTTCGGGAGCTCCCTGTCTAAAAGTGGACTTAATTGAGGTGTTATGATGATGTTGGAGCGCTCTTAGCGAATCTAGTACGCATGGGTGCCGTCCGCATTTGATCATTTCATACGTGTTTTTATTGTTTTTCGTGTCATTTGCATGCGTGACGCTGAAGCATTTATACAATTATGTAATGCTCTAAAAGGCTCGCATGCGTATCAGATCCACACGCGTACGCAAATCCGGGTGACTAAAGAGCGCTCGTAGCGTTGCGGTTTGGTAGTAGTACGATACACAGGAGGGCGCTGCTGCCCGTCCTCCCTTTCCAAAACCCACCCCGATAATTTTCAATAAATAAAATAACGCACAAATAAGGATAAAAAAAATATATCTAAGCTGACAAAGTAAAAAATAGGGTTCTAAAACTACATGACACAGAAACCAGGTCCGTCTGCAGGTTCGGCCGGTATTCCTCGGCGACGCATGCGGCACGTCTGTTCCTCAGCTCGCGCGAGAACATTCTCGTCTGGAGTCAGTCCCTGCGTCTCACTCCACAGGACTTCCGCCACCGCACTCGCGCGGGGCCACACTCGGCTCAACACATTCGTATCATCCACCATCTCGCCCCACATGCAAGCTGTACCTCCTATCAAATTCTGTAGCAATGTATCATTATTTAGGTTAGCTTTTATAGCTAGACGAGGCTCCACTTCGTAAATTTTTTTTATCGATAGGTTAAGTTTGTCCAAGTAGTATGGCGCTGATAATATACCTCGAAGACCGGCTTTCAGGACTGTCACCATATCCTCCTCGCTCCTCCAAACTTGTACAACAGTTTTTTTTGGTAACGTTACATTTGCTTTAAATACGTCATCCCAAACGACGGGAGTGGTGTCTTTTTTAAGCAATTGTATAACTTTATTAAAAAACAATGCGTAAATACCGTTAGAGTTGGTTATACCGTGATCTTTCATGTACTTTCGTATTTCAGGATTTTTCGCCCAACAACACGTTTCTACCTCATCGCCACCCAAATGGAACTGGTTATCCGGAAATATTTTTTGTACTTCTTTTAACAGTTCCTTTATTATACACCAAGTCTTGTTCTTGATTGGATTCAGAGGAGGCGAGTAAGAACCATTGTAGTTACAATCTGTGAGGACCTCAGGATGACTCACTCCCCAAGAGTAAACGTGACCTGGCATGTCGATTTCTATTAATACTCGAATGCCAAGATTACTTGCGTAGTCTCTTACTCGTTGCATATTTTTCTTTGAATATACCATTGAGGAATGGAAGGCCGCTTTACTTAATTCTGGAAACTTCGTGCTCTGATAAGGAAAGCTCTCGTCGTCTACAATGTGCCAATGGAAAACGTTCATTTTGTTCATGGCCATAGCGTTTAACGTCTTCAAGATATTCGGCACAGACACGAAGTGGCGCGCCGTATCTAACAAGAGACCGCGATGAGGGTAGTGTGGGCAATCAATAATTGTAGTTTCATTGATTTGAACACTTGTAAAATCGGTGGTTAGGTAAACCAGCTGGCTGAAAGTTTCCAATCCTCTTATGATTCCCCACACTGAATTACTCTTGAGCTCGGAAGTTGAAGACACTGTTAGGTTATAGGTTTCGTCCATTCCAAAATAAGGATAGTTCTCACAGTCTTTACATAATTTTATTTGTATTTCTTTGAGTGTGTCCAATAGACAGTAATCGCTGCAGCCTTCACTCAACTTTGAGATGCTATCGAGGATACTAATATACTCCTTGCTCCGTTGGATTGCCAGATGTATCTTGGGACAGTTTTTACCGGTGATATTGTAGTTTAATTTAGCTGGGTTCACTTTGTAAACGATAGATGTTTTATGTTCCTCTTGCGGTCTAGGCCAAACTTCGCCTAGAGTTGGTATATGTCTAGGTCCTGGTTTTCCACCTTCACCATAAGCAAGAAACGCACACAAAACTATCAAAATAAAAACGTACTCCATTATCAAGGATGGAGTTCTAAATGCTTATTCTAAAAAAATATTCCTTAAAAGTAAAAAGTAAGAGTTTAATGCAGAGTATTTGCCTTATTGATAAAATTCTAAAAAAACCAACTTCAACTTCAACTTTTAATAAGATGGCAATCGGCCGTTTCAAGATACAGCCATTACTGCCAATGTCTAGTTGACAAGAGCACAAACATTAGATTGATCAATTAGATAAGTACTATACGTACAGCTGTACAAATATCCAATCAAAATTTGTAATATGGCTTCTGTCAACATAGACAATTCTGCCGATTCTGTCAGTGTCGAGGTTTAGACCAAGGAGTTAGGTTTAGACCAATTAACGAGGAAATCGTTGTATGGAGGATTCCCATTGACGTAAGAAAAACGCTGCGCTTCTAAAGGACCTGAAGCTATTGTCTATGGAAAACTTAACTGATAAAGTTAATGCTATTTCTTTCTAACTAATCTTTGTTTAGAAAGGTTGAAAAAGTACAACAATATTTTATCAGTGTCGAAACTTTTTTTTCCGATAACGCTTTGTCGCCAGTTCGCCATTTTGATAAACGGTATACGAAAGTACGTGGGCTGTCAGATCCGTGTATACGTGTTCGACGATTTTATTATTGTAAACAAAGAAATTAGTTTGAGTATTTTATATAATTTGATTTCTTTATATAGGCTTTGGCAGGATGCCTAAGTGTTCCATTGTGTGGTGTGGTGCAAGGAGAAACAAGAACAACCCACAATTATCTATACACAAGTCAGTTGGTGTTTATTTCCCTTTTTGACTACTATTTCACATATTTGTCTGATCAAATTTTTAGGTGTAGCGGTATTCAACTATAAAGTAAACTAATTGATATTTATTTTATGTTTTCAAGCCGCTATCGGCTTTATTTCATTAAAAAATGTTTACATACAAACAATATAAACACATAGTGATGTAATCAAGCGCAGCTGATATCGATATTACAATATTCTCAAATTCTCATATAAGTAAAGTAAGTGAGTAAAGTAGCCTGTTTAAGTGAGCTTCGGAATCGCACGACCTGATACCATCATCCCCCTTCCTCCAACGTGGGAATAGAAGTGGGTTGGGGTCCCATCTCTTTGTCGTTGACATACCTCTTATTCAAAGTGGTGCCATGGTGGGAAAAAAAGAAGCGACAATAAAAACCCACGGGCTCTTTAGGTAGGTGAGCATGTTACGAACGAATGTTATGTTGTTGCATGAATGAACGAAGATTGACGAAAGAGATCTACCAGGCGAGAGTGAATGGAAACGTTGGAAGGGGAAGGCCTAGGCGAACGTACAAGGACCAAATTCAGGACGTTCTGAATAAAGGCCAGGTTAAAAGTACCCTAAACCGACGAGCATGTATGAAAGGATTGATGAAAGTACAGGAAGCAAGGGAAGTATGTCAAGATCGTAGCAGGTGGAGGACTGTGGTCTCTGCCTACCCCAACGGGAAAGAGGCGTGATGTTATGTATGTATGTATGGTTACGCACAACTATGCTTAGTTGAAATTTTTTTTATTTTTTTGTAAAATATAATGTTTAATGTTAGATATAAACTTTCAAATAAAAAGTTTTATCGAAATGAGTTCAGCAGTTTTTTGTTTTATTTCATATTAGGCCTTACTGTAATTTCCTGAATTTTGGTATGAAACCTATACAGGGTGTCTCAGGAAACTTGTACTAGTGAAGGTCTGGAGTTGGCGAACCTTGGATGGGGTTTAATTGAATAGGTATTGAGGTATATTCGCTGGTACAGGTTACCTGGAACACCCTGTTTAAACAAATTAATTAAACGAGATTTTGTATATAATATGTTTTTCAACGAGCAATGCTAGCGCTTTTATATCAAAACTTACATTTAACTTACATTTCCAAAAATAACATTGTGTAATAATATTAATTATGAAACTCGAGTTACATAATTATTATTATAATACAAATATTTTTTTTATTATCATCATAACATCCCATATAACATCCACTGCAGGACAGGGGGGAGCTCCATTAAAAAAAAAACGCTTGGTTATTTGGAGGGGATTTACCCTAGTCACCACGCTTATAAGCGTTGCAACTTGCGACCGCTGTTGTTGGTGACCGTAGTATGTAAGATGATACGATTAACAGAAAGATGCTGCTGCCCATCCTTCGGTTCATCTTTCGGTTCGGTACATCATCAAGCTTTACATATTGAACTTTATACCGTTCTTATTTCAATAGACGTACGGGCTAGAGTTATAGTACTAGGAGATAAAAGTACTGATTGCGCGGCGAATGAGCTGGTCTGTCAGCAATTTATCTATCTATGTCTACTTGTACGTCTCCGACGTCGTCTGCCAGCCCGCATATCGATAAATTATCGATTACAAGTTAGACAGCACTACTAAACACCGCCATGGTCATGTTCACTTTTACTTTTACGTGGCACGCTTTTGCCGAGTATATGGCATATCTATAAACGCCCCCTGGCGTAGTTTCCAAAATCTTTGAGGATTCCACAGAAAAACGATAGGGCCACTCCGCCTGCGCGCGCACCCCCCCATAGAAGCGAATATAGTAAAAAAAATTGGTTTCTTATTAGGCTAAGACCCCACGACAAGATTATGCACCTATCTGTTATTTGAACGAAATGTGGTTTATATGGAAGGTTATACATGGGATCATACAACGCCCTAGGGTTGCCTATAAATTTCTTGCCGCAAGTACCTCAAAAACACATATCAACATTTTGGTTGTATGGGAACAACCCTTTCTTTAATTTTAGCAGAGTAATGTATATTGCCGTAAGATACCTTGAATAGAGATTCTCTGTCATGCAAAGTTTCATCAAAATCGTTACAGTGGTTTCCGAGATAATTACAATTTTTTTTGTATGACAGCAACCCTAAAAACGAGCCTAGCGGCTAAACGGCAAGTCCGAATCGGACCAAATTTAAAATTAAGGAGTTTTAGGCAATTTTGTAACAGCATTTTGAGTAGTTTCTTGCTGGCTCTCATTTTGAGGGTAGCTGTTATACAAAAAAAAAAAAAATTCAATTATCTCAAAAACAGCATGAACTATTTTGATGACACTTTGCATGACTCGGACACATTATACAACGTATCTCATGGTAATATTCATTGGCCTGTGAAAATTTATATACCAGATCATCCGGTACAGCCAAAAAATTAAAATGTGATTTAAAGGTACTTGCGGCAAGATTTCGATAGGCAACCCAGCGGTGCCATGATACAATGCTACAGTGAAAAAATTCTTGCCGCAAGTACCTTAAAAACACATATCAATATTTTGGTTGTACTGGATGTTTATATGTGTTTTTGAGGTACTTGCGGCAAGAATTTTCTAGGCAACCTTAGGAAGTTGTATGACACTGTAGCATTGTATCATGTCACCGCTGGGTTGCGTATCGAAATCTTGCCGCAAGTACCTTTAAATCACATTTTTATTTGTTGGCTGTACCGGATGATCTGGTATATAAATTTTCACAGGCCAATGAATATTACCATGAGATACGTTGTATAATGTGTCCGAGTCATGCAAAGTGTCATCAAAATAGTTCATGCTGTTTTTGAGATAATTGAAATTTTTATTTTTTTTGCATGACAGCTACCCTCAAAATGAGAGCCAGCAAGAAACTACAAAATGCTGTTACAAATTTGCCTAAAACTCCTTAACTTTAAATTTGGTCCGATTCGGACCAGTCCTTTAGCCGCTAGGCTCATTTTTAGGGTTGCTGTCATACAAAAAAAATTGCAATAATCTCGGAAACCGCTGTAGCGATTTTGATGAAACTTTGCATGACCGAGAATCTCTATTCAAGGTATCTTACGGCAATATTCATTGCTCTGCTAAAATTAAAGAAAGGGTTGTTCCCATACAACCAAAATGTTGATATGTGTTTTTGAGGTACTTGCGGCAAGAAATTTATAGGCAACCCTAAGGCGTTGTATGATCCCATGTATAACCTTACATATAAACCACATTTCGTTCAAATAACAGATAGGTGCATAATCTTGTCGTGGGATCTTAGCCTATACTGACGAGGTATTCTATCCAATTTATGTAAGCGCTTATTTTGAATGCACATCATAAACACATTCGTTGCCATAGAGACGCTGTCACTGGTTTTTTGCATCTTACTCTCTCGCAATAATGGTACTATGTTTATCGCACTCAAATGAAGCTAGAAGTGTGGGTGTGAAAAGTGTGTTAGTTTTAGTAAGAATTCGTCTCTAGATGTACTTCTGAGCATGGACTTCAGAGCTCTGTGGAGGATTCGAATAATAAATTCCTCTGCGTATGAAATTTGGCATGTGACGAAGTTAGGTAATAAAACTTATGAGTTAAAATAATCCAACAAATTTTGTTACGAGAAATTAGGTATTTTTACCTAAACATGAAAGTATCTTATAACTTTCTGTGAATAATTTTTCAGACTGAAATACTTAAATTCTGTTCTGTATACGTACATAAGCATTAGTTAAAATAGGTACCTACCTACGTATAGGAATCCAACATTTTTGCGATTTGAGAGATACTCCAAGTTAAGCTTTTAACATCGTAAAGCCCACAGGTATTTTAGGCTTGTTGTAATTGCGGCCCGACGTCCTAATTTTAGAAAACATCGTTCAGACCCAGATCTTTCATGTGAAAAAGAATGATTAAATGATAAGATACAGGTTCCATATTTTTGTATGATACTTCTTATCACTAACAGACACTGTCAGGATTAAGAAAACACCAAAAAAACGATGTCCTTTTTTAGGACGTTGGGTTGCACTTATGACGGAAAGTGGAATATTAGTATTACTTTTTATAAATATTTGTATATATTTAAGTAGCAAAAATTAAACAACTTTTCAACTTTCATCTTACTTAGGTATTCATTTCTGAACCAGTCGAGGTCTTTAAAGTTATTGAAAGAACAAAATACTTTGATTAATAAGAGATATTATGTCATATAATCGAAACATATTCACATTGTTGTGATACCTATATTCCGATAAAACCTAAATAATAAGTATCTACTATGTGAAACTGATGCATCCGAGCTGGATTGGCTTCAAAAAATTGTTCTGTTGGGAAAGTTGTTCAGTTTCATGGTCTAAGTAACAAACTAAAATTATAGGGACTAAATGCAACAATTTTTGTTTCACGACTTTTCGAAATTATCAAAAAAAAAACACTTAATGGGAATTTCGAAATGTCTTGGCACATTTTGCCCGAGAATAAGTCCATAAAAGGTATTACACCAAATTTTCAAAGCCCGATACAAAAAAAATATCATTGTGGTGCCGGCAAACAATAGTACCAACCAACCCATCTCTATCCATAGGTTTCGTAAAAGGCGACTAAGGTCTTATGAATTGGAGGATGGGCAGCAGCATCTTTCTGTGTTTCGTAACATCTTACGTACTGCGAACCAATAACAGCGATCGCCAGCCGCAAAAAAGGCAATTCGCACAGTAAACGTATGTGTAAGGTACCTCGAAACTTGGCTCATAGACAGGGATAAGGTCAATAAGTAAAAATAAAAAATTCGTTTTTTTTTCGGTTGCAACTAATAAAGTTAAAAAATAATTATGTTTATGTCAAATATCGATTAGCCGTATGGCAGAATGAAAAGTAGCTATAGCCAGTCTTAAAAAAAAACTGACAACGGTTCTAAGTAGTCTGTGGTCGGTTTATACCATGGATTTAATACTTCGCGCGCGGCGCTTTTAACCAGATTGCACTCTTCCAAAAATTATGCGAGCAGAGTAGGACGTAAGAAGAGATGAAGCTGTCCCTTTCTAATAGATTTTGCATGACATTTTGTTTATGTTGCCATGACAACATCAACAAAATGTCATGCAAAATCTTTGTTAAAAATCATTTCAACAAAGAGTTTTTAATCCAGATAAATCAAAAGAAAATGATTTTCTGCATTTATAAATATTTTATGAAAACTGAGAGAGAAGTTTATACTTTGCACGTTGAAAATTATTTAAATAAGTATTTAAAAATACGTATAAATAAAAATTTGTGGATATAAAACTTAACTTTTTGCACGGAAATTGAACAAACTTCATTAGTATGGCAACAATTAGAAAGGGACGAAGTAAATCGACTATGATGTCTTGCTCTGCTCGTTTTGCCTATGTACAAATTGTTAGGAGTCCTCAATCATGGTAAATGTAAGATCATTGGTTTATACAGCTGTTAGTTTTTTTTTATGATAGGCAATGACTACTCATCACATTCTGACATATGACCTATCGATATTTGACGAAAACGATTTTTTTTAAAACTTCGTCATTTATAGCCGAAAAAAGTTGGTATTTTTTATTTATCTTTAATGATCCTATTCCTGTTTATGAGCCAAGTTTCAAGGTACCTTACATATAATTTTCCTTTGCGAATTCCCCTCCAAAGTACCACGCGATTTTGCTGGAGTTATGGAGGGAACTGCAGTGGATGTAATGATGCTCGACATGCCACAAAACGTCCACTACAGGACAGGGAACTCCCTCCAAAATTCCAGCTTTTGCAGAAACAATGTGGAGGGGAAGTACTGTAGAGCCTTCATGGTGTTACAACCACGAATGCCTTATAATCGGGTATTATTAAATTATTTTTAAAGATTGTCAAAACGAATGATGCTTTGTTTTTTTTATTGTGTAGTTGTGTGCCAACCGGGAAGGCAACAGTATCCTCGACCTGGTCATCTACCAGCATACGCCGCTTCTCGGCAAAATCTTATTTTATAAAGTGGCATCGAGCCCTTGTAACCGCGATTATAGTTTTTAAGTGCATTCTCTCAATAAATCAAATATTACCAGATTAAAAATATTTAATTTCAGCTAAAACGTAAGGGCTCTCGCTGAGGGTCTTTACAGTACCATAGTCACCACACCACGCTTGTTAGCGTTACGGCTGGCACAATGGACCGCGGTTGTTGGTGACCGCAGAATGTAAGATGATACGGTGCACAGAAGGATGCTGCTGCCCATCCTCTGGTTAATTAACCCTTAGTCGCCTTTTACGACATCCACGGGTAGAGATGGGTTAGTTAGTACTATTCTTTACCGGTACCACACGGGGCGGGGTAATAGGACTTCAAGAGCCAAATTACCTCCTTTTCTAAAGGACAGAAAGTGCGTGTTAGAACAGAGCGGATTCGCGCTGTTTTACGTTTTTCGCTCATTTTGCATTTTTTTCAAAATCTGTACCCATAATAATAATTATAAAACAGCATAAGTGTATAAAGTATATTTTACCGTGTTTCAGAGTCAGCCATTTTCTTGGAAAGATGCTTAATTATCAAAAATTATTTTTTTTACGGCCATATATCATCACTTTTAGTTAAATAACTGCTCAAGTGAACGCGTATTTAGCTCTTATCAGCCCCTAAGAGCCGGTTCTAGTATGTCGGATTCCAATTTTAATCGGGTGTCGGCGCCTCTGTTCCCACTATGTCGGATATCGGATTCCGATTTGAACAGCGCCATATGCGAGGGTTGATCCGACACGAAAATCGGCTGACAAAACACACGACATTTCTTATCGGATCCGACACAAAATCGTTGTCGGACGAGTGTGAATAGCTTCATATATAATGCTCTGCCACTGGAACCTCTGATTATTAAACGGATCCGACATACGACAAGTGGGAACCGGCCCTAAATGAGACTTACCTGCGAGCGCACCACACTCGTCGCGTCACTGCTGATGGCGGACGCTATGCCGAAGTCTATCAGCTTCAGCCGGCCGCTCACCAGCAGGAAGTTTGCTGGCTTCAGGTCTGCGTGGATCACGCCTATTAGGGAAAGAGTATGGTTAATTATCGCCGAAAGACCACTTTCTTTTTCCTTTCTTTTTGTTACAAGTAGGCAAACGAGCAGGAGGGCCACCTGATGGTAAGGGAAAGAGTATGGTTAGTTATCGCGTAGGTAAGAACCGAAAGGCCACTTTCTTTTTTCTTTCTTTTTGTTACAAGTGGGCAAACTGATAACAATAATTACCTACTTAATCAATTGCAAGTGCACCTAAATAAAGCATACGAAAAAAAAAACCGTAGAAACCGCTTTTTTCACCCAGTTGATCCAATTCTTGAATATCGCCGAGTGATGCATTCAAATTTTTGAGACTAAACTGTTAAGGGGTAGATAAACATCATAATTCATACTATCGGGAATCGTAAGTTTAGTAAACACAACAACGTCAATTTTGAATGTAAAAAGTGGTCAAAAATATATTTTTTGGCTAGTATGATAAGCGATGGTTCAAGGCTAGAACAAGTCGCAATCCTTGCACCCCGGGGCCCGGCTTGCAGCGTCTTATAGAAGTGGGCCGGGGGAAGCCCCGCGCCACTAGGACAGATCTCAATCCCTGCACCTCCACCATGTGTACAATCGGTCGCATATCAGTGGTAACGTTTTGACCTTGAGCGGGTTTCTGGTTTTGGGGGTTGTTGCGTAACAGTAGTTCAGGTTATATTGATTTTGTTAGTACTTGGTGCCGTGCATACACACCGTGCTCGTGTATGTAGCTGACGGCTTGCAGCATCTCCTCCCAGTAGTGTAGCACGAGGGCCGGGGGAAGCCCCGTCCCGCGCGCGCGCAGGAATGACGACAGGTCCGTCTCGCCCACCTCCAAAACCACGCGCAGGAACTGGTTACTGCGATCGTACTCACTAGGAATTAAGAAACGATTTTTTTTAAAAAAGCAACTGTTATTATTCTGTTGGTTGCTGATGAAGAAATGCCAATTCACAAGATTTCAAGTATTTATTATCCCAAAATTTTGTGTTTCTGTCCAGTAAAATAACATGCTGAAAGTTTTAAGTTCAGGAAAAAAAACAAGTACATCTTTATTATGAGTGCTGCCTAGATACAGAAATAGGGAACATGCATAATTTTTGTTAGTCGCATTTATTAACAAAATATTAAAATACCGTAGTAGAGATGACAAAAAGTGAAATTAAAATTTAAATCGGCTAAGAAGTACGGCCGATGTAAGCATTTAAAACTAGACAGAGATCCGACATGAATAATGACGTCACAATGCACTACGGCCATATAAACTCCATATTAAATTTCTTTTTGGCTGCTTTCGTTCATTATATTTCGGCTTATATCTTTTTTAATATTATGGTTATTCGAAAAATTGTTTTACAAGACTGTTTATTACATGAATGAGAATAAATTTTTTAAACAAAAAAATTCGTGCATGTTTCCTATTATGAACGAAAATTTTAATAAATCAAGATACTAAAATATACCATGCATATTGAATTTGGATAAAGTTTATAATCAGTATACTGTATAGGCCGATTTTCTTTCATTTCCTGAAAGTTTTATTCACTGAAAGTTGTTTAGTTACGTTGACTGATCATGCCCTTTTAGTATTTGCCAACCTGTATTACCTGTATAGTTCAATTACATTTTTATATTTATGGCTCCATCGCCACTTGCGGTGAACACCCTGTACAAGTATGTTAAAAAAAATATATATTGTCAAATCGCAGCGCACATGAACAATACTCACTAATCAAACAGCCTGATGACTCGGTCTGAGTTTTGCAGTTCTCTTAGCAACCGCACCTCATTGATGTAACCTTGTGCTAATTCCTGGTCCGTTTCCAAGAATACACACTTTACTGCATACTCAAAGGATGTGGCCACGTCTAATACCTAGGGATACAAAGAAATGGTGTCAACATAACAGAACACTTGATATAGAAGTGGTATTTGATATCATCAATTAAAGGAAGCCTATGAAATTTAACTATAGGAATAAATATGTTGATAATTATTTGATGAACCCTTGAGTAAAAGAGCTTGGTCTTGTCCCATTTAAAGAATAAGTTATTGTTAGATGTCTTTCTTTAATTTCAGATACCTGAATGGACAGAATTGGCACAGAACACGGTAGCATGGCGAGCTTTGATGTCGGAGTCCAACTCCTCTTCAGTTTTTTTATAGAAGAGGGAGGCAGACTGGTCACCTGATGGTAAGTGATCACCGACGCCCATAGACATGGTTCTTATGATTAAGTCAAGGTTTGGTGCCATTAGGCCGGTATTTCACTGGGACGCCATGGTGGCGCGACTGGTTGCGCTACTGGTGTCCGTTACTAGACACCAGAATTGCTACACCCAAATTGGTTGGTGGCGCAACCAGTCCGGCTGTTGGTCGCGCTACCACTCCCAGTGAAATATGGCCTTTAATTCTGTGGCCGCAGGGTGTGTCTTTACTGGTGTCTAGTTATTAAAAGTCACAATTATTAAAAGTCGAGTCAGCTTTGTTATTATATCAGATTCTATGTTGTGTTTTTTCTGAAGCTTATAGGGAGTGTACAATAACAGTAAGTGGCCATAAAAGGAGAATTACTCAACCGTGGATTGATTTAAACCTGTGTAAGATGATTGAAAAAAGAGATATGTTATTTCGAATGTGGAAAACAGCTCCAAATAATATGAATAGGCGGCTTGAGTATACAAAATTTAGAAACAAGGTGAATAAATGTATACAGAATGCGAAAAATAAATACCGACAAAATCAGATTAAAAATTGTAATGGCGATATCAGAAAAGTATGGTCTTGTATAAATTATTGGTTAGGTAAAAATAAAACTAATTTAGATAGTGTAATAAAGAAGTACTTAGGGCGTCAGGATGCGTTATATAATGTGTGTACAAAGTTTGCCGAAACATTTACCAGGGAAATACAAAATATAAAGCACACCTGTAACACAAAATTTTTAGATAGAAACAAGTATGTCAAGGAAAGTAATATGTCATTTAGATTTAGAATGGTTTGTGCATTAGACATAGAAAAGGTTATTGACACACTTCACCAAAACAAGGCACCAGGTTTAGACTTAATTCGAGTAAAAGATATCCAATTTATCAAAAAACTTATCAGTCCAGTATTAGCTTACTTTGTGAATAAATGTGTAAAAGAAGGTTCGTACCCTTCATTATTAAAAAAATCTATAATTCGGCCTGTATATAAAAATGGATCTCATATGGAATATAGTAATTATCGCCCAATAGCAATACTATCAGTAATAAATAAAATAGTAGAAAAAGTGATTATAGGGCAGATAAGTACGTTTTTAGAACATAATAATATATTGGCCGATAGTCAGCATGGATTCAGACGGTCTAGAGGTACAACAACAGCACTTACTAGGTTTGTGGACACTATCAATGGAAGCTTAAATAGTGGAAAACAAGTTTTAGCTCTGTTTATAGATTATAAAAAGGCATTTGACACTCTAGATCATGATGTCTTGCTTCAAGCAATGTCTGAGTGTGGGATTAGAGGCCCCACTAATAATTTTTTTAGAGAGTACCTGCGGGAAAGAACTTTACGCACAGTAGTGGATGGGATCACGGGAAAAGAGACCAGTGTCACCTTAGGCGTCCCGACAGGATCTGTGTTTGGCCCAATAGGGTACATTATGCACGTAAATAGTGTCGCTAATGTGGTTCTATCCTGTCACATGTACATGTACGCTGATGATATGTGTCTTCTTTATGCATCCAAAAATCAATCCGAAATGACAAGCAATATCCAAGCTGACTTTGAAAATATTGCGAAGTGGGCCCACGATAATGGCATTATTATAAATATTGCTAAAACTAAATGTATGTTAATACACTCACCTTATAATAAAAAAGCAAAGGATACCAACTTCAATGATATTCGCATAGTAGGACATAGTTATGACTGCCTACACAGGGGTAAGATTGATTGTCAATGTATGACACTAGAATATGTGGATACTTTTAGATATTTAGGCCTAACTATTGAGCGAAATTTTAACTGGAAAAGTCATATTGAACAAATATGTTCGAAACTGACCCTTTTGTTAGGTAAGTTTTAGCACTTGCAGTACGTCTTAGACAAAAAAACTTTGTTTCTGGTATACTACGCTTTAGTAGATTCTATCATTAACTACGGAGTGAGTGTTTACGGCAGGACATTTAGTAGCTATTTAAAAAACATTAAGCAGCTTCAAATTAGGATAATAAAGTATTTAGTGAGCAAAAAGAGAAAAGAAAGCTGTAAAAAAGATTATGATATGTTATTTTCAATCTGTAAAATTTTACCCGTTGAAGTTAAAGTAAAGTACACGTTGGCTATTGAACAATATTACACAACTGAATACAAAAATAAGGTTACTAATAATTACAATACAAGACAAGTAAGAGAAGGAAAATTTATAACACCACCTGCTATCAATTACTACGGAGAAAGATGTACGAACTATTTAGTTCCGAAAGTATATAACGAAATAGACTGGTTAAGGGATGATTCAAAACAGTATTGTATTACTACCATCAAAAATAAATTAAAAAAACATTTATTAGAGTTAATTTAGAATAAGGTTGGATTCAATATGTAACTTACAAGTAGGTTAGCAATTGTAATAGTATATTGAGTGTATTTGTTTCGCCAACAAACTACTCTGTAGTTTGGCGATATATTTGAATGTAACTACTTGTAAGCAATTTTCAGGAAAATAAACTAAAAAAAAAAAAAAAAGTTACGGACACCAGTGGCGCAACCAGTCGCTCTACCAGTGTCCCAGTGAAATACCGGCCTTAGAGTAAAGGTTGTTATTTTTACAAGTGTTGGTTAGAGTTCTGGGTATGGAGATCTTATTTTCAAAATTTGTTACATGCAGTTTTATTTCTTCTTACAAATATACATTCCCTCCAGGTAAGGTTAAAAATTCTACCATGTATATTAAACTGGGTAAATATTTTACTACGTTCAAGAATACCTAATTTACCCGATTTAGTTTATTCTCTAATTAAGGCAGTACATCTTAATTTAAGGTAATTTTTTTGTGTAGAATAAGAAAGTAGTAGACTGGCTCTATTTGCATTGTATTCTGCATGTTATGAATGACATACTACAATAAGTATTCTGTAAAGAATCTACATTGAATAAAATAATCTGAATCATCAGGCTATAAACCAGGGTTCGAAGTCATAATTATCACTGATAATTATCATGATATTTATCTCATAATTATCAAAGAAAATATTAATGTTGAACCCTGCTGTAAACCGGGCGAACCCACAGAGCCAAGAATTAATAAAAATGTAGGGACTATAATTTCTCAATACATTTTCTACTGCTTTGGTTCAACAGTGGCTAACTTCTTCTTTTCTTGGTCAACCTGGTTGCACCTCTTTGGAAAATACTCTGAGAATTGGAACTTCTAGACTAAACAGACCAATTTGTTTCAGCTGTGTGTAAGTAGATAGTGTGTTATACCAGTAAATCAAGAACAGTTTCTTTACACATAGCTTTTTTATCTTTTTAGTACACTTACAATTTTTTTTTTAAGCTTATAAGCTGAGCATTTGGCCACTATATCACCTGGTGGTAAGCAGGGAACCCATTCATAAGGATCACTTTTAGATAGAAATGGTTAAATCTGGGATTGCATGAGCAGTGGTGGTTTATCTTTTCAGTAACCCATTAAGACAATATAATAATGGCTATCTACCTACTATAAAACAAAGAAACTTCAAAAGAACCTCTTTTATTAGGGTTTGATTAACCGAATTGATTCGGTATACTGAAATAACTGTTAACTGGATTTTGAATAGGTTAATAACAGATTCATTTGATTGGGTTAATCGTGACCGCCCATTCTCTAGTGGTAAGTGACGATGGGGTTTAAGATGTAACATACTTACCTAGCTTATCAGAGGAGGATCTCAGGGAAGTATCAATAGGAGATATGGTAAGATTTTATAAAGCTACTGGAAGATTCCACGGGGTGATACTCCAGGAGCACCAGTAAAACCAGTGCCTGGGGCAGCGTGCCATGTGGAGTGGGGAATCTACACCACCGAGGAACAGTAAAAGTGTCTGAATGGTATAGAAAGCCTGATGAGTGGGTACCTTTATGTCCGGAGGTTCACCCAGCAGAAAGGGGAAACAGGACTATTGGCTAATGAATCGATCGCTGACCTGCTATTCATTACAAATACATGGCCTTCTCGGTGCTAGAACTCCCAGCAAAGCATGGGCAGGCTGTCTGTTTTATTTTATTTATTTAACTAAGATCTACAGCATTAATACATACAATATAAACTAATACAGTAATCTATACATTAGGAAATTACAGATCTTCACTACATAATTAAAACATTTAAATTGAGGGTAAGTTATTTCTGGGATAAAGGGTGAAATGGCTCCACTATCGCGATCCAATCACCCGTCTGCGTGCATAGTGGTGCCCCCAACAAGAAATGAAACTAAATAATAATAAAGCCTGTTCACTCTAGCCTTGAAAAGATCCATATTTAATAAAGATCTGCAAGGTAGGTTTGTGAGGTCGCCCATCAATCTTACAATCCACATAATATGATGATAATTAGATCACGTACCTTATAAACCACACTGGAGCCACCAGTGCCTAATTTCTTGATAAACATGTACTTCTTGTCCTTTATCTTAGTAGTCTTGAACAAAACTTTGGAGTTTCCTCCGACCATGCCCTGAGGGTATGATGGTGTAGCTGCATATGATGATGGCAAAGGTTTCTTGTTCATCGGAGTTTCAGGGTGCGGGGCTGGCATGGACTCATGATTAGAAGGCTCATCTTTTGATTTTGTGAATAATTCACATCTAACTTTTTCTCTGTTGTGTATGATAGTTTTCAAAGGAGTTTTCTTAGCACTGTGTCTACCAGAACCAGGTGTGAATCTTCTAATGCCAGATTTAATTTTAGGTGTAGCAGTCTTTACTTTCTGGCTACTGTTTGGTGGTTTCATTGAGTCAGGTGTCCTTTTTATCACAGAATTAATGCTACCTTGCACTATTCTTGCATTATTGTTTTGTGGTTGTAATACACTACGTTTTTTTGACTCAGAATTAGGATACATTGTGCAAACTTTGTTTTTGTGATCATTATGTGGAATAATAGTATCTTTGTTAGGATATGTCTGGTTAGACGTCCAGATTTTGTCCGAATTTTCTTTGTTATAGTCTTTAGGAGTGATTTTTTTCTCTGAAGCGAAGGCTTTTATTTCTTTCGGGTGCGAGATCGTCTTGAGTGAGGGGGTCGAAAACTCTTTGTTTTTCACGGGTGGGGAAGGTTTACACTGCACAGTTTTGCCACAGCAGTCGTCACTTTCATCGCCAGAGTCGTCAGTATTTTCAGAACTGTCGTGGTGCGATTGCAAAGGCAACAAATTTGCGAGCAATGCTGACATAGGCATCGGAGCAAATTTCATGCTGTTAGACGACGGTTCCGTATTACCACTCATGTTAGAAATGTTTTTTTTTTACATCTAATACATTTAGGAGTACTAAATAATCACTCTTTGCTACTTATACGCGTTAAATATGAATAAAACAACGATTATCTTGCACAAGTTCTCTCTCCAAACCGTTGGTAATTTTTTGAAATACGTAGTAAACGTCAGTAATTAGGTATATCCTCATTGGAAATACGACCATCACTACGGTTTAAAACCTGCTCATGAGCTTTGTGTGCGGTTTTAGCGCGCTAATAGTCGGTTCAAAACTTGCTCGTTCTTCACTCGTTTAAGCGACGTGACGTCATCAGTGACGTCACTTTAGCGCGCTATCATTGCATACGAAAATGAGGTAGTGCAGCGTGTGCGAAACGTCAAATTCATAAGACATTTGTCATCAATCTCGTTTTGGAGAGATATTTTTCAACTTTTTTTGGGGTTTTTAGATTTAATTATCTTATCGAATAATCATTATCGCTCAATAATTTCTTAAAACGCAAAACAAAACCAAAATTTTATTATTTCTCAGTGACATTGACATAAGCGCGCTCTAGTCTGGTTTAAAACTGTATTCGATCGTATTCGACGAATGCACGCATATAGAAATAAACCGACTATATTCAGTGAATGTGATGTGTGCGTTAAATTCAAGAAACAAACCGTAGTGCATGGGTTGCGTTCCGAATCGGGTAAAAGGGGTAAAAGTTACTCTGACAGCAGGATAGCGTTATATGACGTCCATCGGTGTGGTCGAAACAGACTGCTGACAATAATTCCCAAAACACTCCCGAGTGAAACCGACCGAAGGTAACCGAACGATTCACGCGCTGTGTTCCAAATTGTACAAACGCTGCTAAAAGCGTATACAGTACTGACGGACGGTCCAAATTGATTTTGCACGCTCACAAAGCTATCACTGCTTTCATGGCTCTAGTCAATTTGGAATGGATTTAATGGATTCTCTCATCTCATTTCCATTAGATACAAACTCATTAAAATCAAAACTTGAGAAACATCAGCTGGCTGCAAATGTGTGGGATTTTATATATGTCAAATCGATTTTGACATTAGAGCTTTCACTGCTCCACCTATTTGAGTAACAGTACGGATTAAAACCTGCTCATGAGCTTTGTGTGCGGTTTTAGCGCGCTAATAGTCGGTTCAAAACTTGCTCGTATTTACTCGTTTAAGCGACGTGACGTCATCAGTGACGTCACTTTAGCGCGCTATCATTGCATACGAAAATGAGGTAGTGCAGCGTGTGCGAAACGTCAAATTCATAAGACATTTGTCATCAATCTCGTTTTCGAGCATTTACTTATATATAAGTACTAGCCCATCGGCACGTTACAATGTCCCCAATTCGTTGGTCCGAAATCTGACGTTTAGGACCAACAAATGTCAGTCGTTGTCAGTCATATTGTCAACATTGGATGCAAATAAACTTACCAACAAAATGAAATGTTCTTAGTTCAAGAAACAATATACTCTTATTATTATTATTGTTATTTCTTATTATTGTTTTTGACTATATTCCAATTAATGAAACTGAAAAACCAGGCCTAAATCACATATAAACAGTAAAAAGTTTGTTTTGTTTTTTCCCGCCATATTATTTCCGTTCCGTGTATTTAGTACCGACCGAAGTACTACACAACGTAGTTCACGCGATTTTTCACAGATGGCGCTATTTTTTCTTGTATGGGGAAATTTTGAACCGCTTGTTCCCAAGACCCTATCTTGACTATATAAATCTATGTTTTCGAGAGATTTTTTTCAACTTTTTTTGGGGTTTTAGATTTAATTATCTTATCGAATAATCATTATCTCTCAATAATTTCTTAAAACGCAAAACAAAATCAAACTTTTAATTTTTCTCAGTGACATTGACATAAGCGCGCTCTAGTCTGGTTTAAAACTGTATTCGATGATATTCGACGAATGCACGCATATAGAAATAAACCGACTATATTCAGTGAATGTGATGTGTGCGTTGATTTCAAGAAACAATCCGTAGTGTAAAGCACTGATAGCAGAAACGATGACGTCATCAATGACGTAAGGCGGTGAACGAGCGAGTGCTTTAGAGCACGCTTTTGGTCAATTTGGACCGACTTAAGCGCGCTCACAGTGCTCTAACGCAGTCTGTTAGCCCAAATTGGAACGCACTGAAGCGGGTAGGCAATAATGTGCGTCACGAGAATATGCAACATTTAATACGCAGCAAATAATGTGCAGCTGATAATTGGCGTCACGTGACGCTGATTATCTGCTGCATATTATTAGCTGCGTACTACTGTGCTGCACATTATTCAAGCGCTTGATAATCGACGTCATTTTATTGAATCTCGAAGCATCGACCTTCACTAGAGATGTGTTTTCTCTTATTTTAACTATATCGATACGAAAATATTTTAGAGAAATTATTGGTTCCAGTTGAGAAAATTTCAGCTTAGCTACCAAGACTTTACAGACAATAGTATCGTTTAAATATAATTTCCATAGGTCCGTTAGGTAAAGTAAACACAACCTAACCGATCCCGTGGGATCGGTTAGGTTGTGTTAGGTACTCTTGCGACCACAACGCATGAGCCGAGCGAGCAAAGCGAGCGTGCCGCGGCAGCGGCTGGCGAGTGCCAGAAGTGAAATTGAGGCATAAAATACTTTACCTACATAAAACTCAAAAAAAATATAGAATACAGTTTTATCGACTTAAATAGGCCAAGGTGATACACAGTTCTATAAAGAACTTTACCTTTTCCAAACGTGACGTGAACTATCAGGTGCGCATTATTCGAGCGCGCAAGTGACACATACTACGCAGCAAATATTGTGCGACTGGATAGTTGACGTCACGACGCCAAATATCAGCTGCACATTATCGAGGTGCGTACTATCTGCTGCACATTATATGTTGCACATTGTATATAAGTATGTCTAAAACGGCCCATACAAAGAGTAAAAAACTATTGAGTCCGCCATATACATATTCTGTAAAATCCATCTAGTGGCAAATAGTGAAACTACTAGCACTTTTTGTCCTTACGCACTTTTTAGTGGTACTGCTATACTCTACAAGATGGCCAATACTACAAAAAAAATTGTTTATTACAGGGTGTTAATTTAATTGCGTGCCATAGCTCAGGGGCGGGCTCAGTATCAGTATCTGAACGACTTTCCCAAAGGAACATAGTTCTATAAAGGTCGAAAATTTTGGACTTCCCATACAATTGTGTTGGTCACTCAGTAGGTATGGGAAGTCCAAAATTATTTTTTGTTTTTCGACCTATGTTCCTTGGAAAAAGTTGTTCAGTTACGGATAGTGATCTCGCTCCTGAGCTATGGCACGCAATTAAATTATAACCTGTATAGACTAAGAGCGGGCAGTCGGTAACCCTTCCTTGTTGCTTATGAAAATAGCGACCAATCGATACATATAATAAAATCGTGAACTCGGCGAATCTACCTACATTGAAAGGTTTCGCGAAAATATGATATAGGGGGTCTCAAAATAGGTAATAGAACCCATCCAGGTCATTTTAAGAATTCTGGTCTGTTTGCCTGTTTGTTTGTTCGTAAAAAATACGTAAACTTGACACTTAGTAGTTGTGATACGCAACAGTACGTACGTGTTTTATTCTTAATTTTCAGGGTATCTCCAACATTAAAACTTTTTTATACCTCAACTTTTAGTCTTGAAGTTGGTTAAATTTTTAAGATACTTTTTGTATCTGTATTTTTTTTTCTTATGTAAGTTTACTGAACTGATTATAATGAACTGCCGAACCCATTTTGATGAAATTCTACTTTACCCAAGTTGAATAATACCTATATAGATTAAAAAAGAATTCTTGCAATCTGACTTGTGGTTCCTGAGATAAGTTTAGATTTTTAGTTTTACTAACCCGATTTTATGAAAATCATGTTTGCAACATACAAAAATACGTATGAAACTTACTAGGTACATTTGTTTTGAAGCTAAGCTACTAAAACTGTGTATTTTTGACAGGACGGGTCGAATTAATAACCTCCTCTTTTTGAAGTAGATTAAAAAGATAAAGGTGGTGGCAGCTTAACACGTTATGCTCCGTCTATCTATATAAATATAGAGCAAACTATATTGATTTGATAAATCAAAAAATAAGAATAGGTATTCGTTTGTATACCTACTTAGTAATCAAATTAAAAATAAGAGGCATTCCGCTATTCCTACTATTAGAAGTAGGTATGTTGTTCACGATTTTGTTTACGATGAGGCAGGGTTGCTGACTTCCCGCTCTCTATCTACTGGGTTTTTATTGCCAAAGCTTAGGAGATGGTTCGGTAACGATAAAGGAACACAAATAAAATATTTAAAAAAATCCTACCAAAAAACACTAAATCTCCTTGCCTAACTAAAACTTGAAATTGAAACTAAACTAACGCAAAAAAGAAACAGTTTCAGTTATGTATGTGCCTACCTTATCCACTGATACTTGCGCGCTGGTTTGATGATCTGGGTCATTGCGCTCCGCGTTAGTTTAGTTTCAATGGAGTTTAAATTTTTTTTAAGTAGGTTTTTTTTTCATATCTTATTGTGTTTCATATCGATATTGAACACCCCCTAAGCTATCATATGGCACGTTATTAAATTAACACCCTATATACTACTTACTTGCTGAAATCTGGAAGACTGTTCTTGAACTTAACTCTGGCGAGTTTGTCCACTGCATACTAGGTGGCGCTAATACAAACTACATAACTACAAATATTTCTCCAAATGAATAAAATATTCACGATATTCACGTAATTTATATCAAACTATTGTTAAAGCTAAAGCCAGAAATGTAAATTGAGTCTGTGGAAGTAAAAAGAAGTGGTGAATTACGATCGTCTACAAATATTCCCAAAACCATCTAGCGACATAAAGCAGAACTAATGTTACGGCCACATGCCTACAGTACATCGATAGCAAATTTTATCGAGAAATCTTACTTACGAGTGAAAAGACACTTTAAATACAGTTTCTTTTTGCCTTTCTGTCGAATTTAAACACAAAGGCCACAACACTTCATAGTGGGAGTTCTTTTTCCAACTATTTAAACAAAGTTCAGAGGAAATGGCGTATGCTCCGCCTCCTTTCGTGACGTCATGGCTCAATTGATTGAATCATGGCTCGACTGATATCAACATCTCTACCATGAAGGAAAAAAAAATTACGCGCCCAGATGGAGTAGTAATCAAAACGTACTATGGGTGCCGGCTATGATACAATTTTGTAACTCACACATACATTCACACTTTTCTTCCAAATAGTCGTTCACGGCATGTGACATGGACAGCATCTCTGTCATAAAATATCAGAAATAAAATAAATAACACAAAACATTAATAATTGTGCGGTGAAATTGTGCCGAAACCATGCCGCAAGCAAAACTACAAAGCTTTCTGGTATCACATTTTTCTGGTGAGTAGTAAACGGCTTGGTTTTTACAATTTTCGTGGTCAATTTTTTTGTAGAAAATTGTGTTGTTGATTTTTAGTGATGTGAAGTACTCGATAAAAAATAATATAGAATCGAGTCGTCGTTATAATTTTATTTCATTTATTTATCGCAGTTTTCTAAAAGATCCGGCGCAAAAACGTCAATGGGTGCCAACATGCGGGAGAGACCAAAATTGGATTGCAACCAAATATAGCAGAATCTGCTCAGCTCATTTTAATAACAGTAATTACGAATTAACTGAAGCCCGCAGAAAAAGACTTCATAAAGATGCCATTCCAACCGAGAACCTATGTCACAAGGTAAATGAAAAACTAGTTTTTTCCATCCTCAGAAATCCATAATCTCTACCAGCTATCCCATCTGAAAAACAGCTGTATGTACGTTTATAACTCTGTGCAGTGTCTTATTAATATTATTAACTAGCCCCATACAAACTCTGGACCCCCGTTTCACCCCTTCAGGAGGTGAATTTTGAAAAATTCTTTCTTAGTCAGCCCTAGATCTCACAAGGAAGCTAAGTGCCAAATTTAGAGTTTCTAGACCCAGTGGTTTGGGCTGCGCGTTGATTCTTAGTCAGTCAGCCATTCATTTATTCATTCAGTCAATCAGTTTCTTCCTTTATATATCTAGATTTGACTATTCGTAACGATGGCAAATAGTTGCTGATCTAGTTTTTCAGTTATTCTAAGAACTGTAAGATTTTTGTGCTTCGTTTAACAGTTAGGCAGACAGACCATACTGAACGAAGTATTGGTATCAAAATAATATATTTTCATTCTTACAGGTTGATGAACAAGTGCTTCCCCCTCAGAACTCAACGATACATGCTTCCGAAGGTAGCTCTACATTGTCAGAAACAAGATTAAAATATAAAATTGAAGAGCAAAGGAAGAAAATAAAACAATCAACTATGGCATGTGTCACTAATTCTATTACATTTTTAATTAGACTACAAAACATTGTTTTACTTTTTATTGTTAATGATTTACATTGTAATAAATATTATGTCAATATCAATGGTGATTTACGAGAAAAATAGGTGGTCAAAAGTTATTTTACACGTAATGTAAATACGTTATACAATAATTTAAATAGTTAAAAATATAAATTAAAAATATTGTTTAAAAATTTGTAATGTATTTTTATTTGTTTATGTTTAATTTGACGTGGTCCTTGCAATTTTATATTTAATTCCGATAAGTGATAGATTTCATCCTCACCACCTGGACGTCTGATCTCGAACTAACGTACGTGGATAACGCTTTTACCGCTCACGTGCAAGGTGTGGAATGATCACCCTCTCGAGGTGTTTCCTTTGCACAACAATTTAGGGTCCTTCAAAAGGCAAGTCTACAGACATCTCAAAGGCCTGCACCGTATCTGCTCCCCTAAGTTGCATGATGTCCTAGACGACAGTGACCACCTACTATCAGGTGGGCCGTCTATCCCTGTGCGTCTCTCGGTAGTTCGCTCACTCTAGGAAATAAAAGATATATTTGTATGGAGAAGGAAAAAGACAAAATACAAATGCCCAAAGAAGTAAGCAGTTCCCAATATTATTGCAAGTTGCAAATTGATCGCCATTGCATATGAGAGGTTCGATAAATAAGTCCAGGAGCCATGTGATAAAATGTAAGTAAATAATCGATAAATATACATCACATCACTATTTTCAAATTCAGCAACCATGAAGTTTCTTGTTTTTTACATGCCAAATAAAGACAAATAAATGTCGTACTTTATTGATATTTTGTTTTTAATTGGGCATATCCAAAGATTTCGAACCTCCTTGCTTCGCTCGTAATAGATACCTTGCAAATTAATTTTACTATGGGATGACATCTGCCAACATGTCCCAATTTTTTATATCAAATCATCAATGATCACTAGGAAATATTCAAAATAACCCGTCAAATCCATAGAACGACGCCTTCACTACCTTGTGACGAATTATTTCTTCAATACTCCTTCTAATTACCTTTATTTTTCTGTGGGCATATCATAACATAAATGTCTCTATCTTTTTCTAACGTAACGTATTCAAAGATGTGTGATAGAGTTAAAAGACAAACCCCGTCTCCCGCTTCCACCTACCCTCCCACCCCTCTGAGCGGCCGCATAGGTTTCGATACAAAATGGGCATGATTACTACTCCATCTGGGCGCGTATTTTTTTTTCCTTCATGTCCTCTACCCTTCTTTGCTCCGTGCACGAAACTCAACTGAAATTAATTTTGATGTTTAATTTGACGTAACGCAATGTCCCTCAACACAGAATCCTCAGAGAAAAAAACTGCATAAAAAATATTTTGACGCTGCCAAAAAATAGTCATGAAATAGTCATAAATAGTCACCATAAGGAAAAAAATAGTCGCGTTACAATTCTAGAGTTATAGCTATGGTTTGCTGAGGATTATGGCCATAGGCTATAGACAGAATCCTCAGCTTTGATGCAAGCAAACCGTGGGGACTATCGACTTGGTTTTTATTTTAAAAAATAGTCATGAAATAGTCGTCTTGACTTCCAAATTCTCGAAAATAGTCGTTCAAGGATTTCAGAGTTACAGGGGTAGCTTGCTGAGGATTCTGTGCATAGCATTTCACGGACGCAGATTCCTGCAGAACGTTAAGGTTTTTCTGTTTGATACTCATGTCAAAAAATAGTCATCAAATAGTCGTCTCAAACCATAATAACTTCGGTCTGGTTTACCAAGTAGAAGTATGTTAAAAATGCATGTTAACTTCGCCATACATTTTTTCTTTGTACAGTCGCGTACACAAAATTATTTGATATTGATTTCAAGTTATCAAAAAAAATGGATTTTGATATTGTTAGAGGTTTTTGTTTCTATATGTTATTGCAGACCCTATTTTTGTGTATTATTATATTTTTATTAGGTAGGTTGTATTTTTATTAGGTAAATAAGAGGAAAAACCGACCTTTTGGTCTAGAAACTTATAATGTAGGTTCCACGTTTAATGAATGGTAAAACTAGGATATCGGGCTTACACCTAGATGCATACAGTAAAAAAAAATACTTGAATAATAATTGGTAAGTTCACAAATATTACTAAATTAACTACACTAACTTTACTTATTTCTTGATTGATCAATGTTGTTTGCCTATGCATTTAACTAATCATTAAAAATTAAAATATCGCTGCATATGTGTTTCTTTTAGCCCATATCACATCAGTACAATAATATAAATCAGTGACTTAATGTCATGGTAACAGAGTTGGAAATGTTTAACGTGGATCGTATAATATAAAAAGCACCAATATTCTGCGACGAGATATGTTTAACCAATAGCGTGGCGGCGTTGGAATTGTATGACCGAGCTAGCGCTCGCCGCTGCCGGCCCGTATTTAAGTGCCCTACAGTGTTGCTATTACAACGACAATTGTCGTGTTCTACAGTAATTATATGGAATGTAAAGTAAACCTACACTACAGCATATGGAAGCATTAAATATACAACGCGTTATTACAAATTAGTATTTCCAGTTTTTCAATAATCCTACTTAAAAATTGGATGTAAATTCCAAAACTAACAGTGGCTGGCTCGTTAAAAGCACAGCCTCGGTCAGGTCATTGCGCTGCGGGTCATTGTCCTCTGCATCTTAAAATTTTCAGAATTTTTTGAAAGTAGAATTTTTTTAAAGATTTTTTTGTGTTCCTTTATCGTTACCTACTGAAATACCCCCTAAGCTATGGCACGCAATAAAATTATCACCCTGTATACTCATTTAACCATTTAACGAAAATAAGTACAAAGACTGTGATTTATACAAAAAACTAACTTAAAAATAATCAGCAGTGAATATATTCATTAAGAAGATTTTTTTTTATATTTTAGGAATTATTCCATACCATACAAACACAGATTAGATAATATAAACTGATGTTTAATACAAATAAGTCAAGGTAGATAACTTGGGGTTCCTTATGCGGTAAAGTTGCGTAAGTAAACGACAATATTCATAGTAAAATCATTTACATCTCTCATATTCGGTAAGTAGGTCCTTATTACCCCCAAATGGGGGTTGTAGGTGACCAATTAGCGCTCTAGGGTAATAATGTAGCTAGAAAAGCCCTAGGGCGGTAACGAATAGTTTTTTTAGTGTTTTTTTTTTATTACTTGCCGTCCTAGGGCTTTTCTAGCTACATTATTACCCTAGAGCGCTAATTGGTCACCTACAAGCCCCATTTGGTGGTAATAAGGACCTACTTACCTCACAATCGAGATGTAAAGCAGAGTAGTTAGCTCGGGTGTAAGCATCAATTGCACCCTCGAACTATAGGCGCCCTCGCGCGGGCTGCAATTGATGCCTTACAGCCCTTGGCTACTAATCTACTATTATTTATTCCATTTTAAATTAAAATTCTACATACTACTGTATTTGTAAGTTCTTAAAAATAAAATAATTATAAATTATAATAATGGCGGATTGATTGATTGGTTTAAAAAGTAGTCTTAACGGTATTTATGATTCTAATTATAATAATTCTAATTTAGATTAATTTTTCAGTTATGTTTCAGCCTCGTTAGACTTGGTGGGGTAGCGACATTCCGAGGAGCCACACTCACATCGCATCCACTTGGACTTAACTGCCCAGAACTTATCGCCGTAATCGAATCTGGTAACAAAAAAACATAAATTATTATAGCTTATCATAAAAAAGTTAAAAATAAAACAGCCCGATTAATATTCGTCTGAAAAAGAGAAAAAGGTTCAATAATAAAAACCAAATACATTCTCTCTGACAACAACGGGTTGGCTAGAAGAAATCTCTTGAGTAAGAGAAAGAGTATATATAAAGCGGTTTCGAGATCGCCTGTTTTGATAGTGTACCATAAAAACCTTATGGATTTTGATGGTGTACCATAAAAACCTTATGGAGGATACCTTGAATTGAATGCCCGTCTTGATGTTACCTTACCTTGAATTGAAAGATTGGCCTGGAGCCACTGGCACGGAGGTTTAGGAGTTTTTCACGTGGGGAATGTGGGCCTTCCGGCTTTCTTGCCGTCAGCGCATATGGTTGAGGGCCTTACGTAAGTTCCTCCCCAGTGTTTATACCTAACCCTAGCAGGGAACAGCGTAACAAGGCCAGAAGCAGATCGCGCGTACTAGTGAACACTCTAACGGAGGCCGTATAGGGCTGTCTACTTACGTAAGTTCCTCCCCAGGGTTTATATCTCTAGCAGCAAACAGCGTAACAACGGGCAGACGCAGATCGCGCGTACTAGTGAACACTCTAACGGGCGCCAGGTTCGGATGGCAGCTGTGGTTGATGAAGCGAGATGTATAGGGCAGTCTACTTACTTAAGTTCCTCCCCAGGGTTTATATCCCTGGCAGCAAACAGCGTAACAACGGGCAAACACAGATCGCGCGTACTAGTGAACACTCTAACGGGCGATAGGTTCGGACGGCAGCTGTGGTTGATGAAGCGAGATGTATAGGGCTGTCTACTTACGTAAGTTCCTCCCCAGGGTTTAATTATCTCTGGCAGCAAACAGCGGAACAACGGGCAGACGCAGATCGCGCGTACTAGTGAACACTCTAACAGAGCCTTATAGGGCTGTATACTTACGTAAGTTCCTCCCCAGGGTTTATATCCCTGGCAGCAAACAGCGTAACAACGGGCAGACACAGATCGCGCGTACTAGTGAACACTCTAACGGGCGCCAGGTTCGGATGGCAGCTGTGGTTGATGAAGCGAGATGTATAGGGCTGTCTACTTACGTAAGTTGCTCCCCAGGGTTTATATCCCTGGCAGCAAACAGCGGAACAACGGACAGACGCAGATCGCGCGTACTAGTGAACACTCTAACAGAGCCTTATAGGGCTGTATACTTACGTAAGTTCCTCCCCAGGGTTTATATCCCTGGCAGCAAACAGCGTAACAACGGGCAGACGCAGATCGCGCGAACACTAACGGGGCCGTATAGGGCTGTCTACTTACTTAAGTTCCTCCCCAGGGTTTATATCCCTGGCAGCAAACAGCGTAACAACGGGCAGACGCAGATCGCGCGTACTAGTGAACACTCTAACGGGCGCTAGGTTCGGATGGCAGCTGTGGTTGATGAAGCGAGATGTATAGGGCTGTCTGCTTACATAAGTTCCTCCCCAGGATTTATATCTCTAGCAGCAAACAGCGAAACAACGGGCAGACGCAGATCGCGCGTACTAGTGAACACTCTAACGGGCGCCAGGTTCGGATGGCAGCTGTGGTTGATGAAGCGAGATGTATAGGGCTGTCTGCTTACGTAAGTTCCTCCCCAGGATTTATATCTCTAGCAGCAAACAGCGAAACAACGGGCAGACGCAGATCGCGCGTACCAGTGAACACTCTAACGGGCGCCAGTTTCGGACGGCAGCTGTGGTTGATGAAGCGAGATGTATAGGGCTGTCTACTTACGTAAGTTCCTCCCCAGGGTTTATATCTCTAGCAGCAAACAAACCTCCTTGCTTTCTAAAATTATGGAGTCCATTATTAACACAGTTAACACACTAACATAGTTTTTAAGTCTAATGTTACTAACAAATATGGATTGTACTTATCTGATTTAAATAAATTGAATTGAATTAAATTAACCGCCAGCTCCTACGGCACCTAGAGGAGCACCAGCTCATCAGTGATCGCCAGTATGGATTTCGTCAGGGTCGTTCTGCTGGCGACATTCTGGTCTACTTGACCCACCAGTGGGCGGAAGCGGTTGAAAGCAAGGGGGAGGCCTTAGCGGTCAGTTTGGACATGGCGAAAGCTTTCGATCGGGTCTGGCACAAAGCGCTTCTCTCGAAGCTTCCTTCCTATGGGCTGCCTGAGAAACTGTGCAAATGGGTCTCCAGCTTTCTTACGGAACGCAGCATCAAGGTCGTTGTCGACGGTTCGTGCTCCGAATCTTAGCCTGTGAATTCTGGTGTCCCACAAGGCTGTGTGCTATCACCTACGCTGTTTCTTCTGCATATCAATGATATGTTACTAACTAGTGGCATTCATTGCTATGCAGACGACAGTACGGTGGATGAGTCATACCACGGCCACGCTAACCTTTCTCAGGCATTTGTCAGCGGGTGTCGGAACAAACTTGTGTCTGAAATCGAAACTAAATTAGACCTTGTTTCGAATTGGGGTCTTTGCAACTTGGTACAATTCAACCCCAAAAAGACGCAAGTATGCGCGTTTTCCGCAAAGAAAAACCCCTTTGTTGCATCTCCTCTGTTTCAGAGCACTTCCCTTGTTGCAAAGCCGAGTATTGGGATTCTCGGCGTCGATATATCGAGCGCCGTGCAATTTCGCGGTCATTTGGAGGACAAGGCCAAAATGGCCTCTAAAAAACTGGGTGTCCTTGATAGAGCAAGACGGTACTTCACACCGGCACATCGCCTTCAACTTTATAAGGCTCAAGTTAGGCCACATATGGAGTACTGTTGCCACCTTTGGGCCGGGGCGCCTCAGTATCAGCTCCTTCCTCTTGACCGCGTTCAACGACGAGCGATCCGAATCATTGGCGACGATGTCCTCACCGGCCGTCTTGACCATCTAGCACTGCGGAGAGATGTTGCATCTCTATGCATCCTTTATCGCGTGTATCATGGGGAGTGCTCTGAAGAATAGTTCGAGCTAATACCTGCTGCAGAATTTCACCACCGCACCACTCGCCAGAAGTTAACATTTCATCCTTACCACTTAGATAACTGGCAATCTTCACCGTACGTTTTACAAGAAACTTCTTACCACGTAGCGCGCAGGTATTTCCGGACGGGTACAACAAGGCAGCCTTCAAGAAACGAGACTACAAATATCTTAAAGGCCGGCAGCGCACCTGTGATCCCCCTGGTGTTGCAGGTGTCTATGGGCGTCGGTGATCACTTGCCATCAGGTGACCCGCCTGCTCGTCTGCCTCCCTCTTCTATAAAAAATAAAAAACAGCGAAACAACGGGCAGACGCAGATCGCGCGTACTAGTGAACACTCTAACGGGCGCCAGGTTCGGATGGCAGCTGTGGTTGATGAAGCGAGATGTATAGGGCTGTCTACTTACGTAAGTTCCTCCCCAGGGTTTAATTATCCCTGGCAGCAAACAGCGGAACAACGGGCAGACGCAGATCGCACGTACTAGTGAACACTCTAACAGAGCCTTATAGGGCTGTATACTTACGTAAGTTCCTCCCCAGGGTTTATATCCCTGGCAGCAAACAGCGTAACAACGGGCAGACACAGATCGCGCGTACTAGTGAACACTCTAACGGGCGCCAGGTTCGGATGGCAGCTGTGGTTGATGAAGCGAGATGTATAGGGCTGTCTACTTACGTAAGTTCCTCCCCAGGGTTTAATCATCCCTGGCAGCAAACAGCGGAACAACGGGCAGACGCAGATCGCGCGTACTAGTGAACACTCTAACAGAGCCTTATAGGGCTGTATACTTACGTAAGTTCCTCCCCAGGGTTTATATTCCTGGCAGCAAACAGCGTAACAACGGGCAGACACAGATCGCGCGAACACTAACGGGGCCGTATAGGGCTGTCTACTTCCTTAAGTTCCTCCCCAGGGTTTATATCCCTGGCAGCAAACAGCGTAACAACGGGCAGACGCAGATCGCGCGTACTAGTGAACACTCTAACGGGAGCTAGGTTCGGATGGCAGCTGTGGTTGATGAAGCGAGATGTATAGGGCTGTCTACTTACGTAAGTTCCTCCCCAGGGTTTAATTATCTCTGGCAGCAAACAGCGGAACAACGGGCAGACGCAGATCGCGCGTACTAGTGAACACTCTAACAGAGCCTTATAGGGCTGTGTACTTACGTAAGTTCTTCCCCAGGGTTTATATCCCTGGCAGCAAACAGCGTAACAACGGGCAGACACAGATCGCGCGTACTAGTGAACACTCTAACGGGCGCCAGGTTCGGATGGCAGCTGTGGTTGATGAAGCGAGATGTATAGGGCTGTCTACTTACGTAAGTTCCTCCCCAGGGTTTATATCCCTGGCAGCAAACAGCGGAACAACGGACAGACGCAGATCGCGCGTACTAGTGAACACTCTAACAGAGCCTTATAGGGCTGTCTACTTCCTTAAGTTCCTCCCCAGGGTTTATATCCCTGGCAGCAAACAGCGTAACAACGGGCAGACGCAGATCGCGCGTACTAGTGAACACTCTAACGGGAGCTAGGTTCGGATGGCAGCTGTGGTTGATGAAGCGAGATGTATAGGGCTGTCTACTTACGTAAGTTCCTCCCCAGGGTTTAATTATCTCTGGCAGCAAACAGCGGAACAACGGGCAGACGCAGATCGCGCGTACTAGTGAACACTCTAACAGAGCCTTATAGGGCTGTATACTTACGTAAGTTCTTCCCCAGGGTTTATATCCCTGGCAGCAAACAGCGTAACAACGGGCAGACACAGATCGCGCGTACTAGTGAACACTCTAACGGGCGCCAGGTTCGGATGGCAGCTGTGGTTGATGAAGCGAGATGTATAGGGCTGTCTACTTACGTAAGTTCCTCCCCAGGGTTTATATCCCTGGCAGCAAACAGCGGAACAACGGACAGACGCAGATCGCGCGTACTAGTGAACACTCTAACAGAGCCTTATAGGGCTGTATACTTACGTAAGTTCCTCCCTAGGGTTTATATCCCTGGCAGCAAACAGCGTAACAACGGGCAGACGCAGATCGCGCGAACACTAACGGGGCCGTATAGGGCTGTCTACTTACTTAAGTTCCTCCCCAGGGTTTATATCCCTGACAGCAAACAGCGTAACAACGGGCAGACGCAGATCGCGCGTACTAGTGAACACTCTAACGGGCGCTAGGTTCGGATGGCAGCTGTGGTTGATGAAGCGAGATGTATAGGGCTGTCTGCTTACGTAAGTTCCTCCCCAGGATTTATATCTCTAGCAGCAAACAGCGAAACAACGGGCAGACGCAGATCGCGCGTACTAGTGAACACTCTAACGGGCGCCAGGTTCGGATGGCAGCTGTGGTTGATGAAGCGAGATGTATAGGGCTGTCTGCTTACGTAAGTTCCTCCCCAGGATTTATATCTCTAGCAGCAAACAGCGAAACAACGGGCAGACGCAGATCGCGCGTACTAGTGAACACTCTAACAGGCGCCAGGTTCGGACGGCAGCTGTGGTTGATGAAGCGAGATGTATAGGGCTGTCTACTTACGTAAGTTCCTCCCCAGGGTTTATATCCCTGGCAGCAAACAGCGTAACAACGGGCAGACGCAGATCGCGCGTACTAGTGAACACTCTAACGGGCGCCAGGTTCGGATGGCAGCTGTGGTTGATGAAGCGAGATGTATAGGGCTGTCTACTTACGTAAGTTCCTCCCCAGGGTTTAATTATCCCTGGCAGCAAACAGCGGAACAACGGGGCAGACGCAGATCGCGCGTACTAGTGAACACTCTAACAGAGCCTTATAGGGCTGTATACTTACGTAAGTTCCTCCCCAGGATTTATATCTCTAACAGCAAACAGCGTAACAACGGGCAGACGCAGATCGCGCGTACTAGTGAACACTCTAACGGGCGCCAGGTTCGGATGGCAGCTGTGGTTGATGAAGCGAGCCGCGCCGCCGTAAAGGGCTGCGTCTACGCACAGCTGGACCTTTTCTGTGCATTGCTGTGGGTGAAAAGTAATCTTTGAGTTGTGCAAGTTTTGGACCACTAACAATCATGGGTTGAAAACACAAAGAGCCAGGACAAAACGGTATGGGCAAATCAGGATCAATTAACATAAATAGGAAAATAGGTTAATAGTGCGAAGTGGTGAAAAGGAGGATGTGTCATCTCCATCGTTTTTATGAGCGATTGGATAACATTCGAAATGACATCCTGAGCGAATCGTGCGCCGCGACCCGCCCACTCGGATGGAACAAACGGACGCTCGCGAACGCGTTGCTACTGGCGACCGCTGTTTTTGGTGACCGCAGTTTGTAAGATGCTACAATACACGGAAAGATGCTGCTGCCCATCCTCCGGTTCATAAACCCTTATTCGCCCCATACGACACCGACGGGTATAGATGGGTTGGTACTATTCTTTGCCAGCACCAAACGGTCTATTGTAATACTATTGTTATATAAGCTATTATCATAATGTCTATTGTGTTATTGTTGTGAATTTTTTTCATTATATCGTTTAATAGTATAAGATTTTAATTTTTTTTTCTGAATATTATTTTGGTAAATATCTAAGAACACTGCAAGCAAAATAATAGCAGAGCGTGGTTACTACCCACGGACTTGAGCAAGCTTAGTCCGTAAACGAGAATATATCGTACCTCGAGTAGATCAGGCTTGACATCGAGCGCGAACATGTACTGGTCGGCGGACCTGGTGTCAGCATCTCCCAGCGTGAGCAGCTCGCCCACGTAGACGGCGACGGGCGCCCCGCGCAGCACCCGGCCCGCCGCGCGCAGCCCCCAGCCGCGCGCCCCGCCCACTCGGAACACCGCCGACCGGATAAACACTGACCCTCTTTTACACAGTCGGGTTATTACGCTGTTGGTGCATTTTTTCTGTAACAACACATGTCAGGTCATGATCGAGCCATGCCAGTTGCAAGAGCATATTACCCTATCAAAAAATTTGGGTGGTAAGGGGCGGTGTACCGAAAACTGAAAGGGCGTGCTCAGTCAACGAAACTAAACAACTTTACCAAAGAAACATATGTTGGGAAATGAAAAAAAAATTTTACCTCTCCATACATATTGCCCACTCTGGTCGAACAGTTTGAATGGAGAGGTCAATTTTTTTTTCATTTCCCAACATATGTTTCTTTAAGAAAGTTGTTCAGTGTCGTTGACTGAGCACGCCCTTTCAGTTTTCGGTACACCGCCCCTTACACCCTGTATATCTATGGGTAACATAATATGACAACTTTTTAACAGATAAATTATTGCAAAAACCTCAAGAAGTGGGCATATTCCTTATATAACGCAACATATTATCCATACAAAGTGACACTTGTCTTCAAAGTAAGACTTTAACTACGTTGTTTTAAACGTAGAACAAAAACGATTAAGATTTAGCGTCAGCATAATATCGTCAGATTCATGGTTCAGTTTAAGTGCAAAAAAATTATCACCTTGTGGCTAAAAACCCTTAACTATAGTGACACAGCAAACCTCCTTTTGGTTTCTTCCTAATGCTTCTTACCTCTTTCCTTTAATATTTGACTTATTATATAATATTCATTTACTTTATTCAGCACTATTCTAAATAATTCTTATACCTGTTTTTATTAGTAAGTAGTTTTGTTAACAATTTGCTTAATAATTCTACAAGATCACCCAATAATACATGCACACAATCTTACGTACACACAAACACTTACCCACACATACACACATATACATACATACACATTACACACATACCCACTCACACATACTAGCACACATACACCTAAATATACACAATTCCTCTCACCTGATCAGCATTTTTATGTCAATACCTTTTATGCTTGTACGAGTAAGTACTCACTAAGTCTGTATCTGCTCCGGGTCCAGTGTAGGAGAGGCTGGTGTCTGTCATACAGGTCTCCTAGTATGTATAGACTCCAGTCTTTCCAATAAATGAACTATACTAGTGTGTCTTAATAATTCCTACTGTACTATTATCTATGTGAGAGAATAATAAAGTTTTTATGATTATGATTATGCTACCGGTATATAAACCTGTATTTTATGTACATTTTATGTTGCTAAGAAGTTTGGCCGATATAAATAGTTATAATTATCAATTACGCGCCGATTAGACAGAGAACCGACATGGACAGTGACGTGACGTCACATGTCACTACGGCCATATAAACTCCGTGTTAAATTTCGTTTTGCTAGAAAGAGGCAGAAACAAATCATCGATGGCTTACATTTTATTTCATAGTTATTCGAAAAAAAGTTTTACTTAACTGTTTATTACATAATTAAGGATATTTTTTATACAGGTACAAGAGACGGTGTACCGAAAACTGAAAGGATATCCTCAGTCAACGAAACTGAGCAATTTTTCCAAATAAACATTTTTAAGAAATGAAAATTTGTTTTGACGTCTTATACAAATTGCTCACTGATGGTTTGCATGGAGGTCAATAAAATTTTTAAATTCCAAAAATGTTTCTTTAAGAAAGTTGCTCAGTTTCGTTGACTGAGCACGCCTTTTCAGTTTTCAGTACACCGTCACTTACACCCTGTCACACCTCGGAAGCTCCATACAATCGGGCTCGGGCAATTTTTACACGCGCAAATGTGTGGGTGGGTTAAAGACGTGTGAGTGTAGGGTTGATAGTATCTAGAAAACACTTACCTACCCTAGAAAACGTAGATAACAGAACATTAGCATTATACTTTTATTACAGTTTCGAGTTGCACATTTTTCGTTCGACTATAAAGCGACTTACACAATTCACAAACGAATTATAACTTTACTATCACTCGTCACCTCACTTTGTTGTATTTAGTAATCGAATTTCAATTAAAACAAACAAACACACGTTGAAATAATCTCACAAACTCTAAAAACAATCATTTTTTTCACTAAACTTCATCTTTGACGGCTGGCTGGCCGCCGCCCCGCCGGTGCACCAAGGTGACTATCGCGAAAATGGCGAATCTGCTCATATCATCACTGCAAAAAAATCTGCCAAACTTTATTCCAGAAAATGAAAAAAAAATGCTGTTATATTATTGCTTTAATGTGGAAAGGAATAAATAAATACATACTATTCAAAGCTTTATTTTTTTCATTTAACCCAAAAAATGCTCTATTAAATCTATCAATGAAAGAAATGTTTAAAGGAAAGAAAACATCTGTGTCTACCTTATGGTGTTTATTCCATAATAATTGCTTCTTATTATTGTTTAACTTTATTCCAAATTTTACTTTGTCTTGGAGAGTCGAAAGACAACCGTAAACTGCACAACCAAGCACCATTTTTTCAACTTTTGCAAGCGTTGCATATCGCGTGGCAACAGGACGAGAAATGGGACGAGATATCGCGCAGGGCCCCGCGGGGTGATGCGCGCGCACTTGAGGTACTCCGAATGGTGGGAGGCGGAGAGCTTCCGTTCTGTATGTAGTACTATTATGAATTCTGTGACCCTGTATAAAAAAATCATGCAAATATTTTTTTTTTTGTGTCAAAAGCCCTCCGGTGCGATCGGTCCATTTTCCTATTCGGTCTACTTTCCCATTCGGTCCACTTTCCCAATCGGTCCACTTTCCCATTCGGTCCACTTTCCCAATCGGTCCACTTTCCTATTTGGTCTACTTTCCTGATTGGTCCATTGTCCAAACGGTCCAATTTCCCAATCGGTCTAATATTTTTGGGACTTAGAAATTTTTTGAATTTTTTACTATAGATTTGGGACTTAGAAACATTTTGAAATATTTTTGTATGGATTAAAATTTTTGAATATTTTTACTATAGAAATTTAAACATTTTGAAATATTTTTGCATGATTTTTGGATACAAAAATTGACATTCTTTGTGAACTTAGAATTTTTTGTGGTTCTTTTCTTAACTGTTTTGGATATATTGAATAAAAATAAACATATTTTATTCTTATAAATTTTTCTCTTCGGATACAGATAAGGATAAAGATGAGGATGGGGATGTGGATGAGGAGGGTGATGACGTGAGGATGAGGATGAAGGTGAAGTACGAGCAGTCTAGGGTCAGTAGTTTTAGAGTTGTGGCGGTTTTGTTTGACAGCTGTCAACCGAAACGAAGATCTCGATGAGATATATTATTTGTCCGAACATACAAGCAGTCTAGAGTCAGTAGTTTTGAGGTTATAGTGGTTTTAAGTTTGACAGCTGTCAACCGAAATGAAGATCTCGACCAGATATATCATTTGTCTGAACATACGAGCCGTCTAGGATCAGCAGTTTTAGAGTTGTGGCGGTTTTAAGTTTGACAGCTGTCAACCGAAATAAAGATATCGACGAGATATATCATTGGTCCGAACATACGAGCAGTCTAGAGTCAGTAGTTTTGTCTTTATAGTGGTTTTAAGTTTGACAGCTGTCAATCGAAATTAGAATTTCGACGACATCTATCATTTGTTCCAGCATATGAGTAGTTTAGAGTCAGTAGTTTCAGAGTTTTAGCGGTTTTAAACTTTAACCGATTTTCTCGAAAACTAACAGCCGTAGAGAATAATTGCTTAGAATAAAAGTTGTTTAATATGTTCAGTCTATCTCAAACAACCACAAAACAAGTTTCTTTTCTAAGTCCAAATAAATTGGACCGATTGGGAAAGTGGACCGAATGGGAAAGTGGACGCATTAGGAAATGGACCAATAAGGAAAAACAAGTTGACCATTTGGGAAAGTGGACCGAACGGGAAAGTGGACCGAATGGGAAAATGGACCGATCGCACCGGAGGGGTCAAAAGTGGCTAAACGAGCAGGTGGGCCACCTGATGGGAAAAGGTCACCACAGCCCATGACACCCACTGTCTTTTAGTGAAATATTTTGATACTAATAAGACAGCAAAGCGCGTTACTCACCCTGAGAACTAGGATGGTATGTCTCATGTGCCAGTAATTTCCCTGGCTCCCTTGCCCTTCAAACCGAAACAAGCCGGCCGCGCGCCCACCAGCGCCGCACTAGCAGTCGCCCGCACACGAGCAGCCCTGAGGGACAGTATACGTACCGCGTGGCAGCCGCACGTCTGGTTGCACTGGAACAGCATGGGCGGGTCGTGGTAGGGGAAGGCGGACTGCAGCCGGCCGCGCGCCCACCAGCGCCGCACTAGCAGTCGCCCGCACACGAGCAGCCCTGAGGGACAGTATACGTACCGCGTGGCAGCCGCACGTCTGGTTGCACTGGAACAGCATGGGCGGGTCGTGGTAGGGGAAGGCGGACTGCAGCCGGCCGCGCGCCCACCAGCGCCGCACTAGCAGTCGCCCGCACACGAGCAGCCCTGAGGGACAGTATACGTACCGCGTGGCAGCCGCACGTCTGGTTGCACTGGAACAGCATGGGCGGGTCGTGGTAGGGGAAGGCGGACTGCAGCCGGCCGCGCGCCCACCAGCGCCGCACTAGCAGTCGGCCGCACACGAGCAGCCCTGAGGGACAGTATACGTACCGCGTGGCAGCCGCACGTCTGGTTGCACTGGAACAGCATGGGCGGGTCGTGGTAGGGGAAGGCGGGCTGCAGCCGGCCGCGCGCCCACCAGCGCCGCACTAGCAGTCGGCCGCACACGAGCAGCCCTGAGGGACAGTATACGTACCGCGTGGCAGCCGCACGTCTGGTTGCACTGGAACAGCATGGGCGGGTCGTGGTAGGGGAAGGCGGGCTGCAGCCGGCCGCGCGCCCACCAGCGCCGCACTAGCAGTCGGCCGCACACGAGCAGCCCTGAGGGACAGTATACGTACCGCGTGGCAGCCGCACGTCTGGTTGCACTGGAACAGCATGGGCGGGTCGTGGTAGGGGAAGGCGGACTGCAGCCGGCCGCGCGCCCACCAGCGCCGCACTAGCAGTCGCCCGCACACGAGCAGCCCTGAGGGACAGTATACGTACCGCGTGGCAGCCGCACGTCTGGTTGCACTGGAACAGCATGGGCGGGTCGTGGTAGGGGAAGGCGGACTGCAGCCGGCCGCGCGCCCACCAGCGCCGCACTAGCAGGCGCCCGCACACGAGCAGCCCTGAGGGACACCCACCAACCAACCCATGGTCCTACCCGCCTTACGGCATAACGGACCGAAACATGGGAGTAACATGCAACGCATGATCTCCCTACAAGTTATTCGTCTACCTATCTACTGTATCTAGCGATTCACCATTCGCCACAGTTGTGGGAGACGGCACAAGAACATGGACGACTTCGACGCCCAGCTAGCCGACAAACTATTGTGTATGCGGTCAAGAGCACGTCACGCCCAGCACATCTAGGCAACATGCGGTATAATCGCGGTGAAAAGCGCCGTTGGAACCACCCCCAACTCTATTTTATGATTTTTACTATTAAAATTTGAAAATAAGTTACCACGCCATGTCCAGAATGTTTCCACCGACGCATTCCCTCAGTGATAATTGGAGGGGGCCTTAAACGCGCGAGTTGCCAGACGTGACGTACTCCCGACCGCAAGCATGGCGTGCTTATACGTCCTTCCGCTTGTGATGCCACTTATGAGCGAAGGTCTTGAACAACGGAAAGTTTTCAGGGCAGCTAACTAGGTCGCCGTGGTGCAGTGGTCCAATCGTACCTTCTTGTATCGGCCGTATCATGTTCGCGCGCTCCTCGCTATACAGTGGGCAGTCCCACAGTACGTGGTCCCTAGTTTCCTGTGCCTCGCCGCAGTCACACTCCGCACTGTCACATAGGGTCATGGCGTTCAGGCGGGACCGGAAACAGCCATGACCTGTCAGGATCTGGGACACCACGTAGTCCGGCTCCACCCAACGACTGCGGCACCTAGCCCGTACATCAGGGAAAAAGCTGTACAGCTCCCTGCCCTTATCAACTGCATCCCACCGTGTCTGCCAATCGGACAGCGTGTCCTCCCATGCATCTTTCTTTAATTTATTGCGCTCCCGGTTGGCCTTGTTGCGCCCCTCACGCTCTATGCGCCCTGCTCTCTGCACCTCCAAATCAGCCGGCAGCACTCCCGCCAGCACTGGCAAGGCCGCAGTGCTAACCGACCTATACGCCTTGGTCAGCAGAATGAGTGCTGGCCTCTGCGTCCTCAACAGGTTGTTACGTGCAACCACCAATGACCAGCGGCCGCTCCACACTCCCGCTGCATAGGTGAGCGTTGCCACATATGTACCAGTGTACAGTGTTCGCAGAGCTCGGTATCGAACACCCCACGTAGAGGCAGAAACGCGCGCCATCTTTCCAAAACAATTTGTAGCACGCTCACCTATGGATCGAGCATGCGGGAAAAATGACCTTACATCATCCAATACGACGCCCAGAAGTTTCGCCTCGGACACGGTTTTGATCGAGGCCCCATCCATCCTTATTATCGGCGATCTCTTAAACCCACCCTTTATCGTCATGGTCTGGAACTTTGCCGGCGAAAAGCCCAGCCGATTGCGAGTCCCCCATTCTGATACAAGGGCAAGAGTTTCCTGGGCTTTGGATTCAATCGCAGCACGGGATGAGGCCTCGACCATGATCGTGACGTCATCGGCGTACGCGATCATGTTGACGCCCGTGGGCGTCGGCAGTCTTAAAATCTCGTCAAGCAGAACATTCCACAGTGTAGGCCCGAGCACAGATCCCTGTGGACACCCCATAGTGGTCCTTTTCCATGACACCAGGTCTCCAGCAATTAATCCCACACGTCTGTTTGTGAAATAGCTCACAAGCAGACGGTAGATATTCGGAGGGCAGCCAAGCTGTTTAACCTTAACCAAAATCATGGGCCACCAGGCGTTGTCAAACGCACCAGAGATGTCCAAAAAGATCAGCTGCACGTACTTTTCCGTGGAATGATCGATGAAATCATGAAGGGCCCCAAGAGCCGTGGATGTGGAGCGACCCGGTGTGAAGCCGTGTTGGCGCTCGGAGATTCCGCTTTGGAGGCAGGCAGCGCACGCTATTATTAAACGTTCAAGTATTTTACCCAAGACCGGCAGCAGCGTGATGGGGCGATAAGCTTTTGGGTCAGACAACGGCTTCCCATTCCCCTTGGGCAGGACTAGTAGTTGACCTGTCTTCCAGATGTCTGGAAAGACCCCCTCAGCAACACAACGCCTGAACATTAGTGTCATCTCTGTGCTGCTGACTTCAAATGCGTGTTTTATGATTCTAGGTGATAAACCATCCAGTCCAGGTGCAGTGTTGGGCAGGTCCTTAATAATATCCTCGAGCATTTTGAGGTTCGGCAGCGAGGAGTCTCTCCCCGATGGAGTGAAGAGAGCATTAATACGTACTGTGTGGTGATATGACGTGTCTCGCGTCACGTCGTCGTCCGGGCAGAGCGCCTGCAGCAGACCAGCCATGGTCTCTTTACCGGTTGCAGTGTAACCCTGCGCGAGCAGGACGCCGTGAATTATATTCGGCGGGGGACGGTTGCGCCCAGATGCCTCCCTCCCTATAGGCTGACCCCCATGGGTCGTCGTTACCTGATTCGGCCACTAGCCGACAGTGTTTGAGCTCAGCTTCCTTCATGGCCGTCTTGTATTCGAGGCGTTTGGCCCGAAGCTCCTTGAGCAACCGCTGTTCCCGAGCACCAGGAGTTCCTCGACAGCTCTGCCATCTCCGTCGTGCAGCAGCAACCTGTTTGCGCTTACTGTCTAGTGTCGCAGACCACCACTCGTAACCTCCAAACTCCTTTTTCCTCCGAATACCGAGACATGAGTGAGCAGTGTGGACGACCATATTTGTGTATTGGCTACACAGCTTGTTGACCGGGGCATCTACCTTCAGGTCGCCCATGCGAAAGTTCAGCACCGTGCAGAAATGCCCCCAGCTTACACCACGCTCTCTGAATCTGGTTACAGGCACCCAGGGGTGGAAACTGATTGTATGGCTAAAAATACTGACTTTACTGACTAAAACACTCTGAAATACTGACTATTTACTGACCATCTACTGACCTAATCTCTAGAATAATGACCTTCCGTCGGTCAATTTAGCGTCGAAATACACGTATGTCTATGTGTGACTGGAGCTACTTAATTATTTCGACATACATATTCAGGTTAAATCCGGGAACAAGCTAAGCAGCAGTGCAGCAGTTAGAGAAGGAAGGCACAGCCTAAGGCTAAGTGCTTCCCCCTTCACTATCTCACATACTCACAGATCTTAAAATACTAGTAAACTAATACGTAAAAAATAATTACGACGAACCTAATAAACACCTGCGTTTACCAGATCACCGACGATTCTTGCCTATTTGTTATAGATAGGGTGATGGGCTCCAGCATTTCTATATAATTTGCACATATGGCAGACGTGGATCGTTCGATTAAAGACGATGAGTAGAACCACAGAAAAATAGTCTGCCACCTTGGTAGCGCTGCGTTATCAATTAACAGGGCTTTAAAAATGTAAAAAAAAATCATGAGCTAAATCATTTGCACATGTCTGCCGCTTGCACTGATGGTCAGAATCATCCTCAAAACGATGAAAGTTGAAGAGGCAGACCACCACACCTCTGCGTTTTGAAGGAATATTTTTTTTAGTTTTTTGTTATGATATTAAAACGTGTATATCATTTGCTCATGTGGCAGACATAGATCGTTCGATTAAAAACGATGAGTAGAACAACAGAAAAATAGTCTGCCACCTTGGTAGCGCTGCGTTATCAATTAACAGGGTTTTAAAAATGTAAAAAAAAAACACGTGCTAAATCATTTGCTCATGTCTGCCGCTTGCACTAATGGTTACAATCATCCTCAAAACCATAAAAATCGAAGAGGCAGACCTCTAGACCTCTGATTTACCAAAGGCAGACCATTTGATTCATAGTCTTATATATAGGGTGACTTCATAGATTTATATAGTCAAGATATTTCCCCATACAAGAAATAAAAAAGCGCCATCTGTGAAAGATCGCGTGAACTACGTAGTGTAGTACTTCAAGGAGGTCTTGGTTCTGAGGTCGGTGCTAAATACACGGAATGGAATTAATATGGCGGGAAAAACAAAACAAAGTCTTTACTGTTTATACGTGACTTAGGCCTGGTTTTTCAGTGTTATTCATTAGATAATAGTAAAAAACAATAAAAGTAAGTAATTTTTTAACTAAGAAAATGAATCATCGTTTCATTTTTGTATTAGTAAGTTTGTTGTTTTTTATTTGGAAAACTTACATCTGTTTATTGAAAAGTCGCGTCTTACACGAATTAATTGATACATTTTTACTTATTTACTTTTTACATCTTAAATCTTTTGCTTTATTTACTTCTTCTATCATCGTTAGTGCACCCTTTTATGCAACAGGCTGGCATCGCGTGGTCCGCTCCTCAGAACAAAGATCTCCTTGCTCGTCCGCTCAGATAAAGTTGACAATTTGTGACTGACATTTGTTGGTCCACAATGTCAGATTGTGGACCGACGAATTGGGGACAGTGTAACGTGCCGATGGGCCAGTACTAAAATATAAGTAAATGGGTGACTTTTAATTAGCTCTTGATAGAAAAAGGTATGAATTGATACTGAATAACTTTCCCTAAGGAACATAGGTCGAAATACGAAAATCAAGTTTTGATCTCCCAAAGAAACTGCATCAGCGGATGGTGATGGAGGTCAAATTGGGTTTTTCATAATTCGACCAATTTTCCTTAGGAATAGTTTTTCAGTATCATGAGTACATGCATATCTTTTGCTATCGAGAACTAATTAAAAGTCACCCTATACAACGTGTTAATGGAATAAGCGAAACCCTCATACAACCTAACTGATTTTTATTAAAATAAATCCATTCCCGTAAAAAAAATCTTAAAATTTTTTTTTTCTAGATATTGTTATTTTAAAGTTTCATCATAGTTCTAGTTTTATCGTTGTTCTAGTCCGCGCACGCTTCCCTCCCCTCTTCACCGCTCATGGTCCGCGCGGCATCGGTCGGCAACGCGCTTATCCATAGAAATGTTTAGTATAGAAGCGGAAAAAATTTAAGTAATAAAAATTTAAAAAAATCACCCCCATCAAAAACCCGTGAAATTGATTCCACTCTCGATTCTGAATAAACTATTTTCTCAGTTTCGCTCAAAGATTTCGGACCTCCTTGCTTCGCTCGGAATAGATACCTTGCTAATTTATTTTAGTAGGGGATGACATCTGCCAACATGTCACAACCCCATCATCGATGATCCATAGAAAACATTCAAAATAACCTGTCAAACCATAGAAAAACGCCTACACTTACCTTTCGCTTATTCCGTTAACACGTTGTATAGGGTACTTCCTAATCAACTGCGTTCCTTTGAGTGTGTTACTCTGACCATAGAACATAACAACTTTCCCTAAAGTACGACAAAAAAATTACAAAAAAAATACTTCACTTAGTTCTTGGTTATAAACTGCTACGGTTAATTTATAATTTTTAGCGCTAATAGAAACCTTGAAATACTTTGAAGGAGGTGTGTAGTTTTTGTTATAAATATGTTTATTTTACAAGTTTTAGTGTTAAGCAAACATCGTAAGGTACAGGCACCAAAAGGTGGTTGGTAACCCTAACTGATCTAAATTACTGACCTGATGATCACTCCTTCAAAGTGGTAAGGACAAACGACTGAAAGGCCTTCCGAAGCACGAATGACGTAGTGTTGTCATTGTGGAGTATGGAGACACCTTAGGAATAACTTCATAATGTATTTCGTAGACTAACCAGCGTGACGTGTAAATCTTGTAAGAAACCTTGAGTGACGTAGGCATCGTCACTGTTTATTTAACCTTCAGATATTCTGGTCAGGGGGTACACATCTCAACTACCCTCTCCTTGGGAGTTGTTGTATTGTATACGGGTACGCGACCCCGGCTCCCCGAGCTATTACTAACTCATCCTGATCCTTCCGAGAAAGTAATATCCTTTTACCTTATTCCTTTCCTACACCAAGTATTCCTGTCCCAACTAACCTATCCCTCCCGTTCCTTTTATCCCTGTCCATTCCGCCAATCTAAGGTTGACCGCGCCGATGGATGCGTGGCTAGAGGCGAGTCTAGTCGAAAGCGGTCACAGGCCCTGGGCCCAGGCGAACCCAGAACTAGGCTAGCCTTGTCCTGGCATGCGGGCTCTGCCAGGATGGACCGTAATCCCTTGCTACTCGTGGGAACGCAATGTTTTTGAATAAAAATAAAAACTTAAAAGGCGGCGGTGTGGTTCGCAACCCATCACGTCACGTTCCTCCCGGGGGCGAAAAGCGGGCTACGGAGAGCCGCTTTGCTACGATGAATGTCAGAGGTGGAATGAATGGCAAAATAGATGAAGTATGTCAGATGATGGATGAAAGGCGTATAGACGTTCTCTGTGTGAATGAGACTAAACGGAAAGGTTGTGACACCACAGAACACGGCCCTTACACAGCGTACTGGTCTGGTGTTCCCAGTACCAGCAGAGGCTGTCAGGGAGTCGGTGTCATACTTTCCGGAAGAATGGTAGAGTGCGTGAAAGAAGTCGAGTGTGTGAGCCCAAGACTCATCTGGGTCAGACTGAAAGTCGGACTGACCCGAATTTTTGTTCTAGGTGCATATGCACCAACGAATAAAGGTTCGCGAAAGTCCCTGAAAGCCCAGAAAGAAACAGATGAGTTTTGGGAAAATATGAGAGATACGTTAGAGAAATGTGATCAGAATGAACGAGTTATCATGCTAGGTGATTTTAATGGATGGGTAGGAAGAAAGCGTGACGGTTATGAAAGAGTTGTTGGTAAGTTTGGTGATGAACGTGTGAATGATAATGGAATAAGTTTGCTTGAGAAATGTTTGGAATGGAGTCTTTTTGTGGCAAACACTATGTTTGACCACAAAAGGATCCATATGTATACAAGAGAGGAGGGTGATGCGAGAAGTATGATCGATTTTGTAGTTGTGGATGAAAGATTGAGAAAAAGAGTTCTGGACGCTCGCGCATATCGTGGAGCCGCCATCGACACGGACCACCACCTGGTTGTGACCCGAATTGGTGGTCTATTTAACCGGTGGCGGCATAGACCACAAGAGCAGACGAGCGTTCTAGAACGTACCAAAGTAGAGAGATTGCAAGAGGAGGATGTCAGAAAAGAATATTTGAAAGACTTGAGTGAAAGATTTGAGAACCTGGATGAAGTAAATGATATTGAATGTTTGTGGAATGAATTTAAAGATGGAGTAGTAGGTATAGCTGTCAATGTTTGTGGGGTGTCAAAAAGGAGAAAGGGTGGAAAGGAGAAGAATATGTGGATGGATAAAAGTGTACAGGCAGCTGTTTGTGAGAAGAAGAAAGCATGGTCAGATTGGTTAGCAGTAAAAGCTAACCAAAGAATGCAGAGGGCAACAAGTGATGACGTAAGTGTAGCAAGAAAGGTATATAAAAGAGCGAAAGGTATTGTTAAGGAAGTTGTTGAGAGAAAGAAAGAGGAGTGTAAGGATGAGTTTGACAGAAGGCTTACTGAAGACTTCCAGTCCAACCAAAAGTTTTTCTGGAAATCCATACGGACAGCCCGAGGAAAGTTTGGAACATCGGAGCTGAGTAAAATCAGAAGCCAGGATGGAAGTATTATAAAAGGTGAAGAATGTGTTCTGAGGAGGTGGAAGGAATATTTTGAAAGTCTGTTTGAGAGAGAAAAAGCAGAGGCCAGCGAACCTAGGTCTTCTGTGGAAATGAATGAGAATGAAGAGGAGAATTGTGTAAGTGAGATAAGTATGGATGAGATTATGAAAGCGATGAAAAGTATGAAATCAGGTAAAGCAGCTGGGTATGATAGAGTGTCGGTCGAGATGTTGAAGGCTGGGCGAGGCATTGTGGCTAGTCAGTTGTACCGCCTTTTCAACTTGTGTTGGACGAACGGCCAAGTACCAGGTGACTGGTGCAAGGCTGTGATTGTGCCGCTGTACAAGGGAAAAGGGTCACAACAGGACTGCAAAAATTATCGCGGGATAAGCCTTCTCAGTGTCGTCGGCAAACTGTATGCAAACGTTTTGATTGAAAGAGTGATGAAAGATACTGACGATAAAATATGGGATGTACAAGCGGGATTTAGAAAGGGAATGGGATGTACAGATCAGGTCTTTTCCTTGCGGTGCATAGCTGAAAAGTTTTTGGCTAAAAACCAAAAAGTCTACTGCGCGTTCGTGGATTTGGAAAAGGCCTATGACCGAGTGGTGAGGAATGAATTGTGGTCAGCATTGTCTATGTCCCATACATAGACAATGCTGACCACAATTCATTCAGTAGACGGTCATCTGATTCAAGCACTGAAATCTCTCTATGAGGATTCAAGTGCTTGTGTCAGAATAAACGGGGCGTACACTGAATGGTTTAGCATCGAAAAAGGTGTTAGGCAGGGATGTGTAGCGTCACCTTGGCTGTTTAACCTGTTCATGGATAATTGTTTGATTGATCTGAAAGAGAGTATGTGTGGACTTAGAATGAATGAGTTACTCATCAAATGTCTTCTCTACGCTGATGACCAAGTTGTACTTGCGTCATCTGCTGACGAGTTGCAGGAGATGGTAACAATGATGAATGTGGCTTTGGAAAGGAAAGGAATGAAAGTAAATGTAAGCAAGACTAAAGTAATGGTACTTGAAAGAGAAGAATGTATGACAGAGTGTACTATATTAATAGATGGTGAACAAGTCGAACAAGTGAAGGAGTTTGTGTATCTGGGCTCAAAGTTTACGAGAGATGGAAAGTGTGAAAGTGATATTGAAAGAAGAGTGAATGCTGGAAACATGGTGAATGGTGCCCTGCACGCCTTTATGAGGAGTCAAAAGGTGTCTCACAAGGCTCGTTTGGCTGTTCATGGGGGAGTTTTGGTACCAACACTGATGTATGGCAGTGAAAGCTGGGTATGGCAGAAGAAGCATGAAAGTAGAATTAATGCAGTGGAAATGAGAGCGCTAAGGAGTATGATTGGTGTTAAATTGAGTGACAGGATTAGAAATAGTGTGATAAGAGAACGGTGTGGCGTAAAAGAGGACGTAGTGACCAAAATCGAGAAAGGGATGCTGAGATGGTTTGGTCATGTAGAGAGGATGAATGAACGAAGATTGACGAAAGAGATCTACCAGGCGAGAGTGAATGGAAACGTTGGAAGGGGAAGGCCGAGGCGAACGTACCAGGACCAAATTCAGGACGTTCTGAATAAAGGCCAGGTTAAAAGTACCCTAAACCGACGAGCATGTATGAAAGGATTGATGAAAGTATAGGAAGCAAGGGAAGTATGTCAGGATCGTAGCGGGTGGAGGACTGTGGTCTCTGCCTACCCCAACGGGAAAGAGGCGTGATGTTATGTATGTATGTATGTAGATATTCTCAGGGTAATGCCCTAATATTAATGTCAGCAGTTTTCTATTGCAAACATTAAACATCCTACGTAATACGACCATGAAAACCTTGTATATAAGCTTAATAATTTCCTCAATAAATCAGTTCTATTTTCAACATCAACCCGTGTTTAATTACTCGTTCTCCGGTCCAACGCCACTCACCACAGTCATATCACTACAATCATGATGTCTCTAAAAAAGTTCGAGCATTTCATGGATAGTCTCTAAAATTTATGGTCAGTAATAAGTGTTGGCTTTTTCTAAACTTATGGTAAATATTTGTAGTTGGATATAGTTGTTTATAATACTAGTTAAGTGCTTGGATGTGTTGTCAGTCAATATTATGGTTACTTAAGTTGTTTTTGTGGACAATACTACATTTCTCTTTCTCATTGGCTAGTAGCGCAGCGTCCGAGTCCAGCCAATCGGAGGTCAGCGAGCACGATGCGAAGTTAGCTACATGTGAAGTTGGCTACATGTCGATGGTAGGGAGAGATAATGATTGTAAAGTGAAAGGCAAGTCAGTCGGTCGATAGCTCTTAGCGTGTAAGATTGTGCTTTAATGTTATACTGTGTCTCGATAAATAATAAATATATTTAAGGAAGGTGATATGAGTTTCACTTCTCGAACTAGCCAATATAAGTAACCAACTTATAGACAGGTACGCACTTCGGTGGAAACAATTTGACCTTGAGCGAGTATTTTCTTTAAAGCGTTTGTAACGTAGCCACAGAATATTCAAGCAATATTTATATTTGTAATCGGTTTCTCGAAAACGGCTCTAACGATTTTGATGAAAATTACTATATGGGTTTTTGGGGCGAAAAATCGATCTAGCTAGGTCTCATGTCTGGGAAAAATCGTTTTCACCGTCTTTTTAATCATTTCTTTGCGCGTTTTAGTGCGTTTAAGAAACTTACAGCGCCACCTGGGTTTGAGTAGCATAGCTTGCTCACCCGATGATATTGTCAGGTTGAGGCGGCTATTCTAGAGCGAAGCTCGGTCGCCCAGGTACTATAATAGTAAACAAGTTCAGCGTAGCGCTGGTTCGGCTGACTACAGGTTACACTGGTTTTGTCTCTACGTGTACAATGCCGTGCGTTCCATGGCATGGCATCTCTAAGATGTTCAATTTCCTGTGTAGAGCTTTCACCTGAGAGATTTTGCATTATTTACCTAACGCGTTGTTTTTAAAACACGTAGGTAATCGTGCCTATAAAGTTTGAGCGTTGCTTTCGATTTCCCTGGGATCCCATAATGAGATCCTGACTTGGTGGCCATGGGACAACTTCAGAAGTATGTTTGGTCGGATAAAAAAAGAATTTTGAAAATCGTTCTATTATTTGACAGAACGTTCTTATTGTTGTGCCACTAGCGGTCACACACCACGACTAACGTTATTTAATTTTAGAGATCGCAAAGAAAGACCAAATTCCACTGGGCCACGAGCGCTTCAAACTTTCGATCAATACGTGACTAAAATTTTGAAGAATTATCCTCCAACTCCTAACCGTTAAGGAGTTGGACCTTCCATCATCAGACCATCAACATGAGATGATGATTACTAGACGCAAATACTTGTGTAGCTTTGAAAAATATATGAAAAACGTTATACGTGCCTATAAAATTTGAGGGTTGCCCTCGATTTCCCTAGGATCCCATCATCAGATCCTGACTTGGTGACAATGGTGATCACCTCAGGAGTATACCCTTTCGGATAAAAAAGTAATTTTGCAAATCGTTAACACTTGACGGAAAAATAGGTGGACATACAAAAACAAAAATACATACAGTGGAACATAGAACTTCCTCCTTTTTTGAAGTCGGTTAAAATTAGGCTTAGTTTCCATACTCCTGATAAGCCCATGTATTTACTGTGCCTCTGATTTTTTATTTTTAGGGTTCCGTACCTCAAAATAAAAAAAACGGAACCCTTATAGGATCACTTTGTTGTCCGTCTGTCTGTCTGTCTGTCTGTCAAGACCATTTATCTCACGAACGGGTAAAGGTATCAGGTTGAAATTAATACCATATATTAGGCTCCATGAACCACACAATATCTGAAAATTTCAATTTTTTACAACGACGCAATCAAAAGATATGGCATTTTATGTCCTCATCTCCATACATTTATGCAAAATAGCAAAACCTACAGGGTACTTCCCGTTGACTTAAAATTATGAAATTTGGCAAGAAGCTAGGTCTCACAGTAAAAGTAATGGGAAAAGTCTGAAATCATTAAATAAAAAATAAAATAAAAATTGTTTATTTCAGACTTCTTAGATCCATAGAAATGTTAGTAATATCTTAAAACTATGTTAGGCTATATAAGACAAAAAATCTAGCAAAAGCTTCCGGGGCTAGGGCGATCAAAGAAACGATCTTGTTTCTGTGATCATCACCCTCCGCACCAGACACTTCCATAGCGGCGACGTATATCTGTCAGCTATGGTCATCAGAATGATGTTACGACTACCTCGCAATCTGTTGATCAGGGATGCTGTTTTTTTGCGTATTATGGCTGCAAAGCCATCTGTTTGATACTCAGCAAACATCCCTGACGCACTACAGAAACGGGGCAGTCCCAGCATCATTCTGAATATATTATTATACTGGACGCGTATGGAGTCCAGCGACCTCTTAGTATGCCTAACCCACAGGTTCCCCGTGTACAAGTTCTGGCAGTATGCTTTAAATAGCGTAATTTTCACTTGTTCAGTACAACGGGAGAACCTGCGAGTCAGCATATTGCCTCTAACCACTAAAGCCCTACGCTCCCTCTCAATATCGTCATCGTCTTTAAGGTCTTCGGTAATAATATGCCCCAGATATTTCAATTTTGTCACTCGTTTGACGTTCATGCCATTACAACTTTAATAAACATTCAACTTTAAATATTACAACTTTTCTCACAACTAATAGTAACCAATTGTGGTGAGCTCCCGTTTCAAGATCATTTATATGAGATAGGGGTCAAGTTGGATGGTCGCGAAGGCGATTTTTGTTTTAGTTATATTTTAAAAATGAGAACACTTACAAACTTGAAAATTGGTATGTTCATAGTGCATAAGCTATAAAATAACAACAAATAATAAAATTTGGTCAAGCGCGTGTCGGACTCAAAAAATGTAGCACATTAACTTACTGAAATTTCAACTAATACAATTATGATTATGTGGTGGTACGGAACCCTCTGTGCGCGAGTCCTACTCGCACTTGGCCGGGTTTTTTTAAAGCATTGGCTACTTTCAAAGCAACCTTTTTAGTAAGATGCTGGCTGGTATTTTGATACATAATTTTTTCATGTTCATTTGTTCAAAGTTCTGTCAAGATTTGAATGGATGACATCAATCAAAGACATAGCAGTTGCAGTCTCAGGAGACGCATTTTTGAAGCGTTCGTATTTGCAAGATTCGTCTACGAATCAGTGATATCGCTATTTTTGAATATTTATACATGTGAATTCTGTCTGACCAAAGATTTTGGAAACTACGCCAGGGGGCGTTAGAAGCGCAGCGTTTTTCTTACGTCAATGGGTCTGACCCACTCGTTTTGAGCACCCAGTAGACGTTGGCCCAACCGTTGGCCGCGCCGGCTCGGCAAGCTTGTTGACAGCTTTCACACGTTGGTGCGGCTCATTCCGTGTAGGTCTGTGAAGCAAGCAAGATGGACGTATACGCGGAGACTATCGCTGCCGCTGAAATATACTTATACAGTGCTTTTAAGTTTTGTTTCCAGCTGCACCATATTTGAAAAAAAAAAGTTATTTTTACTTATTTAGAATAAAATTAAACGTTCCTCTGCTCCTACGCACTTATTTGAAATAAAGGCACGGCCAACGTGTGAACGCCTTTTGCGGCTCGTCGTGTAGAGCCCGTGTTGGATTTCTACCCTTGAACATTTCTACCACTCGAAAGTATATTTAATCTGTGATAAGAACGATATTGGGTCCCCGCCATGGTCAAACAGTTTCGCGATCAGACTTCGCGATCATTATTATTTCTCTTTCTTTCTTATAGCTGCATCTCTACCGGATCGCAGGATCGCGGATTTAACGTGTGCGGGCACCCGACGTTTCCTTCACACATTGGGTGCCCGCACACGTAACATCCGCGATTCTGCGATCCGGTAGAGATGCAGCTATAAGAAAGAAAGAGAAAGCTATAGGACCATAGACACACCATAGATACACCTAGTCTATGGTCCTATAGCTTTCTCTTTCTTTCTTAAAGTACTAACAGACGATCGGATCGGACTGCTCTGAGTCTAGCTCCGGACCACGATTTTGGTACGCGCCGACTTCAGACCGTACTAGTTTCAGACGTGTGGAGGGCTGTCCGCCGGACATTATTATTATTATTACCTTGTCTGGCGGTCCGATGGTTTTTCCCATCGGACTTCAGAACAAGTAATATTAATAATGGTACGGTCCGATCGTGTGTAGGGCGCACCGGACCATTTGACGTTTCGTTCCGAAATTGTAGTTTGCGCTGCGTTCCAAAACAGTAAAATATTATCCTGACAGCAGGACAGCTATTATAAGACTGCAATATGTGTGAACGAGACGAGACAGACTGCTGTCAAAGGTGATGGATTACTGTTAACCGATATGGAACGGCTTGTTGTTTGTATTTTCTTGTCATATCAAAACGTTCGTTGGTTCGCGCCGTAAACTTCAAAGATGGAAAATGGAGAAGTAGAAGGCTATTCAGATGAACCGGCAGAAAAACAATGTATTGTTGAATTGTTGGAGCTTTACAAAGAGCTTCCATGTTTGTAGGACACATCCGACAAGTTAGATGGTTATAAATAAATAGCCACAATTACCGCGATTTTAGTATGTTTTGATAAAACTGGAGCCATAACGCGGAGAAGTGGGTTAACAACGGTAAAACATACTTTATCTTATCTGGTTTACCTTGACAGCAGGATAGCTTTATATGACGTTCATATGTGTGATCGAGTAAAATAGACTGCTCGGTGCTGCCAGTGCCTATGTCAAGTTTCGGAAAATTGGAAATCTGAGTCTGGAAAGGAACGATTTTTAGCCAAAAGGGACGATCACCATGAATATGAATAAATAAGAAAGTAAACCTAAACATGTTAACCGACATCGGAAGGGCGATCAGTTGCCAAAAGAGACAAAAATCGTTCTTTTCGGGACAACCAATCTGTTAATCTGGCAACCCAATCGTATGTCCGGTGTACGGTCCGATTGTGTGTTGCGCAGAGCGGATCGGACGGTCGGTGGTCTGGAGCTAGATTCAGAGCAGTCCGATCCGATCGTCTGTTAGTACTTTTAGAGTAATAACAGACGATCGGATCGGACTGCTCCGAATTTAGCTCCGGACCACGATTTTGTCCAATAGCGTTGCGGATTGACCCTAACGACAATTATGCTATTGGGCAAAATCGTGGTACGGAGCTAAATTCAGAGCAGTCCGATCCGATCGTCTGTTAGTACTCTTATAGCTGCATCTCAGCGGATCGCTGGATCGCGGATCGCGGATTTAACGTGTGCGGGGACCCATTGAGATATCAACTTTTTAATTAGCGTTCCATTCCTACGCAATTTATTACCGGTGTTGATTTTTTTCTGAGTGAAACGAAATTATCTATGTACAAGTGCGACAAGGCTATTATGAACGTGGCGAAAAAAGGAACTAACACCGCCACCTTGTGAAACGTCACTTTTGAGTGTTCTCCTTATACAAGCCAGCGCCCCCACCCGCGTTCATTATAAGCCTTGTCTACTTGAAAGAAGAAAGTGAATTAGGACGCACCCTATATTGGGGATATGATTGATTTAGTACGAATTTATAAAAATTAATATTTCTTAAAATCAGTGAGTAAATCGTCTGCCAATTTTTTGTTGTCTTCAGTGAAACCAAATGAAGCGAATAAAAGCAACTAGAATGATGAGCAAATGGTTTAGTAGAGCCTTTTTTTTTTACATATTTACTAGTACTTCCCGTGATAATGCAGAGCCCTATACGTCTGCCTCTTCGATTTCTTTAATTTTTAGGATGTTTCTGACCAGCAGCTCCATTGGCAGACATGAGCAAATGATTTAGTACCCTTCTTTTTTTTACATTTTTGAAAAGCTGAAACTCAAAAACGCAGCGACGGACAGAAAAACTTTACTGAACCAAATAAATTTGTAATAATCTAAACTATCATCTCTAGCGATATGAAATATGTGCAAATCATATAGCGAAATATTTTTCATCTCCCTTACTATTAGCCCTACGGTAGGGCTAGGGGTAGGGCCCCTACCTACTTCAATTAAAAACAAGAGTTCACTTTGTTGGTTAAGTGGTCCCATGATGATGGATTAGTGTTTAATGCAGGTAAAGCGAAGCAAAATAACGTGAATTTTTAAAGTTTTTGCATGAGAACAAGAAACTTTTGCGAAGAAAATGAATTTGTACTTCAAAAAAGATTTCGTCTTCCCGCACAAAATGTGTCGTACATGTACTAATTTTGAACCAATTTAGTATGGAACAAAGTATTTTCACATCACTTAAATATGCCTCACAAAAGTGCTTTTTGTCCACTAGCGTGACAAAGGTATTTAAAATAAAAATGAGATGATTAGAAGCGTTTTCTAGGGTTCCGTATCCAAAAAAACTGAACGGAGACTTATTGCTGTCACTCACGTGTCCGTCCGTCGTCTATCGTCTCACATAGGTTTTACAGCCAAAAAAATTTTTCACACTTTTACCCCAAGCCAAACAAATTGTGAAATAAACTTTTTAAATGTTTTTAAGGCGTACTCCCGTACAGCTAAATGGAGGCGCGAAAAACAAATTGTGACCGTCCTGAGTTGACTAGAAAAATATTGGAAATCAAAGGAATGAGAAGCTTTGTTTACAAAATATTTTTATAAGAATTTTTTAACTATGACCTCTAAATTCCCATTGACCTATGTAAATTTTACTAACAAATACGTATACGTTGATAAATTTGATTATTTCTTTAATATTCTCTCATTTTTCCTATTACAACCAACTTGATTTTGCGGTCAAATGCGTAACACAGAAGGAATGCGGGCGGCAGCATGCCAATGGCACGGAACCCTAAATGTGCGAAGTCCGAGACGCACTTGGCTGATATTCTTTCTATAGTACTACCCATTTATAAATGGGTAAACTGGCTGCATTGACTGGCCGGTTCTTAAGTTATTTTGCATCTCGTGCCTACACGCTCAGGATTGTATTTTAGAACCCCTTGCTTCGCTCGTGGTTCAATAAAATCCTTCGCATGCTCGGTTTTCAAAACAAGCTACTCGCGCTAAAAACAACTTTGCAGCCAAGAAAAACTATAGCAAATAACTATTACTATTATTATAAACTATAAGAAACAACTATTTTCGAGTATCAATGTTTATCTTCGTAAAAGTTTCTTGTTTTCATGAGTAGAATCACTTTGGGAGTAAAACCTCTAAAAATTAACATTAAGACAAAACAGAATGCGGACGCCACTTCACCTCGTTGTCCTCCTACGAGTTAAATCATTAATGTATACATTCAAATGCTAAGGATTGTGCTTATAAGCATTTCCAGTTAGGGAATAGGGATTACACAATACAAAGAGGGACGGAAATAATGGGCGAGGGAAAGCCCCGAAAATCTTAATAAATGTTCCACTTTTTTGAAAGAAAGATGATGCCCCTGATCTCAGATCCTCAAAATACTGACATTACTGACCATTTTTCAAAAAAACTGACTTTTACTGACCTCAGTCAAAAAAACTGACTTTAACTGACTTTACTGACCATTTTCCACCCCTGGGCACCTCATGGGCTTGTATTGGGGCAGCAGTGCCTTGGCAGGACAGTCGGAAGGTTACAAGCTGGTGATCGCTTAGGCTGGCTCCCTCGCAAACGGTCCACTCCGCAACTGAGAGGCCCCTGGTGGTCAGTGTGAGGTCGATGTTAGAGGACCCATTCGGCCCACTGAACGTAGGCGGCTGTCCCTCCCGATTGTGGATAGCGAGATCGCGAGAAAGAATGAATTCTTCCATCTGGGCGCGTCTATAAGTGGCTTCGTAGCCCCTGCCAGTATATTGTCGAGCGTCGCTGAACCACAATGGGGAGTGGGCATTGCTGTCTACGCATATTAGGACAGGCTTTCCACTTAAATGGTCCAATACGCCAGAGAGATGGTTAAGATGGACGGCTATGTCGTGACTATACTGAAAATAGGCAGATACCACGTAAAAATCTTGGCCTGCCGTGACGTGGGCCACTGAACAATGAGTGGTGCTTAAATGGTTCAGTGCTGTCAGCACGACCCGGTTATTAGCGACGTAGATACCAGACTTTGACTCCTCACCCAGTTGGACCAAACCTGGAAGCTCGCTTGCCGTTGTGGAGTGCTGCTCCTGGACAAGTACCATTTCCAGCTTATGTTGGATAGCGATAGAGGGCAGCTCCAGTATAGCGTCCCGGCAATTTTGCAGGTTTAACTGCCCAATCGAATAAGATTTAGCCATATTGAGTCATGTTGGCAGCCTGCTGTTCCGCATGTATGCGAGCTGGACACGATGGTGACAGTGTGTTGTGCGTTTTTGCGTCGCGGTGCTTGAACTGTTTGCATGTGGCGCAGCAGGCTGTCGCAGACACGCATTCTGAATGCTTGTGGCCGGTTTCGCCACACTTGCTGCAGACCATGTCCTTTGCCCTGCAGTATTTAACCGGGTGGCCGTAGTTCTGACACTTGCTGCAGCAAGTCACCCGGATATAGTCCGTGGCCTCAACTGAGTCCCACCCTATAAAGAGCCGGCCGAGAGACAGCAGCTTGTCCCTAAGGGATGCAGAACACTCAAGTACGACGGTAGTGCGACCCCCATCGCGTCGCCCTTTCTTGAACGCAACCTTGCACTCTGCTTTCATCTTCTCCATTGTCCAGGCTTCGGCATCTTGCAAATTTTGTTTAAAGAGATCCTCTATTAGGGAGTCCGCTGGTGGATCACTTCTCAGACTGCTGAGTGCTATTAGTGGGAGACGCTGCTTGGGGTCCACTGCTCGGAGCGTCGGTGGAGCCACTTGCTTGAGCTTTTGTGCAGATTCGGCTGTTGGCACTCTTACAACCACCCCAGAGTTCCCGACTTTGCGTACTCCCGTAATGGGAATGCCTTGAGCGCTCGGCCAAACCGTCTTTTGGAGCTCTGCCTTTGTCTCCTCTGCGGATTTAAGGGACTCTGCGTCTTTGGGGTAGAAGATCACTGAGTGGCCTTTAACAGCTGTCATCGGCGGCTGATTCCTACCCACCTTCAGCATGTGCGAATACGACGGCACTACACTAGGCTGAGTGACTGGCTGTCCAGTAACCTGGGCTGCAGCGGAGCTGGTTTGGGCCTGCATAAGCAGCGTCCTGAGCGACTCAACTTTTGCTTCGGCAATGCACGCCCTCTCTCTAGCCGCTGCTTCTCTAGATGCTAGTTGAGCCACAATGGCCACGAGCCGCTCCGTATGCACCGCTGTACTAGCAATATCCTCTTTATTGAGTTTTGAGGTCTTGCTTTTTAAGCATTGCATCACCTCCCGGGAGTGCCCTGTGGCCAGGGTTACCAGGTCTAAGCTGGACGAGCCAGCCAGCGAATCATCTGTCTGCACTTGAGAGGCCGGCAGCTGGGGGTTCGATTCTTCGGGGGGGGGGGATGGGGGTTCGGAGTTGGCCGGGGAAAACACTTTCCGAATCTGCCTGAATTTCGACACCTTTGTCATGAGCGCTCCACTAGCAATTCCGCTAAGGGGGGGAGCAGCATAAGCCGTGAGCGATCCACTGGCGATACCACTGAGGGTTGGGGCAGCATCACTTGCCTGAGCGTCCTGCTCAAGCCTTGGTCGAAGTGCATCCTGCGCTTCTTCCGGAGATGAGAGTTGCCTCTTTTGACCTGCCTGCTGCAGGTCTGACAATGGTTGCTGCTGAACAGTCTGCGGTGCAGTCGGAGGAGGGGTGCGCTGAAGCGACATTCGTGGGGTGAATCCAGGTATTTCCTGCGACATTCGCCTCATATCCTCAAGCGCTCTCTCATTCTCCGCATCAAGGTCGAGGGGATGGGTGAACTGATCTCCATCCCCTATTGGGGAGGACATGGCTGCCGGATTCTCGCCAAGGCGAGACGCCGACTACAAACACTCAACGCCAGCAGTTTACCATGGATTTCCACAGCGATTTTTTGTTTGGATGGGGATGGGGGTAGGAGGGGGGGGACGGTCTGGTGTCACATAAAAGGTGATATTGACCCTATTCCCTGCCGAGAGGTGAAGACCGCACGTTCCTACCTCGCCCCTATCCCGAGAAATAGTCCCCGCAAAAGTCGATCAAATTTAACAACTTTCTCTACTTGACACAAAGTGGTGGGAGGAGGGGGGTTCGTGACACACAAAATGGGTACTCTGGGGCACAAGAAAGACAACAAAGAAAACCCCGTGTCAATCGGACTGCTCGTTCCCGAGAAATAAGCCCTCGAAATTTTCAGGGGGGGAGGGGGGGGAGAGGGGGGGGGATCGACGGGCCCCCTTTTTTAAGGGTCTATAGTGAAAGTCTCGTCGAAATCGGCCAAACCGTTCAGAAGTTATGGCCGATTGAAATTTTGGGGTGGGGGGTTGGGGGGGGGGGAGTGGTGGGGGGAGGTGGGGGCTGAGGTGCCCAGCCAGAAAATATAGGGGTCGGGGGTGTTTGGAGGGGTTGGATTTTTAGGTGGGGGGAGGGGGGGGGGATGTCAACTGGCTGAGGTGGGGAGGGGGTGGGGGAATGCCAAAGTCAAGTGACGTCTCACGTCACTCAGGTAGTGACGCTAGGAGGCCACGTGACCCGGCCGACCGGACAAAGGGACACAACAAGCACGTGGTTTAAGCGCAAACTAACCTCACTTTTAGGTCTTACAACCTCCAAATGCCTAGGAACTGGGTATTTTGAGCCTAGTGCTTGCTGCAGCCAGCAGCTTAGGCTAAGTTAAGGCCGAAGCCTTAGTTTAAAGCACTAATTAACACTAAACAACAATAAAACAAACAAAACTAACCTTCAAAAAACCACGTGCTTCGCGAAAACCCGCAAGTTTCCGCGGAAAACGGAGAAAAACAACAATCCAAACACAGCACTACACTAATAAACACAAAACGAAAACCCGCTATAAGCACAGTTTTCAATGTATTAAAATTTTGGGAAAAATTTTAACACAGAGCACTTCGATAACACGTCCGAACGCAAAGGCAGTCGGCGTCGAAGCCCTGAGGGACAGTATACGTACCGCGTGGCAGCCGCACGTCTGGTTGCACTGGAACAGCATGGGCGGGTCGTGGTATGGGAAGGCGGACTGCAGCCGGCCGCGCGCCCACCAGCGCCGCACTAGCAGTCGGCCGCACACGAGCAGCCCTGAGGGACAGTATACGTACCGCGTGGCAGCCGCACGTCTGGTTGCACTGGAACAGCATGGGCGGGTCGTGGTAGGGGAAGGCGGACTGCAGCCGGCCGCGCGCCCACCAGCGCCGCACTAGCAGTCGCCCGCACACGAGCAGCCCTGAGGGACAGTATACGTACCGCGTGGCAGCCGCACGTCTGGTTGCACTGGAACAGCATGGGCGGGTCGTGGTAGGGGAAGGCGGACTGCAGCCGGCCGCGCGCCCACCAGCGCCGCACTAGCAGTCGCCCGCACACGAGCAGCCCTGAGGGACAGTATACGTACCGCGTGGCAGCCGCACGTCTGGTTGCACTGGAACAGCATGGGCGGGTCGTGGTAGGGGAAGGCGGACTGCAGCCGGCCGCGCGCCCACCAGCGCCGCACTAGCAGTCGCCCGCACACGAGCAGCCCTGAGGGACAGTATACGTACCGCGTGGCAGCCGCACGTCTGGTTGCACTGGAACAGCATGGGCGGGTCGTGGTAGGGGAAGGCGGACTGCAGCCGGCCGCGCGCCCACCAGCGCCGCACTAGCAGTCGCCCGCACACGAGCAGCCCTGAGGGACAGTATACGTACCGCGTGGCAGCCGCACGTCTGGTTGCACTGGAACAGCATGGGCGGGTCGTGGTAGGGGAAGGCGGACTGCAGCCGGCCGCGCGCCCACCAGCGCCGCACTAGCAGTCGGCCGCACACGAGCAGCCCTGAGGGACAGTATACGTACCGCGTGGCAGCCGCACGTCTGGTTGCACTGGAACAGCATGGGCGGGTCGTGGTAGGGGAAGGCGGGCTGCAGCCGGCCGCGCGCCCACCAGCGCCGCACTAGCAGTCGCCCGCACACGAGCAGCCCTGAGGGACAGTATACGTACCGCGTGGCAGCCGCACGTCTGGTTGCACTGGAACAGCATGGGCGGGTCGTGGTAGGGGAAGGCGGACTGCAGCCGGCCGCGCGCCCACCAGCGCCGCACTAGCAGTCGGCCGCACACGAGCAGCCCTGAGGGACAGTATACGTACCGCGTGGCAGCCGCACGTCTGGTTGCACTGGAACAGCATGGGCGGGTCGTGGTAGGGGAAGGCGGGCTGCAGCCGGCCGCGCGCCCACCAGCGCCGCACTAGCAGTCGCCCGCACACGAGCAGCCCTGAGGGACAGTATACGTACCGCGTGGCAGCCGCACGTCTGGTTGCACTGGAACAGCATGGGCGGGTCGTGGTAGGGGAAGGCGGACTGCAGCCGGCCGCGCGCCCACCAGCGCCGCACTAGCAGTCGCCCGCACACGAGCAGCCCTGAGGGACAGTATACGTACCGCGTGGCAGCCGCACGTCTGGTTGCACTGGAACAGCATGGGCGGGTCGTGGTAGGGGAAGGCGGACTGCAGCCGGCCGCGCGCCCACCAGCGCCGCACTAGCAGTCGCCCGCACACGAGCAGCCCTGAGGGACAGTATACGTACCGCGTGGCAGCCGCACGTCTGGTTGCACTGGAACAGCATGGGCGGGTCGTGGTAGGGGAAGGCGGACTGCAGCCGGCCGCGCGCCCACCAGCGCCGCACTAGCAGTCGCCCGCACACGAGCAGCCCTGAGGGACAGTATACGTACCGCGTGGCAGCCGCACGTCTGGTTGCACTGGAACAGCATGGGCGGGTCGTGGTAGGGGAAGGCGGACTGCAGCCGGCCGCGCGCCCACCAGCGCCGCACGCCCAGCACGCCGCACTCGCACGCGGACACCGAGCAGTCGCCCGCACACGAGCAGCCCTGCGACCAAACAAATAACAAACATTGTGGAAACATGCTTGACAGCAGGACATAAATATGCTTGACAGCAGGAGAGAAATATGCTTCACAGCAGGAGAGAAATATGCTTGACAGCAGGAGAGAAATATGCTTGAAAGCAGGAGAGAAATATGCTTGAAAGCAGGAGAGAAATATGCTTGAAAGCAGGAGAGAAATATGCTTAAAAGCAGGACAGAAATATGCTTGACGGCAGGACAGAAATATGCTTGACAGCAGGAGAGAAATATGCTTGACAGCAGGACAGAAATATGCTTGACAGCAGGAGAGAAATATGCTTGACAGCAGGAGAGAAACATGCTTGACGGTAGGAGAGAAATATGCTTGACGGCAGGACAGAAATATGCTTAAAAGCAGGACAGAAATATGCTTGACAGCAGGAGAGAAATATGCTTGACAGCAGGAGAGAAATATGCTTGAAAGCAGGAGAGAAATATGCTTGAAAGCAGGAGAGAAATATGCTTGACAGCAGGAGAGAAATATGCTTGAAAGCAGGAGAGAAATATGCTTGAAAGCAGGAGAGAAATATGCTTGAAAGCAGGAGAGAAATATGCTTAAAAGCAGGACAGAAATATGCTTGACGGCAGGACAGAAATATGCTTGACAGCAGGAGAGAAATATGCTTGACAGCAGGAGAGAAATATGCTTGACAGCAGGACAGAAACATGCTTGACAGCAGGAGAGAAATATGCTTGACAGCAGGAGAGAAATATGCTTGACAGCAGTAGAGAAATATGCTTGACAGCAGGACAGAAATATGCTTGACAGCAGGACAGTAATATGCTTGACAGCAGGAGAGTAATATGCTTGACAGCAGGAGAGAAATATGCTTGACAGCAGGACAGAAATATGCTTGACAGCAGGAGAGAAATATGCTTGACAGCAGGAGAGAAATATGCTTGACAGCAGGAGAGAAACATGCTTGACGGCAGGAGAGAAATATGCTTGACGGCAGGACAGAAATATGCTTAAAAGCAGGACAAAAATATGCTTGACAGCAGGAGAGACATATGCTTGACAGCAGGACAGAAATATGCTTGACAGCAGGACAGAAATATGCTTGAATGCAGGAGAGAAATATGCTTGACAGCAGGACAGAAATATGCTTGACAGCAGGAGAGAAATATGCTTGACGGCAGGACAGAAATATGCTTGACAGCAGGAGAGAAATATGCTTGACAGCAGGACAGAAATATGCTTAAAAGCAGGACAGAAATATGCTTGACAGCAGGAGAGAAATATGCTTGACAGCAGGAGAGAAATATGCTTGACGGCAGGACAGAAATATGCTTAAAAGCAGGACAGAAATATGCTTGACAGCAGGAGAGAAATATGCTTGACAGCAGGTGAGAAATATGCTTGACAGCAGGAGAGAAATATGCTTGACAGCAGGAGAGAAATATGCTTGACGGCAGGACAGAAATATGCTTAAAAGCAGGACAGAAATATGCTTGACAGCAGGAGAGAAATATGCTTGACAGCAGGAGAGAAATATGCTTGACAGCAGGTGAGAAATATGCTTGACAGCAGGACAGAAATATGGTTGACAGTAGGACAGAAATATGCTTGACAGCAGGAGAAAAATATGCTTAAAATCAAGACAGAAATATGCTTGACAGCAGGACAGAAATATGCTTAATAGCAGGACAGAAATATGCTTAAAAGCAGGACAGAAATATGCTTGACAGCAGGAGAGAAATATGCTTGACAGCAGGAGAGAAATATGCTTGACAGCAGGTGAGAAATATGATTGACAGCAGGACAGAAATATGGTTGACAGCAGGACAGAAATATGCTTGACAGCAGGAGAAAAATATGCTTAAAATCAAGACAGAAATATGCTTGACAGCAGGACAGAAATATGCTTGACGGCAGGACAGAAATATGCTTAATAGCAGGACAGAAATATGCTTAAAAGCAGGACAGAAATATGCTTGACAGCAGGAGAAAAATATGCTTAAAATCAAGACAGAAATATGCTTGACAGCACGACAGAAATATGCTTGACGGCAGGACAGAAATATGCTTAATAGCAGGACAGAAATATGCTTGACGGCAGGACAGAAATATGCTTAAAAGCAGGACAGAAATATGCTTGACGGCAGGACAGAAAAATGCTTGACAGCAGGACAGAAATATGCTCGACGGCAGGACAGAAACATGCTTAAAAGCAGGACAGAAATATGCTTAAAAGCAGGTCAGAAATATGCTTGACAGAGGGAAAGAAATATGCGTGACAGCAAAACGGAGCAATAAGTGTCTCTATCGCTCCAATATGTAACGCATCGCTCCATCCTTCTGTCACACTGCTGCCATTCTAATTATATCCTGTAATTAGAATGGCAAAACACGATAGTGTAATGAACTGGATAAGCAGCAGAATCTTTTTAAAAGCGTGGTGACTATGGCAATTCCCCTCCAAATTATAACATTCGTTATGGCTGGAATTCTGGAGGGAGCTCCCTGTCCTGCAGTGGACATTCGTGGGATGTTATGATATCTTGGGGCCATAGACAAGTGGCTTTCTATAATAGTAAACGTCACTAGAATAGAATGAGATTGACATAGGCTAACTAAATGTTACGTAACAGCTAATGTCAATCCCATACATTTTCCCTCCCGACGCATAATGTCACGTTCGCAAAATGTCACTTTCTCAAAATGTCATGTTCGCAAAATGTCACGTTCGCAGAATGTCACGATCGCAAAATGTCACGTTCGCAAATTGTCACGTTCGCAAAATGTCACGTTTTTTGGGACTTAGAATTTTTGTGAATTATTTTACTATAGATTTGGGAAATAAAAAAATTTTGAGCCTTTTTCTATAGATTTTTTTAGTATCTATAGATTTTGACTTAGAAAAATTTTAAATCAATGTGAAAAAAAAAATCATTATTTTTTTCGCAGAATGTCACGTTCGAACAGTGTCACGATTAAGTGTGAAATTATGCGAACGTCACATTATGCGCCGGGAGGACATTTTCATTCTGTTCTACTAGCGTTTACGATTAAACAGCGTGTAACGGAAAGGTGTGAATCTGCCCATGAAACTGAACAACTTTTTCCATACAAAATGCGCTATCAGCTGATGCCGTTTCTATGAGAGGTCAACATTTTTTTATTGGTCTATAGCCTATGTTCCTTGGGAAAAGTTGTTTAGTTTCATGAGCAGTTTCACACGTTTTAGTATTATCATATGATTATCATACATGTAGAAAGCCAATTGGTACCCAGTAATACAAGTCTTTGACTTACCTTTAAACTTTGCAGTGTATTATCTATAGCAATACTCTTTGGCATGACGTGTGATGTAACATACGTGAAGTCTTTGGGTAAGGTCGCGTCATCTATTTCGTTCACGCAAGGTATCGGAATCTCTTCACGTCCTCTTGATATGTCACTGCAAAAAACAATATTCAAAACCGGTTTTGAAAATCGGTTAAACTGGAATCGTGAATTCTGTATATGTCGCAGGTAGATTGTCAGAGCCGTTAAATTAAAATTTACTTTTTTTACTTTGCCTTTGCCCACATTAGGTTAAGTTCTCCATGTACATTTGTTTTTTTGTTGTTATGTGAGCAATAAAGTGTTCTATCTATCTATCTACTTAGTTAAATTTTAATTTATGTACCTAGACGGATAAACTCACGTTTTATATTTTTCGCAGGCAAATCGTATAGTTCACCGTTTACAATCGGCCGGCAAATTGTATACATTCGGCAAATTGCAAAACGGCGTCGGCACATTGTAAACGGGGTTAGATCACTACTCTTGCATTTTAGGTTAGTTAGTGTAAGCAAACCCAACCTAACCGAAGGTTACCCAACGAACTTTGAACTAGGTAAATTACAATTTAACGGCTCTGAAAGTTTACCTGCGACATATACAACACTAAAAAACCAATAGGAATGTAGGGTAGCCGAAAAAAGCAGTTCCATTACAAAATAATCACGTTGTTGATTAGGTGACCGGCACTTACCTAGACAGCAACTTGCGTCGATGTAGCTTCTCCGAGATAGCTAGCGTCATCTGCATGTTGAGAGAGATGGCAGTATGGCACTGTCCTTTTTCCTCACACACGTCCACTGGAAGCTCGCCTGCTGAGTTTTCTACATCCGTCTGGAAATTATTTATGATGACAAACACATGAATCTTGACTACTAGGGCGCGTTACAAATCGGTGAAATTACCCTGACAGCAGGATAGACGGTAATTAGTACTCGTTTTGGAACCCAGCTTTATCGATGTGCAATATACTAGGCACTTTTTTGAACCTAAAATCCGTTTGCCCAATTATTAGAGAGGTAAAAAGCAACAATTTTTGTTATATATACGACTATCCTAACTACGCACAAAAAAAATCAACTTTGCATACAAAGTAACGTATATGATCAACACATTTTCTAAGGGCAGATGAATTTTTTTTGAGTGTTATTAGCAAAGTCGTAGAACAAATGTTGTTCCTTTTGAACTCGCTAATAAGTGGGCAAACGGATGCCAGGTACAAAAAAATTACCTAGTATAATTGGATACGGTTCCTTTCAAAGTTGTATGTCATTAAACATGTAAGTAATGTCAATTTAAGACTTCATATTTTTTATCACTATAACAGTTAAATATGTATACGTGTGTCATATAAATTAATAATAAATATCATAGGACTATGTAAACAATAAAGTTTTCACTATATTTATTCTGAGGTGAAATTAAAAGAAACTTTGTGTCTGCAGCTTTTGTAAATAAGATGTATTATTATTTAGTACCTGGGCGACCGTGCTATGCTCTGTGTAATTAAAATATCATCGGGTGAGCAAGCTATGCTACTTACTTAACAACATATGGCGCTATAAGTTTCTTAAATGCACTAAAACGCGCAAAAAAAAAAATTATAAAAAAAAACGATGAAAACGAATTTTCCCAGACATGAGACCTATCTAGACCAATTTTTCACCCGCAGAAACCCCTGTATAGTATAATTGCATCCAAATCGTTAGAGCCGTTTTCGAGAAACCGATTACAAATATATTTATTTACAAATATTGCTCGTTTAATAGTATAGGATATTAAGTTAACGTACCCTAGCGCCCCGTGCCAGCAAAATTATGACGCAAGCATAGTGGCCTTGTCTCGCAGCTACATGCCTGTGGAAAAATATATTAATACGACTATTATTATGCACAAGATCTTTACTTACAAGCTTAATAGTCTTTAAGGGCACAGCATGTTAACCTACGTCATCTAGTACACAAAATTTGCAACTTTGTAGCGATAGTAGTGGCCTAGTAGGTCCACAAAACGTTGGTCTGCCAATCCGAAACCTGGCAGGTTTTGTACAGTCGGAGAGAAAAGTGGTTAAATGACAGATTACACGAATGAAATCTGTTCGTAGAAATAGAAGGTACCTATACAAGTAAAAAACAACAGGTCTGCCTTGCATCCTCTTGGCAGTTTCGCTAAGGCAGAGAGGTTTTTTTACTTATATAGGTACCTTCTATTTCTACGAATAGATTTCATTCGTCTAATCTGTCATTTAACCACTTTTCTCTCCAACTGTACAAAACCTGCCAGGTTTCGGATTGGCAGACCAACGTTTTGTGGACCTATTAGGCCACTGCTATCGCTACAAAGTTGGAAATTTCGTGTACTAGATGACGTAGGATAACATGCAGTACCCTTACGGTCTATAAGTAAAACTTTACGCCCACGGACCAGTTTTTGAGCGGGCGAGATGTACCCTAAGCCGACTCTACAGGGTTAAGACTTCACCCCGCGCACACTAGAGCCCTCATCAGAATATAATAATTTTCGTTGAATTGGAAACCAAAACGAAAAATTGAACAACGATAAAGTGTTCTTTGTCAGGATAGCGTTATTTTAAACTATTATAATAAGCTTTATGTTATCATGTTTATTTATAATCCTTTGAACGGAACGCGGTGGCCACCAATTTCCGTTTTAAGGATTTTGAATAAACAAGAGAACATAAAAGTAAATTGTAACAACTTTAATAAACGCTATCCTGACAAAGAACACTTTATCGGTCTTAATTTTTCTCTCCAATTCAAAGAAATTAATTAAATTCTGATAAGGGCTCTAGTGTGCGCGGGGTGCAGTCTTAAGGAACGGTGATCCGAAAACTGAAAGAGCTTGCTCGCTCAGTCAACGAAACTGAACAACTTTCCCAAGGGAACATTTTTGAGAAATAAAAAAAAATTACCTTTCCATACAAACTATTCGATCAGAGTGAGAAATTTGTATGGAGAGGTCAAACATTTTTTTCATTCCCCAAAAATGATTCTTTGGGAAAGTTGTTTAGTTTTGTTGACTGAGCACGCCCTTTCAGTTTTCGGTACACCGTCCCTTACACCCTGTATTATGGGTATCAGGGACTGAAATAGGCAACAGAAACCTAAATGAAAGAAACCTCGAAACTTGGCCCTTAAATAGAGAGCTCGTTGGTGATGAGATGCTGGTGAAAACCAAGTTTCACAGTCTAGCCCACCATCGCAAAGTTGCATGTCTGTCGGTCTTCTACAGGTTGTACTTCGGAGAGTGTGCTCTAGAGCTCCACGAGCTTATTCCACCATCTCCCTTCTACCATCGGGAGTCCAGACGCACAGCAGGATATCACCCATACTTGGTTGATATTCCGCACATTCGCACAAAGCGCTTTGAAACATCTTTTATAATGCGCACGGCTAAAGAGTGGAATTCTCTGCCTGCGTCTGTGTTCCCGAGTTCATATAACCCGAATCTATTCAAGTCGCGAGTGAATAGGCTTCTTCTGGGTAAGCTCGTTCCATCGTCGACCTCATCTCTGTCTTAAGACTAGATCGAGGTCAAGAGTAAGCCCATTTTCAATAAAAAGAAAAAAAAAAGTTAGGGTTAATGTTTATTTTGTTCCGGGTCTTAGCGCAATAATAGTTATTAGGCAAAATAAATTACCTTATAATTCTAAGACCCGGAACAAAACAAACATGATTGAAAAGTGCGAAAGTCTAAAACAAACCTTAGGGCCATTAAGTTATTATAAAAATATAATTTTTTTTCGAACACAAATAACGCAGCAAAATTTTTTTTTCGTAAAATGTCGATTAGAATGTAATATTGTCACAACCTATTTATTCATCATGACATGACATCCCATGAAAACGTCCACTACAGGACAGGGAACTCCCTTCAAAATTCCAGCTTTTGCTGAGACAATGTGGAAGGGAAGTACCATAGCCACCACGCTTGTTAGCGTAACGGCTGCGCTGGCACCATGGACCGCGGTTGTTGGTGACCGCAGAACGTAAGATGACAAGATACACAGAAGAATGCTACTGCCCATCCTTTGGTTAATTAACCCTTAGTCGCCACCTACGACACCCACGGGTAGAAATGGGTTGGTATTAATCTTTGCTGGCACCACACGGGCGACTAACAATAGTCTACTGGAAATCGTATGGACTAAAATCTGTAAAGGTATACTTACAGAGGCGTATCCGTATGTGCGTTGAGCGCATTGACCGTATCGGGAGAGTTGTCTAAAAGGAGTTGCAGTGGTCGGGTGGCGCCGGCCAGAGCGCACCAGTGGATCACCGAGTTGCCTTCCGTGTCCGTCGCTGAGGCATCCGCGCCCGCCGCTAGGAGCAACCTGGATGACACCAAACCATCATCATCCATGGACGTATAAAAAACTGGCCAAGTGCGAGTCGGACTCGCGCACAGAGGGTTACGTTCCACCACATAATCATAATTGTTTTAGTTGAAATTTCAGTAAGTTGATGTGCTAGATTTTTTGAGTCCGACACGCGCTTGACAAAATTTTATTATTTGTTGTTATTTTATAGCTTATTCACTATAAATAATAGGTCTTTACCTATGAAATTGCCGAAATTTTCTTACAGATTAATGAGATCATAATTCCTATAATTCTAATGCAATTTTTTTCATTTGATTTAGGTATATTTGAAAGTTGACTTCAAGGTTATCAATTTACGCATAAAATAAAGTTTTTATTTTTAGATTGATAAATAAAATTAATAAAGAATTTATCTATCTATCTATCTATCTAAAATTAAAGGTTTGAAAATTGTTCGTCTTAAATGTCGTCCGATTTCATCATTAGATTCGTTATATTTTTTTACAGATAATATTTTTCGAAAATTAAATTGAAGCTTCTGTTAGCTTAATGTCTTCCCAATAATGCTTAAAAAATTTTAAAAAAATTGGATTTATTATTCCTAAGAAAAATGCAAAAATGTTAGTACTGAAAATTGAGTTTACCTAAAATTCGCCATACAAAACGGTAATTTCATAGGTAAAGACCTAATATATCAATTTTCAAGTTTGTAAGTGTTCCCGTTTTTAAAATAGAACAAACAAAAATCACCTCAGCGACCATCCAACTTGACCCCTCTCTTATATGAATGTTCTTGAAACGGGAGCTCACCACAATTGGTTACCATTAGTTTTGAGAAAAGTTGTAATATTTAATGATTTCAGACTTTTCCCATTATTTGTACTGTGAGACCTAGCTTCTTGCTAAATTTCATGATTTTAGGTCAATGGGAAGTACCCTGTAGGTTTTGGTTTTTTGCATAAATGTATGGAGATGAGGACATAAACTGCCATATCTTTTGATTATGTCGTTGTAAAAAATTGAAATTTTCAGATCTTGTGTGGTTCATAGATCCTAATATATGGTATTAATTTCAACCTAATATCTTTACCCGTTCGTGAGATAAAGGGTCTTGACAGACAGACGGACAACAAAGTGATCCTATAAGGGTTCCGTTTTTTTCTTTTGAGGTACGGAACCCTAAAAAAGGCGGACGAAGTCTCATTAAACATAACACTGTGTCCTTAGAGTCGGCCAGCCTTACTGTACATACACGGCCGGCACGCACACATTCATATACTAGTCGGCCATGTCATCATCATATCGTGTGGGTTGCAAGGTCAATGACCGACCTCACAAACCCTGGTATCAGAGTTGTTGAGACACCAAAGGCCTCTGACCTGGCTCATTAACGACTACATCAATACATAATAGTCGGGACCAACAGCTTAACGTGCATTCCGAAGTACGAAATCATCTAAATTTTCGGACAATCAGATCATTTTCATCCTGCAATGTACTAACCAAACTGGGAAGGTCGCACAAAGAGATTTTTGTTTGACAGTGTCCCCACCGGGAATCGAACCCAGAACCTCCGGATCGAGAGCCGAGCGCTCTAACCACTACACCACGGAGGCTGTTAGCCAAACCATGAAACAGCTGTTGGGCAGTTTGCATACAGAATGTTTATTTATTATTATTGATTTATAATGTATTCTACAAAAACGTAACTTACAGACTAGCCTAAACGTAAAATTTTAAATACAGGGCAAAAAGGTATACCAACCCTGAAGGCTGTGAATCTGGCCATGCAACTGAACAGCTTCCCCTAAGGAACATAGGTCTATACGACTAATTTTTTTGATTCCCCAAAGAAAATGAATTAGCTTTTTTTTATCTTCTTGATAATCTGCCATCGACCAGTTGGCCATAATCAGATGGTATGGTAGTTTCAGAGGCATGTATGAGGGTAACACTCCACTGAGCATCATCACCTTGTTTTATTTTACTATATTTATTTTAAATTATGTTTCTTTTGTCAAGTTCTAAGATATGGAATCTTTTTAATCTCTTGTGTTTCCGTTTATGTTCAGCAGGTCGCGGGCCAGTTCGTTTATGTGATTTCCCAGTCGGTCTTTGTACTTTTTTGCAAAGTGCTTCACTTCTTCTATGACGGTTGGCATCTCTAAGTATCCCTAAATATCTCTAAGTATCTCTAAATATCCCCAGAGTGGTATCCCATATGTCCATATTGGTTTTATGATACATTTATTTTGAATTGAAAGCGACGATGATCGACCAATTAGCCATTGTAGTCCTCTATATTGTAAGTTTGCTTCATTTAAACCATTTATTTCCACATACTTACAAAATAGGTCTAATTATATAATAGGTAAAATTTATCTTCGCCTTGATATGGTGTGCCCATGTAAGTCTTCTATCCAGGTGCAGACCAAGGTATCTTACACAATCTTGGCTAGGCAGTTGTTCACCTGCCATTGTTAGTGGAGGGCAATCTCCTCTTCGCAGCGTGAATGTGATTTGCACTGATTTGGTTACACTGGATTTAATTCTCCATTTCAGAAGCCATTTATCCACTTTGATAAGGTGAGCTTGTAACTTTTCTGATGCTCTTTCAGGATTCACGTCACTAGCTAGACAAGCACTATCATCCGCATAGGTGGCAGTCAATACGTCAGCACTGCATGGTAAATCAGCAGTGTATATGGAATACAAGACAGGACCAAGCACGGACCCTTGTGGGACTGAAGCTTTGATTTTGTGTATCTTCGATAGCTCTTCTCCAATTTTTACTTGGAATTGTCTTTCTTCTAGGTAAGATTTCATTATCATAAAGAAGGAGTTTGGTAACAGATTTTTCATCTTAAACAGAAGTCCATCATGCCACACCTTGTCAAACGTAAAATTATTGAATTAGCTGATAGCGCATTTTGTATGGGATGTAAATTTTTTTTTTCGAATTTCGACCTATGTTCCTTGAGGAAAGTTATTCAGTTTCATAGGTAGAATGACATCCATCAGGGTTGATTACGAGTATACCCTTTCTGTTACATGCATAATAGTGAAAATATCTCATTAATTTTAAAATGTTCAAAACATAAATAGACCAATCATCCACAAACACACCCAATTGAAGTTGACATATGAGGAGCTCATTCAGCGTTTTGTCGACAGACTGGAGAGTATTGTCCCGCAAAGGTGCGGGCATTAGGCACAAGGATCCCAAACTTATAACCCAGTAGAACATACCAGATTCCGAGTTTCCAAGTACAATGCGACAAGGCTTATAATGAACGCGGATGGGGGCGCTGGCTTGTATGAGGAGTACTGTCAAAAGTGACGTTTCACAAGGTGGCGGTGTTAGTTCCTTTTTTTGCCACGTTCATTATAAGGCTTGTGGCACTGTACGCACGGCAAGAAGAAACAAAAACCAGTGTAAGCCGATGCCGAACCAGCGCTACGCTACAAACGCCCGAAACCAGAGACCCGCTCAAGGTCCACCGACATGCGGTCGTGTGCACAATAAAAACAAGTAAAAAGTAGACTCCTAATCTAGGCTGTGCTGCAGTGGTTTCTTGCCGTTTTATTACACTGCCGTAGCACGATCCGAAACGGTAGTAGACTCGCTCTATTTGCATTGTATTCTAAATAAATATTTTGTAAAGAATCTACATTGAAAATAATAAATCTAAATTCCTGACGTTTCCTAAGAACTAGGCCTTCATCTCTTTCTAGCATACCACTGGCACCTTTGGTAGAAAGAGATGGAGGCACCTCTAGATTTTTTTAAAATGGAAATGTTCCTTCACGTGGGACTTAGGGTTACATATAGTAGACAAAAGCGTTTAGTAGTAGAATCTCCCAAAATGTCACCTGGTTCTAAAACGTCCCATTTCCATAATGTCCCCTTCCCTAAATGTTCCTTTGCCAAAATGTTCTTTTCCAAAATAGTTCCTGTATATGTCAGTTTTTGGTAGCTTTCATGTTTCTCTGTTTGTAAATTATTACAGACAAAAAACAGACACAAATATAAAAGAGGCTCATGGCCTATGGTACAATGCTACTAAGAGCGAGTTCCTAGTATTTAAAGCGGGTAGCAAATGCTATGACATGATTCGGGATGTCATCCTATGCGGAACTCCTCTTAAAAGGGTGGCCAAATTTAAGTACCTTGGGCACTGGGTCTCTGAGTCCTTAGATGACAAAACAGATATAGAGAGAGAGCGTAGGGCGCTAGCTGTGCGTGGAAATACGGGCCAGTAGGTTTGCAAGGTGTTCGAATAATGTGAAGGTTACTTTGTTTAAAGCATACTGCCAGGCCTTCTACACCTGCAGCCTATGGGTCAACTATACACAGAAAGCTCTGAGCTCTCTCAGAGTTCTATACAATAATATATTCAGGATGCTGTTGCGGCTGCCACGTTTTTGCAGCGCATCAGGGATGTTCGCGGAGGCACACGTTGATGGCTTTGCCGCCATAATGCGAAAAAGAACGGCTTCACTGATGCGCAGGGTGCGTGACAGTGGCAACAGTCTCCTGAGTATAGTAGCGGGTATGGTGCAGGGTCCTTTTATTAAACACTGGACCATATTGCATGTGCTTCCAAGACGAAGTACATATTTGTAATATAATTAATATAAGTACTAACATTAGTTGATAAGTTCTTATTATTACTAACATATTATGGATGTTTATCTGAAATAAAATAATTGAATTGAATTGAATAAAAATTAAATCGAATTATTGATTAAGAGGCCTATTACAAAATTTCGTTCAAAAGATGATAAGTGGAAAATCTCACTCGGCGTCTAGATTTTTCGACACTGTTTTGTAGCTGAAACTAAACGATATAAATACTTTTTGTATTTTCAAGTTATTTGATACTATTATTGCGTTTGAAAGGCCAGCGAATCGGATTATGGAGAAATTTGTCAGTTTTAAGTATGTTCAATTAAGGTACTAAAACTAATTGTTTTTAAACAAATGTAGGCGATTTTCATTGTCTTTATACCAAAGTTTAGTATGGTATAAGTTATACGAAATAATAACAAACATCCTTCCATCTATCCATCCATACTTACAAACTTTCGCGTTTATAATGGATATTTCTTTGGTTGAAAAAAAAATAACATATTGTTTTACTAAAAAAATTATATATTCTTAAAACTGAATCTTACATACACTTAAGTATCACACTATAATCTGAAATAAAAATTATTTTCCATGTAATAACAAAGATTTATGGTCCCATAAAAAATACTTCAAGGATAAACAACATAAGCCTTGATTTTGGTCATACATTATTTTATACAAGGTGTAACAATATTTGTAGGCAATATTTTAGCGTTTTACTCCGACCGTAAAACTAAACAAGTTTTCAAAAGGAATGTGTCAAAAAAAAAATCAACTCCATAGAAACTGCACCTGCTGATTGTACATTTTGTAAAGGATCTAAAAAATTTTTTTGGTGTTTTGAGCTATATTCCTTAGAAAAAGATCAGTGTTCAGTTTCATGATCTAACTAAGTAACAGGCTAAAATAGTGCTCACAATTTTTTTTACACCCCATATTACTTCTTATAATTTCTTAACAAATACAAATATTAAAGTAAATTAACAGATATATATTTCCAACAATTAATTAGTGAGACTTTGTGTAAAGTGTGTGGATCCAGGCCTCAGTTGTCCAATCGCATTTACGACGAAGTTGAAGTTGAAATACCAGAAGAGCAGGAAAATTATTGCAAATATTATATCTGATATATGAGTTAAGAGGAAAAATATCTAATTTAGCAGCATAATTTTACAGGTAGCCTGGAGAGGCTTATCATCTGGCCGAATGGAGGGTATTTGGAGCAGAGGATGTATGCCAATGTGATAGGCCGACACTATTAAATAACTTACTGGAGCAACACTACCAGCCAATATTTACTGTACACAAGATCGGGCAGTCTGGACAGGAGTTGTGGAACGAGTAACAACCATCATGTCCCTCAGTCATGAGGTCACGGCCAAGAAGAACAAGAATTTTACAAGTACCTTTGAGAATTCATGAGCTCAGCCCCTCTACCACCAAACTCAACTGGTATTGGTTTGAAGCCAACCACCAAAAGGTGTCAAAATAAATACTTAGAAACGGAATAGCATTCCTGCATCCAGCACATAGTTTTTGCATTTGACACTATGATTGACTTAAAAAGCGGTACTAATCGAGTTCAGCACTAGGGCCTCAGATTTAGAACATTAATGTAATGAGGTTTGCATACATACATAACATCATGCTTTTTTCCTGTCGGGGTTGACAGAGACCACAATCTTCCACCTGCTACAATCTTGACATACTTCCCTCATATATTCTACTTTCATCAACCTTTTCATACACGCTAGTTGGTTTAGAGTACTTTTGACAAGGTTTGCATGTAGTAATAATGATTTCATTAGAGATATTAAGCAGATGAATGAATCATAAACTGCTAATAAACATTTTTAACACATATTGAAGGTTATCATCATACAAGCAGCATAAAATAAGTACATGAGGTTTTTTGTAAAAGGATACGAATAACCACCTTCTCCCATGGTTCCACCATGTACAGTTCAGTGGCCAAAAGATATCTTTGGTACCAAAAACTGATAAAATGTTGAACTTTCTTGGCGACTTCCATTTCTTCAGATAAATCTGTAGTTGTCTAACAAAACAATGCGTTCTCAAATTTCTTCCACGTACATTTGGCTAGTACGATTGTAGTAAGGAAATTGAATTAAATTATTCGAGGAAAATACGAAATTCACACAATTCAGCACTGGGAAATCGAAAAATACTGGAAAATCAACCAACACATCTGACATTGACAGTTGACTGACGTGATAAAAACAGTGTTGCCAGTACTCGACTTTTAAATAGAGCTAAAGACTTCGAAAAAGGATATGTAGTCTCTGGCTCACCTCTGGCTTTTCCGCATGCCCAACAAAAGCAGCTGGCGCTGAGCCTCTTTAGATGAAATAAAAATATATCAATACGCTTTAAACGTAGCTCAACGTTGTCTGTTGACCAATTTCGCAAATACGTGTATTGGATAAATATTGAAACGCCAAAAAATACTGACTGCAATTTTTTCGTTACAATACGAGAAAAAATAAAACATGAAATGATTATAATAGTTGTATGAAAGTGCAAAAAGTATAATAACATAGTTCTCTTTAGTTCAGACCTTGATATCCATATTGTTCTTTATCTTAAAATAGATCTGGCTGTATGTGGTGCTCTATCTATAGATATACAGTCAAATATAATAAATTATTTGTATTACTGATAATCCTACTAATATTATAAACGCGAAAGTTTATAAGTATGTATGGATGTTTGTTGCTCTTTCACGTAAAAACTACTGAATAGATTTTAATGAAACTTTACAATAACATAGCTTATACATTAGAATAACACATAGGCTACAATGTATAAAACTGCGCCGACGAAGTCGCGGGCACCAGCTAGTTATTAAATAAAGCATTCAAAATTGCATAAAATATGTTCAACTGGCAACACTGACACAGTTTGGCACTTGGCCACAGAATTAATAATAGACTTGGCATTTGTTGAGGATGTTGCTAGTACTAAAATATATATTTTAAATTTTCTGGAATGGCTTCTAGAATGCAAAGCAAATATTTGTCAGATGAAGCAGAATCAATTTAAGTCGCGAGTGAATAGCCTTCTTCTGAGCAAGCTCGTTCCATCGTCGACCTCATCTTTGTCCTCAAGGCTAGATCGAGGTCAGCAAATACACAGTAAAAAAAAAGAAAAATGACTTCATTATTTTTTTAAATCGTTTCTAAATTTATTTTATTTTAATCGTAATTTTTTTTACTTTCGTCAATCTCACTAATATTATTGTCTAGGCTTCACCTAATAGTAACATTTAATTACATCAAAATTACTGTTTGCCTTCTTACTTGAGTCAGGCGTTATGTATATCGTTCCCTTTTGACTCGACTATTTTAATAATCTGTGGTAACAACCAAGCCTTAAGCATCTCCTAAAGAATTTATTTAAATAAAATAGTTTTACAAGATTTTGAAGATTGTTTTCTTCACATTTATGTCCCTGAAAGACAATTATAAATGCGAAAGTATGGAATGGAATGGAAACGAAATGGGATACCTACATCGACAAGCTGTGTGGTAGACTGGGGCAAGCTTGCTTCGCTCTGCGAAGTGTCAGCCAAAGAATTCTGTGATAAGTTTAAGATATTGACAGTGCCTTGCCTATTTATTTTTCAAATAGCGGTATTCGTTCACAATCACTCTGCTCTTTTTCCTAAAAGAGGAGAAGACCGCCCTCACAATCTGAGGTTCAAAAACAGACTCTTACCAACTCCACACACAATGAGCAAATCAGAAAGATCCGTGTTTGTAATAGGGCCTACAGTATATAATCGGATTCCGGAAAGTGTAAGAAGTGCATCCTCCACCATGTCCTTTAAAAATAAATTAAAAGTAATGGCTCCTAGCCAACAGGTTTTATAGCCTACTAGCTGTTGCCCGCGGCTTCGCTCGCGTGGATTTCGTATTTATGTTGTTACCGGTTTTCCGAAGCAATGAGATATTTTCCCGTCATTTCAAAATAAAATAGCAGCAGTATCCTAACAAATGTAAAGAGAGAGATGAGAGACACCTTTATGTAATATTTCAAAAAAGAGCCAATTCGCAGAAGTAATTGAGAAAAACTAAAACCCTCTCCCTCTCTCTCCCTCTCCCCCCTTCCTCTCCCCCTCCCTCTGTCTCTCCCCCTCCCCCTCCCTCTGTCTCTCCCCCTCCCCCTCCCTCTCCCCCCCTCCCCCTTTTCATCACCCCCTCCCCCTCCCTCACTCCCTCCCTCTCCCCCTTCCCCTCCTTCTCCCTCTACCTCTCTACTTCTCTACGTCTCTACTTCTCTACATCTACCTCTCTACATCTCTACCTCTCAACCTCTCTACCTCTATCTCTCTACCTCTCTACCTATCTACCTCTCTACCTCTCTACCTCTCTACCCCTCTACCTCTCTACCTCTCTACCCCTCTACCTCTCTACCTCTCTACCTCTCTACCTCTCTACCTCTCTACCTCTCTACCTCTCTACCTCTCTACCTCTCTACCTCTCTTTCTCTCTACCTCTCCACCTCTCTACCTCTCTACCTCTAAACCTCTCTACCTGTTCCTATCCCTGCCCCTATCCCTACCCCTTACGCCAATTTAACCGCTATCCCTAACATAGAAATGACACCCATATTTATTTTTAGACATTTTCAAACCTATCGCACACCAACCCCATCCCCAGGGGGCGATGGTATTTCACGTCCACCACGTTGGATTTCAAAGTTGTTGTAGCTTTCGTAATCAGCGACCCGATAAACCATACAAACGACACCCATATTGGTTTTTAGACATTTCAAACCTATCGCACCCCAACTCTATCCCCAGGGGGATGATGGTATTTCACGTCCACCACGTTGGATTTCAAAATTGTTGTAGTTTTCGTAATCAGCGACCCAATAAACCATACAAACGACACCCATATTGATTTTTTTAACATTTCAAACCTATCGCACCCCACCTCCATCCCCAGGGGGATGATGGTATTTCACGTCCACCACGTTTGATTTCAAAATTGTTGTAGTTTTCGTAATCAGCGACCCGATAAACCATACAAACGACACCCACATTGATTTTTAGACATTTCAAACCTATCGCACCCCACCTCCATCCCCAGGGGGATGATGGTATTTCACGTCCACCACGTTTGATTTCAAAATTGTTGTAGTTTTCGTAATCAGCGACCCGATAAACCATACAAACGATACCTATATTGGTTTTTAGACTTTTTCACCCCATTTCCCTTTTTTAGGGGTTGAATTTGGGGTGGAATTTCAATAACAGTGATGAACGTTGCATAGAATTACATCATTAATGCCTAAATAATAAATTATGTGGATTTTACTTTAAAAATAAAGAATTTTCAACTTCATCCCCCTTTTCACCCTTAAGGGTGTCGAATTTTCAAAAACCCTGAGACATGTAATCATTAATTTTTAGTCGTCAGCCTAAATACAAATTTTGAAGATCCTAACTTCAAAACTGACGGACTTTCATACAAACTTTCATCCCCTATTTTACCCCCTTAGGGGTGGAATTTTGAAAAACCCTTTCTTAGTGCACCCCTAGGCCTCATAAGGAACCTACATGCCAAATTTGGAATCTCTAGACCCAGTGGTTTGGGCTGTGCGTTGATATGTCAGTCAGTCAGTCAGTCAGTCACCTTCTTCTTTTATATATATAGATTAGAGTTTATGGGTCTACCCTTAAATAATTAATTTATTATTTTGTCATATTAATTTAATATGTAAAAATGTTTAATTGTTTATATTTTGTATTGTATACGTACGAGTAAGTATACAATTTAATACTTGACGTGTAACGCTCGTTATGAATAAATAATCTGAATATGGATGTTTGTTTATTCCACGCCTAAACGGCTGAACTGATTTCGATGAAAGGAAAATGCCCAAGTGACTATGGGACTTAGTATCGGTCAAAAATCGGTATAAACCTTGTTGTGTCACAATGCTTTATGGTTTAATTTAAAGTTAGCTCTACGGACTTCATAAAATAATTAGGCATTTGATTGTAGTTCTCCGGGTTTCATAGTAATTAGCCCAGGTATTTAGTCTTGAATTCCAATTCTTGAATTAGAGATTTCATACCCCGCGTTCCAAATTACGTTAATAGTGTACTTTAGAGCACTGTGAACGCGCTTAGAGCGTCTGCCACATGAAGCGTATAGGCTGCCGTTCGTGTTTATATGAACACCGCAACGTGACGCGTATAATACATCGCGACTCTCTACACGCGGCAGAGGGCCTTAAATGAGTAAACATCAGGCGAACTAAATAGCTGTTTGTTTGTAGCGGGTAAAAACAGGATTTTAAAATTCGAACATGAATTTAGGTCCACCATAGGAACCATACAATATTTTAGGTCAACCATAGAGGTCGGACAAAAATATTGTATGAAAAATGATACTGGCCGGTTGTATTTTTAATATTATTATGAATTTAAAAAAAAGAAATACTCTCGAAATGTAAACAAGACTACCAACCAAAGAGGTTCTGTTCCTAATTGATACAAAATGGAGGACGACCGTCGGCGACTGTCATCGGCGTTTGTTGTCTCACCTTGTAGCTGGTTTGTAAGTTTCTTTACTGCTTGATATACTGTTATCAACTCTGGCGGTACTTGACGTGCGCTTGACTGTACATAAAGGCGCGGAAGTTTACAATTTGGGACGCGAGGTGATCCGAGGTGACTTTGTCACTGACATTACTGCTGACAAGTGTAGTATTGCCAGGCAAGTCTTACCTGAAATGTATAAAAATGTCCCCCTTTTGTGGGTACGATAACCTTGTGAGTGAGGAAAGAGCTGATAACTTCGCAAATGGGTACGCAGGAACCTGCTGTGCCTAATCTATCAACTGTTGATACCCTTCTACAGGCATGAGTATTAAAGATATATTTTTTTTGTACAAAAAACGTACCTTTTTTTACGGTTCAGGTAAGTTTGACGTAGCAGGCAACTCTGAAAAGGGGCATCGGAAATACGAAAATCATAAAAAAATCTAATATATTTTTACTTTTTTACCCGGAGAAGTGGACAATTCCTATTAATATATAAAGTTATCTTTAATATAAACAAGAATTACTGATGTCATAGACTTGTGACACAACTTCGATTTGAACAATTTTGAATAATTTTGCGATACCAGTCATGGGCATTCTCCTTTGTTAGGTAGATAGATCAAGCACTGGCACAAGCACTAACACAGTTTATCCCGAAAAATGTATGGTTCCTGTAGGAGACACTAGAATGACACAAAGACTATATAACGCGAGCGAAGCCGCGGGTAAAAGCTGGTTTAAAATTGTTCTTTCTTAGATGCAAACAGAATTTTATTTTATTTGTGAACCAGTAAAATCGCGGACTCTTTCCAAAGAACTTTTGTTAAAATCCGTACCCACTTCCCAATAGGGAACATGCATAAGTTCTTTTAGTCGCATTTATTAACAAAATACGAAAATACCGTAGTAGAGATGACAAAAAGTGAAATTTACCGCCATTTAAAACTACAAATTAGACAGAGAGATCCGACATGAATAGTGACGTCACAATGCACTACGGCCATATAAACTCCATATTAATGCTAGAAAAAGACAGAAACAGATCTTCGATGGCTTATATCTTTTTTAATATTATAGTTATTCGAAAAATAGTTTACAAGACTGTTTATTACATGAATGAGAATATATTTTTTTAAATAAAAAAAATTCGTGCATGTACTGTATATATTGTACTGGATCCCCCGATGTGGACTGACAATCCCCTACTAAAATCGTAATTTGGAACAACGGCATAGAACTCACTGGAACTAGAAGACGCTGACAAATAATTTGGCGAGTTATTATGGTCTACCGAGATACTACAACAAAATATACTAATATATAAGCCTACCAATAGCGAACTTACCCTATTGCGTCTAACAATAGAGAGAGGCGCTCCCTCCTGTTCGTTGTATGACTGAACCACCTTACCCACGCGAAGTCGATGCAAGGCCCTCTATGGGCAAATACATCCAAACCCAGAAGCCAGCCATTGGTGAGTGGGTGATTCTATATCATATCACTAATAGATTGTACAAAAATATAAAAAAAATACTTTATTTTGAATATTTATGTATTTATTTTTTATTTTGGGTATTAATGAAATTTGATTTTCCTTCGAATTACATGACAGTAATTAATTAAAGTGGATGTACTTGCTTATAACAAAAATCATCTATGTCTGCATCAACAGCTGATCATAGAGGTCATTGAACCATCCAGGCGCTGCACTTCTTCTTGAGCTAAAACTATTTTTTTTAAGAAAACTATTTTTTTAATATTTTTTGTAAAATCTGTCAGTGATGAAGAATTACCCCTTAAAAAAGATGCCTTAGAAGGGTCATCTTACTTTTCTTTACACCCTGTATAATGGAGGGTGGATTTTTATCATGAGACACCAACACGAAAATGGTCCCAAGAGAACTATCAATAATTTTTTGTGTTGTGAATGTTGTGATCCCCATTTACAGAATAAAAAAAAATAACCAATAAATAAAATATGCCAATCGATCCTGTTTCTGATAATGACCAAAGACTTCTATGGGACCAACCCAGATTGGAGTAAGGTAATATCTGTTTATAATAAATCACGTATGTCTATTATCCTAGACAATTTTGAGAATGTAAAAACGTTGACCAAAGCTAGTAGATCCAGCCAATTGCGTAACACAGACTATCTACTTACATACAACTTACCGAGGTGTCATAATGTCTACGGTATGAGAACGTGGAAATACCTACTACCTGAAATTTTAAATAATATCTCATGTGATTTACATGACGAAATGCTTGTGAATGCAAAATAATATAAAAAATGTTTAAGAGATCACTTCCTGCGTGAATGATCGGTCACAGTACCTATTATAATTTATGTTAGTGAGTGAGTAAGCAACCACTCATCTCTTAGATAAACCCTGACAGGTTTTTTAGAGGTGTGATTAAAAACTTCCTATGTTTTTTGTTAAATGGTTTTGAACAATAAATAAAAAAAAAATGCACCGCACGTCGTCGTTAGAAACTTTTTCAACTCTATTACCACGCCATAAGGTCCAAAAGTGTTTCTACTGACGTGCTGTTGAGTGTACTAAAAAGTCAGAAATTGAACCTTAAATTTTACACAATTTTATTGTAACGGTTAAGGTGCTGTTTCATTTAAAAAATCTACCCAGCATGGTCACTAACCTGACGGTATGCGGATGCTGGTTCTCGGCAGCCCACACTAAGGGAGTCCACCCCCCCTGGTCCCGCTGGTCCACTAAAGTAGCCGGGTTGCTCAGTAGGGCTTCGCAGACGGCAGCGCCGCCGTATTGGGCCGCCATGTGTAGGGCTGTCATTCCGTCAGGACCCTAGACACAAATAATAGATTGCATAACAAGGCAGCAAAATTATATTTTTTACGGTTTGAAGAGTAAGGGAGCCAGTGATATTACCGGCACATAAGGCATACCATCTTAGATCTCTTTCAGGTTGGGCAGCGCCAAATAAGACCAGTGAATAAGACAGTAGGTGACCACTTACCACAAGGATGTTTGAGTAGCAGCACTTCCTGCTAAGGATGGACCCATAAGCGTATCCCTTTCCTGCGAGGAACCTCCATACTAAAATGTATGGATTTTTATGAAATCCTAAAAACGTAAAATTTTCATCTTTCTCTCTAAGAAATATGTGACATGAGACAATAAATGTTACTACCACACTTTTTCTGGTGAAAACACTTACCATTTAGGAAAAAACGGTGTTAAAAATCACGCATAAAATGGCTATAACGGATTATTTACGCTTCCGTTCTTAGTATTAATGATCAGTTCACAAGTAAAAAAAGATATGTTATCACTTTCGCAAACAAAGTTTATAATAAAACATTACATTTTTAAAGATTTCATGATTTTTGTAAAACTTAACTGAGTTTTTTGACCGACTAGTATAGGCGACTGGGATACGCTTTACACTTCACTAGCTCAAAGAGATTATGTACATGATGGACTCTATAGTTTTTTACTCTGAGACTTACCACTTGCAGTCATACACCTGCTTCTTTGATCAATTGTCACATAAAAAAAAAGTTATCAATAGTTACTACTTACAGGCAAATTGACGTCACAGCCAGCTGCAATCAGGTATCTGATGACTTTCATGAGATCCTTATCATCAGGTTTGCTCTCCACACTCTTACGGTCTTCCTTATCTTCTCCCTCTGACTCTTTCACTTCTTCTTCTTTCGGCTCTACTTCTGCATCTTCTGCCTCTTTCTCGATGCTGGATTTCTTCTTGGGGCTTTTTATTTCAGTTTTGTCTAATAATGCTGCAATAATAAATTTAGCTTTAATTCCTTATGTAAAATCATAAACTCAATGAAGCTACATTCTTAAAATTTATAGCAGGAAAAACGTTTGGATCGGAGGAATTTTTTTAAAGGCATATAGAGGTAGCAGTGCTCCGAGCAAACGTCTAGGAAAGTACCACAGCTTTTCTATTGTAAACAAGTTTAAATTACGTGATTTTATACAAATTTGAGAATTTTATAAAAGTTTGGCAGTTTCGCCTACACTATTACTGCTTTGACAACATTTTGACGATTACCAGGAAATCGGATTCAGATTACCCGTGATCATTGTGCTTGCAACAGCGCCGCAATATAGGGAGCTCGCAAAAATCCCAAGTTAAGGTTGAGGGAAATACCGTTATCAAAATAATGCTGGATTATAGTTTATCTTCGTTGACTTGTTTACATTTAAATTATGTTTTTATTGAATGAATGTATGAATAACCGTTTATTATGGATGCAGTACTTACACTACTAACACTTTCTTATACGTATATAAGTATTACAATAAATATTGAATAAAAAAGAAAAACTTTTATTTGTGTACCACACCCATAGTAGGCCCTAACTCAGCATTATGCTAAGACCCGACTGACGAACCTTAGCGCTGTTTTTCAGTTAGTACCTAAGTGCGCGTGAGCGCCGACGCGACGTGGAGAAACCCTCAAAGTACCTATACAAACGGCCATTAATAAAATATATATATATATGACAAACATTATGAAAAGGAACTCATTTTAATTTGTGATCGCCAATAGTGACTTGTTATTTCTATTTCCTTACCTAATATAGCGACCATGAGCGGAGTCTTCCCCCCGGCGGTACAGTTGAGGTCGGCGCCCGCAGTGTGCAACAGATGTACCGCGGACAGGTGGCCGCGCCTGCAAGCTGCGTGGACCACGGTACCGCCGCCCACTGACGGCAGCGGGATGTTCAGACCTGCGCCCGATACTGGGGACATATTCGGGAGTCAATTCGATACGAAACAAATATACCTACTTTATAATAAACACAAAAACCTAAGGACAGAAATTATAAAGCATTGAAGTTTTCTCTTAAGGGGCTACCTCCGGTCCACTAGCGCCCCCATCAGTTAAAAAAATATTACCCGCTGAATACGAAACTTATCAAAAATCCAAAAAGACAGATTGAAGTAAAGGTACATTTGTTTATTTAGAAACTATTTACTCTGTTTAATAAAGTTCACTGTAGTTACAGATACAAAAACTGCTAAAAGTGGCCGTTTTTCGCACTTTTTGTATCTGTAACTGCAGTGTATTATATTTTTCAGAATTGATAGGTTCTGAATAAACTAGGATACCTTTACTTCAACCTGTCTTTCCGGATTTTCGATAAGTTTTGTATTTAGTGAGTAATATTTTTTTAAACTGATGGGGGCGCTAGTGGACGGGAGGTAGCCTCTTAAACAGTCAAAACCACTATATAATACTTTTCTCATTAGTATTTTAAGAAAGCATAATTACTGATCTTAAAAAAAAACATGACTGTTATATTAAATTTTAAAAATCTGCTGCAAGTCAAAGGTCGGAAGCTCAAAGACAGAGATTAGAAGTCAAGTCATTGTCTAGAGGACTCATTGAGAACACAGAGGTCAAGAAACAGCGGCCAAAAGAAAGAGTTACACTATATACTTACTGATCTTGGGTATAAGACAGTTCAAGTTCTCGCCAGCTATTATAGTATCAAAAATAAATAGTAGCACTATCATACAGAACGGACAGTCTCCGCCTCCCTTGCAACCCACCCCGCACCCCCGCGTGCACCCGCCAAGAGATTATTTGGTGCTTCTGAGGGAATTTCCAATTACAAATTAGAGCTCGATGTATGTCGTGTCCGGGGTTTAATAGCATTCTATAGCGCCTTTGCAGCATCAGTAAGGTCTTCCTCCATGTCAGATTTATAAAAAGGGGACAGAGGTCAGAAGAGAGAGGTCAGTTGACAGAGGCCAGAAAGCAGAGGTCATAAGACAGAGGTCGAAACATAGAGGTCAGAACGTAGAGGACAGAAGAGAGAGGTCGAAAGATAGGGAGGGAGGTTAGAAGAAAAGGTCAATAAGCAAAGGTCAGATGACAGAGGTCAGATGGCAGAGGTCAGAAGACGGATTTCAGAAGACAGAGGTCAGACCACAGAGTTCAGAAGACAGAGGTCAAAAAACAGACGTCAGGAGACAGAGGTCAGATGACCGAGGTCAGATAGCAGAGGTCAGAAGACAGCGGTCAAAAGACGGATTCAGAAGACAGAGGTCCGACTACAGAGATCTGAAGACAGAGGTCAGAGAAAAGACGTCAGGAGACAGAGATCAGATTGTAGTGCGTATATTATTGTATACAATATGCATATTGACGTGTAAATATTTACGAATAAATGAGTATGAGTGTGAGCATGACAGATGTCAGAAGACAGAAGACGGATTTAAGAAGACAGAGGTCAGACCACAGAGATCAGAAAACAGAGGTCAGAGAACAAACGAACAGATCAGAAGACAAAGGTCAGGAGAAATAGGTCAGAGTATACTCACTGATCTTGGGTATGAGACAGTCCAGGTCCTCGCCAGCCATTATAGCTTCCTGGAGCGCCTCTGCAGCATCAGTAGGGTCCTCCTCCATGTCAGGTTTCTCGCACAAGCGCTTCAGGTCTATGGGTTCTGGTGGCAGCAAGTCCTCAGGGATAACAGGACCCTGATCGAATTGTGACGGGTTGGCGGTTGAGAAGCCGAGATATGCTGGAGTGCTGCAGACAAAGAAAAATACAGCGTAAGTAAGTGATAAAGAGATGAGATTATTTTTACAAATAAAATATTACAAACTATGCAATAGTAAAGGTATAAAATTAAATTATGATTCCCCTTTTTTTTCTATGTTCATTTATTTATATGTTTTTATTTTTATCCAGATTATGCTAATTGACCGTCCATTTATCTGGTCATTGTAGTGCCGTGTATTCTCCAACTTCGACACTGGCAAAATTGTCCATGTTGACAGAAGCCATATTACAAATATTTGATTTGATTTGATTGACAACATAAAGTACAAAACTACAATGCTCCCTCTGAATAGGCAGGAATATCCACTTATAACTTTACAACATGTTTACAACCTTGGATTTACAACATTCTTCTTGGCAGGTGTCCCGGTTTACTCCGTGGCATAATACTGCCTCCGCCGTCGACACAGAACTCAACAAAACGGTGGGGTGGGTATCCAGTACCATAAAATCTACCCTGATTGCCAGGCTTCCAGTGCTCTGCAACACTGCAACATTGCGTTTTCATACCTCCCTAGAAAGCAAGGTCTTCTGACGGAAAGTATAAAAATTGTTGCTTTACCAAGCCTACCCGTTCATGAAGAGTCCCTAAAAAGTCAGCTATAGAGGCTCAAAATGCGCTAGACACCTCATGCTTTCGAAAATGAGCTCAGACAAGAGTGTAAGAGTGGGAAACCAGAAGTGAGTGTCAACTTTGGTGGTTTCGCCGGGTACAAAGTTGGACGGCTTTAATCTTCCAAGACTTCTATTATGCGTTGAAGACAATCCGCACCGGACACGGTCGCTGCGTGCAGTATACCGCGCAGGATAAGTTTGGCTCTGACGGTTATTTTCTGCGCATGGGTGACAGGCGGAGAGCCAATGAACGATTCTCGCACCTCCCCCCACATGCCGCGCTTTGAGTTCTGCGAATTAACGGTCATAGCTAGAGGTATTTTGTACAGGCGGAGAGCCAATGAACGATTCTCGCACCTCCCCACACATGCCGCGCTTTGAGTTCTGCGAATTAACGGTCATAGCTAGAGTTATTTTGTACGAAGAATACCGACACCGATGTGGCTGGACCAGCTCGCCCGCCTGTGATTGCGGCAGTGCATCACCTGGTCTCTGAGTGTCCCCTTCGGAAGTATCCAGGGAATCTGCATAATTTTATCATCCTTACAAGCAACGCAACCGACTCGTCGAGAAATTTAGATTTTTTTTTAGTTTATTAAGGAACAAACAGTCTTTAAAAAACATTTAAAATTGATACTAGAACTAAACAGACCTAGAGTCCCCTTAATTACAATAAAACAAACAAAGTAAATGTAATGAGCACTCAAAACGAAACGCCAAAAATTGGAAGCGTGATCAATAAGTTAGAAATAACAATAACAGTTACCTCGATATCACCAAACGTCAAACTAAACTGAACAGTTTTCCTGCTAACCGTGATTTATAATGTGACAAGGAAAGGAAAAATATATCGATATCCGTAACATTAGTATTATAATTGCGCATAGCACGAGAGAAGAAAGAGGTCATAGCATAGTTTGTTTTGCAGAATCTAACATGAAAGGCAGAATCTAACGTGAGAGGGTACTATATGGAATTCTAAGACACACTTTTCTAATAAGAAACTGGAAACAATATCACCATTTATTATTTTAAACAAGAATACTGAGTCTAAATAGACTCTTCGACTTTCTAAAGATGCAAACTGATAACGTTTAGCGGCAACTTCATAATTCGTGAAATAGTTTCCAGTTCGATAATCTAAAGATTTTAGAAATTTATTTTGTATTTTCTCAATACGGCTTACGTGTATAGCATATTGTGGGTTCCATATGATACTTGCGAACTCAAGGTGACTACGAACAAATGAATAATATTTTTAAAAGGCCGAGATAGTCGAAGTATTAGACCAAGTTGCTTGAAAGCTTTGTCAACGATGTTATTTATGTGTAAATTATAATGTAATTTATGGTCTAACGTAACTCCTAGGTCTCAAATTTCACTCACTCTTTTTAAAGCGACTCCAGACAAAGTGTAACGATGATAAATTACATTATGTTTACGAGAGAAGGTAATTGTGTTACATTTGTCCTTATTAATATGTAAGTGATTTCTCTCACAGTATCTATAAAAGGCATCTATATCATCTTGCAACGAATGACAATCATATTGAGATTTAATAACTTTATAGATTTTGGTGTCATCCGCATAGAGTAAGATGGGAGGAGTTACTGAATATTTTACCTACATCATTGATATAAAGCGTGAACAGAAAAGGGCCCAAATGGGAACCTTGAGGAACTTCCGAGGGTATTGTTAGGAACCTCGAGGTAAAACCTTTAAGTGAGACAGCCTGACTTCTGTTACTTATGTATGATGTGACCCACCTCAGGAGGTCGCCGTGTATACCTTTCGTAGCTTATTTAAAAGTATATTATGATTGATTTCGTCAAATGCTTTCGAAAAATTATGCTTAAACTTTTGCCACATGAGTAAATAAAGAGTAATCCCGTCATATAGGCACCCTACTTAGCTTTACGTTATACTGTGACCACACTTACCACTGCTCTCTCTGATCGGGCAGGAATATCCTCTTGTTACTGCAATGCATGTCCAGCTTGACTTTCCAGCAGTCCTTGTTGGCAGGTATCCACTGGTAGGAGTGAACCCCGCAGTGTGGACACCCTGGTTTCGCTTTGCCAGCGTTGTATGGGAGGCCACATTCTAGGTGGAAGAAGTGGCCCAATGAACATTGGAAGAAGATGCCCTGGGGAGAACAAGAAAAACGAAATTGACAAAAGAAACTGGCGCCAAGAACGTCGACTTTTGTTTGATAGACTGAATTCAAAATATTTGATAATTTGGTAATAAACGACTCACTTATAATAGAGTTTACGAAAGAGTCAGGTATTTTGTGAACAAACATTTTTCAGATTTATCTTAAAATACACAAGGTACAGGTTTGTAACCATAATAATCACATTAGACCGCCTTTTGCCCACTTATTGTAAAACCGTAGTTTTTAATTTTTATTCCTGAATGTGTGAAATAAAGAGTTATTCATTCATTCATTCATTAATCACACAGAAAAACCCTGACTCTATCGTTTTACTTCCAGAAAGCCAGAAATATCTACATTTTTAAAACATATCAGATTAATTTGAGGTTATGATTTTGTTCCCGAAACACCTGATTCTTTCGTGAATTCCGATAGATAAAATAACTTCAAAAACTAAAACCCGACTACAGAAAAATATGAAACTGGTATTTAAAAAATATTCATAGTGATGCTGAATTAATTTACATTATAATATGTTGCCAATTTCAATTAAATTTTCTATACATTTCTCTCAGATTATTCCCTTTTTTTTGTTTTAAATTTGTATTTATAAAGACTATCTAATGCTTCTTTATAAAATATTATTATAAGTCCCTCGGGTAGGCTTGTCTCCATATCTATAATAGCCGTGTTTTGTGGTGGAATAAGGTAGGCCCGACTAGCTATTTGAGTCACTATAGTACAGAATGAGGTACGAGTAGGACTCACTTGAGTACAGAACAGGCCACAAGCCGGACAGCACATGTGATTCCTCAGCTGCTGCAGGTGTTGTCTGCACGTTAGGATGTACGGCGCCCGCGGACCCGATCTTAGTAGCGGCGAGTATGAACCGTCCGCCTCTTTGTAAGCGCCGTGTGAACACCCTACTCGGACGCCATCGACTAGCTCGATCGCTTGGCAGAATACTGGCTCTGTGGAGATAAAATAATAAATAAACACTCGTGGCCAAGTTGAAGCGCTCGTAGCCAAGTTGAAGCGCTCGTGGCAGAGTTGAAGCGCTCGTGGCCAAGTTGAAGCGCTCGTGGCAGAGTTGAAGCGCTCGTAGCCAAGTTGAAGCGCTCGTGGCAGAGTTAAAGCGCTCGTGGCCAAGTTGAAGCGCTCGTGGCCAAGTTGAAGCGCTCGTAGCCAAGTTGAAGCACTCGTGGCAGAGGTGAAGCGCTCGTGGCCAAGTTGAAGCGCTCGTGACCAAGTTGAAGCGCTCGTGGTCAAGTTGAAGCGCTCGTGGCAGAGTTGAAGCGCTCGTGACCAAGTTGAAGCGCTCGTGGCCTAGTTGAAGCGCTCGTAGCCAAGTTGAAGCGCTCGTGGCAGAGTTGAAGCGCTCTTGGCCAAGTTGAAGCGCTCGTAGCCAAGTTGGAGCGCTCGTGGCAGAATTGAAGCACTCGTAGCCAAGTTGAAGCGCTCGTGGCAGAGTTGAAGCGCTCGTGACCAAGTTGAAGCGCTCGTGACCAAGTTGAAGCGCTCGTGGCCAAGTTGAAACGCTCGTAGCCTAGTTGAAGCGCTCGTGGCCAAGTTGAAGCGCTCGTGGCAGAGTTGAAGCGCTCGTAGCCAAGTTGAAGCGCTCGTGGCAGAGTTGAAGCGCTCGTGGCCAAGTTGAAGCGCTCGTAGCCTAGTTGAAGCGCTCGTGGCAGAGTTGAAGCGCTCTTGGCCAAGTTGAAGCGCTCGTAGCCAAGTTGAAGCGCTCGTGGCAGAGTTGAAGCGCTCGTAGCCAAGTTGAAGCGCTCGTGGCAGAGTTGAAGCGCTCGTGGCCAAGTTGAAGCGCTCGTGACCAAGTTGAAGCGCTCGTGGCCAAGTTAAAGCGTTCGTAGCCTAGTTGAAGCGCTCGTGGCAGAGTTGAAGCGCTCTTGGCCATGTTGAAGCGCTCGTGGCCGAGTTGAAGCGCTCGCACAGCAATACGTGGCGACTATAGCAGAGTCATTCGAAGACACGCCACCTCAGAACCCCGCTCACTATAAGGTTTCTCCTATAACTTACCAGTGAGTTATATGGTGTCATCTTATTAGCACCTTATGTTTCCTCAGCTGCGGCGTGTTGTCTGCACGTTACATCTTATTACCAGTGAGTTATAAGGTGTCATCCTGTAACTTACTAATGAGTTCAAGCGCGCCGCGTGAACATTGCTGCCCTCTTCACAGCAACACGTGGCGACTATAGCTGAGTCATCCGTGGGATACGCCGCCTCAGAACCTTGCTCACTAAAAGGTGCCTCCTATAGCTTACCAGTGAATTATATGGTGTCATCTTGTAACTTACCAGTGAGTTCAGAGCGCGCCGGGTGTACATTGCTGCCCTCTTCACAGCAACACGTGGCGACTATAGCAGAGTCATCCGGGGGACACGCCGCCTCAGAACCCTGGTCTCCGGGTGCCGGCTCACTATAAGTTATCATCTTATTAGACACGCTAAAAATATCTATATCCAAACAAAAGTTAGACTCAAGTATCGTCGCAAGAACTACCGTCTTCTTGAAAATACATTCATACTAAAATACTCAAATTATGTCTACCAGGTATGAAAAGCCTTGTTTTTAGGGTTCCGTACCTCAAAATAAAAAAACGGAACCCTTATAGGATCACTTTGTTGTCCGTCTGTCTGTCTGTCTGTCAAGACCCTTTTTCTCACGAAGAAGAGGTATCAGACTGAAATTGATAACGAATATTAAGGTCCATAAACCACACAAGATCTGAAAACTTCAATTTTTTACAACGACGCAATCAAAAGATATGGCTTTTTATGTCCTCATCTCCATACATTTATGCAAAAAATCAAAACCTACAGGGTACTTCCCGTTGACCTAAAATTATGAAATTTGGCAAGAAGCTAGATCTTACAGTACAAATAAAGGGAAAAGTCTAAAATCATTAAATATTAAAAACTTTTTACAACTAATAGTAATTAATTAAGGTGAGCTCCCGTTTCAAGAACTTTTCTATAAAAGAGGGGTCAAGTTGGATGGTCGCAGATTTTATAAAATCAAAGAGCAAAAGCTTTTAGTATATCATATGGTAGATAGGTACGGAACCCTTAGGGCGCGAGTCCGACTCGCACTTAGCCGGTTTTTTTTTCTTTCTTTATATCACAAGTGGGCAAACGTGCAGGTGGGCCATCTGGTGATAATTGGTCACCACCGCCCAAAACTCTCAGATCTTATTAGTGAAATAATTGGCACTAATAAGACAGCAAAGCGCGTTATCAACCCTGAGAACTAAGGTGGTATGTCTCATGTGCTTGTAATTTCACTGGCTCCCTTACCCTTCAAACCGAAACACAGCAGTGCGCACTGCTGCTTTACGGCAGAAAAAGGCGAGGGGGTAGGGGGGGGGGGGGCAAAAGCCCTACGACCATCGAAAAGTTAATAATAAATAGTTAAATCGAAAACAACTAAACATTCGAAGGTAAGTAGTATTCTGTGCTATATTTTTATGTTGGAACCGCTGAACAGATTTTGATGTAATTTAGTGCAGAGACAGTTTGATGTACCCTGGGACCCAAACGAATGAAGTCGCGGGCAACAGCAATATTTAAGTGCTTACCCAATCTCCTCTCCATCAACATCTGGAGTGACTGTAGATCTATGTTTCTTATTGGCTTCATATCTGTAAGTACAAGATGTATTTAATAAAAAAAAATTAAGTCTGTTTATTTATTATTACAAAATTTAAAATAAAATACAAATTACAGTCAATCTATCTATAAGTTATAATATTCATATAACCCGAATCTATTCAAGTCGCGAGTGATTAGGCTTCTTCTGGGCAAGCTCGTTCCATCGTCGACCTCGTCTCTATGTTCAAGATTAGATCGAGGTCAAGAGTAAGCCCATTGACAACAAAAAAAAAATATTTTTTTTCTCTGTATACAATATCTTAATGGAATAAGCGAAACTCTCATACACCCCCAACTGATTTTTACTAAAATAAATCTATTCCCGTAACAAAAATCTTAAAAAAAGGTTTTCTTATCTAGATGTTGTTATTTTAAGTTTCATCATTGTTCTAGTTTCATCGTTGTTCTAATCCGCGCACTCCGCGCACGCCAAGCCCACTTCCCTCCCCTCCTCACCGCTCATGAACCGCGCGTCGCCACCGCCAGCGCGCATATCCACAGAAACATTTAGAATAGAAGCGACAAAATTTTAAATAATAAAAAAATATATATCCTTATCAAAAACCCGTGAAATTGATTGTACTCTCGATTCTGATCTCAGTTTCGCTTATTCCATTAACACGTTGTATATCACTAGATCCACTGCGCTCCAACCAGGCACGGCTTGGATTCGGATCGCGCTCCTGCTGCGCCCGGTTGGAGCGCACTATAAACAAAATATTTCCCCAATAGCTTCATTAGAATTCAGAACATCCCATGAAACGTTCACTGCAGGACAGGTGGGAGCTCCATCTAGAAACCAGCACAAACGCGTGGTACTTATGAGGGGATTTACCATAGTCACCACGCTTGTAAGCGTTGCGGCTGGCACCGCTGTTGTTGCTGACCTCAGTATGTAAAATGGTGCGACACACAGAATAGTACTGCTGTCCATCCTCCAGTTTATAAGCCCTTAGTCGCCTCTTACGACACCCACTTGTAGAGATGGGTTGCTACTATTCTTTGTAGGCACCACACGGACAGATTAGAATGAGAGCAGGCGAAAACTATACGTGAGAGTAGGTCGGATCTATACGTGTCTCTGTCGCACCAATGTGTAGCACATTGCTCCTTTCTTTTTTTTATATGTCACAAGTGGCTAAACGAGCAGGTGGGCCACCTGGTGGTAAATGGTCACCATCACCCATTACACCCGCTGTCTTAATAGTTAAATAAATTGACACTAATAAGACAGCAAAGCGCGTTACCCACCCTGAGAACTAAGATGGTATGTCTCATGTGCCAGTAATTTCAATGGCCTTCGACTGTAGATCGTCCGGTGTGCACACAGGTTCCATGATGTTTCGTGGAGCAATGTTCGAAATATGGACAGTCCGATATGGATACTCATCATCATCATATCGTATATGTTGTAGAGTCGATGACCGACCTCACAAACCCTGGCGTCAAAAGTTGTTGAGCCGCCAAAGGCCTCTGACATGGCTCATTAACGACTACATCCGTAGATAGTAGGCGGGACCAACGGCTTAGGTCGGTATTTCACTGAGACACTGGTGGCGCGACTGGTTGCGCCACTGGTGTCCGTAACTAGACACCAGAGTCGCTACGCCCTGCGGCCACAGTATTAAGGGCTATATTTCACTGGGAGTGGTAGCGCGACGAAATATAGCCCTCAATACTGTGGCCGCAGAGTGTGTCTTTACTGGTGTCTAGTTACGGACACCAGTAGCGCAACCAGTCGCGCTACCATGTTGTCCCAGTGAAATACCGGCCTTAACGTGCTTTTCGAAGCACGGAATAATCTAACTTTTCAGACAATCGGGTGATTCATCCTGCAATGTCCTAACCAAACTGGAGAGGTCGCACAAAGGGATTTTTATTTGATAGTGTCCCCACCAGGAATCGAACCCAGTACCTCCGGATCGAGAGCCGAGCGCTCTAACCACTACACCACAGAGGCTGTTATACTACTATTACTACTGCTACTGGCTGCGTGGATGCTTATGTTTTGTGATGAAGACTTACCCAATAACTTCAGCTAAAGTTGGTGAGCCACGTCTTTTTCTTGAAGACCGACGTAGTGTCGCACTGCAATTAGAAAGTAAACATTTACTATTTTCATTACATTTTTAACAACCTGTAACAAATGATATAAAATACCTGTAGCTAGTATGAAGAAAATACTATGATTTAATTCACCCTCCTTAGACCACAAAAATTTACCTTTCTTCATCCCCAAGGGCAGGGGAAGACCTTGCACTATCATTCCTCAATCTAGTAGACCTGGTGGCTCTTCTAGTCTTTCCTTGAGCTTCACCGGAACAGAGGAAGTCATCATCACTGTCACTGTCATCATCCGCCTCAAGAAGTTTGCTGATCACTTCTGAGTCATCGTCTATTTCTTCATCCTCTGCTGTGTCGTCGTCAATCTCTATTGCTTCTTCTTCTGCTGTTAACTCACTGAAAAATAAAAGAGTAATTGAGTAATAGAGTAATGTTAATCAGTTCAAGAATAGGTTGGACAGACACCTTCAAAACATTACATAGCCTAACTATAATCTATTGCTAGTTACATTTACTCGGTCAGGTTATTATAAGGAATCGTTTACGTTGAAAGCTGTCAGTCTTTGGAATGATTTGCCGTCTGATATTTGTCAGTCGAAGTCTCTTGCTGTTTCCAAAAGAAAACTACATAATCATTTCCTTAATAAAACTCTTCCATAGTTTGCAACAAGTTTGTATGTATTTTATTTACCTGTATATATTTATAGATATATATATATTTATTTATTGTTATACTTACATTATATGTTTACGTTATTTATTTATATTTATTGTATTGCAGTAGTATATTAATATTATAAGTATGTTGGCAGACTACTACAGTTTTCATTCAAACTTTCCTGCATGCAAAGGTTGTCTGGAAGAGATCACTCCTAGCGATAAGACCGCCTTTGTCACCCTAGATTTAAGAGTCTCCTTTTATTGTTAATGTGTTTTGTGTGTGACAATAAAGTATTTATCTATCTATCTATATCTGGATACAGGCGATACCAGTGAAAACTGCCAGCCTGATTAAATAAATAATAATAATAATAATTAATCCTGAGTGTACGGGAGGCGTTAGCCCAGCAGTGGAATTTTTACTTTCGAGCTGAGCCAGAAAGGTAATGTTATCGTGAAAAAAAAAAGTTTTTCTAATTTTCTCAAAAATGTGTTCTATTTCACTTATACATCATAAAAAACAAGTCTCCCAAAAATGTCCGTCAGTCGGTCGGTCGGTCCGTCCATCACGCTTTGGCCTAGCGGCTAAAGTTTAGCCGCTAAACTAATACAGTCAAACATATTGCGTGGTCAAACCTGGGTAAGCGAGAATTCAAGGGACCTGAAAGTTTTTCTCGCTCATAGAGGTTTCTCACTAAAACGGTTTGTCACTTACAAAGGTTTGGGAGTAGTTACTCTCATTTATAGAGGTCAGTATAAATCGAGAAACATGGTGATAGAGCGTTAAGAAATAATAAGTACCAACAAATTTATGTTAAAATATTTTATTAATTTATTAGTAAACTTTATCATAATACGTTTTTCAATTGTTTTATCAAAAATTAAGGGATCAATTCAAATTGTTTGAAAATCAACGACCTTATTTCTCTTAATACTACCTACTTCCATATAATACCCATCTGCACATTGCAATTTTGTAAAATCTTTATTTTTTATTTGTAAACCTTTTAATAATTTTATTTATTTATTATTTTTATAAATAGTATCCTCGAATGCGTATGCGTTAACCATTTTTAAGTTTACTATTCAAAAAAATCACAGCAATTTCTTGTTTCATCATTTTGAGGGAACAATGCCAAAAGTAGACTTTCTGTTACGATTGTTATCAACTGGAACCAAATTTTGAGGATGAGCTAGCAGGTAGGCACAATAGCCCATGTGCACTGCAGATGTCTTGTAATTCCATTGGAAACAGTGATGCTTTGGCTTGAGTTTTAATATATTCATTAAAATATTATTGTAAATTGTTTCGCTTACAGAGGTCTACAGTCAGAAACTGTCACCTACAGAGGTCTAGATACGAAAAATGACTCTCTCTAAAAGAGGTTCCTACATTGTCACTCATAGAGGTATTCAGGGATAAAAATGACGGGACCTGACTATTACTGTCGCTTATAGAGTTTTTTCACTAATCCAGTTTTCGCTTATCCAGTTTTGACTGTAGTCCGATTGACACCATATTTTAAATTTTAGGTTTTTATATAAATCCATCGAAGGATTCTGAGTGGTTTTTTGCTGGCTCTCATTTTGAGGGTAGCTGTCATACAACGAAAATTAAAAATTTCAATTTGCGCAAAAACGGCTCAAACAATCTTGATGAAACTTTGCATGACCAAGAATCACCACGCAAGGTATCTTGCGGCAGTATTCACTTGTCTGTGGAAGTTCATATAGGGGGTGTTCCCTTATTACTAAAATGGAAAAATGTGATTTACTCAAAACTGGTTTCATGGAGCTTATTTTAAGTTTTTATAATTTGGATTCTGAATTGGTTATCTACCTAACTGGATATTCAATTTGATTTTTTTTTGCAAAAATGTAGTAAAAACTAAAAGGGCTTGCACAGTAGACTGGACTGAACAACTTTATGTGTTGGGAAATTCTTTGCAAGTATCTTATGGTAGTGTCCATTGATCTGTGAAAATTCATATAAAGCGTGCTGTAAGCTAGAAAAGAAAAAAATACTAGCTGACCGTTATAATCAGGCTCATGAAAGTTAAAAAAATTATTAGCTATTTTTGGCTTGATTATAACTAAAAGTGTGTGTCGTGTAGTGGTCACACACTCAGTAGCAGGAAAAACAAATGGTCCAAAGACCTCACTGTATGGTACCCTCGTGTTGGGAAGATAAGGAAGGGGAGACAAAAAAAGATTGGAGGACAAAATTAAAAAATTGGCTAGAACAACATGGAGAAGGATGGCCATGAACAAACAAATTATGAAAAATTCTAGGGGAGGCCTTTGCCAAAGGGAAACTGACAAAATTAACAACAGGGCCGTCAGAGAAGAATAAATACTTTTACTAGAATATAAAAATTTGGTAAGACAGAAGATAGGATATAAATCTTAACAGAAGTTAAAAACCAAAACTGTTAAAAGTCAGTAATAAAGGCTTTATTTATGTATATATAAAAGTGTATAAATTTTGGACATTGGAATGTAAAATCTGTAACCATTTAAAAATATTATGTTTCATAGTAGGAATTCTATTACATTTTGCTTAATTTTTTAAGCTGTCATGAGCCTTATTGTAGCAGTCGGCTAGTACAGTAGAAAAATTTTGAGCATTCTCATTTTACATATCAGACAATTTAGTTGATGACAAGACACAAAATTTTGAAATCCATTGTATTACTTATTAAATTTTGTCAAAATAAATTTTTTAACATTCTGCTTACAAAACTTTTTTAAAGTGACTATTTTATTTGTTGCAAATGAGTAGTAAAAATGTAAGTAAAATTTCTTGCCCAACACATCTCCATAGCCATTCAAAGAGGCAATGCAGCCAGTATAATGGACACTTTGGTCAGACAACATTGCGTGACCTTTTGACTAGATATATTTTGTGTTGTTTTATCTTGACATTTTTATTTATTGTACAGTAAACCATTGTATGATTTACATGATTAATAAAGTAAAATCACAAAGAAAATTTAAAACTTTGTTGAGCAAAGGCAGTCCTATCACTTTCAGCAATCTCTAACATATTACCTTACCTATTTATGGTTTGTTAATAGGAATGTAATTTATTTTTTACTTCATAAGGAGAGTTATCCCAGGATAAAGTTATTATGATTTTGATTTCTTTTAGAAATTTTTGACATGTTAAGTATTACTTTAACTTACCTTTCCTCATCTTCATCTTTAATCTCCTCAGCATCTTCAGGGTTTATAGCTTTCAGTCCAAGCTCACACAAGTGTTTGAGCTTCATAACCTGGTTTTGGCTTTCAGCTTCTTCTTCTTCCTCTTTAATCTCTATTGTTTCTTCTTTGACATGCCGTCGTCCTCGAACTGAACGTCTGGTCCTCACACCTTCTTCTGGGCTCTTGTCAGCAACTCCAAGACGAGCATTGTTTTGAGACTCTAATCCAATTCGTAACTCCTCATTGGCTAGTACTTTAGCTGTGGGCTTTATGCGGCGAGAAGGTCTGGATGGAGTAGGTGTTTCATTGTAAGACTTCTCCTTCCTGGCTATAGCATTAGCAATGATGCTATCAGACTCTTTATTGCGCCGAGGGGTAGATCGTTTCACTGCTGTATGAGAACTATCAGAAGCTTCATCGTTTTCAGAAGTATGCTGACTTTTTTCCTTCTTTGGAGATATTAATACTTCTGTTTCGTCCTCCGAGTCCCATTTTGCAGCTCTAGTTCTGCTGGAGCGACGGGGTGACACTTCTTCATGCTTTTCTTCAGTGTGAACTATTTTCATGGTGCTAGTTTTAGCGCCAGCCTTGTCAGATCGGAAAGTTAAGACTATTCGAGGTTTAGGGTCTTCACAGTCACTTTTCTTGTCAGATTTCTTCCCCTCAACTTTTACAGAAGGCCCCTCAATGGGTAAATCATTATTGTCGCCTTTTTTCTTGGACGTAATAGGCGTTACCTCTTGGTCGACTTCCATAGCAGGTTTACCAAGGTCGCGTCGATAGGGCAAGGTAATGAGTTCTCACCTGTATATGCTTTAATTGGTCAGTTTATTGCTACAGGTTTTGGGGCTCTAAAGTGAGATAATAATCATAAATATTTGTTATCTTGTCACAACAAAACCACAAGTTTTTGATGATTATTTGTGATTTATAGGACCCATTTGGTATTAAGTAAGAAAGCGACAATTGATATTTGTGAAATATTTAGTACCAATCATGTACCAATAGTGTGATTTCATTTATTTTACATTAATTCGTGAAATTATATTTACAAAAAGTCAAAACTCTCAAAAATAAGATAGAGACATAGTTTTTTTTTTTTTTTTTGGTTTCATTCTTCCTTTCGGAAAGGCAAAGAGTACAAAGCCCATACAGCCATGTCTGATGTGTTTAATCTTTCTTTTTGCTCCCCTCGTAAAGCGATAGTGAACTTTACGAAGGAAAATGTTCGTGACTTTTTGGGACAACACAAACGGGGTTTTACACGAGATCACTTGAAATCTTCATCAGCTGCGCACTCCGTAGTAAATTTACTGCATAACACACTATCTTTATTATCCACTAAATCACTAAATGCACAAAAAAACAAAATTTCAATTAAGCAGGTAAACGCCCATGTCGAGGTGTCCGTCTTCCCAGCAAGCCCGTGCGAGATATAGCCAAGTGGCATACACCAAAATTTAGTGGAAATTGGTTCATTCCATCAGTAAAGTGTCAGATTCAGTGCATCAAAACTGACGACACTACGAGCTGAAAACTTTGGGTGGCTGTAGAGACGTCTCGTCAGCCAGCCCATTCTATACAGGGAAAACTACGAAGATTACATAAAAGCAAAATAGTTCCACATTTACTGCATGTCTAGTGCAATTGATTGTAAAAAAGCCGAATCGAAAATGTCCATATGGTAGGAGCACTTCATCAATAATTATGGGTGGCTGGAGAGACGTTTTCCCAGCCAGCCCATGTCGAGTTCCCGCCAAAAAGTCGAGACATAGAGTATAGACAACATTTTCTTTTTCTTTTACAAACACGATAGTATCACTACGGATTGTTTCTTGAAATCAACGCACACATCACATTCACTGAATATAGTCGGTTTATTTCTATATGCGTGCATTCGTCGAATATCATCGAATACAGTTTTAAACCAGACTAGAGCGCGCTTATGTCAATGTCACTGAGAAAAATTAAAAGTTTGATTTTGTTTTGCGTTTTAAGAAATTATTGAGAGATAATGATTATTCGATAAGATAATTTAATCTAAAACCCCAAAAAAAGTTGAATAAAATCTCTCGAAAACGAGATTGATGACAAATGTCTTATGAATTTCACGTTTCGCACACGCTGCACTACCTCATTTTCGTATGCAATGATAGCGCGCTAAAGTGACGTCACTGATGACGTCACGTCGCTTAAACGAGTGAATACGAGCAAGTTTTGAACCGACTATTAGCGCGCTAAAACCGCACACAAAGCTCATGAGCAGGTTTTAATCCGTACTGTATATCGATAGTCTGCCATTACAATGAGCGAGGGTTTAAAATTTTTTTGCCGAATCCAATCCAGGGGGCCTACCATGAGCTTTAAACGTCAACCTAAACGAGCTTGTTGCAGGCCTGCTAATAACAGCTCATGGTACGAAATAGCAGGGCAGTTCAGTTTAGGTCCTGCTATAATCGCTTGAGGGAGGACGCTGAGAATATTGAGTGGTCCCCAGTTTTGAAGGCCGATAGTGTGGATGCCAAGGTAGCTGCTTTTGAAATTATACTTACCAAACTTTTTGATTCTCATGCTCCGGTGCGACCTGTGCGTGTGAAGCATGCTCCTGCTCCCTGGCTGACGCCAATAATTAAGAGGGTTATGGCAAAACGGGATAGGGCTAAAAGTCGATATAAAAAAGATCCTACAAATGATAACCTGTCAGCGTACAAAAAGCTTCGTAACATCTGCAACAGGATGTGTAGGGATGCAAAACGCCGCTATATCCATTCTACTCTTGAAAACCTATCTCAGGCTCTTACCTGGAGGTTCTTAAAGTCACTTGGGGTAGGTAAGGCCATGGATACTTGTAAAAGTACCATGGATGTTAATGATTTAAATAAACATTTTTCAACTCCACCCGTAATTCTAAATGACAACACTAAGTTATCTTCTCTCATATATCTTTCGAACCTTGCTCTACCTGACTGCACTCCATTCTCGTTCCAACCGGTCACTGAGGATAACGTCAAGAAGAGTATCCTTTCTATATCCACAAAGGCAGTGGGTGGCGATGACCTGAGTCTCGATATGCTTAAACCTATCCTGGAAGTTGTCACACCTCCTATCACACACATCATAAACTCTTCTCTGGAGGTTAATGTCTTTCCTTCCACTTGGAAAAAGGCTTATGTTATCCCACTGCCTAAAGTTTCCACTCCAACTTCCCTTTCTCAATATCGTCCCATCTCTATCCTACCGGTACTTTCGAAAGTTCTCGAAAGTGTCGTTCACAAGCAACTTTACTCCTATCTCATATCCAATAATCTCCTTTGTCCATTCCAATCCGGATTCCGCCCTTCCCATAGCACGGTTAGTGCGTTGCTGAATGTCACAGAAGACATCCGTTATGCTATGGATAATACTAAGTTCACGATTGTCACTCTCCTGGACTTCAGCAACGCATTTAACTCTGTTGATTATGATATTTTACTTGGTTCCCTTCGCTCTCTTAACGTTGCTCCTCCTGTGGTCGAGTGGTTTCGTTCCTATCTTCAAGGTCGCCAGCAATGTGTTAGGACCGACGACCAATCCTCGGAATGGTTGAACCTAACTTCTGGCGTACCTCAAGGCGGTGTACTTTCTCCTTTATTATTTTCTATTTTTATAAACAATATTTCTCGTGTTATCTCTTCTCCCTTCCACCTGTATGCAGATGATTTACAAATCTATAGGCACTTCTCTCCATCTGAAGTCAATGAAGCTGTGAGTGCAGTGAATTCAGATCTTGCTGCTATTCAGCTGTGGGCTGATAATTTCGGGCTTCTAGTGAACCCAAACAAGTCTCAGGCAATGATAGTTGGTAGCAGCAGACTAAGGGGTAGATTGGGGGATGCGTTGCCAAAAATATTTTATAACGGAGTCTGTATTCCCTACACGGACAAGGCAAAGAACCTAGGGATTATTATAGACCGTGACCTCTCATGGTCCGCGCAGGTTAGTGAGGTGAGTAGGCGCATGCATTATTCTTTTCACTCCCTTAAGCGACTCCAGTACTTCCTTCCCTTTCAAACTAAAATCTTGCTTGCACAAGCTCTACTCCTTCCCATTCTCGACTACGCTGATGTGTGCTACCTTGATGTGACTGAAGAATTGCTGAACAAACTTGAGCGCCTACAAAATCTGGCTATTCGTTTCATCTTTGGTCTTCGCAAATATGATCATGTCTCCGAATTTCGCGCTCAATTAAAGTGGCTTCCTATCCGACTTCGTCGTAATGTGCACATCCTTTCTGTCCTGTATAAGATCCTGAATGACCCTGCCACTCCTGACTATCTTCGCTCTCGCTTCCAACTTTTACCTCCTGATCCGCGCTCTAGGCGCGACTGCATCACTGCGATGTTGGAGTGTCCTAGAGCGAACACCAAATTCTTTTTTAACTCCTTTTCTTCCCAAGCTGTGCGACTATGGAACAAACTTCCAAAGGCTATACAAAGCAGTCCATCAATAACATCGTTTAAGATGCGATTAAGAGAGCACTACTTATCGCAATCATCTTGAGTAATGTATTTATTTTATGTATTATTATGTATCATTATATAGTATGTCTATGTATTATTTTTATGTATTTTATAAGTAAGTTTATAAATTTTATATATGCCTTAATATTAATACTGTTATTAGGAATATAAGTATATTCGTGTGTAGTTTAAGTAGGTTTATCCCTATTATATATTACACTGTATTTTGAAATTAATTTTAATTTAAAAATGTATTTTAAAATTTCTTATCACGAATATTAATGCACATTCCTGTGCCCGCTTTAATGACACTCTTCCACACCTAATAGGTTGGCTGGAAGAGATCTCTTAAAGAGATAAGCTCGCCTTTGTAAACAATTTTCATTTAAAAACTGTATTTTATTTGTGTGCAATAAAGAATATATAAGAGCTCGTAGTAGGCCCCCAGGTATCCTTCCGGAGCATCTGGCATGCGACAGTCAGGCACTGAGACTTGAGAGATGTGCTGATGCAGGCAGCATACAGCTGCTAAGACCCAGATACTGCTTTAACTGCTGAATGCTACACAGGGCTGTGAATGGGCTGCCTTAAAACCATAAACATTTTTTTTTTTTTTGGTTTTATTCTTCCTTTCGGACAGGCAAAGAGTACAAAGCCCATACAGCCATGTCTGATGTGTTTAATCTTTCTTTTTGCTCCCCTCGTAAAGCGATAGTGAACTTTACGAAGGAAAATGTTCGTGACTTTTTTGGGACAACACAAACGGGGCTTAAACACGAGATCACTTGAAATCTTCATCAGCTGCGCACTCCGTAGTAAATTTACTGCATAACACACTATCTTTATTATCCACTAAATCACTAAATGCACAAAAAAACAAAATTTCAATTAAGCAGGCAAACGCCCATGTCGAGTTCCCGCCAAAAAGCCTTAAAACCATAAACAAGTTATTCGTGATATTACTTTTTCTTTCGTTTTCATGACTTGGCAAACAAAAATTTTGATACAGCCTTGTTTCATATTTTTTTTTTTTTTTGTTAAATTTTTCCCTTAGGGAAAGGCAACGAACTTTTCGTCCATACAGCCTCATATTTTTTACGTTTTTTATGACAGTTATTGCCATCTGTCAGTCAGCTGAAGTGTTGTGGTGGTGTTGTGTTGTTTGCAGATGGCTGTATCTTGAAACGGCCGATTGCCATCTTATTAAAAGTTGAAGTTGAAGTTGATTATTGACTGCATAAAATTTATTTTAATTTAATTGTTACTGAAACTTCCTCGCTTTTTCCGTAGCTAAATTGTGCAGACTTTTTATCTCCTCCAAAACTAAAAGTATTTATTCGGTCTCCTATTTTTGTGATAGCAAAAAATTGAACAACTTATTTCTAAAAAATGAACAAGTTATTTCTAAGTCCGGAACACGTTTTGCAAGGTGGATACTTCCACTCCACCCTGAGAAAACTTCAGGAGCCGAACACTAGTATCGAGCCCCATAATATAATGTATCCGGTTTTCTTACTGTGAGTGAAAATACTTTGTTTCTGATTTAAAATTCAAGAGCGTGTAATCGCTCCCCTGTCGTGATTGCAATTTCTTTTCCTTCCTCTATTTCCTTTATAAATACCTACATGCCACACACCACGCGAGAGGTTGCCTGTTTTGGTTTTATCATATATTTTGAAATGGGCAGGTACTCGTAAAATCTAAAATTGTTATTATTAAAGGAACCATATACTTTATCATACTTTTTACACCATCGCTGTGTCCCAAATTGTACAAATGTTGCTAAAAGCGTATACGTACTGACGGACGGTCCAAATTGATTTTGCACGCTCACAAAGCTATCACTGCTTTAATGGCTCTAGTCAATTTGGAATGGATTTAAGCGCGCTCACGTGTTCATCTGTCAAAATGTCAGTTTTGTTTTCATTTTATTTAACAAAACCTAAGCTAATCCCTGAAAAATGTGAGCCAAATCCACTCTCATTTCCATTATAGACAAACTCATTAAAATCTAAACTTGAGAAACATCAGCTGGCTGCAAATGTGTGGGATTTTATATGTGTCAAATCGATTTTGACATTAGCGCTTTCACTGCTCCACCTATTTGACTAAAGCACTGATAGCAGAAACGATGACGTCATCAATGACGTAAGACGGTGAACGAGCGAGTGCTTTAGAGCACGCTTTTGGTCAATTTGGACCGACTTAAGCGCGCTCACAGTGCTCTAAAGCAGTCTGTTAGCGCAAAATAGAATGCACAGTATGAACTGTGGGTACAGTGTGACCTAAAGTAAGGCCACCGTAATAGGTCTGTTGTGACAGCTGTCAAATGTATCAAAATTATTACCTGCAAAGAAAAAATGAACCCTATGCGTTGGTGTTAAGAAAACGTCAAAACGGACTTCTTAAGTTGGCCCTACTTTAAAGATTTTTTTTAAATGGTACAAATGCAATTTTTATACAAGTCAAAATTATTATGAAACTTATTGATTCAGCTCAACCTCAACATGCAAGTTGATTAATTATCTATAATTACTGCTTAATCAATGCATACACATACATACATACACTTTGTTATCAATTAAAGTTATCTGAATGACCTTAGACCACATATTCAAGTACTCTCAAATTGTTAGAAACTTTTCAAGTGAGGTAATCAACCTGTTATATGATAATTTATTCTTTTATTTGACTGCCTAGTCAAGTGAGCTATTCTTTATCCTATACTACTAAACAAGCAATATTTGTATAGGTACATATATATATTTCTCGAAAACGGTTCCAATGATTTCGATGAAATTTACCATTGGGGGGTTTTCGGAGGCGAAATATCGATCTAGCTAGGCCTCATGTCTGGGAAAATTAGTTTTCAGATTTCCCTGTGTTTTTATGCATTTTATTTCATCATAACATCCCATGAAACGTCCACTACAGGACAGGGAGCTCCCTCTAGAATTCTAGCTTTTGCTGGAAAAATGTAGAGGGGAAGTACCATAGTCACCTCGCTTGTTAGCGTTACGGCTGGCACCATGGACCGCGGTTGTAGGTTACCGCAGTAAGTAAGATGTTAGATACAAAGGAGAATGCTGCTGCCCATCCTCCAGTTTATAACCCTTAGTCGCCTCTTATGACACCCACGGGTATGTAAGGGTTGGTACTATTCTTTGCCGGCACCACACGGGACTGCCATCATGTTTCGTCCCGTGTGGTGCATTTTATTTAGAAACCTTTAAAGCTATCTGTTCACGGGTAGCATAGCAATCACCTGATGATATTTTCATGTTGAGGCGGCTATTATAGAGCAAAGCTGAAGCCGAAGAAACCACTGCAGCTATGCAAACACTGCAGCTTTACTTACCCAGATGAACTTTGCAGAAAAGCCCTATCTTTATATTTATATTATTATTTATTTATTATTATTATATTATTATTATTTTGTTTCTTCAGGGAAAATGAAGATGCCATCCAACCAGTTAGCAGTATGCCAAATGTGTATAGGTATGGCATCAACCAGCTCATACCAGCTCTCACCGACTTGGTAGAGAAAGGGCTCAAGTCTGTCCTCATTTTTGGAATTGTTGAAACTATGCCAAAGGTATAATTATTTTTTTAAATAAACTAAGTGTAAAAAAAAGCATGACGATCCTTCTAACTAAGGAGTGATTCTACATTACTAATAGATTGTAAGAGTAATATTTAAAAAGTTTTTTTTTTTTAATTTGCTAAGTATAGGTGTTGGCAAACTACTTGGACAATGACCTTGTCAGTGACTGGATATTATAATAAAAAAAACATCTTTGTCTGCACCACCAGCTTCAGTTCTTCTTGAGCTAAAAGTTTTTGTATGAAAAAGTATTTTATACAATCTATCAGTAACGTAAAATCACCCCTAAGAAGGATCATCGTACTTTTTTTCACACCCTGTATTTTTTCTAAATCTGTTTTTCATAATTTATAATCAATTCTAATACTAAAATGTAAAAGTTAAACCCTATATTCTTTGGGGTTTGAATGCAACGCAAATTGTTACAAAATGTCGATCATTCTTTAAATATTTTTCTTTAATTTCTTTTTTACAGGACCCTATAGGCTTAAGCGCAGACGACACTGCCAACCCAGTAATTAAAGCACTACCAAAACTACGCTCTGCTTTCCCTCAACTTCTGTTAGCTTGCGACGTGTGCCTCTGCCCTTACACTTCCCATGGCCACTGTGGTGTTTTAACGCCCAATGGAGTCATAGACCATGCTGAATCTGTGAAGAGGATAGCTCAAGTTGCTCTTGCATATGCCAAAGCAGGTTTGTTGGATTTGGCGTAAAATTATCTGAGGAGCGCTTTGATTAGCTACTGTTATTGATGGATGTAGCCAATGAAAACGGTCTACGCCTATTTTTTATTCAACATCAAGATTTAGAAAAATACCACGTTATTTTTTTTTTAACATACATAACATCACGCCTTGTTCCCGATGGGGTAGGCAAATTAAGCCTAATCAAAAACCCGCCCCTTATTGCACCCGGAGGAAAGGTGCCCATTACGTTGACGGTTTTACCACGCTGAATCCAGTTTATCTCAATCGTCTCCTAGTTCCCTTACGAAAAATCTCGCCTCTGCACACCAAGCCTCTTTCACCTCTACCACAAAGATCCCACAAGATTCTCATAAAATTGAGAAGCTTTTGTGAATGCCCATTCTGCAGCAGAACCTGCTTCCGGTAACCTCGTCTTGCTAGGAAAGTAATTCATAATTATTTAAGTAAATGTAATCGGCGATTTGAGTTATACAACGTGTAACGGAAATGTGTGATACGAGTAATACTGAAGGATGTGTAGTCCATGATACTTAACAACTTTCCCCAAGGAACATAGGTCGAAAAGGAAATAGTAGATTATATCACAAGGCTGTAAAATAATATTTTAAGGCGAGGGCGCTATTTTGAATCCAGAGCGCACTGAAGGATTCTTGAGTAGAATCCCGAGCATGGCGAGGGATTCTAAAGTAGAATCCTGAACGTAGCGAGGGATTCTATTGAATCCCTCGCTACCTATTGGTCGCCCAAGGTAAAAATATTTTTGCTGCCGCGTAATACACTCTACTTTTATCTCCCTCTAAGAGAAAAGAATAAGAGGCTCATTAAGTCACACTCGTCATTAATTTTAAACAAAAAATACCATTACAATATTATTTCTTGATGAAACAATACTAAAAATCATATTAAGTATTATTTGTAACCACTGAAAATGTTATTGACATTTTTGTATCGACTAGGAACAGAACCTCTTTGGTTGGTACGGTTTACATTTCAAGTATATTTCTTTTTTTATATTCATAATAATTTTAATAGTGCAACCAGCCAGTATCATTTTTCATACAATATTTTGGTTCGAGTTCTATGGTTGACCTAAAATATCCCTATGGTGGACCTAAATTCAAATTCTAATTTTAAATCCCATTTTTACCCGCTACGAAAGTCTCTTGCAGAAAACAGCTATTTTGTTCGCCTTTATTGACGAATCGTTCAGCGATTTTCGAATAGATGGGATGAAAATCAATTTTTGACCTCCCATAGTGAAGCGCATTTTGTATGGAGGGTAATTTGGTTTTTCGTTTTTCGACATGTCCCTTGGGAAAAGTTGTTCAGTTTCATGGGCAGAGTCACACCCTTTACTATTATATCACACCTTTCACCTTTCGTACACGTTGTATACGACTCACTTTGAGAGTATAAGGGATGAAAAAGTATTATAGCGACACCTGTCGGCATGTTAGTTTAATTCTAATAACATATCTTTGTGTTTCAGGAGCTCACATAGTAGCTCCATCGGATATGATGGACAACAGAATAAAAGCTATCAAAGACGCCCTAGTAGCACACAAGTTACAAAACCAGGTAGATACAAAAATGACAACATAGGTATGTTGGATGACCGTAGATTGTCTTATGTCATGGACGAACAATGACTGATATAAGTATGTATATCCTTACACAGCGTATAACGGAAGGTGTGATAATACTAAAGGGTGTGAATCTGCCCATGAAACTGAACAACTTTTCCCAAGGAACATAGTTCATAGAACAAAATAAATTTTTGTCCTCATAAAAACTGCGTTATCAGCTGATAGCGCATTTTGTATGGGAGGTCAATTTTGGTTTTTCGTATTTCGACCGTCGCTAAAATAACCTAAATTTGTACCTTGTCCCGTAATATCTAATAAATAAGTAAAAATTTCAGGTATCAGTGCTATCATACTCTTGTAAGTTCGCGTCGTCGATGTACGGTCCATTCCGCGACACCATGAAGAGTTCCCCCATGGAGGGGGATCGCAAGTGCTACCAATTACCACCCGGGAGCGCCGCGTTAGCTAGGAGAGCCGCGGTATGTACCATCACACGTCTACTGCTGGACATAGGTCCACTGCTGTACATAGGTCCACTCCGCGACACCATGAAGAGTTCCCCCATGGAGGGAGATCGCAAGTGCTACCAACTACCACCCGGGAGCGCCGCGCTAGCTAGGAGAGCCGCGGTATGTACCATGACAGGTCCACTGCTGGACATAGGTCCACTGCTGTGCATAGGTCCACTCCGCGACACCATGAAGAGTTCCCCCATGGAGGGAAATCGCAAGTGCTACCAACTACCACCCGGGAGCGCCGCGCTAGCTAGGAGAGCCGCGGTATGTACCATGACAGGTCCACTGCTGGACATAGGTCCACTGCTGTGCATAGGTCCACTCCGCGACACCATGAAGAGTTCCCCCATGGAGGGGGATCGCAAGTGCTACCAACTACCACCCGGGAGCGCCGCCGCGCTAACTAAGAGAGCCGCAGTATGTACCATGACAGGTCCACTGCTGGACATAGGTCCACTGCTGTGCATAGGTCCACTCCGCGACACCATGAAGAGTTCCCCCATGGAGGGGGATCACAAGTGCTACCAACTACCACCCGGGAGCGCCGCGCTAACTAGGAGAGCCGCAGTATGTACCATGACAGGTCCACTGCTGGACATAGGTCCACTGCTGTGCATAGGTCCACTCCGCGACACCATGAAGAGTTCTCCCATGGAGGGGATCGCAAGTGCTACCAACTACCACCCGGGAGCGCCGCGCTAACTAGGAGAGCCGCAGTATGTACGTACAGTAAAGGGCAGGTCAAGCAAGATGATGACTGGTCCCACGAGTTTCGTCTCGACGGTGATCAAGATAAGCACGGTGCAATGTCCAGTGTGTAAAGCTTGATGTGCTCTGTTATTGACTGTACCATAACATACATACACTGTCATACATAAAATCACGCCTCTTTCCCTGTGGGGTAGGCAGAGACCAGAGTCCTCCACCTGCTACGATCTTGACATACTTCCCTCGCTTCCTGTACTTACATCGACCCGCACATACACGCTCGTTGGTTTATGGTGCTTTTAATCTGGCCTTCATATAGAAGGTCCTGAATTTGGTCCTGGAACGTGCGCGGAGGCCTTTCCATTCCAAAGTTTCCATTCACTCTCACTTGGTGGATCTCTTTCGTCAATCTATGTTCACCTAATAACGCTGATTTCAAATATAAATACTGTAATACTTATACTTAGTCTATACTAAATTGTAGACTTTGACCTGAGCGTATCACTAAGAGGAATAGAAAATAAGTGCATCGATGTACAGTCAACACACGTCAAGCTTGTTACACGCAGTGCGACTCTAGCCCGTACGTCTATGGAAATAAGAACGGTATAAAGTCTATTGTGTAATTTTCAAAGGCCTGGATCGCGGATGTCCACGATACAGTATGTTTAGTGCGTTAAGCAGCGAATCAGGAGCGGATAGCTCCGCATTCGACTGAACGGACTATATAGGCCTCATACATTTTACCATAGAAATATAAGGGTAATAGAAGGAAAATTAATGAAAATATGTGTCACAGGCTATTCTGACATTCATTCAGTCATTGTAAATACGGCATAGGCGTCGTTCTGTAAATTTTGTATGAGGATTTCAAATCACGTTTGATGATTTGACATTTCAACTTGGGACGCAATGGCAGATGTTATCCCATAGTAAAATAAATTAGTATTCCTTCTATTCCGTGCGGAGCAAGGAGTCCAAATTCTTTGCAGTTTACGGTTCGACGCGGATATTTGCATCGCACTGATCCAGGCCTTAGTACTTTTAAATAAACAAAGTAGAAAATCGCAAATTTTCGCAACCACAGGCAGGATTCGAACCTGCGTCTTCTGCGTCAGTACTGCAGATGCTTTACCAACTAGGCTACTGTGGTCCTGCCTGATGTTGTGAAATCTGCGAGCTCTATACGCATTTCAACGTTGCGTTTGTGCTGCCACCTAGTAAGTATTTGCTGTATTTTCTACTTTGTTGATTTATCCGAACACAGGAAGTGTTAAAATAACAACCGTTTTCTTAGTACTTTTGTTTTATATTTTTAATTGTGTACTTAAGACAAAAACCGAAGTATTGTTAATAGTTTTAGATCATAGGTGCATGCTTTCGAACACAATTTATTGTTTGCGAATAAACTTGAACTATGCTGTATGGTAAAATAAATATTATTTTCTTCTAATCTAATATGAAATGATTTCAGGCTCGCGACGTTGCGGAAGGTGCAGACTTCTTGATGGTGAAACCGGGTCTACCTTACCTGGACATCGTGAGACAGACCAAAGACCAGTTCCCCAATCATCCCCTCTTCATATACCAGGTACACTCAACAGCACATCAGTAGAAACACTTTTGGACCTTATGGCGTGGTAATAGAGTTGAAAGAGTTTCTAGCGACGTGCAGTTAACCGTACACTACAAAGTCCGTTTCAATATCTATAAATTATTGGCAATTAAACCAATTTACAATAGGTATGAAAATTAATATGAAGGTTCAGGAAGCAAGGGAAGTATGTCAAGATCGTAGCAGGTGGAGAACTGTGGTCTCTGCATACCCCGACGGGAACAAGGCGTGATGTTGTGTGTGTGTGTGTGTGTGTACAAGAAAAAGAAAAGAATCACTAATATTACAGTTACAGCAGATAACAAAATAGCCCAAAATAAATTGCAATGCAACAGTAATCAATGTCAAAATTACAGAATGTCAAAAAATAATAAATAATCTTAAATACATCCAATCGTAGAAAGTTACAATCATTTTGTATTTTTTTTTTCATCTCAAATGTAAAAATTACAGAATGTCAAAAAATTAATAATAATTAATAATAATTCCGGGATAAGAGTCCAATATTGATTTATCTACACTCATGTCGTAATCTTTGAATTATGATTCAAAAAGTTGGTACATAAGGCTGAATATTACGCAGAGTATGCATAAAAAATTAAAAAGTTACCATTACGTAACGATTTTTGTATGAAAATTTTGCAAAGGTGTTACGTAATTTAACTTTTTAATCATAACATAACACTTGGATAAAATTCTTCTTGAACCTAAACCTTTTTAAAGAAGACTGAATATAAGGTCTTTTAGAGAGACGGTTATAAATGTAACAGTTTTTCTTAGTAGCTGTCAAATATTAGTAGCATATTTACAAAGTGTGCCTTATAAACCACCTATTATTTTGGAGCAGTTACAGTAGCAGTTACTATAGTTACAATTATTTTATCTGTAGTGGAAAATATGCGCGCGCAGCCTGAAATTAGAAGGAAATAGATATTAGATTTGCCGCCATTTTCAAATATTTACCTTTTTCAAGTTTTTTGTGCCCGTGAAAGTAATGTGAAAGTTTATAGAAAAAGAAGATAAAGTGGTGCAGTCAGGATACTGCAGTTACACCAGAAGATACTCAATAACTTATGATCTTCTCCCATATTAGTCTAGGACATTTTATGACATAACCTACAATGAATTGGGAAAGAATGAAAATCGAAAAGAAAACCAGGTCTTGTTAAGAAAATGTTCTGCTTGTATATTTCGAAGAAGACCTAGCGGATATATTAAGGCGGCTTCTTCAGACTCATATCAGAACTGTAATATACATAATATAAGTTACCATTGTTGTTTACTTACTTTTGTTTAATTTTTATAATTTTTATAAGTAAAGAAGAAACCTATTGCATGAGTGAAGATAAAGTAGTATACACAACTGCATATAATATGGTGTTAAAACACTCGTTTGATGCTATTATCACATTCGGCTACGCCTCATGTGATAAACCCAAACTCGTGTTTTAATAACCTGTTTTATATGACAGTTGCATAAACTACTATTTCAATCCCATAATAATTATAGTTCGTCCGTCTTAAGAATGCAGTGAGTCATCGCTTTCCGCCGCTGGTAGCCACGCCCCATAACCAATCAGGTCGCTTGAAAGTCAATAGTCAAATGCACAATGACTAAAGTAGTGCCAACGTAAGAAGTCCGTTTTGACGTTTCCTTAACACCTACGCGCAAGGTTAATTTTTCTTTGGCGGTCGTAATTTTTCATACGTTTAGCCAGCTGTCACAAAGGACCTATTAAGATGGCCTTATTTTAAGCGTTCAGCAGATGGAGGGGCGGGCATACGCGGGAAGGGCTTTTTGTCTTGACAGCCCGCCAGTGTGGCCGGTACTGCAATTATTTTCGTATTATTAATAGTCATAGACATGAGATAAACGCTCCGTTTCTATGCGCGTATTTTCCAAAATCTTTGGTTTGGAAGGAAAACAGTTTGAATAGTTGTTCAATTCACAGTTATTCAGTCGAAAAGGTTGTTCAGATTGATTGTTATTTAGTTTAAAACGTAGAGAAATTTTGAAAAAATATGTTTGAATTTTATTCTGATAATAACTATAATTTTCGCAATACCAGCCAAACTTAAGGACAATGTCCGTGACTGACTGGCGGGCTGTCAGGACAATAAGCACTGCCCGCGTATGCCCGCCCCTTCATCTGCTGTGCCTCTTAATTGCAGGCGTTGAAGGCAGACCTTCCAAAGAAGCGCTTGTGTCCTTTGTGTGTTACCTAAATAAAAATGTACGTTGTGTGTTGCATTCTGCAGGTATCCGGTGAATACGCGATGATCTCCCGTTCCGGAGACAGCAGTGAGGTGCAGGCCACGCTCATGGAAACACTCACTTGCATGAGGAGAGCTGGTGAGTTACTGGATACATACATACATAACATCACGCCTTGTTCCCGTCGGGGTAGGCAGAGACCACAGTTCTCCACCTGCTACGATCTTGACATACTTCATCAATCCTTTCATACATGCTCGTCGGTTTTGGGTACTTTTAACCTGGCCTTTATTCAGAACGTCCTGAATTTGGTCCTGGTACGTTCGCCGAGGCCTTCCCCTTCTGGATACATAGACTATTAATAGGTACTGCATGTAGTAGCCTTTAAGTGTGATATATATTCGCTCGTAACCTATAGAGACCTAGGTCTATAGTTTAGACCTAGGTATATTTTTAAATCTTTAAACTAATATGTATTATGTTGGCTATCCGGCTGGCACCGTGGACTGCGGTTGTAGATGACCGCAGTAAGTAAGATGGTATGATACACAGGAGGATGCTGCTGCCCATCCTCCAGTTTATAACCCGTAGTCGCCTCTTACGACACCCACGGGTATGTACGGGATGGTACTATTCTTTGCTGTCATCACACGGGAGGTTATACAGGGTGCTAATTTGATTGCGTGCCATAGCCCAGGGGCGGGATCGGTAACTGAAAAACTTTTCCCAAGGACCATAAGTTGAAATACGAAAATCTATTTTTAAGCTCCCATAGAAACTGCATCAGCTGATAGCGCATTTTTTATGGAAAGTCAAATTTGGTTTTTCGTATATCGACCGAATATGTTCCTTGGGAAAAGTTGTTCAGTTACTGATACTGATCCCGCCCCTGAGCTATGGCGCTCAATCAATTTAACACCCTGTATATTTAATTTGTAAAATTCGCACACATTCACACTGTTCCTGTAAACTAACCCTGAAAGGGTACATACTAACCCTAAATAATTTGAAACAATGTGAATCTGCCCATGAAACTGAACAACTTTCCCTAAGCAGCATACAATACGGAAAATATTTTTCAAACCACCCATAGAATTAGAAACTGATCAGCTTATAGCGCATTTTTTATGTGAGGTCAAAAATTGTTTTTGTATTTTGAAATATGTTCCTTATAAGTTGTTAAATTTTATGGGCCCTTTCCGTAACACCTTGTAGAGAAGAAGATTTTTTTTTAACATTTTCTGAAAGTTTTATTCACTGGAAGTTGTTCAGATTCGTTGACTGAACATACTTATTCAGTATTAAATAAAAAAAATAAAAAATATATAATAAAAAATAGTATTACACCATATAAAATAAGACTATTGTGTCTGGTACACACAGTTTTCTTCTTTTTCAGGAGCGGATTGCATCATCACGTATTTCGCGCCGGTAATTTTAAGCATAATATCGGGAAAACACTAGGAAAAGAGCCGTATAGAAGATGTACGTACAGTAAGCCGCCGACGACGTAGTCTTAGTAAAAGGTTCCCGTCCCTTTGGTTACGGAACTCTGAAAATCGCCCTCCACGCAAACTGTTCAAGTTTATAGAGTGTGTCCATGAAACTGAAAAACTTTTCCCAAGGAACATAGGTATACGAAAAAAAAATCGACTTCCCGTACAAAGTCCATCAGCGGATATCACATTTTGAATGAGAGGTCGAAAATTTTTTTTCGTATTTCGACCTATGTTCCTTGGGAAAAGTTGTTCAGTTTCATGGTCAGAATGTACCGTTTAAGTTTGTGCAGTCGGTCACCGGACACATTGTATAAATGTAGTTTTGTATGAAGGGGCCAATTTTTTATTTATAATTTCCGTTGATATGTTTCTTGGAAAATTGTATTCAGTCGACTTATCATGCTCTTTCGTTTTTGTCAAATTGTCACAAAAAAAAAACCGGCCAAGTGCGAGTCGGACTCGCGCACTGAGGGTTCCGTACCACCACATAAACATAATTGTATTAGTTGAAATTTCAGTAAGTTAATGTGCTAGATTTTTTGAGTCCGACACGCGCTTGACTAAATTTTATTATTTGTTGTTATTTTATAGCTTATGCACTATAAACATACCAATTTTCAAGTTTGTAAGTGTTCCCGTTTTTAAATAGAACTAAAACAAAAATCGCCTCAGCGACCATCCAACTTGACCCCTCTCTTATATGAATGTTCTTGAAACGGGAGCTCACCACAATTGGTTACTATTAGTTGTGAGAAAAGTTGTAATATTTAATGATTTCAGACTTTTCCCATTATTTGTACTGTGAGACCTAGCTTCTTGCCAAATTTCATAATTTTAGGTCAACGGGAAGTACCCTGTAGGTTTTGCATTTTTGAATAAATGTATGGAGATGAGGACATAAAATGCCATATCTTTTGATTGCGTCGTGGTAAAAAATTGAATTTTTCAGATCTTGTGTGGTCCATGGATCCTAATATATGGTATTAATTTCAACCTGATACCTTTACCCGTTCGTGAGATAAAGGGTCTTGACAGACAGACAGACGGACAACAAAGTGATCCTATAAGGGTTCCGTTTTTTTCTTTTGAGGTACGGAACCCTAAAAATACTATCACTACGGATTAAAACCTGCTCATGAGCTTTGTGTGCGGTTTTAGCGCGCTAATAGTCGGTTCAAAACTTGCTCGTATTCACTCGTTTAAGCGACGTGACGTCATCAGTGACGTCACTTTAGCGCGCTATCATTGCATACGAAAATGAGGTAGTGCAGCGTGTGCGAAACGTCAAATTCATAAGACATTTGTCATCAATGTCGTTTTCGAGAGATTTTTTTCAACTTTTTTTGGTTTTTTAGATTTAATTATCTTATCGAATAATCATTATCTCTCAATAATTTCTTAAAACGCAAAACAAAATCAAAATTTAAATTTTTCTTAGTGACATTGACATAAGCGCGCTCTAGTCTGGTTTAAAACTGTATTCGATGATATTCGACGAATGCACGCATATAGAAATAAACCGACTATATTCAGTGAATGTGATGTGTGCGTTGATTTCAAGAAACAATCCGTAGTGTATGACTGTTCCTATCCGGTAATGGGTGTAGACTTCTAATAGTTGCTAGACTTATTAAATCACTTTTAACTAAAGAAAATACGAATTTAGGTAGTGGTTTAGTTACATTAAGTTTTATTGTAATAAAATAATATGTGATGGTGACGCACGTAAAAGCGTTATAAAGTGGTCGAAAATTTCACAACATGGGTGAAACTACCTTATAGCGTGCCCAATAGTAGTTTAAGATACAAGTGCCGTAAGTAGGGTTATTACAAACGAGTTGACGTTTTGTAAGCCCGAGACGAAGTCGAGGGTCTACCATCGGCATGAGTTTGTCATAACCCTTACGGCCGTGTATCTTACGACGCTTTTCAATACATTTGTGAGAAAACAGGTATAAGCGATACACTTGTTAAAGGAACCAACCATGGGTACTTTCAGCTTCTTGTCGATTTATGTTCTCCTGGTACTCTCCATTTTATTTTAAATACAGGGTGCTAGGGACAGGTTGGCAAATACTGAAAGGGCGTCATCAGTCAACGTAACTGAACAACTTTCAGCAAACAAAACTTTCAGGAAATGAAAAAAAAATTGGCTTCTCCATACAATTTGTCCAATCAAATTTGCAATTTTGTATGGAGAGGCTGATTTTTTTTCATTTCCTGAAAGTTTTGTTCGCTGAAAGTTGTTCAGTTACGTTGAATGACCATGCCCTTTCAGTATTTGCCAACCTGTCCCTTACAACCTGTATAGGTAGGCAGTCGTAGTCACCACCACCACTGTAGTATTTTTACAAAATATTTTTATGATCAGAGTGTAAAACTCCTTGGTAGTATACTTTTTTTACTTACCGCGCTAGTTCGGTAAGTAACTAGTTACGAGCAATGTTTACGTCCTTGTAAGTACGTTTTTCGAGCAAATGTATTGAAAAATAAATTTGGCTCTGTCGGTTATTTTGCGCATGGGTGACAGGTGGAGAGCCAATGAACGATTCGCTCGCCTCCCCCCACCGGCCGCAGACCCCCCGCGATTATTTTTTAAAGTTCTGCGCATTAACGGTCATACTCGTAGCCAGACTTATTTTGTACGAAAAGTAATTTACAGTCGAATTAATCTAACTTGATTAGAATGACAGAGGTGCGAGAGCAGAACGGAGCGATGCGTAAGGTATTGGAGCGACAGAGACAATACAATATTTAGATTTGAGTCCTACCTGTGGTTGTGAAAATTTTCGATTTGTCTAATTAATAAAAATATGGTGCTTTCTTTTAAGTCTAATGCACGCAAGTGCATACCTACCTACCTAAGCTTTTTATTGTCAGTTATTGAATAAGCTTCTTCTGGGCAAACTCGTTCCATCGTCGACTTCTTCTCTGTCCTCAAGAATAGATCGAGGTCAAGATCAATCACCAATCCCATTATCAATAGATAAAACCAGTCAAGTGCGTGTCGGGCCACGCGCAGCCTAACAAAAAGTGTGTTACTGGCCAAACTAGTTTTTCCTTGGCCAAGGCGAAATGTGTTGGGTAGGTTAGGTTAGGTTATCTGATAACCTTGCACTAGAAAAGACTTGTTTCTAGTGCAAGGGTAAACAGTTAACCTAACCTACCCAACACTTTTTGATCTAGTTGGTTTAGTTTCTTTATAGCAACGAGCGTACAATACGCGCAACAAAAGAAGAGACCTGTCAGTTGAAAGTAGAGGGGATTTCGCGCAGGTACAGCCTAGCGTCCCTCCCCACTTGCCGCCAAAATGGCCTGCGAACTGTCTACTTCGCAGGTTAACCACGTGATCCATCAAGTCTCTTCTTTCGTTGCGCGTATTGTACCTCGATAGAATTACGTAGATCAGTATAGCATCGGTCAAACTGGTTTGGCCTAAGCAAAACTAGTTTGACCTAAATCGGGTTTGGCCGGTAGACTTCTGTTTACTTGTTAATTTGCTCAATTTTGGGTATCTTCGTAATAGTACATAATGACTGTTGTTAAGCTTAAATATGAGTACTTAGATAAATAAAGTTTATTGTTACTGTTACCTACGCTTTTGATTTTTTTCCTTAATATTTTATTGGGCGTAGATGGCGCGACGAACTCGATGCATTTGTGACTGACTGGCAGTTAGCATCACAGGACCGTGACAGATGGCGAAAAGAGGTGGAGGCCATTGCCCAGCAGTGGGACACCCTACAGGCTACATAATAAATGGTACAGCAGCACTGCACTTACTTTCTCGCGTACCAACAGTACCAACTGCAAACTTAAGTTTGTAATTCCATAGAAATAATATAAAAATACAAACTTATCTACACCAACTAGATTTATGTAAAAATGATTTAACGAAATATGCAGTCAGGTAGTTAACCAATTTAGAATCCAAATTGTAGAACATCAAAATAAGCTCAACGTAACCCATTTTGAGTAAATCACATTTTTAAATTTTAGTAGTAAGGGAACACCCCTTATATAAATTTCTAGAGACCAATTGATACTGCCGCAAATACCTTAAATGAAGATGCTTGGTCATACAAAGTTTCATCAAGATTTTATTAGCCGTTTTTGCGAAAATTACAATTTTTCATTTTCGTTGTATGACAGCTACCCTCAAAATGTGAGCCAGCAGGAAATCACTCAAAACCCTTCGATGAATTTGCACAAAACTCTTAAATTCCAAATATGGTGTCAATCGGACCATTCGTTTAGCCGCTAGGCCAAAGCCTGACGGACAGACCGACCGACGGACGGATATTTTTGGGAGACTTGCTTTTTATGATGTATAAGTGATATAGAACACATTTTTGATAAAAAGAGAAAAACTTTTTTATTACGAATACAATACCTTTCTCGCTCCGTTCGAAAGTAAAAAATATATGTTTACAGTGCAAAGGTCATCATCATCATCATCATAACATCCCATGAAACATCGACTGCAGGACAGGGAGTTCCCTTCAGAATTCCAGAAAAAACAGTTGGTACAATTTGGTGGGGAAGTACCTACCATTGCCTACCCAATTTGTATATAATATCATTGCCTACCATAGTCACACGCTTGTTAGCGTTACGGCTGGCACCATGAAACTCATATTCATATTCATTTAATTAGTATTACCTAAACATACATTGTCAACATTTTTTGCCATTATTACATTATTGTACTTATAATGTACTTATAATGATAAATGTAAATAAAATTATACTATACTTATAACTATTACAATCAATCAATTTTATAGATTGCTATGAAATATGAGGTGTTTCATAGGAGAGGAACTCTGTCACTGAGTAAAACGTTTATAAACAAAGGCACGATCCGATTTGGCGGACTTAATACTGTCGCTAATTACATTGTAGATACGGGGCCCTATGTAATATAGGGAGTGACCTGAACTTGGATTATAATAATACTAAAGGTGAACGAAGTGAATTCCACGGAAGAAAGTGATTTGGTAAATAAACATGTAGGCAAGAAGAGGTTATTGTCTTTCACGAGGCACATTTTCGTGATCTAATAGAAAACTAGACAGAAATATCCACATTTTTTGCTTTTTATGCAGGCCTTCCGAATACTGAAAGGGCATGATCAGTCAATGTAACTAAAACTTTCAGGAAATAAAAAAATCTGCCTCTCCATACAATATTGCAAACTAGATTGGACAATGTATGCATAGGCCAAGTTTTTTTTCATTTTTTGAAAGTTATTCAGTTAAGTTGACTAATCATGCCCTTTCAGTATTCGGAACGCTGTCCCTTACATCCTGTAGGTACTCGTATATATAAAATTTATTTTATTTTGTTTGCCGCATGATGTTTCGTGAAATCGTGTAAACTTTATTCTAATGAGAATCCATATTTGCTGATCGAAATTTCTACTAGTGGTAAAAAAATATTGTGAGTACACCCAACAGCACGTCAGTCAAGTCACTTTCGACTTTTGAAAATGTATCCACTGACGTGCGCCCGAATGAAACTTATACGAGAAAAATATTCCACGCAGGTGTAAATTCTAGACAAATTATGAAATACGCAATCTGAATTGCGATAATATTTAATAAATTGTTTATTCTTATGTTATATAATTTTGCCGTAACTTGTTGACGTGGCTTTTACTAGGTGTTTTTATTAATATCGCACGTTTGAACATGCGATAAGAAAGTTTCACCTTACTTGAACTTGAGTAACTTTCTGATACATGTAGTACGGTCAACCGCTCGTCGGTAGGAACTTTTTCAACTCTATTACCACGCTATAAGGTCCAAAAGTGTTTCTACTGATGTGCTGTTGAGTGTACATACCTAATCAATTGATATTACGATAGAGTTTTTTTTATGTCACAAGTGGCTAAACGAGCAGGTGGGCCACCTAGTGCTAAGTGGTCACCACTGCCCATGACACCCACTGTCTTATTAGTGAAATAATTAAACACTAATAAGACAGCAAAGCGCGCTACCCACCCTGAGAACTAAGATGGTATGTTTCATGTGCCAGTAAGTATTTGAAGTTTTTAATTAACCTTGTACAACGTGTAATAAATACGCAATAACTCTCGGGGGGTAGGTCTACCCTGAACTGAACAACATTTCAAAATAAAAAAAATGGGTTGCCATACAAAATCATAAACTTATCCGGTCAATTTGTATAAATAATACAGGGACTAGATAAGTACTTAAAGAAAGAATATGATAATTTTTTTTTTAATTTTAATACAAAAGTTGTAGAACAAAAGTTCCTCAAAAATCTCATAGATGACGATGTGCGGTGCGATGTGCGTATGCTCGACCAAAAGCAAGGAGGTTTTTGTTCTGAGTGTCGACCACTCGACGTTCAAAACTCTTTTCAATCATGGACAAAAGAGAATCTATACAGCGTTATTTTTTTATCACCCCGGATCTCATTGCCCTGGATATTTATTTTTACTGTGTATTTGGTGTATGGGCTTACTCTTGACCTCAGTCTAGTCCTGACGACAGAGATGAGGTCGACGATGGAGATGGAAAAAATGGCAATTACGGATTATTTATGCTTCCGTTCTTAGTATTAATGATCAATTCACAAGTAAAAAAAGATATTTTTTCACTTTCGCAAACAAAGTTTATACTAAAACATTAGACTTCTGAAGATTTCTTGATTTTTGTAAAACTTAACTGAGTTTTTTGACCGACTAGTATAGGCGACTGGGATACGCTTTACACTTCACCAGCTCTTACAGAATATGTATCTATATGACGGAATCTATAGTTTTTTTTACTCTGAGGCCAAGTGTAAGTCGGACTCGCGTACCGATGGATCCGTACTAACACTTTTCAGATTGACGAAATTTCCGTGACTGCTTCAAAGCACAATACGAAATTTTGTTGAGTATAACGGCTGGCGTGCGGGCCAAATGTATGGCGTTAAATACATTTCGCCCGCACTCCCGAGCCGTTGCGTACTGTTTCTCTGTTTCTTTCTTTAATACCAAGTTTGACAGTTGTGGCCTTGCTTGTAGGATCCCATTGAGGTCTTTAGTGTACGGAACCCCGATAATAAGTACTTGAAAGCCGAAATGCCAAAACTGGCCAAAACATCGAGCGAAACGAACTCAAAGTAAAAAACCGGTCAAGTGCGAGTCGGACTCGCGCGCCGAGGGTTCCGATATACCTATAGTATTTTTGGAAGCAATAAAGTCCATTTTCAGGACCGCAAAACTAAATTTGTTTGTAAAGGTTTTTTGCAGATTTCTGAAAAACTGTGCAACTTAGAAAGATCGTTTTATTTTTGCTGTAAAGTTTATATAAACTTCTGTCAACTGTAATTAATTCAGATTTTTCCTTACTCAAACTTCGGAGATAAGGGGGGAATGGTATTTTTCTTGACATTTTTCATCATAACTTTAAAACTAAGAAATTTAAAAAAATACAAAAATATATTTTAAAATGTACAAGTAAAGCCCTTTCATATGATACCCCACTCGACCTAGTAGCGACAATTTGAAATTTGGCCCCCCCTATTTTGGCCCCCTTTATATTAATAATCATACTTTTTTCAAAATTTTTTCTTGTGCAATTAAGTTGGGCAACTATATTCTAAAACTATTCCAAATTTCAGGTTGATAGCATAAGTGGTTGCTGAGATATAGAGGTGTGACAGACAGACGGACAGACAGACAGACAGAGCGGCACCATAAGGGTTCCTTTTTTGTACCATTTTGGTATCGGAACCCTAAAAACTATAGAGGCCGCCATATACATATTCTGTATGAGCTACTGAAGTGTAAAGCGTCTCACTGTCGCCCATGCTAGTCGGTCAAAAAACTTAGTTAAGTTTTACAAAAATCAAGATATCTTTAAAAATCTAATGTTTTAGTATAAACTTTGCTTGCGAAAGTGAAAATGTATAGTTTTTTACTTGTGAATTGATCATTAATACTAAGAACGGAAGCGTAAATAATCCGTAATAGCCATTTTATGCGTGATTTTTATCACCGTTTTTTTCCTGAATGGTAAGTGTTTTCACCAGAAAAACTGTGGTAGTAGCATTTATTAGTCCCATGTCACATATTTCTTAGAGAGAAAGATAAAAATTTTACGTTTATAGGATTTGAAAAAAATCCATACATTTTAGTATGGAGGTCCCTCGCAAGAAAGTTATACGCTTATGGCTCCCTCCTTAGGAGAAAGAGCTGCTACTTAAACCTCCTTGGAAACTAATGTATTTCCAGTAAAGTGAGGTCGGAATTCTTTGGTCTTGTGCCAGACTAATGAAGATACTTTGTAAATATGATTGTTTAATTAGTATTTTGAGAATTTCTTATAGCAGAAATATTTTTATCCTTATTTATAACATGATGTAAATTGCGAAAAACTTACGACAAAAGTTTTGAAATTCACGCCTAGTCGTTGTCCTATTCCGTGCTAGATATTAACGTGGGCCAATAGCAGTATGCCAAATAAGCGTACTCGGTCCAATCCCAAACGAGAGTGGATTACGTCACGCAAGTGTGGACCAATCGGATTTGCCCACGATCGATGCTAGCGCTAGATAATAGCGGTGGCGGCGTGTCAAACTTCAGTTTCTCACCAAAAATCAAAGAAGTCAGAACCGTGAATTTGTGAATTTTGCTTGTGAATCGCGAAAAGTGCTGATAACGTGGCTGTGAACTACAATTTCTCTTAAATATATTCAACTTAATCGTCTGGATTAATAGGTAATTATTATTTTCCATTCATTACATTATTTTTCATACAAATTCAACTCATTAAAAATTTATAACCTGTCACGTTTCTTTTTGTCATTTTCATTGATTTTCATCTTATTGCTTGATTAAATCGTGAAATCCCGTCTTATTAGTGCTCAAATAACACATTTCAATAGGAATTACCATGGGATCCATATACAACCTTATCAATTGACGACGTCAGCGAAATTTCTCGATTACTTATACCTACGTGGGCCCGGCATAGCGGTGTCCTACTTGTCGCGTAGGCGTTTTGAATGACCCGTTACAGTTGGGAATGCCGTTACGTTACAGCCTCTATTGGGGGCACTTTCAGTTTCTGCGAGAGATAGACGTGGAAACTCCGGCGTCCGGTTGGCGAATGACGTGTCGATCTCAACTGTGACGTGTCCTTGACTGTGAGATAAATTCATTGAACTCAAGAGTTACTAGTTTCAGTATTTATGCAAGTCAACTGCCTTTTCTGTGGATTTATGAGGTGCATATTTTATGGGAAACGTCTGATTTTAGCAGGGGTTGGAAAATTTTGAGTTTTAATCAGAAAACCTACATTTTCTTTGTTACCAGTATTTCCCAGATAAAGTCGAAACTGGTTAGAAGATATAGTTTTGTACCAATTAGAAATTTGTCCTCTGTTCTAATAAATATATTTTTTTATTTACAGGTATAATTGCTGCATGATCAAGATGCGGTGGAGTTTACTAGCAGTAGCCTGCGTCCTGGCGGTAGTCCTCGCCGACGACAAAAAGGAGAAGGACAAAGAGATCGGCACTGTCATCGGTATTGACTTGGGAACCACTTACTCTTGGTGAGTTTATTACTACTTTTTTTTTACTATGTATGGGCTTACTCTTGACCTCGATCTTGCCTTGAGGACAGAGATGAGGTCGACGATTTAACGAGCTTGCCCAGAAGAAGCCTATTCACTCGCGACAAATAGATTCGGGTTATAAGAGCTAGGGAACACAGACGCACGCAGAGAATTCCACACTCCTTACTACTTATACACTTTCATACACATCTATTGTAGGTAGGGTCAATTAAAACCATCAAGCGCGAGGTGAGCCGATAGATGTGTCTAGAACTATATTTGTCTAGAAAGCTTGTAATAAGGTCTCTGTTCTCGGAGGAATGCTTTAGCCTAATACAGACATTGGGGGTGATTCTAGCATGGCCGCTAAATTTAAGACAGAAAAAAACAAAAAGAATGGAAATGACAGGAATAAAAATAATGATGATTGGAATTTGACAGGTCTAAAAATGTTGCCATCTTTGTTACCGCCTATAGGCTGAAAAAAGACAGCATCACTTGTAGACCTGTCAAATTTTAATCATAAATTTAGCTGCCACGCTAGAATCGCCCCCAGTATTATTTTATTTTCTATTATTATTTGTTTAATTAACTGTATTGCACAGATGTACAAAGCAGGCTGGCCTAATACCATCTGACATCCTCCCAGCTAACCAAAAGACAAAAGAATTCAGAAAGTTGTCAAAAAAAGTTATAAACAAAAATATACACTACATATTTGGGAAAACTTTCTCCAGAATAAAAGGGCATGGCCAGGGTCAACAATTTTCAGTGAATGAAACTTACAGGAAATGGAAAAGGAAGATCAGCCTCCGAAAACTGACCAATCATGTTCACAATTTTGCATTGGCTTGTTAAATATAGAAGAATAAGCCTTTGCATTGCTTGCATTGCTTTTTAAAAATGATATACTGAGGCAAATGATAAATTCAAATAATTTTTTTATCAGTAATCATGATGTAGACAGGGATGGTGCATTCCTGGTAGTATACAGGCCTTTCTCTAAATGTAAATCGGTCTCTAAGTAAAGTTCAATGGTTAAGGCTGCATGGCTTTCAGCAATGATTTTACTTTAATTGTAACATCCTATTAAACGTCCACCGCAGGACAGGGGGTTCCCTACAGATTTCCAGCATCAAACTCAGGAGGGGATTTACCATAGTCACCACACTTGTAAGCGCTGCGGCTAGCGACCGCTGTTGTTGGTGACCGCAGTATGTAAGATGGTAAGATACACAGAAAGGTGCCACTACACTTGGGTGTCGTAAAAGGCGACTAAGGTATTATGAACCGCAGAATGGGCAGCAGCAGCTTTCTGTGTACCGTACCATCTTACATACTGTGGTCACCAACAACAGCGGTCACCAGCCGCAACTCTTAAAAACGTGTGACTGTGGTAAATCCCCTCCAAAGTGCCACTCATTTTTGCTGGAGTTCTGAAGGGAGCTCCTTGTCCTGCAGTGGACTTTTCATGGGATTTTATGGTGATGATGGTGAACTACCTAGCTTTTTTGGAAAGAAAGGCAGCCTCACCCAGGAGAGCTTGTTTACCAATGAATTCATAGCAGCTTTATAGTTAATTTACATACACATAGACATTTATTTACATAAAACATGGCATTAATTTGCATACATAATAATAATTATATCCAATCTTAATGTTATCTTGTCCACCTGATAATAAAAATTTTGTAATAATGATATATTACACTCCAGAAGCCTCAAGTAGAGCTGATAACAATTCAAAGCTTATCAAGGAATTACATTATTTTCTTATCTCACTACGTACTATTAAGCAAATACCATGTCCAGAAAATGTGGCGTGAAAATATTTGATTGATGTATAAATTTCATTATTTTGTAATGGGATTTCTTTATTTTATGCTCTTCTGGCTCGAGATTGAATGGGTGGGTGACTGCTAGTAGTATAGCAACCTAGGCCATTGTGTTGATCCCATCCAGCTACTCTCTAGACTTCTTAAGTATAGGCTTCCATTGATTTTGCCAACAATCCTCCATCAACAAAGTGCAAAAATAACCTGAAATTGGTGGTCGTTGAGCCATGTCAGAGGCCAATGGGGCTTGTTACACTATCAATATGTACATTATACAGAACAAAGAGTAAAATAGTTTTCTTTTTCTTGCCCCTCAATCTACGTTGAACACATTGCTAGTGTAACAACTTTTGACGAGAAGGTTAACTAGTATAAATGTACTACCAATAGCCAGCCATTGACACTAAAAATGCTAACAAGTGTTTAATATATTGCTAAAGTTCTATATTTCTTTGTCAACAGTGTGGGAGTGTACAAGAATGGGCGGGTGGAGATCATTGCCAACGACCAGGGTAACCGCATCACTCCATCATACGTAGCCTTCACGGCCGACGGCGAGCGTCTCATCGGTGACGCCGCCAAGAACCAGCTGACCACCAACCCTGAGAACACCGTCTTCGATGCCAAGCGTCTCATCGGTCGCGAGTGGTCAGACGCAACCGTACAACATGACGTCAAGTTCTTCCCCTTCCAGGTCGTTGAAAAGAACAGCAAACCCCATGTTGCTGTCATGACCTCCCAGGGTGAGAAGATCTTCGCTCCTGAAGAAATCTCCGCCATGGTCCTCACAAAGATGAAGGAAACTGCTGAGGCTTACCTCGGTAAGAAGGTCACTCATGCCGTCGTCACCGTACCGGCTTACTTCAACGATGCTCAGCGTCAGGCCACTAAAGACGCCGGTGTGATCGCTGGTCTTAACGTGATGAGAATCATCAACGAGCCTACCGCCGCCGCCATCGCTTACGGTCTCGACAAGAAGGAGGGAGAAAAGAACGTGCTCGTATTCGACTTGGGTGGTGGTACCTTCGACGTGTCTCTCCTCACTATCGACAATGGAGTCTTCGAAGTAGTTGCAACAAACGGTGACACCCACTTGGGAGGTGAGGACTTCGACCAGAGGGTCATGGAGCACTTCATCAAACTGTACAAGAAGAAGAAGGGCAAGGACATCAGGAAAGACAACCGCGCCGTCCAGAAATTGCGTCGTGAAGTCGAGAAGGCGAAGAGAGCTCTGTCCTCCAGCCACCAGGTCAAGATCGAAATCGAGTCGTTCTTCGAAGGTGAAGATTTCGCTGAAACTCTCACCAGGGCAAAGTTCGAAGAGTTGAACATGGACCTGTTCCGTTCCACCCTCAAGCCCGTGCAGAAGGTACTCGAAGATGCCGACATGAACAAAAAAGACGTTGATGAGATTGTGCTCGTCGGAGGTTCAACACGTATCCCCAAGGTTCAGCAGCTGGTCAAGGAGTTCTTCAACGGCAAGGAGCCATCCCGAGGCATCAACCCCGACGAGGCCGTCGCTTACGGTGCCGCCGTCCAGGCCGGAGTGCTCAGCGGAGAACAGGACACCGACGCTATCGTTCTCCTCGACGTGAACCCTCTCACCATGGGTATCGAAACCGTCGGCGGCGTCATGACCAAGCTCATCCCCCGCAACACTGTCATCCCCACCAAGAAGTCCCAGATCTTCTCGACCGCCAGCGACAACCAGCACACCGTCACCATCCAGGTGTACGAGGGCGAGCGGCCCATGACCAAGGACAACCACTTGCTCGGAAAGTTCGACCTGACCGGCATCCCGCCCGCGCCACGAGGCATCCCGCAGATCGAGGTCACCTTCGAGATCGACGCCAACGGTATCCTCCAAGTATCTGCCGAAGACAAGGGCACTGGAAACAGGGAAAAGATCGTCATCACGAACGACCAGAACAGATTGACGCCTGAAGATATCGAGAGAATGATCAAGGACGCGGAAAAGTTCGCTGACGACGACAAGAAGCTAAAGGAGCGCGTCGAGGCGAGAAACGAGCTAGAAAGCTACGCGTACTCGATCAAGAACCAGCTGCAAGACAAGGAGAAGCTTGGAGCCAAGCTCAGTGATGATGAGAAGAACAAGATGGAAGAGGCGATAGACGCCTCCATCAAGTGGTTAGAAGAAAACCAAGACACAGAAGCAGAAGAATACAAGAAACAGAAGAAGCAGTTGGAGGATGTCGTACAACCCATCATTGCCAAGTTATACCAAGGGCAGGGAGGCGTCCCGCCCCCAGGCGGTCCCGGCGGCGATGATGAAGACTTCAAAGACGAGTTGTAACCTAATAGACTGTGAATCGTGTGGTAGCCAAATGTGATCTCTGGTCACTACGGGTTATGCATGGCGCGGGAACAACCTCGCAACATGCACTATCCGTACAGCACGAAGTTATAGTGTTGTTGTGTATATTTATTGCGTGTGAAAGAGTCGTGTGCGGTGGACACTGTCTGCGATCTAATCCACTTCCGTCGCGCTCGAGTGTGAATGAGTGTGTGCTGTATGATTTATGTATAAATTGATGCATTTTTAATTTTAAAAAGCAATAGATGTGTGAAAGTTTCCATGACTCTCGATTCGTCTTCCTGAAACCGGTTTTCTTTGTCATCTGATGAATCGATAAGTCTCAGTTCATTTGAGACTACCTCAGTGTTCTTTGTATGTACTAATTGTTTTTGAGACTGCAAGAATTGTTAGCTTTTAATTAGCAAAATAATGTAGTTTAAATAATTTCAATCGAAGTACGGAGGAGTACATGAATAAAACATTTTTCTATGACGTAAATGTTTTTATTTTATTCTAAAATCTAATACTAAAAGTAATAACAACAGAAAAATAGTAGTAACTTATAAATTATTAAAATAAATTATAACTACCAAGTTCTAATAATACCTACCAAACCTTGAATAATATGTGCTGAGTTAGTCAACACGAACATTTTGAAGTCTAGCACCGCTGATGATATCGAAAGCCGGCGCCATAATACAAGCTGCCTGAATTTTCACCTGGACATCCTCTGAAATAAAATATTGTGTTACCATGCCAGAAGCGTATTTGATCATTAGTCATATCCCGAAGTTGATTCACTTGGGTGCATCATGTATAGGTTAACTTTTTCGTAACACGCAGGTGCTCTAAATACATCAAATAACTAGGATGTTCAGTTTGAAAAGAATGTTAATTGGGTTGGGTTCTGTCTAAAATATGTTCAGTTTGGGAGATTGTTCAATTTACTATCTATTTATTTAAGGTTGTTCAGTTTAGAAAGAAGTTTCAATTTGTAAAGTTAATTCCAAACTGAACATATCCTCGATATCAACCTTTTAAAATTTTACCAACTGAAGCAACCAAGTTGTTGATTTTATGCACCTAGATGATAGAATAGGTAAGCACAGCTGTGGTAAAAGCTACCTTTATTCTGGGGGCTAAATTCAACATCTTTTGTTCTTGGACTTATCAAAATTGCTGCCTATTAAAGATGGCCAAAAATAAATTATTTATGTACAGTCAAGAGCATTTCAAGCTTGACACATTGGACTTCGTCACCAGCCTCATGGTCTAGTAGTTAGAGCGCCCCTTGGCTCTCGATCAGGAGGTTCTGGGCTCCATTCCCGGTGGGGAAACTGTCAAACAAAAATCCTTTATGCGACCTCCCCAGTTTGCTTAGGACATTGGGATAAAAAAAAGAAAAACCGGTCAAGTGCGAGTCGGATCGCGCGCCGAGGGTTCCGATATACTTTTTGTATTTTTGGAAGCAATAGGTAGTCCATTTTTAGGACCGCAAAACTAAATTTGTTTGTAAAGGTTATTTGCAGATTTCTAAAAAACTGCAACTTAGAAAGATCGTTTTATTTTTGCTGTAATGTTTACATAAACTTCTGTCAACTGTAATTAATTCAGATTTTTCTCTTTCTTGGTTTTCGAGATAACTTGAAAACCAAGAAACGTAAAAAAATACAAAAATATATTTTAGAATGTACAAGTAAAGCCCTTTCATATGATTTCCCACTCGACCTAGTAGCGACAATTTGAAATTTGGCCCCCCCCTATTTCAGCCCCCTTTACATTAATAATCATAATTTTTTCAAAATTCTTTCATGTGCAATTAAATTGGGCAACTATATTTTTAAACTATTCCAAATTTCAGGTCGATAGCATGAGGAGGTGTGACAGACAGACAGAGCGGCACCATAAGGGTTCCTTTTTTTACCATTTTGGTATCGGAACCCTAAAAATAGGACATTGGGATTACCAGCTGATTGTCCGAAAAGTTGGGTGATTCCGTGCTTCGGAAGGCACGTTAAGCCGTTGGTCCCGACTACCTATCCACGGATGTAGTCGTTAATGAACCATATCAGAGATCAGAGAGGCCTTTGGCGGCTCAACAACTCTGACACCAGGGTTATTGCGGTCATCGCGACCTTGCAACCCACACGTTATGATGATCGTATACATGATGAACTAAACTATTCAAGTTATACGCTCTCGACTCCTGTTACTGACGTTTGAACAGATGGCGCGCGGTAGGGTTTCCTGAATCGCGCTTTAGATGTTTTACTGAGGCTATAATCGAAAACACGGATTTAAAACAAAGACTGCTGTAGAATCACTTCTGACTTATCCTGTAAATCCTGAGGGTGGGCGTATGCTAAAAGATAGATGGCGCAGCGCAGCACATTACAGAGCGAGAAGGAAGATGTTTTTGCACTGCACGGCGTCTCACCTACCTATTTTCATATCATTGTCTGCGTTGATCTCGACAGCTGTGATGCCGGCGGCCGCTCGAAGCTCCGCCAGCGCCTCCGAGAAGTAGTAGTCCAACTGTAAACCAAGTCACTGATATAAAAAAAACGTCAAGTGCGTGTCAGACTCGCCCATCGATGGATCCGGTAGGTAAAGTCAAGAGCACATCAAGCTTGACACATTGGACTTTGTACCGTTCTTATTTCAACAGACATACGGGCTAGAGTCGCACGCGAGTAGCAAGCTTGACCTGTAGCTGTAGTTGACTATACCATTTAAGCTCATCGAGGCTCCGTCAGGCAGACACTGATTAAACCATGCTACGCACCATCGTTTGCACGACCAGCAGACAGAGATGCAGCAGAATGAAAGAAAGAAATAATGGTTTGTCTAACATAGGTACCTATTCTACAACGCTAATCGTTTCTCTCCTACAGCTACATCCCTTTTTGTTTTACTAACTTTTCACCTAGTATTTCTCGGATCCATATTCCGCCAGTTGCAGAAAACTTCTAGTTAAAGCTCCTGTAACCTTAGATTAAAATAATACTAGTCAACCTGTAACTATTACTGTCTCTTTCTGTTTTGTTGGCGACGAAAGTGTGAGCAATATACCAGATTTCAAGGAGCTTTCATTTCAAAGTCTCTTCTACAACCGGTGGATTATCAAGTTCTTGGATAGCTGTCCCTAAGAGCTATCCTATATTTTGGGGAAAAAATTCATATCAGGCCAAATTTTTGTAAATGGCCTTTAAATGTAATTTTAAGAGACTATATTTTTGAATCCCCCAAAATTTCAAACTGGAAGGTACCAAAAAAAAGTTATATCCCGAAGATGGCGCAATTTTACAGCAAAAAAGCTAGCACCTATATTATCGTGAAAATGTGTCTATGTTCACTATATTCAAGCACCAAAATCGAGATCCACCAAAGATATAAACGGGAAACTTATTCTATGAGAAGAAGTTGTTTGTTTCACTAACTGTGCCTTAAACTCTAGGAAAAAAATAATAGCAGATTTGTTTTGGTAATTATCAACATCAAATAACGTTTTAATATACTTTCTTTCAAAATCCAACATTGTTTTTATTTGGGTAGTAGGTAATTCTTTATCAGCTTTTTACATAGGCAGCAAAAAAGTAGCAGTTATAAATTTAGGTAGACTTTTAATATTAAGCCTAGATAGCATAACGAAACATGAAATCCACCAAAAAAATTACTATCTTAATAAATTTTTAAAAGTATATAAACTAATAAGGACTTAAGTTCTCCGTAATAAGTATCATTTTCGAACGCTTACTATTCTTACTAATGCAACCGCGGGCATTCGACTCGGAGCGCGCTAAAAAAAGCCCGCTCAAACGTCCACACCTAAAAATACAGGGTTGTAATTTGATTGCGTGTCATAGCTGATCGGATCAGTATCAGCAACTGAACAACTTTTTCCAAGGAACATAGGTTGAAATACGAAAATCATTCTTTGACCTCCCATAGAAACTGCGTCAGCTGATAGCGCATTTTGTATTGCAGGTCAAATTTGCTTTTTCATATTTCGACCTATGTAAGTTCCTTGGGAAAAGTTGTTCAGTTACTGATACTCATCCCGCCCCTGAACTTTGGCACGCAATCAAATTAATCAATATTTTTTAAATAATTTCATGTTGTTTTATACGGGGTGTCCCTTAATTAGGCCATCACGCTGACACCGGACATAGATGGACTTAAGGTGCATCAAATAAAAAAAAAATAATAATATTTGTAATTTTTAAAAATCAATGAAACTGGTCAAACTCAATACTCATTACACTTTTCTATGGGCATGAAAAGCTTATTTGATGCGCCTTAAGTCCATCTACCTCCGGTGTCAGCGTGACGGCCTAATTATGGGACACCCTGTATGATGATATAAGGAGTCTTTAGCCGCCTGTTTTGCAAAAAAAATCAACTATTTCTTATCTGAACGAGCCTAAACTTAGTATGTTTAAAAAATCTGTTTTAGGGTTCCGATACCAAAATGGTAAAAAAAGGAACCCTTATGGTGCCGCTCTGTCTATCTGTCTGTCACACCTCTATATCTCAGCAACCATTTATGCTATCGACCTGAAATTTGGAATAGTTTTAGAATATAGTTGCCCAACTTGATTGCACATGAAATAAATTTTGAAAAAAGTATGATTATTTATGTAAAGGGGGCCAAAATATGGGGGGCCAAAGTTTAAATTGTCGCTACTAGGTCAAATGGGGTATCATATGAAAGGGCTATACTTGTACATTTTAAAATATATTTTTGTATTTTTTTAAGTTTCTTAGTTTTCAAGTTATGATGAAAAATTTCAAAAAAAATACCATCCCCCCCCCCCCCCTTATCTCCGAAGTTTGAGTAAGGAAAAATCTGAATTAATTACAGTTGACAGAGGTTTATGTAAACTTTACAGCAAAAATAAAACGATCTTTCTAAATTACACAGTTTTTCAGAAATCTGCAAAAAACCTTTACAAACAAATTTAGTTTTGCGGTCCTGAAAATGGATTTTATAGCTTCCAAAAACACTAAAGGTATATCGAAACCCTCGGCGCGCGAGTCTGACTCGCACTTGACCGGTTTTTTTATTTAAAGATAACAAGAAGTTCAAAATAAATGATGATTAGCGTATTCTTAGAATGAGTACTTTTTCAAAGCCCTTACATTCAATATACCAAACCCTAGGTTTAACATTTTATTTTTGTTTTTCTTAATTATCTACAATCATAGACCGTCGGCCCACAGTAGCGAGGCCTACCTTACAAAAAAGCAGAACAAACGCACTTTGTAGAGACAGAGGACCGGTTAAAATACCTCATGGAAAAGCAAAATAAAACTAGTCTGTGCTCCTAATCACTTAGCAAAGCTTAAAAAACTTTGTCGGCCTACTTCATACCTGGCAGGTGGTCGTATCCGACCACTTTTATGGTGCCATAAAAAATTCTACATTTTACCTCGTCAAAGTCAAAATCGTTTATACATTGTTGGATATTAAAATCTCTATTTCCATTTTACATTTCCATGGAAATAGTGGGACAGACCCTCTTAATGATTCTCTCATCAAAAGGCAGATTGGCGAAAGCGCCAAATTACAGCTAAATAAAAGCTAGAGCTAAAATAGTCCTGCAGACGGTCGCCTACATTTTGTCGGAAGCGTGTTTTAGCGTCCGCAATACATTTTTTTTCATTTTCTTGATATTTAAGGACTCCTGAACAAGATCAGGGAGGGTGTCGCCCTGACATCCTTGAGGATTTTGTATAAAGTCCATGATTAGATAAAAGGAGGGCAACAAAATAAAAATTTTGACCTACCCCATCGAGAGGGGTATTGTTGTTTAGAGCTCGTTGAGAAGATAAATGATGTATTTTTTGTTTTTAAAAATATTAAAAAGTAAAGGAATTAGATGCCACCATAGTCAGTTTTTTTTACAAAATTTTGTTTGGGCTGTATTTATGAAGAGTAATAGGTAGACAGTTGAAATATTTACAGATAATGTATTTCTGTTGCCGCTTTCACAAGAAATACTAAAAACTAAAAAAGTAATAAGCCATACTAAAAACCTGTCTTTTTAGGCGATTTTTGCTCGATTTTTGTTTTAGCTCTATCTTAAAAACGGGAACACTAACAAACGTAAAAATATGTATGTTTATAGTGCATTAGCAATAAAATAACAAAAAATAATAAAAACTGGTCAAGTGCGAGTCGGAGTCAGAAAATCTAGCACAGTAAGTTACTACTTACAATATTGATTGTAGGTATTAGTTTAAATTTCAGTAACTTACTGTGCAGATTTTTTGAGTCTGACTCGCACTTGACCAGTTTTTGAAACTTTTTATTATTTAACAGTTCATGCACTATAAACGTACATATTTTCACGTTTGTAAGTGTTCCCGTTATTAAAATAGAGCTAAAACAAAAATAGATTAAAAAATCGCCAAAAAAGACAGGTTTTTAGTTTGGGAGTCCCCTTTAATTTATTACTTTTTTAATTTTTAGTAGTTCTTGTCATAGCGGCATACATTATCTGTGAATATTTCAACAGTCTACCTATTACTGTTCATAAGATAACAGCCCAAACAAAATTTTGTAAAAAAACTGACTTTGGTGGCATCTAATTCCTTTACTTTTTATTATTTTTTAAAACAAAAATACAGCATTTATCTTCTCAACGAGCTCTAAACAACGATACCCCACTCGATGAGGTAGGTCAAAATTTTTATTTCGTTCCCCTCCTTTTATCTAATCATGGACTTTATACAAGATCCTCAAGGATGTCAGGGCGACACCCTGTCTAATCTTGTTCAGTAGTGTTAAAACATCATGAAAAAGAATTAAAATATATTGCGGTCGCCAAAACACGCTTCCGCCTGAATCCTTCTGACTAAAAAAACTTTTGTCTGAGCTCAGGACCAAAAACAAAATTGCGTAAACATAAAAAAATTAACAGACGGACTTTGTAGAGCCAGAAGACCTTTAGCAGCTTTAAACAATCTGGTCGGCCGCGGCACAACTTGGCAGGATTTCCGCAGTTAGCACCTAAACTTACCCGTCCGACCGGTTAAAATACCTCATCCAAAAGTAGAATTGTGGGCTTCTAACCACTTAGCAAAACTTAAAAAACATTATCAGCCTCCTTCAAACCTGGCAGGTTCTCGTGTCTGACTACTTTTATGGTACCACTGAAATGGTAAATTTCACCTCGTTGATAAAAAGGATTGACACAATGCGTATTTATAGCTTAATTTAATTTGTTAACATACGTCTTGGTCGGCCTGACCTCATCTTGGCAGTTTTCCTTGTCTAACTTCTTTTGTCTGTGCCCATAGGCTGTCAAAAAATATGTGAAACTAACAAAAAACTAAACAAACACACTTTGTAGAGACAGATGACCTTTATTAGCTTCAAAAACATCTGGTCAGCAAACTTAGCAGGTTTAGCGCAGTTAGTGTTAGGGCTTTACTTGTAAATTCCAAAATATATTTTTATATTTTTTTAAGACTCTTAGTTTCGAAGTTATGATGAAAAACCGGCCAAGTGCGAGTCGTACTCGCGCACCGAGGGTTCCGTACCACCACATAATCATAATTGTATTAGTTGAAATTTCAGTAAGTTAATGTGCTAGATTTTTTTATTCCGACACGCGCTTGACCAAATTTTATTATTTGTTGTTATTTTATACCTTAAGCACTATAAACATACCAATTTTCAAGTTTGTAAGTGTTCCCGTTTTTAAAATAGAACTAAAACAAAAATCGCCTCCGCGACCAAACAACTTGACCCCTCTCTTATATGAATGTTCTTTGAACGGGAGCTCACCACAATTGGTTACCATTAGTTGTGAAAAAAGTTGTAATATTTAATGATTTCAGACTTTTCCCATTATTTGTACTGTGAGACCTAGCTTCTTGCCAAATTTCATAATTTTAGGTCAACGGGAAATACTCTGTAGGTTTTGCTTTTTTGCATAAATGTATGGAGATGAGGACATAAAATGCCATATCTTTTGATTGCATAGTTGTAAAAAATTAAAATTTTCAGATCTTGTGTGGTTCATGGATCCTAATATATGGTATTAATTTCAACCTGATACCTTTACTCGTTCGTGAGATAAAGGGTCTTGACAGACAGACAGATAGACGGACAACAAAGTGATCCTATAAGGGTTCTGTTTTTTTCTTTTGAGGTACGGAACCCTAAAAATGTAAAAAACATACGTCCCCCCCCCCCTTAACTCCGAAGTTTTTGAAAGAAAAAATCTGAATTAATTACAGACGATAGAAGTCTATGTAAATATAACAGCGAAAATAAAACAATCTTTCTAAGTTGCACAGTTTTTTAGTAATCTGCAAAAAACCATTACAAACAAATTTAGTTTTGCGGTCCTAACAATGGACTTTATCGCTTCCGAAAATACTATAGGTAAATACTATCGGAACCCTCGGCGCGCGAGTCCAACTCGCACTTGACAGGTTTTGCCAAGTTGCGCCGCGGCCGACCAGTCGTTTATGAATCTACTTAATGTCCTCTGTCTCTACAAAGTGCGTGCGTTCTGCTTTTTTATAAGGTAGGCCTCTACTGTGGGCCGACGCGCGACGGTCTATCAGTAGTTCAGTCAGTTCTTCTTCCTCAAACTGCAATGCGAAGATGCATCGCCGCAACAGAAAAAACCTGTAGATTTATAATCAAAATTTGCGGGATTTTCTGGTGTCTCACCGGCAGCAATACGTTTTGTCGCAGCTTCAATCAGTTTCGGATACGTGTATAATTCCGGATTTTTTTATGTAGGTAACTTAACATTGCTCAAATTTTGGGATCTCAAAAACAATCCATCGAGTCTTATTTTACTTGATTCGTATACTACCTAGTCTTTGCAGGCCTTTTTCGCCTACAAGCACGATATCAAAACACAATGAATAATTGCATACCTATTCCGCATTTTTCACAACTTTTATTTTCTTCCATTCTTTTATCACCTTAACGTTTTTATAACACTTTGTTGGCAAAGGTAATATTTTTCGAAAATAATGGTGACAATGCTGAATGCGCTCACGACTCTGCAATTAAAACAAATCTAGGTACATATCGTCCTGTGACGTGACCTTGCTTGCCTTCGCGCGCCCGCTCGCTCGTTGTTCCCGCCGCCGCCGCCGCCGCGCCCCGCGTATACCCCTCGCAACCCTTTGTTTCTTTGATTCGTGATTATAATTATTACTTTATGTTTTTAAGGTGGATTTTAATTTAGAATGATATTATTTGACCTTAAAGAAAAGTCTACTTAGTTAATTTAACTGCTATATTTTTTTCACTAGTTTTTTATTACCACTAAAATCGTTTTCAATTTCCACATAGTTTTTTAGGTGGATTTATTACACTTTATGTTAAGGGACGTTAATGAAACAAAAGCATAGAAGAACTGATCTTATAGTATTTTTATCATAGGTGTTATGCAACTTTAAGGTTTACGTAAACATTTTTTTTAGATTTAATTGTGTTTCTTTTACAAATATAGGAGGATTATATACTTGAAAAAAAGATATTTATAAAGGTAATCAAATGTAACGTAAATAATATTTATAGCATTTTTGCCCTTTTTTTGTGGAATTTATAATACCTTTATTATTATTTTTTTAAATCCTGCGGTCGTAAATTTGGGTGGATTACTAATGAATTATTTTATAGACCAGCTAATCTAATTTTTGACGAAAAAAAAATGCTGATATGAATTTTTGTTGAATCTTCATACAGTGAAATAGTTTGGCTCTCAGCCAGTTATTCTACTCATGATAACCAGTAATTTTCCCGAAGAATTTTTTTTACTTGAAAAACATTTTCGCCTTCCCATACAAAATGAGTCGACCACGTGACCACTTTGACGTGAAATTTTTTCGAGTACCCAAGAAATTTTTATCAAGTGATCAAACGGTAAAGTTGCTTGTTACTCGTATCATTGAGTAGAATCACTGGGCTTCCGGGGCAAACCAATAATTTACGCTGTATTCTACAGGATGAAAAATAACAACACATCTCGCGAAAACTGAAACTGGATCAGGGGACCAATTCTTGAATATTACTGGGTGATAAAATATCACTCAAAAAATTCAAAATCACAGATTTTTCTTTTCAAAAGTTAAGATTGTTTTTCGTAAAATATAAAGCAGTCCTTGATTGTTAATTTTCATGTGTTCTGATTTATCTTTCAACAGGTTATCAGGGTAAATGTAAATTTTTAAAGTCTCAAAAATGAATTGAATTTGAAGAAGAATTGAGTCCCAGACCACGAAACTGATATACCCTAAGAGCTATCCTATATTTTGGGGAAAAAATTCATATCAGGCCAAATTTTTGTAAATGGCCTTTAAATGTAATTTTAAGAGACTATATTTTTGAATCCTCCAAAATTTCAAACTGGAATCTACCAAAAAAAAGTTATACCACGAAGATGGCGCAATTTTACAGCAAAAAAGGTAGCACCTATATTATAGTGAAAATGTGTCTATGTTCACTATATTCAAGCACCAAAAAAGAAGATCCACCAAAGATATAAACGGGAAACTAATTATATGAGAAGAAGTTGTTTGTTTCACTAACTGTGCCTTAAACTCTAGGAAAAAAATAATAGCAGATTTGTTTTGGTAATTATCAACATCAAATAACGTTTTAATATACTTTCTTTCAAAATCCAACATTGTTTTTATTTGGGTAGTAGGTAATTCTTTATCAGCTTTTTACATAGGCAGCAAAAAAGTAGCAGTTATAAATTTAGGTAGACTTTTAATATTAAGCCTAGATAGCATAACGAAACATGAAATCCACCAAAAAAATTACGATCTTAATAAATTTTAAAAAGTACATAAACTAATGAGGACTTAAGTTCTCCGTAATAAGTATCATTTTCGAACGCTTACTATTCTTATTAATGCAACCGCGGGCATTCGACTCGGAGCGCGCCAAAAAAAGCCCGCTCAAACGTCCACACCTAAAAATACGGGGTGTTAATTTGATTGCGTGTCATAGCTGATCGGATCACTATCAGCAACTGAACAACTTTTCCCAAGGAACATAGGTTGAAATACGAAAATCAATCTTTGACCACCCATAGAAACTGCGTCAGCTGATAGCGCATTTTGTATTGCAGGTCAAATTTGCTTTATCATATTTCGACCTATGTATGTTCCTTGGGAAAAGTTGTTCAGTTACTGATACTGATCCTGCCCCTGAACTATGGCACGCAATCAAATTAATCAATATTTTTTAAATAGTTTTCATGTTGTTTTATACAGGGTGTCCCATAATTAGGCCGTCACGCTGACATCGGACGTAGATGGACTTAAGGCGCATAAAATGAAAAAAAAAAAAAAAAATTGTAATTTTTAAAAATCAATGAAACTGGTCATACTCAACACTCATTACACTTTTCTATGGGCAAGTTAAGCTTATTTGATGCGCCTTAAGTCTATCTACCTCCGGTGTCAGCGTGACGGCCTAATTATGGGACACCCTGTATGATGATATAAGGAGTCTTTAGCCGCATGTTTTGCAAAAAAATCAACTATTTCTTATCTGAACGAGCCTAAACTTAGTAAACTTATTTTTTTAACTTTCTTAGTTTTCAAGTTATGATGAAAAATGTCAAAAAAAAATACCATCCCCCCCCCCCCTTATCTCCGAAGTTTGAGTAGGGAAAAATCTGAATTAATTACAGTTGACAGAGGTTTATGTAAACTTTACAGCAAAAATAAAACGATCTTTCTAAGTTGCACAGTTTTTTCAGAAATCTGCAATAAACCTTTACAAACAAATTCAGTTTTGCGGTTCTGAAAATGGACTTTATTGCTTCCAAAAATACTAAAGGTATATCGGAACCCTCGGCGCGCGAGTCTGACTCGCACTTGAACGGTTTTTTTTTATTTAAAGATAACAAGAAGTTCAAAATAAATGATGATTAGCGTATTCTTAGAATGAGTACTTTTTCAAAGCCCTTACATTCAATATACCAAACCCTAGGTTTAACATTTTATTTTTGTTTTTCTTAAGTATCTACAATCATAGACTGTCGGCCCACAGTAGCGAGGCCTACCTTACAAAAAAGCAGAACAAACGCACTTTGTAGAGACAGAGGACCGGTTAAAATACCTCATGGTAAAGCAAAATAAAACTAGTCTGTGCTCCTAATCACTTAGCAAAGCTTAAAAAACTTTGTAGGCCTACTTAATACCTGGCAGGTGGTCGTATCTGACCACTTTTATGGTGCCATAAAAAATTCTACATTTTACCTCGTCAAAGTCAAAATCGTTTATTCATTGTTGGATATTAAAATCTCTTAATGATTCTCTCATCAAAAATCAGATTGGCAAAAGCGCCAAATTAGAGCTAAATAAAAGCTAGAGCTAAAATAGTCTTGCAGACGGTCTCCTACATTTTGTCGGAAGCGTGTTTTAGCGTCCGCAATACATTTTTTTGCGTTTTCTTGATATTTAAGGACTCCTGAACAACATCAGGGAGGGTGTCGCCCTGTCATCCTTGAGAATTTTGTATAAAGTCCATGATTAGATAAAAGGAGGGCAACAAAATAAAAATCGTTGTTTAGAGCTCGATGAGAAGATAAATGCTGTATTTTTTGTTTTAAAAAATATTAAAAAGTAAAGGAATTAGATGCCACCAAAGTCAGTTTTTTTTACAAAATTTTGTTTGGGCTGTATCTTATGAACAGTAATAGGTAGACAGTTGAAATATTTACAGATAATGTATTTCTGTTGCCGCTTTCACAAGAAATACTAAAAACTAAAAAAGTAATAAATTGAGGGGGGCTCCCATACTAAAAACCTGTCTTTTTAGGCGATTTCTTCTCGATTTCTGTTTTAGCTCTATCTTAAAAACGGGAACACGAACAAACGTCAGAATAATGTATGTTTATAGTGCATGAGCAATAAAATAACAAAAAATAATAAAAACTGGTCAAGTGCGAGTCGGACTCAGAAAATCTAGCACAGTAAGTTACTACTTACAATATTGATTGTAGGTATTAGTTGAAATTTCAGTAACTTACTGTGCAAGATTTTTTGAGTCTGACTCGCATTTGACCAGTTTTTGAAACTTTTTATTGTTTAACAGTTCATGCACTATAAACGTACATATTTTCACGTTTGTAAGTGTTCCCGTTATTAAAATAGAGCTAAAACAAAAATAGATTAAAAAATCGCCAAAAAAAGACAGGTTTTTAGTTTGGGAGTCCCCTTTAATTTATTACTTTTTTAATTTTTAGTATTTCTTGTCATAGCGGCATACATTATCTGTGAATATTTCAACAGTCTACCTATTACTGTTCATAAGATAACAGCCCAAACAAAATTTTGTAAAAAAACTGAATTTGGTGGCATCTAATTCCTTTACTTTTTAATATTTTTTAAAACAAAAAATACAGCATTTATCTTCTCAACGAGCTCTAAACAACGATACCCCACTCGATGAGGTAGGTCAAAATTTTTATTTCGTTCCCCTTCTTTTATCTAATCATGGACTTTATACAAGATCCTCAAGGATGTCAGGGCGACACCCTGTCTAATCTTGTTCAGTAGTGTTAAAACATCATGAAAAAGAATTAAAATATATTGCGGACGCCAAAACACGCTTCCGTCTGAATCCTCCTGACTAAAAAACTTTTGTCTGAGCTCAGGACCAAAAACAAAATAGCGTAAACATAAAAAAATTAACAAACGGACTTTGTAGAGCCAGAAGACCTTTAGCAGCTTTAAACAATCTGGTCGGCCGCGGCATAACTTGGCAGGATTTCCGCAGTTAGCACCCAAACTTACCCGTCCGACCGGTTAAAATACCTCATCGAAAAGTAGAATTGTGGGCTTCTAACCACTTAGCAAAACTTAAAAAACATTATCAGCCTCCTTTAAACCTGGCAGGTTCTCGTGTCTGACTACTTTTATGGTACCACTGAAATGGTAAATTTCACCTCGTTGATAAAAAGGATTGACACAATGCGTATTTATAGCTTAATTTAATTTGTTAACATACGTCTTGGTCGGCCTGACCTCATCTTGGCAGTTTTCCTTGTCTAACTTCTTTTGTCTGTGCCCATAGGCTGTCAAAAAATATGTTTAACTAAACAAACACACTTTGTAGAGACAGATGACCTTTATTAGCTTCAAAAACATCTGGTCAGCAAACTTAGCAGGTTTAGCGCAGTTAGTGTTAGGGCTTTACTTGTAAATTCCAAAATATATTTTTATATTTTTTTAAGACTCTTAGTTTCGAAGTTATGATGAAAAACCGGCCAAGTGCGAGTCGGACTCGCGCACCGAGGGTTCCGTACCACCACATAATCATAATTGTATTAGTTGAAATTTCAGTAAGTTAATGTGGTAGATTTTTTAATTCCGACACGCGCTTGACCAAATTTTATTATTTATTGTTATTTTACAGCTTATGCACTATAAACATACCAATTTTCAAGTTTGTAAGTGTTCCCGTTTTTAAAATAGAACTAAAACAAAAATCGCCTCCGCGACCATCCAACTTGACCCCTCTCTTGAATGTTCTTGAAACGGGAGCTCACCACAATTGGTTACCATTAGTTGTGAAAAAAGTTGTAATATTTAATGATTTCAGACTTTTACCATTATTTGTACTGTGAGACCTAGCTTCTTGCCAAATTTCATAATTTTAGGTCAACGGGAAATACTCTGTAGGTTTTGCTTTTTTGCATAAATGTATGGAGATGAGGACATAAAATGCCATATCTTTTGATTGCGTCGTTGTAAAAAATTTAAATTTTCAGATCTTGTGTGGTTCATGGATCCTAATATATGGTATTAATTTCAACCTGATACCTTTACTCGTTCGTGAGATAAAGGGTCTTGACAGACAGACAGACAGACAGATAGACGGACAACAAAGTGATCCTATAAGGGTTCCGTTTTTTTCTTTTGAGGTACGGAACCCTAAAAATGTAAAAAACATACGTCGTCGTCGTCCCCCCCCCCCCCCCTTAACTCCGAAGTTTGTGAAAGGAAAAATCTGAATTAATTACAGTCGATAGAAGTCTATGTAAATATTACAGCGAAAATAAAACAATCTTTCTAAGTTGCACAGTTTTTTAGTAATCTGCAAAAAACCATTACAAACAAATTTAGTTTTGCGGTCCTAACAATGGACTTTATCGCTTCCGAAAATACTACAGGTAAATACTATCGGAACCCTCAGTGCGCGAGTCCAACTCGCACTTGACCGGTTTTTCCAAGTTGTGCCGCGGCCGACCAGTCGTTTATGAATCTACTTAATGTCCTCTGTCTCTGCAAAGTGCGTGCGTTCTGATTTTTTATAAGGTAGGCCTCTATTGTGGGCCGACGGTCTATCAGTAGTTCAGTCAGTTCTTCTTCCTCAAACTGCAATGCGAAGATGCATCGCCGCAACAGAAAAACCTGTAGATTTATAATCAAAATTTGCGGGTTTTTCTGGTGTCTCACCGGCAGCAATACGTTTTGTCGCAGCTAAAATCAGTTTCGGATACGTGTATAATTCCGGATTTCTTTATGTAACTTAACATTGCTCAAATTTTGGGATATCAAAAACAATCCTTCGAGTCTTATTTTACTTGATTCGTATACTACCTAGTCTTTGCAGGCCTTTTTCGCCTACAAGCACAATATCAAAACACAATGATTAATTGCATATTCCGCATTTTTCACAACTTATATTTTCTTCCATTCTTTTATCACCTTAAAGTTTTTACAACACTTTGTTGGCAAAGGTAATATTTTTCGCAAATAATGGTGACAATACTGAATGCGCTCACGACTCTGCAATTAAAACAAATCTAGGTACATATCGTCCTGTGACGTGACCTTGCTTGCCCTCGTGCGCCCGCTCGCTCGTTGTTCCCGCCGCCGCCGCCGCCGCGCCCCGCGTATACCCCTCGCAACCCTTTGTTTCTTTGATTCGTGATTATAATTATTACTTTATGTTTTTAAGGTGGATTTTAATTAAGGATGATATTATTTGACCTTAAAGAAAAGTCTACTTAGTTAATTTAACTGCTATATTTTTTTCACTAGTTTTTTATTACCACTAAAATCGTTTTGAATTTCCATATAGTTTTTTGGGTGGATTTATTACACTTTATGTTAAGGGACGTTAATGAAACAAAAGCATAGAAGAACTGATCTTATAGTATTTTTATCATAGGTGTAATGCAACTTTAAGATTTACGTAAACATTTTTTTTAGATTTAATTGTGTTTCTTTTACAAATATAGGAGGATTATATACTTAAAAAAAAGATATTAATAAAGGTAATCAAATGTAAAGTAAATTATATTTATAGCATTTTTGCCCTTTTTTTGTGGAATTTATAATACCTTTATTATTATTTTTTTAAATCCTGCGGTCGTAAATTTGGGTGGATTACTAATGAATTATTTTATAGACCAGCTAATCTAATTTTTGACGAAAAAAAAATGCTGATATGAATTTTTGTTGAATCTTCATACAGTGAAATAGTTTGGCTCTCAGGGTAATATATTTTCCCCACGGTACACAGGTCGTAAGACGATTACTGGGGTTCCGTACCCAATGGGTGAAAACCGGCACCCTATATTAGATGATCAAACGAACTCCAGGAGTGAAGTTCGATCGTTATTATATGAGTCGCTTCATTCGAAGATATAGTTTGTTTACAAGTAGTAGTCCTTAATTCGCCAGGCAGACGATGCACGCATTTAAGAGTAATTCATTTGATTCTCTTATTTAAAACGATTTCCGTCCGTGTTCACTTCACCACTGTAGCTGACATTCGCTTCATTTTTTAGAGTCTGTACCTATGAACCTTTAAACAAAACTTTGCATTTGGGTGGAAACCACAACTTGTGTCACAGTGTTTGGTTTTTTGGGAGGGAGGGTTGTTATATTATTATATCTTCGAATGAAGCGACTCATATAATAACGATCGAACTTCACTCCTGGAGTTCGTTTGATCATCTATCATATTTCGTCGCTTCATTCGAAGATATAGTTTGTTTACAAGTAGATGTTTAGAGAACAAAGTTTTGTTTGGTTACTGTGAAACAACTGTATATACAAGATGTTCTAGTTCAACTATCTAAGCCATCGAATTACAAATAGTAATTCGTTGAAAAAATCTGTAATTTGCTGATCCAAGCAGATAATAAATAACCTTTGATTTATACCAAAAGCAAGTATGCTACAAAAATCAACTTATATAATAAGTTACTCATTCGATACAACTGATATTACAAAATCATCTACCTACTGGTCTAATATATCAAACTAATAAAAGTGCTAGACGTGCTGGTTCAGCCAGCTGTTTTCACGAGTCGAGGCTGAGAGAGTTGCAATTTTGCAAAGCGGGGAAGATGCATGTGTCGACAAGTCTTCTCTCAGATAGTGTTTCTGGTAAATCAACCAGCTTATAAATCACAGCTGCTTAAGCTGATTAACGTGGATGTTAATTGATATTTACAATTTTCCTACATTGGCAGTTCTTGATTTTATTTTTTGAACAAAAATATGGACAGAACACGAGTGCATAATATATTCAGTTAAATAATATTAGAACAATATCGGCTAATCTTAGCCCGCAGTGGAAGTTTGATTAAATACGTTATGGCTATCTCAACTCCATTATTTGCAAAATAATATAAGTATTCACTTTTTATTATTGAAAATTTTTGTGCCCCATGAGCATATAGTGAAATCGCTGATCTGTTCATTTTATTTTATATCATTAACTCTAAATTAAGGGACTATTTAGATACACACTTATTTACTTATTAGTTGTGTGTCCCAAGTAACTATTACGAGTACTAGGCCGATTAGGTTTGTGATTGTAAGTAGAAGAAGGTTTTAAACCAATTATTGGTTCCAATTCTATCACCTAATAAGTAAGTAGCAAAGATTACGGCAAACGATGATTGTCAAGAGAGCCGTTGTACAGCTGTTCATACGAACCAAACATCTCGTCACGTTGTTTTGTTAAAAATAACAGTAGTTGTTGGTTGTAGGACTATCAAACACGTTTGCGTTTTTTCTGGGGACAAGCTGTTACCCAAAGCGTATTTTGACATATATTGTTAAATAGGAGCCTCAGACAGCGAAGCTCAAGAGAACATCAGTGCAAGCGAGAGGATCAAGTGGTGCGTGAATGCTACCCGCAGGACCTGTAAGATTAGTTAAAAAGGAACAGTATACTCTGATATGGATTATAAAAGTTTCAAGTGTTGAAGGACACTTATTTTGTATGATATAAATAATTAAGATGGGCTAAAAGGCAGAGAAGGCCTTGCAAAAACACAAAATACTGGTGCCTTCGTCATCAGTAATTTTTCCCAAACATAAAAGGAACCGGAACCGCGTAAAATGTCCAGGTCAAAGGATAAAGTATCCATAGCTACAGCGTCTGGATCTAGTTTTCATAAAAAAAAAACATAAATCGCTAAGGATTGTCGCTAAGAGCAAAACTAAGAGTACAGCGAACTTTAAAGCTGTGTCTTAAAAGTTTGCACACAGAGCCCGGGAGTGACTTTCATTGACTCAGCTGGCACCTGCGGCAATTTGTGTTTCGTAAAATTTAAATAAATAAATATTGTGCCAATCGTACCATTGCCAATTTTGACAAGTTATTTGTACAATATGGTATGGTACCTACATACTCTTTTGTTTTTTTTTTTTTTGTAACCTTAACACAAATATTTTACTTCTTCGGCCTTCTTCGTAGCCTTTGGTTTTATTTACTGCTCCACACTAGGTACTAGTTGGGGAGTTGTCTGTATTTAATTTCTTTCTGTAAGACAAGTATCTTGTGATGGCCAGGAATTTGTAGAAACATTACCATACCATCAGATAAGATCTTCTAAAATATCATAATATTCATAAGGCACGGTTGTAAAATCGTAAAGAATTATATAGCGTGACTTCTTTCATATATTATGTTGAAAATTTAAATGTAGAAATTTTCGGTCATCTTTAAAACATAAATTAAGAGATGGGCTTTTCGTAACAAGGAAGCCGTTTTTTCAAAACATAATTTTTGAGGCGGTTGAATGACACGTTGCAATAGGTACATTTATTTCTTGGATTTAGAATAAATCGGTTACAGCTATTGCGTTTTGGTGCTTTAAAATTAGGTACCCAATATAAATTCCGATGGAATGTAACTCGTAACGGTTGTAACGCTGGAAATAGGAACTTATTCTCCAGTTAAAATCAATATAAACTTTGTATATTGGCTTTTCTTGAGGGTAAATTTTAAACGTGGATTTCACGTTACATTAGCACTACACGGAATATTATTTCCTCGTTTTTCCCAGGTAACACTAGGATACTGTGGTGTTTAGGGTTCATGCTTATGCATGTATTATAACAACATTGTGGTTATGAAATATTGCGATTTTCTACTTCGTAGAATTATCCGGACACAGGAAGTGTTGAAAAAAAAAACATTGTATAATACCAGCATGTACTTGTGTTACGGTTCTGTGCTGGAGCATGAGTTTTGGATGGATTGTAACTTTTAGTCGATGCTGCTTGAGCTTGGGGATAAGGCCAGAGCCTGCCTGTAAACTCGCTCCCCCCCCCATTTGACGGGTAATGAGGACCCGACCAAGGCTTCTTCTGCTGGGTTAAACGAGCTCCCGACGTTTGAAAAGATGCATCTTTATCTCTCAATAGTTTTATTTGCTTTAACTTTTTTATAAAAACAAGTTTTGTCTTTTACAGATACTTGTACATGCAAGCGGAGATATTTTTATCTAAGCCTGGAATTCAATTAGCAATTTAGTAATGGTGTTTGTAATAATTTACAATAAACCGGTATTAGGTGATATTTGAGAAGTATGTGCTTGTCTATAGGCATGCCTTTTTTCAATATACTTAGGCGTACAAAAGTTCGACAGTGTGTCGTGAATATGATAGAGAACAAGTTTGGCGTATCAAACGTAGACGCCTAAGGTGTCTCGAAGACTCCTCAGGTGTCCAGACCTTAGGTGTCGGTTGGTCCAGGGCTGGCATGATCTTTTGCCTCGTGGACGGTTTTGTTCTCTTTACTATTACTGGCACCCAAAAATAAAATTTTAGTAGGTGGGTATTTTACAATAAAAATATTCTGGTTATGGTTAACAAACAAAAAGGCTTGTTGTGAAAACTAAAGACAATGTATCGCAGACGACACACATAGATGAACTTGATATTATTGTTTTCATTGACGATAAATTTTGACGTTAAGTCACAGTTACCGCCGTCGCAATTGACTCTCGGTCAATGCCGACCTTAACAATAAAAAGTTGACTCTCAGTCAATAGCAATTTTAATATCGCATATTGTAATAATTATTTGGCGTTTACTTGTAGTTAACGCCGTTACGATTGACTCACAGTCGAGTCCGACGTGAAAATAGATAACTTGTATTTTTATGCATGATTTATGTTGATATAGTTTGACATAACTCGCAGTTAAGCCGTCGTTATTGACTCGCAGTCAATCCCAACAACTAACAGATAGTTTGGCGTTAACTCGCAGTTAACACCGTCGTTATTGGCTCGCAGCCAATCCCGACAGACAATAGATAGTTGAATCGCAGTAAAAATATATTCAGATGTCGATTTTTGTCTATATTATTTGGCCTTAACTCGCAGTTAGTCGCAATTGACTCGCAGTCAATCCCGACATAATAATAGATAGGCAACATTATGCATCACGTATTTTCAAAACTATGTGGCGTTAACTCGCAGTTAACACCGTCGCAATTGACTCGCAGTCAATCGCGACAAGCAATAGATACTTGGTAACCCACAGTTCATATCTATGTAGATATCGCGTATTGTCAATATTATTTGGCCTTAACTCGCAGTTAACGCCGTCGCAATTGACTCGCAGTCAATCCCGACATAATAATAGATAGACAATCGCATTCCATCATATCCATTCACGTAACACATCGTAAATAATATTAGGCGGTAACTCGAAGTTACTGCCGTCGCAATTGACTCGCAGTCCATTCCGACGTAAGTTGTTCTATGATTCACTTGGTAATAAATGTTTAAAACACAAAAAAAAAGAAAATATATTTCATTTTTTACTTACCCTCGTAACTTTCGCCATTAGACGAAAAAACATCTAACACACATCATACACACGTATACTTAAACGTCGGTAACGTTTAATTTTGTTACTTTCCTTTATTTTTACTTTGTTTGTCGGAAGGTAAGAAAAGATAAAATTGTATGACGTAAACGAAGGCTAAAATTTTTAAGCCTGTGTAGGTGGTAATGAAATTTTGTAGTAATTAACTACAAAAAAAAAATATATTGAAAAGGTTTCAAAATCTCTCGATTAGACAATGTTCTAACATTTGTCGGAATTATCATAAACAAAATGTCATTATATGGTTTACGTCTATCTTATTAAATTTTCCATCATTTTCGTAAAAGTTCTGGGTGCGACCGATAGGTCATAATCATGGTTGTTACGTTGTCATGTTACGTTTTTGTATACAAAACAAGTAACTGGAGGTATCGGGCCGCAAGATACTCGTAGGCCGTAATAAACACTTCAATTTGTTTAGCAAATTTAAGAATAGAACATGTGGGTAATCTTGAAAATTTTTCTCTCTTAGAAAGAATTAATAATCAAAACAACACTTACTGAAAAGTTTTGAATCCAGTACAATTACACTAACACACGGAGCAAAAACTTATTTTATCGAAAATAATTTTAAATATTTGTAATTTAACTTCAATATTACAACTTCAGGTATAATCTATCTACTTCTTATTGAACATTGCGCTTCGGCATGGGACGCGTGCGTTCACTGCCCCGCACGAAAAAGGAATGAAGCGAATGTCAGCTACAGTGGTGAAGTGAACACGGACGGAAATCGTTTTAAATAAGAGAATCAAATGAATTACTCTTAAATGCGTGCATCGTCTGCCTGGCAAATTAAGGACTACTACTTGTAAACAAACTATATCTTCGAATGAAGCGACGAAATATAATAATAAATGGCTCCGATGTCTGTCTGTTGAAATTTCAAAAAAAAAAAAAAAAACATCCGCCGCAATAACAACAAATAATCATAATAAACTAAGTGGGACTTCCCTTCTATAAACGTGGTTTATTAGGCGATTTATGCTCCATTTTTATTTTGCTCTATCGTAAACACTTACAAGTGTAAAAGTTAGAATAAAAACGAATAATAAAAACTGGTGAAGTGCGTGTCGGACTCACGCGAAATACACTTCTGCGTGACTGCGCGTCCATAACTAAGACGGTATTTTTACCTTAGTGGTAAGGAACCCTCGGTGCGCGACAGGCCGGTATTTTTTTATTTCCCATATAAACTGCATCACGTTTTGTAGGGAAGTCGTACATTTTCTTTTGTATTTTGGCATATATTCCCGGGAAAAATGTTCAGTTTCATGGTCTGGAGATCTCCACGCATCCAGTGGCTTCCCGCGACCTTGACTAGATCGTACCCAGGTGAACCACGCGGGTGTACGGTCAACCGCTTGTCGGTAGAAACTTTTTCAACCTTATTACCACGCCATAAAGTCCAAAAGTGTTTCTACTGATGTGCGGCCGTGTGTACCACGGGCAATGCCTGCGTCTATCCACCTTGTGGGGGGTCTCCCCACGTTACATCTTCCGGTTCGTGGTAACCATTCCCCCTTTATGCCCCATCAGCCACCGGGAGATAAATATCTTTGTAAAATCTGTGTAGCACGTCAAACTTGACACTCGCAGCGTGATTTGAGCTCCTACGGCTATTGAAATAAAATAGTTACAAAGTGCAATGTGTCAAGCTTAACGTGGTCTTGACTGTACAACGCACCTCAACGTCAACTTCCGGCTCGCTCATGCCAGGGCGTGGCACCACATGGGGTCCAGACCCGACCGGCACTCTTTTGCCAGAACACTGGTCTATGCCCCTACCTAAAATTCGCTTCTTACAAGTTTCCATTTCGACGTTCAAGATTATTGTGCTGGAAAATAAGCATAAGAAATCATAAAGTGGTGCAGTGGAGACGACCCTTGGGTCCCCTGGGGATATATAATTTCCCATAAAACTAACTTTTGCGATTACTTCTAAACTACAAGGCACATAATGAATTTTTTTTTGCATAAAATTTGATAAAATAGAAGGTTTGAAAAAGGTTTTTAATTGAAAACAAATAATCAATCCTATCCTACTAATATTATAAACGCGAAAGTTTGTAAGTATGGATGGATGTTTGTTCACGTAAAATACTGAATGGATTTTAATGAAACTTTACAATAATATAGCTTATACATCAGAATAACACATAGGCTACAATTTATTTTGTGCAGACGAAGTCGCGGGCACCAGCTAGTATTTTACAAAGATAGAGCAAGATGAAAATATGTATATATATATATATATCTCGCAGCCATATCGTATAATTAACGCGGCGGCATTTATAAAACGGCACGAATTCGTTTCTGGTACTCTAGATACGTCATATAACACGCTGTACTCGTATTGCTATTAGGTTCGTTAAAATGTTAGGTGACCTTGCGACCATTACGATTCGAATTACGCGCCGTTATGTAAAACGGCGAATTATACAATATGACTGCGAAATATAGATATAATAACTTTTAAGATGAGGAGAGGTAAGGTACTTAGATACCTTTGCGCAACAAATGCCATGTTAGACTAAGGCCATGTCCCATGCCCTAGGCTCACAGTGAGCCGCTCAATGTCTGCTTCCAGTACGCCTCTCTATATATTTTGAAACGGAGTGACCATTCAGCGCTTACTGTACGTAGTTTACGGCGTTACGCTTGCAGATTCATTCAGTGAGCAGCTGAGTCGCGGCGAACTATGCTCGGCGGCTCAGTCAGCTCACTACGCCGACAGAACGAATTGAGTGAGCGACCGATACGACGACGACGCGCCGCTCAGGGTGTCTACTCTTAAAGTCCGATATATCGAAACGATACTACTCGAAACATGCAAATGCAAAATTTCGTCTCTTGACAATAGAGTAGAATATTGGTTGGATGCAGTTTGAAAATTCATCCAACCAATATTCTACTCTATTGTCAAGGGACGAAGTTTTGCTGTTGCATGTTTTGAGTAGTATCGTTTCGATATATCGGACTTTGAGAGTAGACACCCAGAGTCAGTCGGCTCACAGTGAGCCTAGTGGGGACATGGCCTAACACGCCGCAGGCTGTACTTTGTTGATGAAGAGAAACAATGAAACAAAATAAAGCTGGCCAAATAGAAATAGACTCTTACCGATTTGGACATGTTGGCATAGCGTCAATTAATTCAAACTCTTGTCCGTTTGTCGGGTACCCCACCAGCACCCACCCTTGATCTATGCAGTCCTAAAAAGATTAAGTTACTGTTTTCACATTGTATAGAAGTATAAGGGACACTGTTGCCAAAATCTCAACGAAAGACATAGTCATCGAAAAATTCGAAACTAAACAACTTTTCCCAAAAATTATCATAGATATCACTGGGATATTCGGCATATCCCAGTGATATCCTGGAGCTCTTTTGCGAATCAGTGGAATATCATATTCCACAGATTCGCAAAAGCGCTTTGAAACATCTTTTTAGGGTTCCGTAACTCAAAAAAAAATGAAACCCTTATAGGATCACTTTGTTGTCCGTCTGTCTGTCTGTCTGTCAAGACCCTTTATCTCACGAACGGGTAGAGGTATCAGGTTGAAATTAATACCATATATTAGGATCCATGAACCACACAAGATCTGAAAATTTTAATTTTTTACAATGACGCAATCAAAAGATATGGCATTTTATGTCCTCATCTCCATACATTTATTCAAAAATGCAAAACCTACAGGGTACTTCCCGTTGACCTAAAATTATAAAATTTGGCAAGAAGCTAGGTCTCACAGTACAAATAAAGGGAAAAGTCTGAAATCATTAAATATTACAACTTTCCTCACAACTAATGGTAACCAAATGTGGTGAGCTCCCGTTTCAAGAACATTCATATAAGAGAGGGGTCAAGTTGGATGGTCGCGAAGGCGATTTTTGTTTTAGTTCTATTTTAAAAACGGGGACACTTACAAACTTGAAAATTGGTATTTTTATAGTGCATAAGCTATAAAATAACAACAAATAATAAAATTTGGTCATGCGCGTGTCGGACTCGAAAAATCTAGCACATTAACTTACTGAAATTTCAACTAAAACAATTATGATTATGTGATGGTACGGAACCCTCGGTGCGCGAGTCCGACTCGCACTTGGCCGGTTTTTTATTTTAATGCGCACGGCTAAGGTGTGGATTTCTCTGCCTGCGTCGTCTGTGTTCCCGAGTTCATATAACCAGAATCTATTCTAGTCGCGAGTGAATAGGCTTCTATTGGGCAAGCTCGTCCCAGTCGACCTCATCTATTCTCAAGACTAGATCGAGGTCAAGAGTAATGGGCATTGACGATAAAAACAATTACCGGAAATTAAAAATGGAATGACGTGCCACGGTCGACCTTCTTTTATCCTCTGGGTTAATGGGCTGAAGCCAAAGTAAAATCTGACGCCAGCCTACTTTTTCAGGACATCAACAGCTCAATAGAAACAAATTAGAGTGACAGCCGCCCTTACATTATAATCTATATATATAAAAGAAGAAGGTGACTGACTGACTGACTGACATATCAACGCACAGCCCAAACCGCTGGGTCTAGAGATTCCAAATTTGGCATGTAGGTTCCTTACACAGACTACTTAGATGATACTAGTTCCTTATGAGGCCTAGGGGTGCACTAAGAAAGGGTTTCACAAAATTCCACCCCTAAAGGGGTAAAATAGGGGATGAAAGTATGTATGAAAGTCCGTCAGTTTTGAAGTTAGGATCTTCAAAATTTGTATTTAGGCTGACGACTAAAAATTAATATTTACGTGTCTCAGGGTTTTTTATAATTCGACACCGTTAAGGGTGAAAAGAGGGATGAAGTTGAAAATTCTTTATTTTTAAAGTAAAATCCACATAATTTATTATTTAGGTATCAATGATGTAATTCTATGCAACGTTCATCACTGTTATTGAAATTATACCCCAAATTCAACCCCTCAAAAGGGAAATGGGGTGAAAAAGTCTAAAAACCAACATGGGTATCGTTTGTATGGTTTATCGGGTCGCTGATTACGAAAACTACAACAATTTTGAAATCAAACGTGGTGGACGTGAAATACCATCATCCCCCTGGGGATGGAGTTGGGGTGCGATAGGTTTGAAATGTCTTAAAATCAATATGGGTGTCGTTTGTATGGTTTATCGGATCGCTGATTACGAAAGCTACAACAACTTTGAAATCCTACGTGGTGGACGTGAAATACCATCATCCCCTGGGGATGGGGATGGGGTGCGATAGGTTTGAAATGTCTAAAAATAAATATGGCTTTCGTTTCTATGTAAGGGATAGCGGTTAAATTGGCGTTAGGGGAAGGGATAAGAAAGAGGTAGATGTAGAAGTAGAGGTAAAGGTAGGGATGTAGAGAGGTAGAGGAGAGGTAGAGAGATAGGGAGGTAGAGAGGTAGAGACGTAGAGAGGTATAGAGGTACAGGTAAAGAAGAGGGAGAAGGGGGAGAGGGAGGGGCTGGGGGAGGGGGAGAGACAGAGGGACGGGGAGGGGGAGAGGAAGAGAGAGGGAGAGGGTTTTAGTTTTTCCCAATTACTTCTGCGAATTGGCTGTTTTGAAATATTACTTAAAATTCAGCTGGATCTTGAATTATACTCATTGATTTGCGCAGGGTTAGTCCTGTTTTTCCTTAGTTTAAAATTACCCCGAAATGATGGGATAAATAATAGTTTTCCTGGACTAAAATATCTCATTGCTTCGGAAAACCGGTAACAACCTAAATACGAAATCCACGCGAGCGAAGCCGCGGGCAACAGCTAGTAGTTATATAATATATGTAGTCTTAAGTAGATATAGGTAGACATGTAGTAAAAAATTTTAAACATACGACGGGCGCCCGGGCTAACTATATTGTATGAGAGACAGACAGTCTGAATAAATAGGTCACTGTGTATAGACGTGGTTTGCTTTAATACCATTTACTACCCCTTCTGTCACTGACGATAAATAAATGAGGTAACTTGCAGGAGCAAACCTTCTCATGTATCCTTCTGCTAACGATTTCAGCTTTCGACTGTACACTGACTCCATACTTGCGGAGCTTTTGTCCTAAATCATCGCTTCTTTCCTTCGCCCGATTGAACAGTTGTTCAAATTCCACTATAAAATCAAAAAGGAATATTACTGAGTAAAATTAGTACAGGGTAAAGAAATAACACAAAAACTACGGGTATGTATTATCTCCTCTAGTCACAAAATTAGTAAATAAAACTTATAAAGGTCAATGTATACGAAGGTATACTGCGTACATTATAACTTTGTCCGTGACCGTTAATGCGCAGAAGTAAAAAAAGTTGTCGCGGGGGTGAGCGCGGCTCCCCCCAGGGGGCGAGCGAATCGTTCATTGGCTCTCCGCCTGTCACCCATGCGCGGAAAATAACCGTCATGGACAAACTTGTTCTGAACGCGCTTGTATCCACTGACATTGAAAGTTTATCTTTAGATAAATTCAAAGCTAAGGATATTATAAAATATCAGATTACCTAGAAGAGAAAAATCGATGGTTTAGGTATTATATTCATTGTTGGATATCAAAATCTCGTAATGACGTCAGCTAAACTACATCGCTTCACAAACAAAGTGGCACCATGGTGGGAAAAAAAGAAGCGTGAAAACCCACGCGCTCTTCTAAATAATATTAAGAAGAGCGCGTGGGTTTCTATCATTTTGGGTGGGTAGCTTCTTTAGTAGTTTAGCTGACGTCATTAAGAGATTTTAATATCCAACAATGAATACCTAAACGAGTTTGAGTCGCAAAAGCATAATCGTCTCCAAGTGTCTTGTGGCCTTATCACCTGCAGCGCCAGCACCAGGCCCTAGACCGCTTTTCATTCACTCGCGCGAGGAAATTGACGTTTGCTTCATACATTTTAAGTCAAAAAATGATATTTGGCCTTAGATATATTTTTATCTAGGGACCCTTGCTGAGCCAGGTAAAACAACTTTGGAGCCTCAAACTTTTCTACTTACAGCAGACTAGCCCGAAGTGCCTGGCCAGCAGTTTTGCCTGGGTCCTGCGGCCACTGCTACGTGGTCCTATTATCAGCACCCGGTACACGCTTGGAGCACCCACAACGTTGAAACCCTGCCCCGGACCCTGCGCTCCGGAAGCGTTCGCTCGGATCGCGTTGAAGCACTTCGTTGATATAGTCTCTAACTCCTCATTTGGCTCAATGTGGATTTCCTAAAGCAAAAATACCATCAGTCTATTTGGCTGCTGAATTGTGCCAAGTAATTATAAGTGAGAAAAAAATAAGATACCGGAGAGGAAGTGTAATAAAGCCGGAAAGGATAAAACACTGGGGGAGGAATAAGGCATGATACACAGGAGGAAGGGTAAGCGGTGGGAGAGTAAGATATAAGACAGCAAGGGTCATTTACCGAATTGAGAGGGCCAAGATACTGGGAGGAAGGGCATACTACAGAGGAGAAATCTTGAGACACTAAATACTAAAGGTAAAATATCGCGGATGAACGATAAGATAGGTACTGGGGAGGAAGAGTAAGACACCAGAGAGGAAAGGTCATGTGCCGAGTGGGAAGTGCAAGATACCTAGAATAAGGGTAAGAATAAAGAAAGGGGGTTGCGAGTGAATAGGATTCTTCTGGGCAAGCTCGATCCATCGTCGACCTCATCTCTGTCCTCAAGACTAGATCGAGGTCAAGAGTAAGCCCATTAACAATAATAATAAATAAAAAAAATACAGGAGGTAAGGGTGGTATGAGATACCGGCGAGGCAGGCTAAGATCCGATGAGAAAGGGTAACAGAGGTGCGTGGTAGAATAAAATACAGCGGAGAAAGACTAAGATTCCGTACTGCCGTAGAACAGGGAATTACCTTCAACGTAGCCCTGTATGCATACTTGAGCCCCTCAAAGTCTTGTTCGAAGAAGCCGCGTGCTGGCGTTGACGCGTTTACGGCAGATGGTGCTATTGGCGGCGGAGGCGTCAGTACCAATGTACAGGTGGGCAGAACTCCGTCTTGTTGAAGGCATCGGGCTTCGCGAACCGTGCAGGGGTGATCTGAAGGTTTAATAAATACAGACACAGACATGTCAAAAGAGTACTACCTTCAAAACGACAGCGGAGGTGTTTGAAATCTGATCTGTGCAATTTCGTACCTGCAGCGCGGGACACTCGTCGTACGGTAGTACTTGTGCGTTCAAATAGATCGATAAATTACTGACTGCGCAAGTATACCTACAGCGTCCGGGTTCTTTTTACAAACCATATGGGGTCTTCCCCGTTGACCTAGGCTAGGATCATGTTTGGCGAGAAGCTAGGTCTTAAACTAAGCAATGCACGTTTCGGCAATGCTAGCATGATGTGTAATGGGGTCGGCAACTGTCAAAGTAGAACTGTTATATCTAGTTCTCACAACACATTTTGATCTTTATCTAGCTGTAGGCAAAAGCCAGCCAAGGCTATATAATATTAAGGAAGAATTAAGATCCATCCGGCGGTGCTCATCAGTTACTTCAGTAAGGGTTTTAGGGGTGCCCATGGGGTGACAGACACGAAAACAGGATCTATGCAGCCAGGGCACTATGCCCAGCTATAAGACATGCAGAAGTTTATTAAAGGAAGTGGGTAAATACCGAACATAAGCCAACCCGCGGTAGTCACGGGTTCCTTCAGCGTCAAGGCTTTAGTGACGACGGACATTAGAGCAGGATCAATGCAGCCTGGTACGTAGTCGTCATGCTGTAAAGTATCGACAATAATTAAGTCGGTATAAGTATTAATTCAACCCTTTCCACCCATGGGTGTCGTAAGAGGCGACTAAGGGTTTATAAGCTGGAGTATTACCACCTTGCATACTGCGGTCACCAACAACAGCGATCGCCAGCCGCATCGCTTAAAAGTGACTATAATTATGGTAATTCCCCTCCAAAGTCCACGCTTTTTTGTAAGAACTTTGGAGGGTTCTCCCTGTCCTGCAGTGGAAGTTTCATGTTATGGTGTTACGGTAAGTAAGTATAAATTATCTACCTCGAACTCATCGACACTCGCCAAGAAGCCGCAAGAAGTAAGCGAAAATATACGGCGTACAAAATAACTCTGGCTGTGACCGTGCGCAGAAGTCTAATAATGAGTCGAGGGGGTGAGCGCGGCATGTGGGGGGGAGGCGAGCGAATCGTTCATTGGCTCTCCGCCTGTAAGCCATGCGCAGAAAATAACCGTCATAGCCAAACTTATCCTGAACGTGCTATACTACCACAGATTAAATAATAGATACTACTACAAACCCTTAGAAAAGGATATCTAGAAGTTTCTCGTCGTGTCTCACTCTCTCCCTCACTATTGTAGAAAACTAGCGCGAGTAAAGTCTGTCAAGGGTTTGCCCAGCTTTAGAAAAAGAAAGGGTGCCCGTTCCCGTCCACTAGCGCCCCCATCAGTAAAAAAAATATTAAATTCTTATATCTTCTTAAATATTATTATTCGCTTAATAAAAAACTTATCGAAAATCCGGAAAGACAGATTGATGTTAAAGTACCCAGTTTATTCAGAACGAACCAATTCTGAAAAATATAGTTCACTGTAGTTACAGATACAAAAAGGGCGAAAAACGACCACTTTTAGCAGTTTTTGTATCTGTAACTATGTGTTAGATTAGAGTCTGCATGGACAATGAAGTTTTCTATGAGACCCAATGTCAATTTCAAATGTTGTTTATTTATTTGTGATGTTTTTGGAACAGATTGTCAAGTCTGTCACTCGTGAAAATTTCTTTCAGCAATGATACACAAATAAACGTAAAACCAATATTTATTGTGTATTCTTATCCAATTCACTGCGCATGTGTTCATAATTAGTGAGTCTAAAGCTAGGCTACACATAATATTATATCAGCCGTGCTAACATGCGCACCAAGACTTGGAAGTCTCTCTTCTCTCGAGCGCGAGAAAATGTTATTTCTACGTGCGCTAACATGGCGCCCCACGACTGAGACTTATTTCTATATGCAACTGTCATTTGTAGACTTCATAGACAATATGTCTTCGGTCACTAACATGCGTGCCAACCAAGAGAAGACTTATTTCTATATTTGACGTTTAAAATAGAAATAAAAGTCTTCCACCTACAGCAGCGAAGACTTGGTCACGAGTAGGTGGAAATAAGTGCAAAAAGTTAAATAAATGGTACAGCAGCACTGCACTTACTTTCTCGCAATATACGAGAGTCATCTTTCAACAGTGTCCCCGCCGGGAGTCGAACCCACCTTCGGATCAAGAGCCTAACTACAATATTATAAAGGCTCTAACTACTGTATTATGCTCTAACTACTATATGATAAAGGCTGCGGACAGTAACGAGTCAACTGCAAATTTAAGTTTGTAATTCCATACAAATAATATGAAAATACAAACTTACCTATACCTACTAAATTTATGTAAAAATGATTTAATGAAATATGCAGTCAGGTAGAAAACCAATTTAGAATCCAAATTGTAGAACATCAAAATAAGCTCAACGAAACCGATTTAGAGTAAAAAAATTCTCTGCCTGCGTCTGTGTTCCCGAGTTCATATAACCCGAATTTACTCAAGTCTCGAGTGAATAGGCTTCTTCTGGGCAAGCTCCTTCCATCGTCGACCTCATCTCTTGTCTTCAAGACTAGATCGAGGTCAAGATTAAGCCCATTGACGATAAAAAAATAAATAAAAAATATCATATTTTTAAATTTTAGTAGTAAGGAAAAACCCCTTATATGAATTTCTACAGATCAATTGATACTGCGGCAAAATATCTTAAATGGAGATGCTTGATCATGCAAATTTTCATCAAGATTTTATGAGACGTTTTTGCGAAAATTACAATTTTTCATTTTCGTTGTATGACAGCTACCCTCAAAATGAGAGCCAGCAGGAAACCACTCAAAACCCTTAGATGGATTTGTATGAAACTCTTAAATTCAAAATTTGGTGTCAATCGGACCATTCATTTCTAAGCCGCTAGGCCAAAGCGTGACGGACAGACCGACCGACGGACGGATATTTTTGGGAGACTTGTTTTTTATGATGTATAAGTGATAAAGAACACATTTTTGAGATGTATTTTGACGGGAACGGGAAGAGAGAAAGACAGAGGAAGAGAAAAAAGGCACGTACGTAACCCGTTTACACTGCTGCAAATTATACTATCATACAATAATACAATAAAGAAATAAAGAGCCATTTATTATTCCAAACACAAATTAATTAACACATTTTTATCAAAATAAATGTAAAGTTTGCACTAGATTATTGTTAGTTTACTTAGTAGATGTTAGTTTCTTCTTTTCTTTAGGTTTGGGCCCCTCCTCGGGTGTTGGCTTTCTCAAGCTCTTGGCACTTCTGTCTGTCCTCTTCTTTGACCATCCAGTCCTTTCCAGTAATTTTTATAATATTGTCTGCCCAATGCTTGTATGGCCTGCCAACTTTTCTTTTGCCTTGAGGGCCTTACCATTTTGAGGCTTTCTTTGTCCATCTATTGTCAGTGTTTCGAGCTATATGTCCTGCCAAGCGCCATTTTAATGTGAGAGCTTGTGTGAGTGCATGCAACTCTTATTATAATTATAAAATCTGCCCTATATTTTGAATCAATATTCATGAAGTATCTCCTGTAAAAGAAAATATACACAATCTTTTTTATTATTTTTACAACAGGTGATTCAGGCTATCCTTTGGAACCGAGGCTTATGTCACCAATCTTAAATGCCGAGCCTGTGTTATAAACTGGAGGATGGGCAGCAGCATCCTCCTGTGTATCATACTATCTTACTTACTGCGGTCACCTACAACCGCGTTCCATGGTGCCAGCCGTAACGCTGACAAGCGAGGTGACTATAGCTCTCAACATGTTTTTCAGCAAAAGCTAGAATTCTGGAGTGAGCTCCCTGTCCTGTAGTGGACGTTTCATGAGATGTTATGATGATCGTGATATATGCCTATATTCATTAGTAGGCAGCATCTTTCTGTGTATCGTTCTGGGAGCACCAAAAACAGCGGTCGCCAGCTGCAACGCCTGCGACCGTGGTGACTATGGCATTTTGCTGCAGTTCTATTCCTATGTGCAATTGCAGCGCATTTTGCAGGCACGTAGTAGGTATAATTACATTTTATTTAAAGCAATACATAATTATCAACAAGTTATTAATTTACTTACACGAGTTATTATCCAAAATAACCAAATTCGTTTTCCATGTTGTTAATTTATGACACTGACTGACACTGGTTTTTTTCTTTATTTTATTTTTTTATTTCAGAATTTAGGGTTTACGCACACGGATTGACCGGATTGAAACTAGTATTACTAGTAAAATAAATGCTATATTTTTTCTTAAAAGCAACACTGTTCATTCTTCCTAGACTTCAAGAAGTCTTCGAAGACAAACGAATCTCGGGGGGTACGCATGTTAACCATCACGACAACTTTGACAGCTGAGACAAAATTATGTCCAGTCTTCGAAGACTTAAGTCTTGCTATGCATGTTAGCACCGCAGGCGGGGGATAAGAGACGCTATAAAGTGCGACTTGTTGCGAGAGGTTTCAGCCAAAGATATGGAGTCGACTACGATGAAACTTTTTCTCCCGTAGTCAGGCACAGTTCCCTTCGAGTCCTGTTAGCGATGGCAGCTAAATATGAGTGGAATATCGACCAAATAGACGTAAAAACTGCGTTCCTGAATGGAGATTTAACTGAAACAGTATACATGAAGCAGCCGGAAGGATTCGAGGTCAAAGGGAAGGAGGATCATGTATGTCTACTAAAGCGTTCATTGTATGGCTTGAAGCAAGCCCCAAGAGAGTGGAACAATAAATTGAACGCGGAGTTGCTGAACCTGGGATTTAGACGGTCCCAACTTGAACCGTGCATCTACACCAGATCGGACATCATCCTAGCAGTCTATGTAGATGATATGCTTCTGTTCTGGAAGGATAAAAAGGAACTGGAAAAAGTTAAGAGAGACCTCACATCCAAGTTCGAGATGAAGGACCTGGGCAAAGCCGAACTGATGTTGGGAATGCGCATAACTCAGACAAGCACCTATATCAAAGTGGATCAAGAGAAGTACATTGACAAGATCTTATCAACTTTTGGGATGTCAGACTGCAAGATTGCTTCGACACCCATGGCTCCCGGTCAAAAACTGGAAAGACCAGGAGATGATCACAGATGTGACGATAGAATCCCCTACCAAAATTTAATAGGTTCACTGATGTACCTTTCTGTCTGCACGAGGCCAGACATTGCACATGCAGTGAATCACCTGAGTCAATTCAACAGCTGCTACACTGAGACGCATTTTACAGCTGCTAAACGTGTACTCCGGTACCTAAAGGGAATGAAAACCCTAGGACTGCGGTATACCAAAGGAAAAGCAATGCCACAACTACTAGGCTATGCAGATGCAAGTCATGCATCCTGCTATGACAGAAGGTCATACTCAGGTAGCGTGTTTCTGTGGAAAGAAGGTGCTGTCAGCTGGGAAAGCAGGAAGCAGCGGACGGTGGCTCTCTCGACAGCAGAGGCTGAATATGTAGTCATGTCTGAAGCCACTAGAGAAGCTATTTTCCTAAAAAGGTTAATTAGCCAGAGCTTCCGACATGGTTGTATAGTGACAGCCAGTCTGCAGTGGATATAGCGCAGAACCCTGTACATCACCAGCGAACTAAACATATTGACGTTCGTCACCACTTTGTGAGAGAAGCAGTTGAACGAGGGGATGTCAAGCTGAAGTATGTGGAGATGGAACGAATGATTGCTGATGTGTTGACGAAGCCGTTACTGAAAGGAAGTTTAGCTGGTGTGTGAATGGGATGGGCCTGAACGTTTGAAATTGAGGAGGAGTGTTAGATTAGAGTCTGCATGGACAATGAAGTTTTCTATGAGACCTAATGTCAATTTCAAATGTTGTTTATTTGTTTGTGATGTTTTTGGAACAGATTGTCAAGTCTGTCACTCGTGAAAATTTCTTTCAGCAATGATACACAAATAAACGTAAAACCAATATTTATTGTGTGCTTATCCAATTCACTGCGCATGGGTTCATAATTAGTGAGTCTAAAGCTAGGCTACACATAATATTATATCACTTTGTATAGTGAACTTTATTTTAGAGAATAAATAGTTTCTAAATAAACAAAAGTACCTTTATTTCAATATGATTTCCGGATTTTTGATAAGTTTTGTATTTAGCGAGTAATATTTTTTTACTGATAGGGGCGTTAGTGGACCGGAGGTAGCCCCTTAAATTCGACCCGTATGTTTCTAATTTTGTCAACAATAGGTACACATTTTTAGGGTTCCGTACCTCAAAAGAAAAAAACGGAACCCTTATAGGATCACTTTGTTGTCCGTCTGTCTGTCTGTCTGTCAAGACCCATTATCTCACGAACGGGTAGAGGTATCAGGTTGAAATTAATACTATATATTAGGGTCCATGAACCACACAAGATCTGAAAGTTTCAATTTTTTGTAACGACGCAGTCAAAATATATGGCATTTTATGTCCTCATCTCCATACATTTATGCACTAAAGCAAAACCTATAGGGTACTTCCCGTTGACCTAAATTATGAAATTTGGCAAGAAGCTAGGTCTCACAGTACAAATAAAGGGAAAAGTCTGAAATCATTAAATATTACAACTTTTCTCACAACTAATGGTAACCAATTGTGGTGAGCTCCCGTTTCAAGAACATTCATACGAGTATAAGAGAGTGGTCAAGTTGGATGGTCGCGGAGGCGATTTTTGTTTTAGTTCTATTTTAAAAACGGGAACACTTACAAACTTGAAAATTGGTATGTTTATAGTGCATAAGCTATAAAATAACAACAAATTATAAAATTTGGTCAAGCGCGTGTCGGACTCAAAAAATCTAGCACATTAACTTACTAAAATTTCAACTAATACAATTATGATTATGTGGTGGTACGGAACCCTCAGTGCGCGAGTCCGACTCGCACTTGGCTGGTTTTTAGGGTTCCGTACCTCAAAATAAAAAAACGGAATCCTTATAGGATCACTTTGTTGTCCGTCTGTCTGTCTGTCAAGACCCTTTTTCTCACGAATGAGAAGAGGAATCAGGTTGAAATTAATAACGAATATTAAGGTTCATAAACCACACTAGACCTGAAAATTTCCATTTTTTTACACGACGAAATCAAAAGATATGGCTTTTTATGTCCTCATCTCCATACATTTATGCAAAAAAACCAAAACCTACAGGGTTATTACCGTTGACCTAAAATTATGAAATTTGGCAAGAAGCTAGGTCTCACAGTACAAATAAAGGAAAAGGTCTAAAATCATTAAATATTTCAATTTTCTCACAACTAATAGTAACCAATTAAGGTGAGCTCCCGAAGCACATTTCTATAAAAGAGCGGTCAAGTTGGATGGTCGCGAGGTTTTTAAAATCAAAAAGCAAAAGCTTTTAGTATATCTATGGTAGATAGGTACGGAACCCTTAGGGCGCGAGTCCGACTCGAACTTGGCCGGTTTTTTTATTTTTATTATATGAGCTTGTAAACAAATGTACCAAATTTTATAAGTGTATATGTATGCTTGTATGTATGTATGCTTGTATGTATGTTTGTCCACGCATATCTCAGGAACTAAAACTCCGATTGCTATAATAGATTTTTGGTTAACATAGCTATTAATAAACTTAGGGTAGATAGATTGTAAATTTCAACAAAATCGGTTCATCAGTTCATTGAATTCAGTTCAGTAAAACTAAAACTCGACGCATATATCCCAGAAACTAAAAGTCAGATTGCATTTTTTTTTGTTGAACTAGTTATTATTAAATCTTTTACAGTGCAAGTTACATTAAAATCGGTTCAGCAGTTTATTGTAATCGGTTCAGTAAAACTACAAAAGATAAAGAAATAACTGAGTTACGGTACTTGAACGAAAAAAATATTACTGAGAAGTAGTTATAATAGGTCTTTACCTATGAAATTGCCGAAATTTTCTTACAGATTATGAGATCATAATTCCTATAATTCTAATGCAATTTTTTTCATTTGTCTTATATTTGAAAGTTGACTTCAAGGTTATCAATTTACGCATAAAATAAAGTTTTTATTTTTAGTTTGATACATAAAATTAAAGGTTCGAAAATTGTTCGTCTTAAATGTCGTCCGATTTCATCATTAGATTTGTTATATTTTTTTACAGATAATATTTTTAGAAAATTTAATTTAAGCTTCTGTTAGCTTAAAATGTCTTCTCAATAATGCTTCAAAAAAAAAAAATTGGATTTATAATTCCTAAGAAAAATGCAAAAATGTTAGTACTGAAAATTGAGTTTACCTAAAATTCGCCATACATAACGGCAATTTTACAGGTAAAGACCTATTATCATTAAAACTGAAATTTAAAAAACGAAATAAAAAAGGAATTTTAAAAACTAAACCGCCGCGCCTTCAAGACTAAAGAGGGAAAAATAAAAAAAAATTGAGGTTGGTGCCAGCCTGAATATTCGTATAAGTATTTTAGTATTGAAGGCGGTTTAGGTTTTTAAATTCCTTTTTTTTATTTAACTTTTTTTTAAATGATCAATTCATATAATACTTATTTACAGTCTCATATTTATCCATGATTAGCCGCCGGGTGATGACGAAAAATCCAATATCCTTTATAAGTTCCTTTATTAGTTTTTTCACATCTGTAAAAGTAAAATAGTACTAACTATAATCCGTTTCATTTGTGAATCCCAACGCTTACCAACACATTGTGCAGCTATGTCATTAGTAATCACCTAAAGCTGTCAGAAAAAACAAGTTTGTAAAACAATGTTAATCTTTTCCTCAAATATACTCTGGTTTTGAAACGAATTATATACCGGAGTTCACTAAAGATTCTGACGTTTTGTAAAAAGTTATAAATTAATTATAAAACTTTGTTCTATTTCAAAAGGTTCTAAAAAAGTTTAAATTTTACTCAAATAAAAAAGATAACTTTGCAACACAGCAGCACTTTAGTTAGATGGGTGTTTGGGGGTTCACAAAAATCGCGCGCGATCAGAATGGAATGGAACCTTGTCTACGTGGTTTAAAAAGTTCTTCAATTCACTTTGTCAAGGTTCCATTCTACATACGGCGTAGAAAAACGGAAACGGTAAGACTATTATTATCTTTGAAATATTATAGCGTTGATGAAAAACTGCTAGACATTTCAAGTAGTAGAAGGCTAAAAAATCGCGCGCGATCAGAATGGAATGGAACCTTGTCTACGTGGTTTAAAAAGTTCTTCAATTCACTTTGTCAAGGTTCCATTCTACATACGGCGTAGAAAAACGGAAACGGTAAGACTATTATTATCTTTGAAATATTATAACGTTGATGAAAAACTGCTAGACATTTCAAGTAGTAGAAGGCCAGGAATTTTGACGTGCCATGCAAAAGGTAAGAAAAAGACACAGAAGGTGTTTCGTCCTTTGGATTGCGGAGGTCAGTTGGCAGTCCAGTCGCTCCGTGTAAAAACCAGTACCCTCGTCAAATTTCCTAGGTTAAGTAGCTGACGTAAAAACGGAATAAGGCTATTTTTAGACCCTGAGGGCACCGCAAGTTATCCTATGTCATCGAGTACAAGAAATTTGCAACTTAGTAGCGAGAGTAGTGGCCTAAAAGATCCACATTACGTTGGTCTCTCAATGCACAACTTAGCAGATTCGGTACAGTCATAGACAAAAGTTGTTACGTTAGTGTGTACATGAATAAAACCAGCAACAGGTTTGCCTTTCAACCTGTTGGTAGTTTCGCTTGTCGGGCCACAAAAGTAGATGGACTAGCTATTTAGCTAATTGGTAGTTTTACCCGACCTATTGGTTTTTACTTATGTAGGTACATTCTATTACTAAGAACTCGTTTCATTCGTGTCGAGGTCTTTACCTATGAAATTGCCGTTTTGTATGGAGAATTTTAGGTAAACTCAATTTTCAGTACTAACATTTTTGCATTTTTCTTAGGAATTATAAATCCATTTTTTTTAATTTTTTTAAGCATTATTGGGAAGACATTAAGCTAACAGAAACTTAAACTTAATTTTCGAAAAATATTATCTGTAAAAAAATATAACAAATCTAATGATGAAATCGGACGACATTTAAGACAAACAATTTTCAAACCTTTAATTTTATAGATCAAACTAAAAATAAAAACTTTATTTTATGCGTAAATTGATAACCTTGAAGTCAACTTTCAAATATAAGAGAAATGAAAAAAATAGCATTAGAATTATAGGAATTATGATCTCATTAATCTGTAAGAAAATTTTGGCAATTTCATAGGTAAAGACCTATTATTTATTGACGTAACCACTTTTCTCTCCTACTGTACCGAACCTCTAGGTTGCGAATTGGAACAATAACGTAATGTGGATCTTATAGGCCACTACTCTAGCTACATAATTGCAAATATCTTGTACTCGATGAAGTGGACAACTTGCGATACCTGCAGAGTCTATTTTACATCATCATAACATCCCGTGAAACGTCCACTACAGGACAGGGAGCTCCCTCCAGGATTCTAGCTTTTGCTAGAAAAATTTGGAGGGGCAGTACCATAGTCACCTCGCTTATTAGCGTTACGGCTGGCACCATAGACCGCGGTTGTAGGTGACCGCAGTAAGTAAGATGTAAGATACAAAGGAGGATGCTGCTGCCCATCCTCCAGTAAACCCTTAGTCGCCTCTTACGACACCCACGGGTATGTATGGGTTGGTACTATTCTTTGCCGGCACCACACGGGACGGTAGAATAAATGTAAAATAAAATAAATGTAAAATACCTGCTATCTGTAAACTTGTTACCTACCAAAATCAAGTTCAGGTGAAATCAGCATCATCACTCTATCTGTGTCTTTGGTACAGTGGATATGCTTCCCAATGAAGATCTTCATGTGCTTCAAATGGTCGCGGGGTAGCGCAACTATTAGGTCTTCTAGCATATCCTATAATAAAAAATCAAATTAAGTACCTAAGTTTAGCGATTCTCAAGGCTTTGTCGGTTACTTTAGTTCTTCTGCGGATCTCCTCATTTCTGATTCGATCCCGCAGAGAGACTCCAAGCATAGCCCTATCCACTATAGCTTTTGTATATGATGAAGTATAAAGGATAGGTAAGGGATGTTGAAGCTAGAACCTATTCAAAAAAACGCATCAACTCTATGGTCATTAGTTTTATAATCTATGCTTCCGAGGACTTTTTGGCGGGAACTCGACATGGGCGTTTGCCTGCTTAATTGAAATTTTGTTTTTTTTTGCATTTAGTGATATAGTGGATAATAAAGATAGTGTGTTATGCAGTAAATTTACTACGTAGTGCGCAGCTGATGAAGATTTCAAGTGATCTCGTGTTTAAGCCCCGTTTGTGTTGTCCCAAAAAGTCACGAACATTTTCCTTCGAAAAGTTCACTATCGCTTTACGAGGGAAGCAAAAAGAAAGATTAAACAAATCAGACATGGCTGTATGGGCTTTGTACTCTTTGCCTTTCCGAAAGGAAGAATGAAACCAAAAAAAAATCTATGCTTCCTTCTTGTACAATATGTCTGTCACCCCGTTCCTCTCTCTTATAACGTTGCTCGTGTATTGCAGTAAGTCTTCTGGAATACTGTGTTATTTTATTGAAGGGCTTATGAAAAAGTTGTATCCATTGTTCGCTTTAACTTCCACAAATAAACCTCGTACGATCCTCGGACACATTGTTTGATTTTATAATAAGGGATAGATCCCCAAAAGCTGAGAGTATAGAATAGAAATAGGTATAGGAATACGAATAGGAACAGAAATAAAAATAAGTTTATTTGCCAGAAGAAAAGGGCATTCTACTCAACGTAACTGAACAACTTTAAGTGACTAAAACTTTCGATAAGAAAAAAAAATGGGTTTCTTGATACCAAAGCGCAAACTTGAGTAGACAGTTTGTGGACAGTTGTGACAGGGTACTTTTAGATTTTGGAAACCTGTTTCTTACACTATATCAATAGGGCTTTTGTGGAAAGTCCGTCTGGGGAAGTACCACCCCTGAAGCAGCAGTGTTTGCACAGCTAGGGAGCCAGTGGAATTATCGGACCATGAGACATACCATCTTAGTTCTCAAAGTGAGCAACGCGCTTTGTTGTCTTATTAGTGTCAAAATATGCCACTAATGAGACAGTGGGTGCTGGCGGTGGTGACCACTTACCATCAGGTGACTCACCTGCTCGTTTGCTCCCTTGTAAATTTATAAGTAAATAAAAAAAACAAATCGCAAACTTGATTAGACAGCTTGTGACAGGCTCATCATGTTCTTTTAGTTTTTTAGTCGATGTTTAAGAGAACAAATAACGGCATAATTTCGCTTCCGTAATCCGTTAATGAGGTCAACAGAAAAAACTGGTACCCAACAATTTTAGCGACAAAAGACAAAATAAATGGTACAGCAGCACTGCACTTACTTTCTCGCAATACTCAAGGAAAAACTATCAACCGCAAACTTAAATTTGTAATGCCATACACATAGTACGGTAATAAGTACAAACTTTTATTTACGTTTTTCCAAAAAAATGTTCGAATGAAATATACAGATCAATTCAGAATTCAAATTGTCAAACATCAAAACAAACAAACCTCAGACGATTTTTAGTACTGGAACATCCTTTATATGAATTTTCACAGATCAATGGATACTACCGTCGGATACTTGCATGGAGATTTTTTAAATTTCCCAACACATGTTCCTTATGGATAATTGTTTAGTTTAGTCTACTGAGCAAGCCCTTTCAGTTTTTGGTACACCCTGTGTACTAAATTTTATTCAAAAAATCATAAAGAATATCCAGTCAGGTAGCCAACCAATCCAGGAGTAATATTATATGGAACCAATTTTGGGTAAATCGCATATTTACGATTTGGTGGTACAGGAACACCCCTTATATGAAATTACACAGATCATTTGATACTGGCGCAAGATATCTTACATGGAGATGCTTGGTCATGTTTCATCAAGATTCTATGAGCCGTTTTTGAGAAATATTCAATTTTTCATTTTCGTTGTATGACAGCTACCCTCAAAATGAGAGCCAGCCAGAAACCACTTAGAAACCTTCGATGGATTTGCATAAAACTCCTAAATTCAAAATATGGTGTCAATCGGACCATTCGTTTAGCCGCTAGGCCAAAGCGTGACGGACAGACCGACCGACGGACCGACTGACCGACCGACGGACGGACAGACGGACGGACGGAGACCTGTTTTTTATGATGTATAAGTAATATAGAACACATTTTTGAGAAAATTAGAAAAACTTTTTTTTTCACGAATTTAATACCTTTCTCGTTTCGCTCGAAAGTAAAAAAATCCGACAGCCAATACAAAGTAATGTAAGCGACCAACACAACAAAAGTTGTTGCTTTTGACCTCAATGATAAGTGGGCAACGGGGAACCAGGTTAAAATACCTGCCAAGTGCGAGTCAAACACGCGCACCGAGGGTTCCGAACCACTAAGGCAAAAATGCGGTCTTACTGTTATGGACACGCAGTCACGTATTAAATTTGCACGAGTCCGACTCGCATTTGACCATAGCTTCCAGTACGATCCCCTATTTTAATCCCCTGGGGGATCCAATAGCACCCGCTATTGCACTAGGATCCCCTGGGGGATCGAATAGGACCTGCTATTCAGTACTCGCTATTCCACCAAGATCCCATAAAAAAATCATATAGTGCGGTCAGTTAGCTGTTTCACGTAGACACGCCTTACAATTTCACCAAATTTTTTCCAGATACTAGTTTTAGGTTAGGTAACATGGCTCTCAATTTTTCATAGAAAATTCAAGAATTGGCTCCTATCAAAAAATGTATGTATACCTAACTAATACCTGGAAAAAATATTGTGCAATTTGGTGAATTTGGCGATATAAGACTATAAGGGACCGGACTCTTATTATTTGTTGTTATTACGAGTCCGACTCACACTTGGCCGGTTTTTTTTTTGCTGCCGTGTGTACTGCGTGCGTACCCACCTTAAACAATTTATAGATTCTGTGCTTGTCCAGGTAAGGAATGAATTTCTCTGGCATCGCCAAAGGTCGTTTAGTTGTATCAGTTTCAGTCATTTTGCAAAATAAAAATTATGTAGGTAGGTAGATAAGGTAGGTAAGTAGGTACTTAGTGATCGATTTTTTATTCAGTAAAACCCCGTAGTAAGTATTGTAAACTTCTTCAAAATCGTTGGTTTTCAATAATGCGATTACAAATATATAAATATTCGGTATAATATAATATTTATGATTGTGATTTTATTTTTTTATTTTTTTCAATATGGCTTTCACATCTTTTATCAAGACGTATTTTTACAATTCTTATCAAAAAGTCTGTTTGAGATTTGAGTGTAGAAAAATGTCAAATAAGTGCCATGGATTTCTGTCTTAGAGCAACGCGTCAAACCGCGCAAGCCCTTTGCGCGCGAAAATCGTGTTACTCTATGATTTCTGTCAAATAAGTGCCAACCAAGGAGGTTTTAACCCACGCTACGCTCTAGCGAAGCGTAGTAAAACCTCCTTGGTGCCAACTTGTTTTTTCTTGATAAAAAGAGAAGTCTACGAAAGGTTTTAACTTTAAGTTTTTCTGGAGAATAGGGCTGTGTTCCAAATTGTACAAACGCTGCTAAAAGCGTATACAGTACTCACGGACGGTCCAAATTGATTTAGCACGCTCACAAAGCTATCACTGCTTTAATGGCTCTAGTCAATTTGGAATGGATTTAAGCGCGCTCACGTGTTCATCTGTCAAAATGTCAGTTTTGTTTTTATTTTTCTTTAACAAAGCCTAAGCTAATCCCTCAAAAATGTGCGCCAAATCCACTTTCATTTCCATTAGAGACAAACTCATTAAAATCAAAACTTGAGAAACATCAGCTGGCTGCAAACGTGTGGGATTTTATGTGTCAAATCGATTTTGACATTAGCGCTTTCACTGCTCCACCTATTTGACTAAAGCACTGATAGCAGAAACGATGACGTCATCAATGACGTAAGGCGGTGAACGAGCGAGTGCTTTAGAGCACGCTTTTGGTCAATTTGGACCGACTTAAGCGCGCTCACAGTGCTCTAAAGCAGTCTGTTAGCGCAAATTGGACCGCAGAGTAGGAATTACATTAATTGCCTTTATCACAAGTCTCAAAAATTTAATCAAGCAGCTGACTGTCAAAAATTGACAGACATCTGCATGCACTTTTGAGGGTTCGTTTTTCAACATTTGAAGATGGCGGTCGTGTTTATATTTCAATTTTAGTTTTATTTGTTTATTGAAGAGTTTAATGAATAATTTGATTGGGTGTTATGCAGTAAACGTCTTTGAAAATGAACATCTATTAGAAGATTGGAATACATGCATTTATCAAGATTTTTGGATGGAGAGAAGCGGCCCATCGACACTTCAATAATTTTCCCCATCAACTTATCGGAGTCATCATAGTACACAGGCCCTCGTCTTCGTGATGTGGATTCCTGTGTAAATCTTTCACTTGACATTGGCGAACTCGCCATAATTTTATAATAATTTGTTAACTTGACATTGTGCAAAATACATCTGAGATGTGACGCCATTAAATAAATATCTATCTATGCACTTTTGAGGTTATGTTTAGAGAAACAAATCGCAGAAAATCGCAGATAACTGGAAATATTCGATTCAAACTCGCCGTGAAGACGTTTAATGATGCGGGTCAGATGTCACAATGGCCATTGATAAGTTTATGAAACCCCAGTTATGTTGTACGTGATAAGTAGATTCGTTAGATTGGCGGGTTGGATAGTCGAGGTCGTTTTTTGTATAAATGCAATTGGATTGCGTAGTTCGGGGCCTCGCGCTCTCGCGGACTGTCGGACTAGCTTGTTACAGTCTACTTCGTAGTTTCTCAGTGAATAGTGTGGCCAGAATGTCTTCAAATAAGTCAAGTTATGAGGTAAGCATACCTAACGTTAATTTAAGAAGTATTTATACTGTAATCGCTTGTAATTGCCGCGCTGTAACACATCGTTAATGTATACAACTATTATTAGTTACCAAACAATCAAAACTTTTATTTTCAATGAATTAGTACCCACCTTAAACATTCTATAGATTCTGAACTTGTCCAGGTAAGGAATGAATGCCTCCGGCATTTCCAAAGGTCGATTGGTCATATCAGTTTCAGTCATTTTGCTAAATTAAAAATTATTACAGGTTATTTTCAACAAATTTTTGCTCTTGAGACTCTTGAGACAACAAGTAAAATGTTACTGTCATATGAAGTCAAATGTATTTCCTTTTAAATACTGGGAAAAGTAATAAGAAAAAAGGTTTTGTTTTGAAACTTGCCTATATATGATACCAACAAAAATCTTGTAATATTCAGTTAAAGTTGAGGTTACGTAGTGAACTCTAGCTTATTTAGCAACATGCTAATTTTTTATGTTTGATTTGAGTCACTGATGATATCAGTCAGTGTTAATAGAGCTAAAATGCTTGAAACAAATCATATTTGATATTAATTTAATTTTTATATCCTTACTACAGCTGCTACTACATACTACATACAAATTTATTGGAAGTCTACACATCCAGTTTTACTAAATTTATCTGATACTATTGAATACCCTTTTTTGTCATAAATTATAAAGTGAAGCTTTATCTCCTTGCAGAATCCAACAGCTTTACAGTACAGTATGCTAAGTAATATTTTGGATTGTAAATTGTAATTAGTAGGTTTAACTTTATTCATAAGAATCCTTTCTTTGTAAATGTCTGTTATAACTGTGTCTTTCAGCTCAATCTGTTCAGTGGTTTGAGCTATTTATATATTTTATTTATTTATAAGGAAAGCTATCAGTTTGCAAAACTAATAATAGCTTGAAATGCATTTATTGATAGATCAGTCAGTCATATAAATAAAAGAAGACTATTAAGTTTATTTATTTAGAGTCTAAATAAATAAACTTAATATTTAAATTTTAGACAAACAGATTCTTCTTTTCAGGAAGCTGTGCAGAAGCTGAACTCTTTACAATCAAACAAATCTACTCTGGACCAAATTAGGAAGAACATCAGAGCAGGGACCGAAGTAAGATTGTACAAATGATAAAAATATCTAATACAAGGTTATTTTTTTGGACCAGATTTGCATATGTCCACCTTATTAGTCGCAAAGCGAAGTTGTATCAAAGTAAAAAAAAATAAGTAGCACAGTCATCAAACAAGAGTTGTTGCTTTTGACCTCACTTTACAGTGGGCATACGCATACCAGGTCCAAAAAAATAACCTTGTATACATTAATCCACTAGCCCATTGTGTAGTAAGTCTGCCTTCTATTCAGTGGATCGCGGGTTCGATCCCCGCACTGGACAAACATTTGTGTGATAATATTTATTTATTCACCACAATTTACAAAATTCACGTCAAGTAGTTACACAACGCAAGATTATATTATTACGATAAGGTCATTCTTATTTGTAAATTGTGGAGGACTGATAATATAAATAAAAACAAATAATTGTCCAAAAAAAAATTATATACAGCTAGATCAGTATCTGAACAACTTTTCTCAGGGAACATAGCTCAAAAAATTAAAAAAGTACTTTAGTAGTAGTAGTATTTAATTTATTCTCTCTCGTATGTACATCTGCCATCAGTCACCAGACTATAATCAGATTTGGTCTCATTTAACTGACTTTAAGTCAGGTAGCATGACCATTGTCATTGCTCCTTATTAAAGGAATTTTGTTTTCCTTTTGTAAGGTGTGGTCTTCAGAAATAAAAACTAGTCATCAGGAATGCGTTTTTTTTAATGTAGCCTGTAGGGCGTCCCACTGCTGGGCAAAGGCCTCCCCCTCTTAAGGAATGTGTTATTTAAAAAAAACCTTTTAATTTAAACCTTTTAATTAATTTTTTGCATGTTAATTTTTCCTTATATTAAGAAGAACTTTTCACAACCCTGGGTAAGTGAGCAGTAAGGAGCACTGTGGCCTATGTGTAGTTGGTATGGCGTGGGTATAAATTAAAATGATGTAGTTTCCAGTCCTGCCAATGTGACTTTTTAGATTTATTCAAATGTTATCTTTTAAGTTTTTGATTTCAAACAGTGTGTGAAATTATTATTTCCAGAAATGCACAAACCTGGATGATATGAGAAACTTTTTATCTAGAACAGGGGTGTCCCTGTCAAAATTAGATGAGTTATCTGTGATACATGTTGCTGGAACCAAAGGAAAGGTAATTGAGATTGGCTCTATTTTTGTTTAGCACTTGGGCAACCGAGCTTCGCTTTATAATAGCCGCCTCAACGTGAAAATATCAGCGGGTGAGCAAGCTATGCTACCCGCCAAAAGATGGCGCTGTAGGTTTCAGTCTAAAACGCGGTATTTAAAAAAATGCTAGATGAAACGGGGAAAACTAATTTTCCCAGACATGAGACCTAGGTAGATCGATTTTTCGCCCCCGGAAACCCCCGTATGGTAAATTTCATCGAAATAGACAATACAAATATTGCTAGAATTTCAATCGTGATATAAAAAAAAATTGTGGCTAGTGGCAGTTAATATCGCACTCCGACGTCACTTAAAATTATTATTTCATTAAAGTCTTGTGTGTTAATTGAAGAAGAATTACCTGGGCGATTCAGCTTTGTTTTGTATAATCTTAATCAACGCCAACATGTGGCGCTGAAGGGTTTCTGAAACGCGCTATTTTCAAGTAATTCTCAAAAAAACGGATTTACATTGACATGCACGATCCGAAACGGCGTAGACTCGCTCTATTTGCATTGTATTCTGCATGACATTCAATAAGTATTCTGTAAAGAATCTACATTGAATAAAATTATCTGAATCTGAATCATGACACACGCAAGGAGGTCCAATATCTTTGCATGATACCTAGCTAGATCGATTATCCGACGATTATTCTTCCTCGAAAAACGCCGTATAGTAAATTTCATCGAAATCGCTAGAGCCGTTTTCGAGAAACCGATTTACAAATATAGAAACGTTGCTCTTATAATGGTATAGGATTTAATGAAAGATTAACTTTAAGTGACATGACTGGGTAGTAAGACTTAATGTGTTCAGGGTTCAACAAGCGCGATGTGCGAGTCAATTCTACGCACGCACGGGTTCCGTACGGGACTATTCACGTCGCCGCACCTCGTGGCTGTGCGCGAGCGCATACGACTGGACGGCGCGCTCATTACTACCGAACAGTTCGCTTCCCACTTCCATCATGTTTATGATTTGCTTCATGGTTCACAGGTAAGTTTTATATGTAGATTTTTAACAAGTTTATACAGAATGTTCAGTCCGAAATTAAAATCATCCGAAAGCCGAAAGTGAATTTTAATGCCGTTTCACTACAGCCTTACCCTTACGTGAGTAAAAAATACGACTTCAGTGCCCAGTCTTACCTGTGGTAAACTTGTTAATACATACATACATAACATCACGCCTTGTTCCCGTTGGGGTAGGCAGAGACCACAGTTCTCCACCTGCTACGATCTTGACATACTTTCCTTGCTTCCTGAACCTTCATCAATCCTTTCATACATGCTCGTCGGTTTAGGGTACTTTTAACCTGGCCTTTATTCAGAACGTCTTGAATTTGGTCCTGGTACGTTCGCCGAGGCCTTCCCCTTCCAACGTTTCCATTCACTCTCGCCTTGTGGATCTCTTTCGTCAATCTTCCTTCATTCATCCTCTCCACATGACCAAACCATCTTAGCATCCCTTTCTCAATTTTAGTCACTACGTCTTCTTTTACGCCACAACGTTCTCTTATCACATTATTTCTAATCCTGTCACTCAATTTCACACCAATCATACTCCTCAACGCTCTCATTTCTACTGCATTAATTCTACTTTCATGCTTCTTCTGCCATACCCAGCTTTCACTGCCGTACATCAGTGTTGGTACCAAAACGCCTCTATGAACAGCCAGACGAGCCTTGTGAGACACCTTCTGACTCTTCATAAAAGCATGCAGAGCACCATTCACCATGTTTCCAGCATTCACTCTTCTTTCGATATCACTTTCGCACTTTCCATCTCTCGTAAACTTAGAACCCAGATACACAAACTCCTTCACTTGTTCGACTTGTTCACCACCTATTAATATAGTACACTCTGTCATACACTCTTCTCTTTCAAGTACCATTACTTTCGTCTTGCTTACATTTACTTCAACTTGTTAACTATTATATATTCTGTGCCTGTGGTCTTACTTACTCCTCTGGCGCACCGTTCCAAAATGAGTCTTGGCCTCCGAAACGAAAATCTCCCACTGGTCCCGGCAAGGAGGTTTTAGTAGCAGCTCTTGCTGCTAAGGAGGGAGCCATAAGCGTAGCACTTTCTTGCGAGGGACCTCCATACTAAAATGTATGGATTTTTTTTCAAATCCTAAAAACGTAAAATTTTTATCTTTGTCTTTGAGAAATATGTGACATGGGACTAATAAATGCTACTACCACAGTTTTTCTGGTGAAAACACTTACCATTCAGGAAATAACCGATGTTAAAAATCACGCATAAAATGGCTATTATGGATTATTTACGCTTCCGTTCTTAGTATTAATGATCAATTCACAAGTAAAAAACGATATGTTTTCACTTTCGCAAACAAAGTTTATACTAAAACATTAGATTTTTAAAGATATCTTGATTTTTGTAAAACTTAACTGAGTTTTTTGACCGACTAGCATGGGCGACAGTGAGACGCTTTACACTTCACTAGCTCATACAGAATATGTATATGGCGGACTCTATAGTTTTTAGGGTTCCGATACCAAAATGGTAAAAAAAAGGAACCCTTATGGTGCCGCTCTGTCTGTCTGTCCGTCTGTCTGTCACACCTCTATATCTCAGCAACCACTTATGCTATCAACCTGAAATTTGGAATAGTTTTAGAATATAGTTGCCCAACTTAATTGCACAAGAAAAAATTTTGAAAAAAGTATGATTATTAATATAAAGGGGGCCAAAATAGGGGGGGCCAAATTTCAAATTGTCGCTACTAGGTCGAGTGGGGTATCATATGAAAGGGCTTTACTTGTACATTTTAAAATATATTTTTGTATTTTTTTAAATTTCTTAGTTTTAAAGTTATGATGAAAAATGTCAAGAAAAATACCATTCCCCCCCCCTTATCTCCGAAGTTTGAGTAAGGAAAAATCTGAATTAATTACAGTTGACAGAAGTTTATATAAACTTTACAGCAAAAATAAAACGATCTTTCTAAGTTGCACAGTTTTTCAGAAATCTGCAAAAAACCTTTACAAACAAATTTAGTTTTGCGGTCCTGAAAATGGACTTTATTGCTTCCAAAAATACTATAGGTATATCGGAACCCTCGGCGCGCGAGTCCGACTCGCACTTGACCGGTTTTTTACTCTGAGGGTCCCGGTCTTGTGCGGTGGTTCGGCAGTTGCCTGCCTGGAGTTTGCGCAGGTCGTCTGAGCTCACTACGTCGATCCCCCGATACCTGGGGTGGCCAACCGGACGTCGAAATGTCGGTTGACCCTAGATAGCTTTTTTGACGTGGCGGTCCTCCACCATTCTTTTTAATTGGCCCTACCAGCGGAGTCTGTGAGCCTTTGTCTCTCATTTTATATTTGGGTCAGTTCTCAGTCAGTTCATTTCCGTGTAAATATAATTAAATTAAATATTCAATTAAATATCTTTTGCAAGTCAAAATTGTCTCATGTGTGATCTCATGAAACGTCATGCAAGAGCACATGAACTTCGAGAGGTTACATTATTATGATTAAAAACTTAAAATTTAACTCACTCCACGCAAAGCAGAATTTCGATAAACCCATATTGGGTGGGTGGCTGCGGTCGCCCATATAGTAGGCCCTATGGCCCTATAACTTTACTCTTTGGGTCGCCCAATGTAGCTCATCTAATAAGATTTTATCGGCAGATAGTTTACCGATTCCAGACAGCAATTTAAAAAAAAATACAATCGTCTACCCATTTTTGGCGACATTTCTGGCAATGTCGTGACCTAAAGTTAAAAATATGGCCAACCGCCAGTGTCGAGTGATAAAATTACGCAATTCTCCTTAAAGCTCAAGTCACACAGAGGCGGTATGATTGCGAAAGCGGTCCGGGGCGGTTTGGCGGGAACAAAATACCGCGCCGCGACCGCTTTTCAATGTGACAGGGTGCATAAGAACTCATACTTTACAAAAAATACCGGCCCCGGAACGCTTCCGCTACCACCGCCTCTGTGTGACGCGGGCTTAAATGTTTCCCTCGAAAGCGATATTTGACTTTACGAAGAAGGAAAATGTCCGTGACTTTTTGAGACCACATAAACGGGTCTTATACACGTGATCTCTTCAAATCTTCTTTAGCTTCGCACTCTGTTATCAATTCACTGCATAACTAAACACAAAAAAATCCTTTTACGCTGTATTCTTGATTCGGCCTTAAGTTTTAACGTGGAGACGTCTATGTAGGTAAGTGCAGGTGCAGTCAAGAGCACATCAAGCTCCCTTCCACTTCCACTCACCCCCCCTCACCATCTGACTTCATCATATGAAAAGAGCCATTGTTTGAGTTTTAGGAGTCTGTTTTTTTTATGACACAAGTGGGCAAATGAGCAGGTGAGCTACCTGGTGGTAAGTAGTCACCACCACTCATAACACCCACTGACGGCACTGACTATTAATTTGACACTAATAAGACAGCAAAGCGCATTACCCACCCTGAGAACTATGATGATATGTTTCATGTGCCGGTAATTTCACCGGCTCCCTTAACGTTCAAACCGAAACACAGCAGTGCAAACAGTGCTGCTTTACGGCAGAAAAAGGCAAAGGGTGGTACTTTCCCTGACGGACTTTGCACAAAAGCCCTACCACCTACAGCCGTTAACTTCTTTCCGCTTACACAAGACTTATTCTTTCAGTCGTACGAAGGAAATATGCCAAAGTACTTCGCCTTCCTGACCGTATTGGCGTTCAACATATTTTTGAAAGAGAAAATCGACGTTGCGATCATTGAAGTCGGGATCGGCGGTGTCGTTGATTACACTAATGTTGTAAGGTAAGTGAATAAGACTCCTACGAACTACGCTTGTGTATTATGCTTTTTTCCTGGAATTCTGTACCTCCCTGTCCTGCAGGGGATGTTTCATGAGATGTTATGATAACGGAAAAAAGAGTTTTATATCTTTAACTGCTATTTATTTTATGTTTTCAGAAAAGTGCCAGTAGTAGGTATATCATCCTTAGGGCTCGACCACACGTCTATACTCGGCAACACTATAGAACAAATTGCTGAGGCTAAAGCCGGTATCATGAAGAGAGGTTGTGAGGCCTACACTGTGCGACAACCAAGGGCTGCCATGCAGGTGTTAAGAAGGGTAGCAGATGATGTACAGGTAATATCTTTGTACAGTCAACGACAGGTCAACTTTGACACTCGCAGTGCGACTTTAGCTCGTATGTCTATTGAAATAAGAACAATACAGAGTCCAATGTGTCGAGCTTGATGTGCTCTTGAATTACATGTTACTATGACCTCTGGCCAATTCTTGAATATAACTGGGTGATAAAATAACACTCAAAAAATTCTAAATCACTAAATTTTAATCAGTTTATCAAGGTGAATTTGAATTTTTAAAGTCTCAAAAGTGATATTTTATCACGCGTTGATATTTATGAAATTCTGACCCCCGAGATTTTTTGTATATTTGCACACCTGGTAGTATTTTAATTAAGTTTGTGGTTCTCTCAGAATGGCCAAATATTTCCAGTTTTCAACTAATGTCACTTTGTTTTTCTGTGGTTTTTTCACATCAATTTTGGTTCATGGCATCGTCATTACGTAAAAATACCTAAGTATGGTTTTTGTTTCAGTGCACACTAAAGATAGTTCCTGATTACGATTCCTACAAATTCCCTAAAAACAGCCGAACGATTTTACCAGTAGATTTAGACGCCTACAAAACAAATGGATCGCTTGCCATTCAACTTGCACATTCCTGGATGAGGTTGACCCGAAAACAAATCAACCACCAAAGAATTTTTAAAAAGCAAGTTGTCAGCGGAAAGATTTTGAGAAACGACTTCATAGAAATTGACCCACCTTATGTTGATAGTTATAAGCAAGTAGATAAAGATGTAATAATTACAACAGTGCCAAGTGAAACGGTCGTCGGTTTGAGGGAATGTCATTGGCCAGGGAGATATCAGACGATTCAGTCGGCTTATGCTATGTTCTATTTGGATGGTGCACATACAAAGGAGTCCATGGAAATTTGTACCGACTGGTTTTTGGATAATAACAGGTATCTTAATTTTTTTATCATTACTACATTGCACACAAATTATACCACAATGAAATAATACCAACAGCATAAAATCTATTAAGTTTATTGAAATCATATGTACAATCACTTAGATAAAAATTATTTACAATTATTTACAATGCATTACTAGCTATTCAATAGTCAACTGTGTATCATTAGTGTCCAGAAGTCTGTCAATATCAGTTAGCCAAGATATCAGTCTATCCAAATAGCCACCATCTTGTTTATAACTCAGTAAGAGTAGTTGCATATGCTGATATGCTTTAGCTTGGGACAATAAATACTCTAATCTTCGATCTCTAAGCGATAGCAACTTAATAATAATTATTGCTATTAAAGTCCACTGTATGGGCTTAAACATTATGTTCTTTGCTTTCAGTTTAAATGTATTTACAGTAAGACGCACGTCTGAACTTATTGATAGTTGTAAAAGACCTAATGACCTCAGTAAATCGGGTAGTACTTTATTCAAATTCTCGCAAACTATTCTTCTTCGTAAAGCATTTTGAGCATTTTTGTCTACTAAAGGCAGTTGGGTTGTAGATTCTTCAGAGATTGCTTTTTCTTCTGTTACATTAGTTTCTAATTTTGGTACTTCTGTTTCTCCCGCAAAGAATGCTCTCACTTTTAGTTGCATTTTTTTACTCTCCTCTTTTATAATAGAGTAGTCTGGCAAAGGTTTGGATTCTCTGCTCATAGTCTGAGCATCAAATTTTTTATCTTCCAATTCCAACATATTTAATTTTCTACATAAAGCTTGGTACTGGTCATATGTATTTGCATTATAAGATATGCTATTTGCATAGTTGTTTAAATATTCCTTCATGCATTCTCCTTTGTCTGCTACCATTTCCTTCACTTTATCTTCTCCAAAGAGAAATATTAAAGTATCCAAAGTAAACCATTCTGCTAAACATTTTTCAACTTCAATTGTTATTACAGTGACAGAAGGTGGTTTTTTCTTAGCTAGTCTTTGTGCAGATAAGACAATGTTCTTTGGAGAAGTTACAGCAGTTGCTTTTTCATTGAAAGGTTGGTTTTCTGGTGTTGATATTAAAATAGGATCAATCATTCGCTCAGGCTTTTCTATTACCTCTCCGACTATACTTAAGGGGTTTGAAGTAATTTTCTTTTTTGGTGTCTTATTTTCTTCTGATTTTGTTGGTTCTAGTTCTTTAGAAGTTTTTTCAACTGGTTTCGCTTTCTCAATAACAGTAGCAGTGTCTGATGCTTCGACAGTTTTTTCAAGGTTGGAATTTTGTACTGAAATATTTTCAGAAAGTATGTTTTGAACTTCTGTTTCTTGTAATTTACTATTTACAGCCTTACAATCTTCTTTGTCCTTTACATCATCATTATTACTTTTAGTATGAGTAATTTCATTTAAACTTGAGCTTGTGAAATCATTTATAGATGTGAACAAAGTTTGCGGTTTTATTTTAATTCTTTCTACTAGAGACACATCAACTTCCTGTCCAAGGCTGCCAACCTCATCTAAAGGCAACAAGTGGAACTCAGGAATTTCTTCATACTCCCTGAACCAAAGAGGACTGGTCAACATTTGTCTCTTTATATGCATGGCTGATTTGAAGCAAATATTGCTACAGAAACTCTTTCTAGCAGTTATATCATACACTTTGTTAGTTTTGAGTGAGATTCTGTACTTTTGTTTGGGAATATCTTTTTCTGATAGTGTTTTTGAGCATATTGGGTAGCCACAAATGTGTAAGATAGCTCTTTCCTCTATGATATCTTCAAAGTGAGACTGGTTGATATCTGGTAGACATTGCAAGAAGTAACATTCAGTGATACCTGTCTCGATCAAACCCTCCACGATGCCCTGGGCTTTAGCGTTGCATTCCCGTTTCTTGACAATAGCCTGACGAATTTGCTCCTTCGTCATATCCTCTATTTTAGTAGGCTTTTTTTTAGGTCTTTTTTCTTGATCCGTCATAGTGTTAGATATAGCGGAGTATTATACAAAAATTAGTATTTTATTATATAAAATTTACTAATAACACGAAACAAATGCGCAAACAACACACACAATATAACCTCAAAACTTGACAGCTTGACGGACAGCTGATAGATTTTCGTTCGGAAATCCGAAATCGATTTGAATAGTGCTGTTCCTTATAAATCGATAAACTAATTGAATGTTGTTAATTTCAGGGACGCAGACAAAGTGTTGATATTTAGCGCGACTGGTGATCGTGATGCCGAAGTTCTCTTGAAACCGTTGACCAACGTTAATTTTAAAACTGTATACTTTGTTATTCCTTCAGCTTACAAGGCTTTAAGCCAGAAAAATGATAACTATTCTGTATTATCAGAGCAAGAAGACTTAATAAAGCGATGTTACAAACATTGCACGATATGGAAGGATTTGAACAATGGTTCAAGTCCTAAGTTGTCGATATTAGAGTGCGTGTCAGATGCTCTCATTGACATAAAGCGTAATTACATCAGCAAATCTGACAAAAGTTCTGTTTTGATTTCTGGCTCTCTGCATTTAGTAGGCGCAGCTCTGTCGATATTAGACCCAAATTTAAGTAAAGATTGAAAGGCTTAGACAAAATTATAGTTGTGATATTTATTTATATGCAAATAAAGTGTTTATTGTGCGCCGCTGTCCCATATGATTTTTTCTCTAGTTAGTAACGTTGAAATTTAGAAAGTAATTGCAATTAAATGCTGAATAAATTAACTGAGTTTATATTTTTTTATCAAGCATTAAAAGTTGTATAAAGGTACAGTCGAGAGTAAGATAAGCTTGACGTAGTGGACTTTGTAGGGTTTTTGCTTAAAATTGCAGGACCTAGGTATGCGCCCCAAGTGTCAAGCATGACGAGCTCTTGGATGTACAAACAGCATCACATCACCGTATTCACCGTCTTTTATAAGCGGGAGACTTTTTGGCGGGAACTCGGCGTGGGCTCTTGCCTGCTCGGTTGAAATTCTTGTTTTTTGTGTATGTAGTGATTTAGTGGATAATAATGATAGTGTTTTATGCAGTAAATTTGCTACGGAGTGCGCAGTTGATGAAGATTTCAAGCGATCTCGTGTTTGAACCCAGTTTGTGTTGTCTCAAAAAGTCATGGACATTTCCTTCGTAAAGTCCACTATTGCTTTACGGGGGGAGCAATGAACAATTTCCCCACTCGACACTGGCGGTTCGCCATATTTTTAACTTCTATAAAAGTGAAGAAATTACAAAAATTGAACAATGTTCTACAACACGACACTGGCAGAAATGTCCTTAAATATGGGTTGACGATTGCCAAATAAAAAAAAAAGCATAAGGGCTCCGGCACACGACCGATAATCGGTGACCGATTTTCTTGTATGACGTTTAGGGAGGTGATCGATCAAAATAATATCGACACACGATGTCGATGATTTTATTTTTTGTTAGTAAGATAAGATTCCATGAACATATTTTTTATGTCTCGGTATTATCAAAAATGCTTCTAATGGTCATTGTTTGTTAATATACAGGGTGTTAGGCTAGGATAACTATACAGGATGTTAGGGTAAGTAAGTATAAAAGGTGTTAGGTTAGGATGACTACTATATGTACAGGGTGTTAAGGTAGGTATACAGGATGTTAAGTTAGGATTACTGTACAGGATGTTAGTGTAAGTATACAGGGTGTTAGGTTACGATCAGCGGCGGCTCTAGCCCATAAAGCGCCCGTGTGCAATCAATATCCCAGCGCCCTCTATTTGACGTTAGAATTCTTTCAGTTACGTTTTCAGTTTTTTTTTAAGCAAAAGGTACATTCAAGAGCTGGACATGAACGGTACATAATCCAATATGTCAATCTGGACGTGCTCTTGACTGTACACGATCAAAAAGTATTTTTTGAAGGAAGGGGTTAAGGGCTCCCGCGCACGTCCGACTTTTTTGTAGGACCGATAATTGGACAGATTTTTCCTCCGTTATTACGACCGATTTTGTGACTGACCCAACGCACACCGTCGTCCGATCGAATCCGTAGGGATTCAGTATCGAAACGAAAGTATCGACACAGTATATTACCTACGATATACATCGTTTGGCCTGTAACAGGGCTCCATTACCTCTCCGAGGAGAGAAGTCTAGATCGATACAAGATCGGGGTCTTTCTCGATATAGAGAAATCCTTCGACCGTGTATGGCATCCAGGCCTGATCTATAAACTCCATGCCACCAGCCCTAATCGAGCTGGTGGCTTCTTTTCTCGAGGGCCGCAGCTTCCGAGTAGCTGTCAAACAGGAGTACTCGGACGAGTAGGCCATCGCCGCAGGCGTGCCCCAGGGTAGCTGCTTCTCCCCCACGCTATATGCGCTATACACCAATGACAATCCCTCCCTCCAGGGCAACCGGTAGGAGGGGGAGGAGGACGCGAAGTTGGCACTGTTTGCCGACGACAGTGCCTAAGAGCGCTATCACACTAGCGATTGCAGTCCGGCGATTTCCCGGCGTTTGTATGAACTGTTATCGCCGCGATCACGCCGCGAAATGGCGGCGATTTCAGTTCATACAAATAGTGTGGTACTCGTACGCTGGGAAATCGCTGGACTGCAATCGCTAGTGTGATAGCACTCTTACTCACGTCCTCACGTCGGACTGTGCTAGCAGCAATCAAAATGCAGCAAGCAATCCTGAATCTCCTACCGGACTGGCTAGACAGGTGGTGGATGGCCGTTAAAGTTGGTACGACGGACGCCCTACTGACGGGCCAGCAACGAAATCTGCCTCCTCCCCTGAAACTCAGGGGTCAGGATTTAAATTGGGTCCCTACGTTGCGGTAGGTACCTTGGATGCCACATCGACCGGGCACTGCGCATATGTCACTAACCAGGCGAAAGCCGCGTGCGCAATGCTTCGCCCAGTTCTGGCACCCAAGTTACCGCTCCGTACGAAGAGGATGATATATCTCACTTAAATCAAATCGCTACTAACATACGCCACGCCGGCTTGGTACGCGCTATGCTCGGCCAACCAGCGTAGGCGTATGGAGGTTGTTCAAAACATGTCGTTGCGGACGATCATCGGTGCCGGCCGATACGTCCACAACGACGTGATCAGGTCCGACCTAACCTTCTCAGTCCCCATTCACAACTTTGTCCCCCACATAAGGGGACAATGCTCGGTCTCGCGACCCAATCACCGCTCCACCTATCAGAGTTCGCGTCCGCGCAGCTGGTGCAGGAGAGATACTTCTCGTACCCCGGCAGCGCACACTCCGGCACCCCCCGATATGGCCGATATTTGACGATCAGCCGTCTGATCTCGGAGCTCCAGTTCAGCCATGATCGATCAGGGCTTAGCGCTAATTTCAAATATGCCCGTCGAGAAGCTGCCCGGGCAACGAGGCGTAGTCTCTGACCCGTGACCTGCACCGACATGCAAGAAGTGCGGAAGACCCACGTTCGTTCGTTGCAACAAAAATATCTTTAAGAAGTAGTAAAGGAAAGTCCACTCCCCCCGCCTCGTGATCGGGTGTCGCGAGCGGCGCTCAGCGCCCCTAAGACCCTGCGCCCGTGTGCACTGCACACATTGCACATAAGGTAAAGCCGCCCCTGGTTACGATAAATACACAGGGCTTTAGGGTAATATATGTACAGGGTCTTAGAGTAAGTATACAGGGTGCTAGGTTAGGTTTACTATACAGGGTGTTAGGGTAAGTATACAGGATGTAAGATTAGGATCACTATATGTACAGGGTCTTAGGGTAAGTATACAGGGTGTTACTACACAGGATGTTAGGGTAAGTATACAGGGTGTTAGGATAGGATAACTATACAGGATGTTAGGTTAGGATCATTATATGTATAGTGATTCTCACCTAACACCCTGTATATTTATCCTAACCGAACACCCTGTGTAGTTATCCTATCCTAACACCCTGTATATTTGCCCTAACACCCTGTATAGTAATCCTAACCTAACACCCTGTATAGCTATCCTATACTAACACCCTGTATATTTACTCTAACATCCTGTGTAGTAACACCCTGTGTAGTGTGTGTGGTGTTAGGATAGGATAACTATACAGGATGTTAAGTTAGGATCATTATTTGTATAGTGATCCTCACCTAACACCCTGTATATTTATCCTAACCCAACACCCTGTGTAGTTATCCTATCCTAACACCCTGTATACTTACCCTAAGACCCTGTACATATAGTGAACATAGTCTAACACCCTGTATACTTACCCTAAAATCCTGTACATAAAGTGTTCCTAACCTAACATCCTGTAAAGTTATCCTATCCTAACACCCTGTATACTTACCCTAAGACCCTATACATATACCATTTTGATCGCCGGCAACGCATCCGGGTTGAAGATTCCTTCTCCTCGTGGTGTGAAACATCTGCTGGTGTACCTCAGGGTGGCGTCTTGTCCCCACTCCTGTTTGCTATCTTCATCAACTCGATTACTCTCCCTATTCAATCTTCGTATCACTTGTATGCAGATGATCTCCAGCTCTACTCTCAGGCGGGAATCAATGAGCTCAACAACGCTATATCTGTCATCAATTCTGATCTAGCTCATATTTCCGCATGGAGTCACTCTCATGGATTACGTGTGAATCCTAATAAGACACAACTCACTGTAATTGGCAGTCGATGGTTTGTCTCAAGAGTCGACTTTGGACTACTCCCTCCTGTGGTGTTTGAAGGAGTCTGTGTTCCATACAGCCAAACCGTCAAAAACCTTGGAATAACAGTTGACAATACACTATCATGGAGGCCGCAAGTGTCGGAGGTCAGTCGAAAAATTTTTGCTGCATACGGCTCGCTAAAAAGACTGCGAAATTTCTTCCCGACCAGTACGAAAATTGCTCTGGCACAATCTTTACTGCTACCTATCTTAGATTACGCTGACACCTCCTACCCAGACCTTACGGAAGAGTTGCTCAACAAACTAGAACGTCTCCAGAACCTCTGTATAAGGTTTATCTTTGGGCTGTGGAAGTATGACCATGTGTCATCTTTTCGGCTGCAGTTAAAATGGCTGCCCATTCGTCTTCGGAGAGATTGCCATATCCTTTCCCTTCTGTATTCTATCTTATTTATTCTTACTACCCCTTCCTATCTCAAAGAAAGATTTCACTTCAGTTCCACTCACCTCGATCGTACACTCCGTTCCTCTCTTGACCTTTCTTTCTCTATGCCTTCCCATTCCAGAAACTTCTATGACGATTCTTTCACGGTCAGAGCCATTAGGCTCTGGAACGCACTTCCCACCACGCTGAAGCAAGCTCCCTCGCTCGACTCATTCAAAAGGAATATTAAAGCTCATTTTCTTTCTCTCTCTGGCTAACTTTTTTCTCTCGTTTTGTGATCTGATGTTGGTTGTCGTTCGTTGTATCCTGTTGCTTGTTTATATGTATTTTATGTATGTATAGTTTATGTAGTATATACGTATGTAATATGTATGTAGTATATTATTGTGTAGGTATATGTATGTTTAATAATAATATTAGTTAAATATACAATATTCACTTGGTTCATCTTTGTGCACCGCCACCGCATTATTGTATCTTTATTTTTCCTTGTACCCAAAGGTTGCCTGGAAGAAATTTCTTTTTAGCAATAAGGCTGCCTTATTGTGCTCCAATTTTATGTCCACATATGTTTTTTTGTACTGTTTGTTATAAAAGAGTATTGTATTGTATATAGTAATCCTAATCTAACACCTGTATGCTTAAACCCTGTGTATTTATCCTAACCTAACACGCTGTATACTTACCCTAACATCCTGTATAGTAATCCTAAAGCATTTTTGATAACACCGAGACTTATAAAAAAATATGTTCATGGAATCTTATCTTACTAACAAAAAAAAAACACGGGGCATGAGCGAGTCGTGCCTGTTACACTCAAGCAGGGAACCCTGTAGTCTGTGTGTAAATATAAGACTAGTTATCCAGTCACATAAGGAAAAAAACCGGCCAAGTGCTAGTTGGTTGATTGGTTGACCTTGCATTGCAGTGAGTATGGCTGAGCGCTGCGGGCTTTCCGCCCTCTATCTCAAAAACGATTGGGTGTATAAAAAAAATCTAAGTAAAATTTGTCGCAAATTTTATGCTCTACAATTCTTCCACAAATACTAATCATAACATCATTGGAGCTATAGAAACCGAGATATAAGCGAAACACTATTTTTTGTGACCTTTGACCTTCAATAACTTATGACACTTTTGAGACAACTTTTAATTCATTATATCAATTTTAATGCACTTTACAACGATACCTCATTTATAAATGTAGCGCAATATTTATTAAACTTTTTGCCTTTAAAAACAATTTTCAAGACGAATTTTATCTTGTCGCACTAAACTTCTGAGGTCTGGTTGGCTGGGTTCTCGTAAGCCGATTGCAATGATTTTTAAATTAGTTGACGCTTCTTAGGGTGTACTTTGTTTTCAACTTTATTTGCTTCGATTTTTGATGCATGCTTTTTTAGTATTCTTCGATTATGGTCACGCCATGGCTATTAGCGAAACTTCAACAACTCATGTTTTCAAATTTAACTAAAGTTTTTTTAAATTTATTATATCACTAGATTAATTATTAAATACACTTTACAACGATACCTCATTTATAACTGTAGCACAATATTCAACAAACTTCTTGCCTTTAGAAAAAAATTTCAAGACTATTTTTTGTCTATAAAGTCTCTTGTATACGATGACTAATAATTTGTGATGTCACGATCGTATACAAACTCAAATAGTTTTTTTTGTAATTGCGCCACTTTCTTCTAGCGACAAACACCTGTGGCTTTGTGCTCGGCCTACGGGCGACTGAAGGGGACGCGATCGCGAAATTTGATTATTTGCGATCGATTTTCGTCAGCGCGATCCGGCCGACCGAGCATGGAAGACAGGGTTCCCTGTCAAAAATAAAATCATCGACATCGTGTGTCGATGTTATTTTGATCGATCACCTCCCTAAACGTCATACAAGAAAATCGGTCACCGATTATCGGTCGTGTGCGGGAGCCCTAATGGGGACCTTTTACAAAGGACTTCTCGTTAAGGGGTTTACTCTAAAATGGGAGTTAACATAATGGGCATGGTTACAGTTTGATACAAAATATAACGTGAATTTTCGTTGGTTTGGCTCCCAAAGTCCTGTGATTCTACTATTGAAAGCAACTCTCCCTAAAGGATTATTTTATAAAATTTTGATGTGAAGGAAAACAAAGAAGATATAGTACAGGGTATAAGAGACGGTTTACCGAAAACTGAACGAGCGTGCTCAATCAACGAAACTAAACAACTTTCCCAAAGAAACAATTTTAGTAAAAAAAAAAAAATTACCTTCATACAAACTGTTCGAGTGAGCAATTTGTATGGAGATGTCAAAAGAACGGTACAAAGTCCAATTTGTCAAGCTTCATGTGCTCTTGACTGTAACTATCTTTGCTCCGGGGTATATTACCCGTTTTGGAACCCGGCCCCTAATTGATCGATTCATTAATCGAACACAGGACATCCCTAAAAGGCTAAAACTGTCAAAGTGATAGATGTCAAAGTGTCGCAGTTCACTACTTCGCGGCCGTCCTTTCTTTTTTCTAGACGAGATATTGAGCTAATTATTCAATTAATTCTTCACTTTCACGTTTTCAGTTCATTGTCCAACAACATACATAGACTTTAGCAACACGCATTGAGTGAAATTCAAGGAACTTTTAAGAAGAAATTGACTTTGTTGTTATGGGAACTTTCTCAGCTTTTTATCAGTTTCAAAAATAATATTTATTTGGACCAGTTTATCAAGTGATAGAAAGAGGCCTGTGCGTCGCCTGATAAAGATGTATAGGTAAACAAACAACTGATAACCTTTGAAGAGGAGTATTTTGTACTAAGGTGAGTTGAGTTCAATAAGTTTTCCCACCAATATTCTTCTCTTTGAATCATAACTTATTTCCGCTACTGATTTTTGTATACTTAATTATTTCTTTAGAGAGAAATACTTTTGTAGTAATGCATCATCATCAACATTATTCAAACTTGACACTTGCAGTGCGACTCTAGCCCATACGTCTATATTGAAATAAGAATGGTACAAAGTTTATTGTGTCAAGCTTGATGTGCTCTTGATTGTACCTAGCTTAGTTTTAATTTTATTTATTTTATGTACAATATACATTATGTTGAAAATATGAATTAAAATTATCTATGCATATTATAAAACAGTAGAAACCATGTGTCTGCACTTTTGATGAATATATATATTTAAAAAAAACCGGTCTAGTGCGAGTCGGACTCGAGCGCCAAGGGTTCCGATATACCTATTTTTAAGACTGCAAACCAAGTTTTTTTGTAAAGCTTTTTTTGCAAATTTCTATGAAACTGTGCTACTTACAGAGATCCTTTTATTTTAGCTGTAATGTATACATAAACTTCTATCAACTATATAATTAATTCAGATTTTCCTCTTTGCAAACTTCGGAGATAAGGGGGGAATGGTAATTTTTTTGGTATTTTTCATCCTAACTTGAAAACTAGTCAAAATAATTTGACATGTTTTTCTTTTAATTAAATATAAAGATTAAACACTACTTTATAAAAAAAAAAAACTTGTGTAAATGACAGAAGTGTGAGAACAGGAAGGAGCTATGCGCTACACATTGGAGCGACAGGGACAAGTATTGACCCGACCTGCTCACACACATAGTTTTTCCTGCTGTCATTTTAATCAAACTATATTATGTTGACTGTAAGGCCGGTATTTCACTGGGACACTAGTAGCGTGACTGGTAGCGCGACTGGTTGCGCCACTGGTGTCCGTATCTAGACACCAGTAAAGACACACCCTGCGGCTACAGTATTAAGGGCTATATTTCACTGGGAGTGGTAGCGCGACCAGCGGCCGAGCTGGTCGCGCTACCACTCCCAGTGAAATATAGCCGTTAATACTGTGGCCGCAGGGTGTAGCGACTCTGGTGTCTAGTTATGAACACCAGTAGCGCAACCAGTCGCGCCACCATGGTGTCCCAGTGAAATACCGGCCTAAGAGTTGTAAAAAATAACCAAAATTTTTTTGGAATATTTATTTGAAAGAAGCCCTTTTATATGACACCCCACCACCGATTTTATCGCGGCTTTCACAGTTACATAAAAGCTTAGCTCCTAGCAACATATACTGGTCATGTAGGCTATGTTTCATTCAAATTGGTTCACTCAATAAGAAGCTACACTCATGTAAAGTATTTAAACTGCCTGTGCGACAATAACTCACAAACTACTAAACTGATTCAAACGGGGTTTTCAATCGCGTGTTTGGCTTACTTTCGAAAAGCTTAGTTTCATTGCAGACAGTTCACTTAGACAGAAGGTAGGTAAGAGAAATCTCATGCGGCGGCGCAAATAACTCACAAACTACTGAACTGATTACAACAGGGTTTTCAACAACGTATTTGACTTACTCCGTGCAACATATAAGCTTAGTTTCATTGCAAACGGTTCACTCAGACAGAAGGTACGCGAAGTTTCAAGCGCCGGCGCCAATAACTCACAAACTACTGAACGAATTCAAACGGAGTTTTGAATGACGTACTTAACTTCTTTGCATCATATTAGCTTAGTTTCATTGGAAACGGTTGACTCAGACAGAAAGTAAGCGAAAATTAATGCACCGGCGCCAATAACTAACAAACTACTGAAACGATTCTAACGGGGTTTTCAATGACGCGTTGGACTTCTTTCCTTGCAACTAAAAGCTTAGTTTCATTGGAAACCGATCACTTAGAAGGTACGTAAAGTTTCAAACGGCGGCGCAAGTAACTCACATACTACTGAACCGATTAAAGCGATATTTTCATGTATTTAACTTACTTCCGTGCAACTTATTAGCTAAGTTTTATTGCAAACGGTTCACTCATACAGAAGGTACGGCAAGTTTCAAGCGGCGGCGCCAATAACTCGCAAACTAATGAACCGATTCAAATGGGGTTTTCAATGACGCGATGGGCTTCTTTCCGTGAAACTTGAAACTTACTTTCATTGCAAACGATTCACAGACAGAAGGTACGCGAAGTTTCTAGCGGCTGCTCCAATAACTCCCAAACTACTGGAACGATTCAAACGGGGTTTTCGATGACGTATTTTTGTTACTTCCGTGTAACATTTTAACTTCACTCAAACAGGAAATATGTAAATACAAAGTTTCAAGTGGCGAATTCGAGTTGAAATGAAACAAAGCTTATAATGTTGCATGGAAGTAAGCCAAATATTATTATTGAAAATTCGGTTTGAATCGGTCCAGTTGTTTGTTTACGTCGTGGGCACAGATGTATTAGTAAAATGTAAATAATAGGTATTATTATGGTAAAAATAATATAAAAATCCCCAGCAGTTTAATTTTAAAAACTTAGATAAAGTAGGTACTTAACTAAAATACTTCAAGAATAAAGATCCATACTATAATATTATAAATGCGAAAGTAACTCTGTCTGTCTGTCTGTCTGTTTGTTTGTTGCTCTTTCACGCCTAAACGGCTGAACGGATTTTGATGAAATTTGGTATGGTGATAGATGGTAACTTGGAGACGGACATAGGCTACTTTTTACCCCGGGAAAATATCTCATTCCCGTGGGAATCTACACATACAATAATACTCTAGCGGGGTTGTATCTGCTACAGCACACCGAAACTACTTAACCGATTTTGATGGGACTTTTTTTATTCAACTAAGTATCGCTGATTACGAAAACTACTACAATTTTGAAAACCAACGTGGTAGACGTAAACTACCATTATCCCCTGGGGATAAGGTTGAGGTGCGATAGGGTTGAAATGTCTAAAAATCAATATGGGTGTCGTTTGTAATGCGATGTGCGGACCCGGGAGCGGTGATAAATACAAACACGTGTTGCCAGTAAAAGGTTCTATATTGTACTGTCGAATAATACATGCCACAATAACTATATAAGTGTGGGTGAAGGCGAGTCTGCCTACTACACCTCCCCCGTTTTTTGAAAAAAAAAAAAAAAAATACAGTAATTTTTTTTTACAGAAATAAAAAAAAATCTATCAAAAAATAAATCAGAAACCATATGACCAAATCAGTTACTGTCAGAAATGAAATCAGAAGCTATATGATTACATAATCTTGAGGTTTATATATTTTTTAACATTTATTTTTCAAATTAATATCTTGTACATTCCGAATAAAAAAAAAAGTTTAAAACAAATTAAAAATTTTGTGTAAACCTCTTTACATACTGACATTTTATTATTATTACTTTACCAATTTATCTACCGCTAATACATGGTGTTGTTAATAACTCATTTACCTACTGTTGACAAAATATAAATTTTACTTATTTTATCATTTTCCTTTCCATTTTCACGTCAAAATGTTTTACTTATTCTATGATTATATGCTTGGTTACAATATTATTCTACTTCCTTAAATCTAAATAGGTATTTACTTATATCACTATCGTCAATTCCGGTAAAAAAAATATAGACAGCTGTGTTTTACAGGTGCTTTTTTAATACATCTATGGTGTTTTATATCTCTTGATGTTTCAATGTTTCGATAGCTATCGTCAAGTCTTGTAAAGAATATTCTGTCATGTCATATGTCGAAAGTCGTCTTACGCGTCTTGTCTTGTCATAATTTTTTGTAAAATTATATTACATTATTTATTTTTAGGCCTATTAATCGTTTGTCATGGAGCTCCTTACGTAATTTAATAATACTTTACTTGCATGCATATAATTACATTTTACTTTTACACATTAATATTTCATTTATTTATTTATTTATGGGCCGGTCCCTTTTTTTTACTTATTTGTATTGCTACTTTTATTATTTAGTCGACTTTTTACTATAATTGGCAACTTTGCGCCTTTTTATGGGTCGTGGCCACGCCCTTAATTATTTGAGGTCATGTTTTAAGTCACCTACAGGACTCCAACTACTCTCACAGAGCAAGCTCGTTGACACCATGATCGAATGAAGGATCTGACACTCAATGTAGCAATATTACTTAATTTATAGGTCACAGTTTTAAGACTCTTGGTCTCCAACAGCTTTTTCACACCGGAAGCTCGTCCGCCCTATGATTAGACTGAAGGATCTTATGCCTACTATGTACCATTGTGTACCTCTTTAGAGCGCTTATCTAGCACTGCTTGTTTACTCATGTATGAGTCCTCTAACTTCTTATCATTACATTTCTCTTTCTTTATCTTTCTTTCCACTCACTCATCTTTCTATCGCAATCCTTATTTAAGAATATTTCGATATCCAATGTCTTGGACCAACAGACAACAATAATCGTTTGGGTGATCAGTCCAAGCGATTGCCAAGACTCTGTCTACCGAAGTATTCCCATCCATTCTTTTTATACCTTAGTATACCTACTAGACAATCCAAACCTTCAAAGTTTAATCACCCATCGATACTCTATCTCACAAAATATACTATCCTGCTTATTCATTAACCTTCATCAAAATAAACTATTCGAAACATTCCTTAAGAAAAGTACCTAATTGCACTCAGCGGTGTCAAAAAGATTTTTTATACTTCCGGATTTCCATCAGTGTGACCTCTATCCTAATTCCTACTTATTAATCCTTATCTTTACCTTCTCTACATTATTAAAGTATGTACGTAGTACAAATACTATTACGTCTTCTTACTGCGCATAATATCTCATCTCTACTTTTTATTTGTCTTAAATATTCATAATATGTGCTTAATAGCTTAGTCCTTTTCATTCATCGTAGTCAATCCGAGTTTTGTTACACATTTAAAAAAAACCGGTCAAGTGCGAGTCGGACTCGCGCGCCGAGGGTTCCGATATACCTATAGTATTTTTGGAAGCAATAAAGTCCATTTTCAGGACCGCAAAACTAAATTTGTTTGTAAAGGTTTTTTGCAGATTTCTGAAAAACCGTGAAACTTAGAAAGATCGTTTTATTTTTGCTGTAAAGTTTATATAAACTTCTGTCAACTGTAATTAATTTAGATTTTTCCTTACTCAAACTTCGGAGATAAGGGGGGGGGAATGGTATTTTTCTTGACATTTTTTATCATAACTTTAAAACTAAGAAATTTAAAAAAATACAAAAATATATTTTAAAATGTACAAGTAAAGCCCTTTCATATGATACCCCACTCGACCTAGTAGCGACAATTTGAAATTTGGCCCCCCCTATTTTGGCCCCCTTTATATTAATAATCATACTTTTTTCAAAATTTTTTCTTGTGCAATTAAGTTGGGCAACTATATTCTAAAACTATTCCAAATTTCAGGTTGATAGCATAAGTGGTTGCTGAGATATAGAGGTGTGACAGACAGACGGACAGACAGAGCGGCACCATAAGGGTTCCTTTTTTTTACCATTTTGGTATCGGAACCCTAAAAATAAAAAAATTATTGCACGTAGCGCCTTAAGTATGCCTTACGTCACCTGTGAAAAACACCTTTATCCATGCACCTTATTATCTAAATTTATGATATTAATCCTACTCAGAAAATGTTGTGTTGTTCATAAACCGGTTGACCTGATAAGGTGACAGTATCATCATGTTACATGTTTCAATTAATAATTTCTCTAACCGCAAGACAATTTTTCATAACAAGAAAAAAAAAATCTACATAATTTTAATACAAAATCTCAACTGTAGTAAACGCATTTCTTTTTAAATGACCTGACCAACTATCCGTCAGTTGCAGGAAGGCCCATTAACATTAACGTCACATTAGATCTCGTGCTGTCCTTTTCTGCTGTTAGCCCAGTAAATGTCAGCAATAGATTTAAGTAGGGTTTTTACTTTAAAGTCGCTTTCTGCAACTGGTGGTAGACTTCCTCTATAAAGATACAATTAAAGTACTCACATACAATTTATTAGAATTTCTTTATCCAAACTTATATTAGACAATTTTTGTTTTATTTCAAAATACATTCGTTGGTTTGTTTAGATTTTACCTATTTGGTTACTCTGACAAATATATTAATTTAAATCCAATAAATCATTTATATAAAAAAAAATTAAGTATACCCTAGAGTTGTGACGTAATGCACGTTTTTTCAAGTATTAAGTCAATTTTAAATACTACGCAAAAGATAGTTGTTATATTAATTTCTTGTTTATATTCGATACGAATGAATATTCTATAGGCAATAAAAAAATAAATTCCTGTGGTTATCAAATCATTAAAAATAAATCATTAAAACTTTTAAAATTTTACTTAATTGATAGGAAAGTTTCATCATCAACATGAGACCGAATACAAAAATTGTGCTGACAATGTGTTACTATGAGACATATGAGTAAGTACCTGTGCGACGCTGCTGATTCCGTGAACGGTGGCATGCGCTGCAGTCCTACTTGTATTTTATAGAAACATCGTATAGGTACATACTTACGAAACTAATGCAAATATCAGCTACGCTGCAAATTTTCTCTGTAAAAGATTACAATTTCGACATAAAAATAAACTTACCAACTTTTACGTGAAAATATTATTATAAATTTCTGATTCTAATAATATGACCATATAGGCACCTATTACTCGTACACGTGCTTTATTATATGAAATAAAAGAAAAGCTGCTAAGATTTTAAATGTTTAACAAAAATTTTAGCCAAACGTAATTAAAAGAAAATTCTCGACCTGTGTAATATTTCTGTATGATAGGTACCTATGCATTTCACAGTAAGTTGCAACATGATTCTCCTGTCGCTGCGCACTCGCTGATACGATACCTAATTTGTAAGAAAGAGGCGTCACTGCAAATATTTAAATAACTATGTCATGCATATATTCAAGATACATTATTTGTTTATTTAAATTAAATTTTGAACACGCTTTAACCAAATCTAAAAAAAATGTCTTTTAAAATGCAAAAAAAACTAAATTAAAAATGTCTTAAAACGTAATTATTGCCGTTTCTTAAAAAAAAAGTTAATAATACAGTTGTAATTCGGTAGTAAGTTAACTCTCACGTAAAGATATCGGCATTTTTCTTTTTTCAATTAAAATTATTAATGCTACCTAGTTGAAAAATTTATGAAGTTATAAGAGTTCTAAAAGAATGTTGATTTTAGTATTTGAATAAAGAAAGGCTTTATTTTAACACATCGTCAACTTAAGAAAAGAAAAGAACCTAATTAAACAAACCACCCCTCGCCATCCCTGGTGCAAAGGTGCCAGGTGGTGGTATTTGAATTGTTATTATTTTATGTTCATTTTAGAAAAAAATATATACCCACTACATAAGTAGATACTTATTGCTGTTATGCAATGCCATTGCTTTTATTTAAGTCAATCCGAGCATAGTTTATAACTAAATTAGCTTATGAAATACTAAATTGAAAACCAAATTAATGAAAAAAATTACGGAAAAACGTTCTTACTTACGTGAAAAGAAAATTTACTGAACTTTAAAATTTAGCTTTTTTTTCGAATTTAAAAATTTAATTGAGTTTATAGCATAGATATTATTATTATTATTATGTTGTTTATCATTCCTGAATCTCGGGCAATTAAGTCCCGGACCTTTGGAAGGCGTGCGTGGGGCCGAAGCCAACACGTAGAGGCCCGTTAAACAGTTTAATTTACAAAAGTGATGTGACACCAACCGGCGATTATCCCTGTCTACATTAATACTAATGCATCCAAGGACAATTATTATTATTATTATTATTATTATTATTTATTTACAATCAACACTACATTGTTCTTACAGGTAACCCCAATCAACAATGTTAGGACTTATATATATAGCATAAATAATATAAAGTAACCCTTTCGAATTCCGACAATGAACAACAAAAAATATCAATTTTATCGGATATACCGTTAATAATTCCTATTGCCTTAGATACCGGGGCAAACTTCAAGAGATTGGTCCGGCAATATGGAACCTGCAGTAGCTGCATCCTCGGCGTCCGCCGCAGTCTGCTATTAGGAACCTCTAATTTAAGCAAGTCTAAGATAAACGGATTAAACAATTTTCCCCGTAATAACAAAAAAATATATTTGGTCAACGACAAGTCTCGTCTTACTTCCAATTTATAATAGCCCACCATACCAAGGACAAACAATGTCGGGTACATGAGAGGATAGAACGGGTATACCCCATATTCCTTTAAGTATACAAACCTCAGAAACTTATTCTGCAATTTTTCCACCATTTGCTGATATTTAGCTTCATGAGGGTTCCAAATAATACTCCCACTCTCTAGTCTACTTCTAACCAGCGCATTATAAAGGGCACGAACTGCAGCTGTTCCTTTAAAATCCTTTGCTTCACGCAAAACAAACCCTAGATTCCGAAATGCTTTAGCACAGATGGTAATAATATGCTTTCGAAATGTTAGGTCATTTTTAATTGTTACACCCAAATCACAGATCTCAGTTACTCGCGGAATAACTACACCATGTATTTCATATTCGAATTGTCTTGCGCTATTTGATCTACTGTAGGTCATTATTTTGCATTTTGATGTATTAAATAGCAGCTTATTGTTTTTAGCCCAATTGATTACCCTATCAATGTCTTTTTGCAAATTTTCGCAATCTTCCCTGCTCGTAACCGACAAGTATAGTTTGAGGTCATCAGCGAACAGCAATAACTGAGAATCTTGCACCACCTCTGGTAAGTCGTTTATCATGATGATGAACTCCAGCGGACCCAAACTGGTTCCCTGACCAACGCCTGTAAGAGTGTAATAAGGATCTGACTCGCTTCCGGCATACTCCACATATTGCTTCCTGTTTTTGAGGTAATAGGCAAAGAAGCGCAACAATTGCGTCGAAAAACCCATCCTTGCTAGTTTAGCCAACAAGATATCATTGTCGACGCAATCAAACGCCTTTTTTATATCGAAGTATGCAACGTCCACTTGAGAACCAGGTAATGCATCGAGTACCGGAGCTGCGTAATTTATGAAGCAAATCAGATTCGAGTTCGTACTACGTCCAGCACGAAATCCGTGCTGCGAATCAGCGAGACTCGGAGCAATTTGTGCGGAAATAGCTGTACATAATGCAGTCTCAAAGACCTTAGCAAGAGCGGAGAGAACGGCAACAGGCCGATAGTCACTTACATCTGAGCCCCCACCTCCCTTTGGTATGGGTGAAACTCTGGTCAGTTTCCAAACCTCTGGATAATTACAATTGGCTAAACAGAGATTGAACAGGTACTGTAATGGTTTTGCTAAGACTTCCCTGCAATCCTTGACTACAAATGGAGGAATTCCATCTGGTCCTACCGTACGCTTAGGTTTCAACCTTGACAGAGCCGCCTTCACCTCAGTCATTGACAGTTGCCCTACATGTACTATTAAACCACCATCCGGGAAACTCGAGGCAGCCCCAGCGTCCAACTTTGGTGCTTCCTTACCGTAAACTGAACTGAAATAATTAGCAAATTCCAAGGCACATTGGCCTTCAGGAATAGCTACACCATTTTTCAAGACACATGGCTTATGTCGCTTAGATCGTTTGTTGCCAATAAAACCCCAAAAGGACTTTGGATCCTTCTGAAACTGTGTTTCCACACGACTCTGATAAACGTCATATGCCTCATCCAGACTAGTCTTCACCACTGATCGATAATATGAAAACATTTTATAATCACCATCTAAACCCGAAGCTTTATGCTCTTTGTGCCAAAATGCCTTGTACTTTATAGTATTTATTAGCTCCGAGGTATACCATTCCGGATAGCAGTACCGCGATTCCTTAAGCCTACGCTTTTTCCGCGGAGTGGTATCGTCAAAGGCTTTATACAGTATATAGTAAATAAACTCGCACACTTCATCTGTACTAGTTAACCTATACAGTGGTGCCCAATCCACGTCAGCTATAGCTGCATATAACTCTTGAAAGTTTGCCCTATGGAAGTTCCACCGCGGGTACTTTAGTTTTTTCTGTTCCGTGGAGGCAATTTGCGCCGAGTTATGGGGCGCTACCCCAGTATAAATCAACACACTCAAAGGGGGGTGATGAGGGTCTATTACACTTACGTAATCACTCTCCTCTGTTACACTTAATTGGTCCTTGCTGTACGTGCTTAAGACTACATCCAGAAGGCGCCTATTACAATTAGTGATACTATTACATTGTTGGAATTCACAAAAGGTTACAAAGTATTCGTAATAACATTGTATATCCTTACTAGCAGAATACATATTAAGATCGGCTACCACTACAACATTATCATACTTCACGCAACATTGCTCTAAAATGTGAAACATGTACATATAGTCACTGTCACTAGCATCAGGTGGTATATACGCCACACAACATAGGAATAGGAACTTGTTATCCCGATGAACAGTCACACAAATGAGCTCAAACTGTCGGTCGCGTAAGTTCGCGTTGCCCGGAAGCGGAAGCAACCGCAAATCGTATCTTGGCTTTGCAATGAGAAGAACTCCCCCCATCTTGCGACCATCCTCTCGATCGCACCTCACCAATGAATAGCCCTGAGGTATCACTTCCCCATCACTTACAGACTCATTTAAGCCGCTCTCAGTTATGGCAAAGAAATCGTGATTAGAACCCGTTATACTTCTACTAAACGTTTTTAGTTTTGTGCGCAAGCCTCGTACGTTCTGATAGTATAACCTCACAGCACGGCCTCTAAATTTGCGGTTTTTGCCTATCCGATGGTCTTTGATGGAAACGAAATAACTTCCATTCGCTAAAACGTGCATTGGCGGGCCATATTTCTGGCTTAGCTATTTTATCGTACAGACTCTCAGCAATTCCTATTTTGAAAGATGAGTATTCTTTCACCGTTTTGGGAATAATCTTGTCCACTTTTATAGAAGAATTCGCTTCTCCAACGACGGTATCAATGTGGGCCTGAACTGCATCAGCCGTAGTGTCTGGATGCAGAGACCATACATGAAGGTATTTCTTCTTTTCAACAGCCCGTAATCCACGTAGTGTTACATTATCTCCTTTCATTATTTCCGGTCTATTACTTCGCCTGTTTTTTTTCTTTTCTACTACTTTCCAATCATCATTCATCTGTTCATCCTGCTTGCTGAGCTGCGACGGAGCTTCAGTAGAGTTCACTACTTCTAGTGGCGGCTTCGCTGCAAGCTGTACAATTACATTTGCTTCAGGGTCCGTAGCCTGACTGTTGCTGCTGGTGGACGCTGGTACGACCGTTTGTTGTTTTTTATCCTCCCGAACGCTCTGACCTGTCGTCATTACTTTTTCCTGCGAACCGTCCTGCTTATTCTTGGCCCATACGTTTCCCCTTTCCATAAAAGCACACTCTCTCTCTACTAAATTCCTAATCTCATTCTTCAGCATCGAATTTTCTGCCTGTAGCATAGCAAGTGCCACGTCTTTTTAATTTTAAATTGATATAAGTATATCAATTTAAAATCTTCTTACCTGTACAAAAAACACAATTTTTTTTTGTACTATTTTTGCCTACAGTATTTATATTATTTAATGGGCACACGGATAATGTAATTTTCTCATATAATTTATATCATCACAAAATATTTTTTAATAACTTTTTAATTTTCTCTACTTCAAAATTCATTTACTTGTTGTACTAATATTACATTATCCGTAGCCTTACCATTATAAGGAAAAAATAAAATAAAGTAGGTAACACCAATAAAAAAGTAGCTCACGGATAGTGTAAAATTTCTCTTTTTATAGAAAAATAAAATCGAACTTACGCCTTTCTAAAGTGTTTACCACAGATCAGAAATGTGGTGTTTACATTATCCGTGGCTGGTTACTAAAATTAACTTACGTTTTCTAAAACCCTTTATGATGATCCTGTATGGTCATCCGTATGGTGAATCACTGGTTGGTTGCCTGTCTTCGTTCTTCATAGATAATTGCCCGAAATTACACCGATTTTCTTCCGCTACCAAAACCTGTCCGAAATTATACCGATTTTCTTCCGTTACTGAAACCCGAAACGACCTACTCTATTTTTCTTCCAAAATCCTAGCTAAAAACACAATCATCACTGAGGGCTGGCCATGTCCCGGCCGTGGACACGAACAACTCCCGGCGCCCTGCTTATTCCTCATCATCTGACACCAACAACTCCCTGCGCCCAGCAACACATCATCTATCATCTGACTCCGTCTATCTCCCTGCGCCCTGCTCTACACTCACAAAACAAGATTCTTCCTTTTTCTTCTGTTCTTCCATTCTCTGTCTTCATACGTGGTCTTCTTTAGAAACTTTTCTTGCTGTTGTTTTTCTTCAAAATTTTTCTGAGACGTATCTTCTTATTTAATGTAAATTCTTCTTTCTTCTCAAATTACAACTACTTCAAACCACTGATTCACCATAGTACTTTCCTTTGCATTTGATTTTTATTCTGTCACTTTTCACTACAATAAATCCTCGTATAAATCACATTCTTTCTTCACGTTAGATCTTTCCGACTCATATTGCACAGCGCTGCCATATTAGGCAGCACTGGCAGGGTCGCCATGCGATGTGCGGACCCGGGAGCGGTGATAAATACAAACACGTGTTGCCAGTAAAAGGTTCTATATTGTACTGTCGAATAATACATGCCACAATAACTATATAAGTGTGGGTGAAGGCGAGTCTGCCTACTACAGTAAGGTTTATCGAGCCGCTGATTACAAAAACTACAACAATTTTGAAATCCAACATGGTGGACGTGAAATGCTATCATCCCTTGGGGATGAGGTTGGGGTGCGATAGAGTTGATATGTCTAAAAATCAATATGGGTGTCGTTCGTATGGTTTATCGGGTCGCTGATTACGAAAACTACAATGATTTTGAAATCCAACGTGGTGGACGTGAAATACCACCACCCCTGGGATGGGGTTGGGATTCGATAGGTTAGAAATGTCTAAAAATCAATATGAGTGTCAGTTGTATGTTTATATAAGGATAGGGATAGCGGTTACGATGGCGTTAGGGGTAGAAGCAGGGATAGGGGTAGGGTCAGGGATAGGGAGAGGGAGAGGGGGAGGGATAGGGAGAGAGTGTAAGGGAGGGGAAAATGAGGGGAGAGAAAGGGGGAGGGAGGGGTAGAGGGCGTGGGAGGGGGTAGAGGGAGGGGGGTAGAGGGAGGGAGAGGGGGAAGGGGAGGATGAGTGAGGGGAAGGGGGAAAGGGAGGGGAATGGGAGGAGGGCGAGGGGGGAAAGGGAGGGTGATGGGGAGAGGGAAAGGGGGGAAATGGAGGGGGAAGGAAGGGTGAGGGGGGGAAGAGGGAGGGGCGAGGGAGAGGAAGAGAGAGTGGGCGAGGGAGAGGAAGAGAGAGTGGGAGAGGGTGAGGGAGGGGGAGTGGGAATGTAGGGGGGGGATACAAAAGGATAGATAGGGAGGAATAGGGACCTTTTTTACTTTTATGAATACCTCCTCGCTACCCATTCACTTCACTCCCTTTATTGCCTTCTTTTTTAAGTTCGCCTGTAACGGTTTACGTAGGGATCAAGAAGGATAAGCGCTCCGTAAAATATGTTTCAATTAAGTTCGAGTTCTGTTTTTTATAAAATCTACGCGGACGAAGTCGCGGGTAACAGCTAGTTGTTTTATAAAAAAGGTAAACCCAACCTTACCTATCCCGAGCAGGGTGCGGTTAGGTTATCTTTCGAACACAACGAATTACGCGCCGTTTTGTGAATTGCCGCGGCATCATAACATCCCATGAAATGTCCACTACAGGACAGGGAGCTCACTCCAGAATTCTAGCTTTTGCTGGAAAAATGTGGACGGGAAGTACAATAGTCACCTCGCTTGTCAGCATTACAGCTGGCACCATGGACCGCAGTAAGTAAGATGGCCTTATACACAGGAGGATGCTGCTGCCCATCCTCCAGTTTATAACCCTAAGTCGCCTCTTACTACACCCACGGGTATGTATGGGATGGTACTATTCTTTGCCGGCACCACACGGGACAATCTTATGCCGCGGCATCATGTAAAATTACGAATAACAGTTTTTTCGTCAATTTGTACAATGCCAAAGCAAAATGTTGAACGACGAATTATACAATTTGCCTGAAAACGGCTCTAACAATTTCGATGAAATTCACTCACTATACGGGGATTTTTGGGGGCGAAAAATCGATCTAACTAAGTTTTATGTGCGGGAAAATTCGTTTTCTCCGTTCTTAGGGTTCCGTACCTCAAAAGAAAAAAACGGAACCCTTATAGGATCACTTTGTTGTCCGTCTGTCTGTCCGTCTGTCTGTCCGTCTGTCTGTCTGTCTGTCTGTCTGTCAAAACCCTTTATCTCACGAACGGGTAAAGGTATCAGGTTGAAATTAATACCATATATTAGGATCCATGAACCACACAAGATCTGAAAATTTAAATATTTTACAACGACGCAATCAAAAGATATGGCAGTTTATGTCCTCATCTCCATACATTTATTCAAAAATGCAAAACCTACAGGGTACTTCCCGTTGACCTAAAATTATGAAATTTGGCAAGAAGCTAGGTCTCACAGTACAAATAAAGGGAAAAGTCTGAAATCATTAAATATTACAACTTTTCTCACAACTAATGGTAACCAATTGTGGTGAGCTCCCGTTTCAAGAACATTCATATAAGAGAGGGGTCAAGTTGGATGGTCGCTGAGGCGATTTTTGTTTTAGTTCTATTTAAAAACGGGAACACTTACAAACTTGAAAATTGGTATGTTTATAGTGCATAAGCTATAAAATAACAACAAATAATAAAATTTGGTCAAGCGCGTGTCGGACTAAAAAAATATAGCGCATTAACTTACTGAAATTTCAACTAATACAATTATGTTTATGTGGTGGTACGGAACCCTCAGTGCGCGAGTCCGACTCGCACTTGGCCGGTATTTTGAGAATTTCTTGAAAATAGTGCGTTTCAGAAACCCTGCAGCGCCATGTTAGTGGGCTTTGTTCAAGATTATACAGAGCAAAGCTCGCTTGCCCAGGTTATTATATTATTGCGGCCGCATAGTATTTCTGCCTGGACACCCTTATAAATGCACCAAATTTTTTCCAGGTACTAGTTGGGTCTCAATTTTTGATAGGAGCCAATTCCATTGAAAATCCAAGAATCCTATCAAAAATTGAGAGCTATGTACCTAACTAGTACCTGGAAAAAATTTGGTGCATTTATAAGGCGTGTTCATTTAAAGGCGATATAAGACGTTAAGCGACTGGACTATATTATATTATCAATAGTTAGAGCCATTGATACATTCCACTTTGTATTTATAATTAAAATAGATTAAATAAACTACTGGATAACATCAATCAAAATCTATTTTGAATTTAAAGAATGTCAAAACATGAATAATTCCTTTGTCTATAAACTTTGTACAGTCAGCAACAGAAAGCAGTTTGCTGTCAAATAATGTTTCGAGAAAAAGGTCCTCGCTGTGGTACATACCATCACCAGGCCATACCATCAAAAATATGGAACTATCGTCATATAATTATTTTAGATTTTTATGGTTGATCAGTTTTGATATTGAATGAATACGATAAAAACATAAAAAAAATATTGGTAGGGTCGTAACCTATCCTATCACAGATACCTAAATTTTGATGCGGGTTTTACAAAGTTATTTTTTTTATTTATATTATTTATTTAATTTTAAACTGATCTTTATGGGAGGGTTAGGTCTATGTCCAGTAGAGGACGTCTATCGGCTGAGATGATGATTTAATTCAAGATGATAAAGGTCCATGAATTGATGAGTACAAACTTATGCTATGTTAGAAGAACATAAAATAAGATTAATACACGCGGCAAAGAAGGTGGATTAATAGAAGATCATAAAATAAAATAAATGATACAAATTACTGTTAATATATTTTCTTTACTGACTGTATTTGATTAGGTAGGTGGCCACTGTTTGAATTGTCAAAAAGTAATTATTGTTAATGTAAGTCCAGATCTGAGCTCAGCCATTGTCTTGATAGTTAAACAAACATTTGAAGGGTGTCTAAATGGTTTAGTTTAGTTTTACTGTTTGAGTTAGAAGACTAGGGTTAGGTAAAGTAGTAGAGTAAAATATTAAGTTAAGTGAAAATTAATAAGTGTTAAAATCCTCTAAGTTAAGTGTTAAAGGCCTCTAGAGGATCAATGTCATTGGGTGATTAAGTTTCACCCAAAAAAGTTTTTTAAAAAGAGTTAAAAATACCTACAAATTTTTGTTTTGTTTTAGGTGATTGATTGTTCTACATTTTAATAGTTTTTTAGTGCGTTATTGGTTTAGGTAAGTGCTAAGCTACATATACTTTATTATAATAATATCTCAAAGGCGCATTGCCACTTTAAGTTAAACTAAAATTCATTCATAAAAATATATTGTTTTACATTTTGTTAACTTTATTGAACAGTTTGTATGCAGAGGCCGATACTTTTCCTGAAAGTTTTATTCGCTAAGAAATGTTCAGTTACGTTGAAAGATTCTGCTCTTTCAGTATTCGGAAGACTGTCCCTTACACCCACTGCCCTTTAATTTTAAAAACTCCGCGTCCACTCAAACCTGACCCCTCTTTAATATGAATGTAACTTGAAATGGGAACTCTCCTTAATTGGTTGTAAGGAAAGATGTACAATTTAATTATTTAGATATTTTTCTTTGTTTGTGCTTTGAGACCTAGCTTCTTGCCTTTCAAGAATTATCGCAGAAGCTTAGAAGTTTTAACACCTTCATGGACCTTAATATTTATATGATTTTCATCTGATACCTTTACCCGTTCGTGAGACCAACTGCGTCCTCATCATCTGGCCACGCTGTTCTTTATCCTCACTTATATCCTCGGCAAATTGCATAATCCTATTTCTTTTTCTTTGTGAATGCAATAAAGGCGTCGTTTTACTAATTTTGAATATTTCATAATCATCTTAGTATTATAATAATCTAAGAAATTAGCACATGATTAGCACGGTTTCTATTCCGAGCGAAGCAAGGAAGTCCGAAGAAATCTTTGGCTGCACCAGAATTATTTTTTTGTTATTAGCTAATTTCTGTGGCTAATTTACAAAAAGTACCTATAAATAATGATTAGGTCATACCTACACTGCATTGTGTAGATGTGAAAGTGTCTACTGTTTATGAAAACAGCAGCGATTGTAGTATTTGCTCCCAGAACAATATGTATTTGTGGACCAAACTATTGTATTGTAGTTTGTTATTAGTTACGCCTATTCATCAGGTATTGAAATATTTTTCCACATTTCGATCTTATGTCAATTAGTGTCGTTGATACGCTAATTAAAATATTGTTTTGCTTAATACTTGACAAGTACCTATACGTATTATTAAATTCTTTATTGCACAAATATTTACAAAAACTTGATTATGAACTATGATTACAAAGGTGAGCTTATCTCTATAAGAGATCTCTTCCAGCCAACCTATCTGGCGTGAAAGCAAGTCATCGCAGCGGGCACAAGAATGTGCATTTATAAATGGTAAAAAAAAAGGAAAGAATATAGACTAACATATATGTACAATAAAAAAATAAAATAATAATAATACATATTCATATACTAAACAAAATTATACTTAAAAAATATTAATAACGCATAATATAATACTGGATATACTTACTTATAAATATAATACATAAACTAAATACTTTACAATAACTCCGATAAGTAGTGCTCTGTCAATCGTATTTTAAACGAAGTTATTGACGGACTATTGTATTTCCTTGGGAAGTTTGTTCCATAGTCGCACAGCTTGGGAAGAAAAGGAGTTAAAAAAGAATTTGGTGTTCGCTCTAGGACACTCCATCAAACTCAAACAACAACTCGTATCTACCTAACTAAAATAATAAAGGTCAAAATTTAAATGATCTTGAAAATTCGTTTAAGAAAAATTATTATTATTATTAGGATGTATATAAATAATGCTCGTTTAATAGTATAGGATATTTATTATCTTTCAATCAGTTCATCTATAACTTCTTCGGTATCATCTTCATTCAGCATTTCAACTTACTGTGCGTTCCAATATGCACTAACAGACTGCTTTAGAGCACTGTGAGCGCGCTTAAGTCGGTCCAAATTGACCTAAAGCGTGCTCTAAAGCACTCGCTCTTTCACCGCCTTACGTCATTGATGACGTCATCGTTTCTGCTATCAGTGCTTTAGTCAAATAGGTGGAGCAGTGAAAGCGCTAATGTCAAAATCGATTTGACACATATAAAATCCCACACGTTTGCAGCCAGCTGATGTTTTTCAAGTTTTGATTTTAATGAGTTTGTCTCTAATGGAAATGAGAGTGGATTTGGCGCACATTTTTCATTGATTAGCTTAGGCTTTGTTAAAGAAAATAAAAACAAAACTGACATTTTGACAGATGAACACGTGAGCGCGCTTAAATCCATTCCAAATTGACTAGAGCCATTAAAGCAGTGATAGCTTTGTGAGCGTGCTAAATCAATTTGGACCGTCCGTGAGTACTGTATACGCTTTTAGCAGCGTTTGTACAATTTGGAACACAGCCTTAGTCTCTATGACGACATTTTTGTCACCAGAGACCGTTCATCAGGGAAGTACTTATTGTGACTATGGGCCACTCCGGCTAATTGTTAATCGATGGTGGGCCACCACATAGAATTGAAAACATAAAAGATTTTTTATGTTTTTAAAATAATATACTAGTTTGAAGCGTGACACTGCATTGTGCTTACAATCTTTTTTAGATTTGGCTCAACTTTACTTGTAGCTATACTTAAAACTGCTTTTAAACTTTCATTTGAAAGGCGGTATATTATTTTGTTTTATTATGGTTCCGTACCTCAAAATAAAAAAACGGGACCCTTATAGGGTCACTTTGTTCTCCGTCTGTCTGTCCGTCTGTCTGTCAAGACCCTTTTTCTCACGAACGAGAAGAGGTATCAGGTTGAAATTGATAACGAATATTAAGGTCCATAAACCACACAAGACCTGAAAATTTCAATTTTTTACAACGACGCAATAAAAAGATATGGCTTTTTATGTCCTCATCTCCATACATTTATGCAAAAAAGCAAAACCTACAGGGTACTTCCCGTTGACCTAAAATTATGAAATTTGGCAAGAAGCTATGTCTCACAGTACAAATAAAGGGAACAGTCTAAAATAATTAAATATTTCAATTTTTCTCACAAAAAATTGTAACCAATTAGGGTGAGCTCCCGTTTCAAGAACTTTTCTATAAAAGAGGGGTCAAGTTGGATGGTCGCCGAGTTTTTAAAATCAAAGAGCAAAAGCTTTTAGTATATCATATGGTAGATAGGTACGGAACCCTTAGGGCGCGAGTCCGACTCGCACTTGGCCGGTTTTTATTAAGTACTTCAAAAGTTTCATCACATACTTAAGTAGAACCGAATAAGCTGGCACATTTCAGAGCATTTGTGCGCAACTTTTTACATATTTTTATCAATGTAGCGGTAAAAGTTCAGCAAGTCCCATTCATTGAATTTGTTGCGTAAGTCAATAGTAAAATTTGATCATTTTTTCTTTTTTTTTTCTTTTTTTTTTTATAATATCGATCAATTCTTACTGCATTGAGTCTGGTACACTTTCAGCTGAAATTGTGAAAAGATTGCTGAGTATATCTAATAATAGTATAACTTTTTTAAACTCAGATAATCTTTCATGAAAACATTTATAGCGTAGCGTAGATTATCTATCACATTGTACAGGAAACCCTTAATTAGCAATGATAGATTTTAGTACTGGCGTAGCGCCAACCTCGTGAGTACAATGACAGTGCAAAATTCATAAATAGGAAGCATTAAGAGCGTGATGTAATGACATTTGTACTAGTAAGGGTGATGGTGGACGAATTTCTATATGATTTGCTCATGTTTGCCTCTATGACTGATGATAAGGAGCATCCTCTAGAAGATACAAGAAATATTGACGGACATCCACACCCCTGCGTTTTTGAGGAATTAATTTTTAACTATTTTGAAATTTGACAATGAAACGTACACCTGGCAGACTATGACTATCTGATTGAATACATTGTATAAAACCCAGAAAAATGGTCTGCCACCATAATAGCCCTGCGTCGTAAAGTTACAGCGCTTCAAAATGCAAAAATTCACCTCTTCGTCCCGTGATAATACAGAGCCCTGCATGTCTGCCTCTTCGATTTTCTACATCTTCAGAAGTATTTTAAACAGAAGCCACAAAGGCAGACAAAAAAAACATTATTTAGTCTTATTTTTTTTTTTTACTTTAACTCAAAAACGCAGCGACGCACAGAAAAACTTGTAATGACCAAATCGATTCGTATTGAGCTGATCTATCATCCCTATTAATATTAATCATGAGCAAATCATATACCCAAATTGCAGCCAGCACCCTAACTATACGTACGGTCAACCGCTTGTCGGTAGAAACTTTTTCAACTCTATTACCACGCCATAAGGTCCAAAAATGTTTCCACTGATGTGCGGCCGTGTGTACAACGTGTTTTAGTTTATTTCGTCAGATTGGTCAAGGGTGTCTCAAAACTGAGGCGCTAGCACCGAACTCAATCGTTATCGAATCTCTCTTTTCTTCTTGTATAGAAAAAAAGAGAGAATCGATAACGATTGAGTTCGGTGCTAGCGCCTCTGGACTCTACACACCGCATAAATGTGAAAAGTTTTGATTTTAAAATATTTGTTCTTGAACTCGACCTGAGGCACAGAATAAAGTAATTGTAGGTACTGCGAGTATGATGCCCCGTGTGGTGCCGGCAGAGAATAGTACCAACCCTTCCATACCCGTGGGTGTCGTAAGAGGCGACTAAGGGTTATAAACTGGAGGATGGGCAGCAGCATCCTCCTTTGTATCTAACATCTTACTTACTGCGGTCACCTACAACCGCGGTCCATGGGGCCAGCCGTAACGCTAACAAGCGAGGTGACTATGGTACTTCCCCTCTACATTTTTCCAGCAAAAGCTAGAAATCTGGAGGGAGCTCCCTGTCCTGTAGTGGACGTTGCATGGGATGTTATGATGACTATCATACCGAACGGACACTCTCTGCCCCCTTTGCAATCCACCCCGCATACCACCGCATTGCGGATCAGTTGTACTGAATATGCAAGCCTATACAAAGAAATTTGACCTCATAAGACCTCCGAGCGAAGCAAGGAGGTCTTTGTTCTGAGAGCCTATAGGCGCCTATAGATGCGCGCTTCCAATTTCTAATTCGCGCTCGTTTTTCGTAGTGTCCAGGGTGATGTGGATGTCGCACTTGGAGGACATAGATAGATAGATAGATAGAAACTCTTTATTGCACACAAATTAAGAGTAATTGCGTAAGAAACCTTATATCTAATTGCGCGCAAAGGCGGCCTTATTGCTTAGAGCAATCTCTTCCAGGCAACCTTAGGACTGGGAATCGCTGAGATGGACACGAGTAGTGCAGAGTTTGCTTAACTAAGTTAGACTAATTTGAAAATAAATTAGGTACATAAAATCAAACAATAAACTTAAGTATTTACCAAAATACTTAAATACAGACATAGAATAAATAAATACACATATATACTTACATAAAATAATACACATATACACAGATGTAATATACATAAATAAACATAAAAATATATACCTTTATATATATACATATACATACATTATATAAATAATATAACAACAAAATGCAAATAAGTGTCCTATTTTCCTACAGACAACTTTCCTCTTTCTTTAGGTAGAATTCGATCAATTTAGATTTGAAAGCATTACTGGTTTTTGCTTGACGAATGTCACGTGGCAGTTCATTCCACAATCGGGCTGACATTTTTGTAAACGAATTATAATAGAAATTAGATTTTGCGAATGTTGTGGTTAGCAAATTATCGTTTTTAGACCTGGAAGCTAAGAGATGATTTGACCCTAAATAATCAAAATTTTCACCGAGGTATGGAGGAGAAACCGGAGAGTTGAGGATGTTGAATAGTAAAGAGAGGGCATGTACGTAACGTCGCTGACGAATCGGTAATAGTTTTAGTTTATTCCTATACTCAGATACATGATCGTATTTCCTAAGACCGAAAATGAAACGTATACACATGTTTTGCAGCCGATCGAGTTTGTTCAAAAGGAGCTGGGATAAATCCAAGTAACTGATATCTGCATAATCTAGGATCGGAAGGACTAAGGAATTAACGAGCTCAGTTTTAGTTTTTACGGGAAGAAGATTTTTCCATCTTTTCATCGACCCAAACACAGCAAAAGTTTTACGACAAACGGTTTCCACTTGAGGAAGCCAGGAAAGATTTTTGTCAATTAACAAACCCAGGTTCTTGACAACATCCACAAACGGCAATTGGCAGTTATTCAGTATTACAGGGGTAAGGTTTGTAAATGATATCCGATCTAGCTGCTTTGTCCCACCGACGATAATGACCTGAGACTTAGCTGGATTAACAGTTAGACCAAAGGATTTGCTCCAGTTGTGAATTTTTGCAAGATCACTATTTATAGAGAAAATGACGTCTGAGACCTTATCAGCCGGACCTTGGCAGTATAACTGAAGATCATCAGCGTAGAGGTGAAAGGAGGAAGATATGTGAGAAGTAATAGAATTTATAAAAATCGAGAAAAGGAGGGGAGAAAGCACTCCACCCTGCGGCACACCAGTAGTAATGGGACAGAAGGTAGATGATTTATTGTCTAACCGAACGCACTGCTGGCGGCCACTAAGGTAGCTGCGGAACCATTTAACGGTGATTGGAGAAATATTTAGTGAGGATAATATACTAAGAAGAATATCGAAATCTATAGAATTAAAAGCATTGCTAAAATCAAGAAGTACGAGGACAGTAACTAACTGCTTTTCCATACCGAATCGGATGTCGTCAGTGACCTTAATCAAAGCGCTGACTGTGCTGTGTCCAAGTCGAAAGCCTGATTGGAAGGGACTGAGAAGCTGATTACGTTGTAGAAAGATACAGAGTTGTTGGTGTACCAGGCGCTCAAAGACTTTCGATAGAAACGGCAGGATAGAAATTGGGCGATAGTGGGAAGGATGTGAAGGATTGTAAATTTTTTGGAGAGGTATTACATAAGCTTGACGCCAGACATTAGGAAAGGAAGCAGTATCTAGTGAGGTATTAAAGATATGACATAGAATAGGAGACACTGTTTCTAGAGTCAACACTATCATCTTTCGACCAATACCATCCAAGCCCTCGGCGTCCGATTTTATGGCGTTGATAGATTTCTCTACCTCTTTTACTGTAATAGCTCTAAAGACGAACTGATCATAATATGGGGTAGGAATATTTTTCAGATGCAGTAATGTCTTAGATTTTTCAACGGCAGTCACAGAAGATGCAGAAGAGAAATGGCTATTTAAAGAGTTGAGATCTATTTTAGTGGCTTGTAAATTCAGCTGCTTAGATTTACCTATTCCAAGAGATCGCATAAACCTCCACACTTTTGCCTGGTCACAATTTTTTACCGATTCATGTATATAGGATCGTTGTGCGTCCCTACACAGCTTATTACAACGATTTCTTAGGTATCTATATTTGTCACGATTATCATCAGTAGGTTTTTTACGATATTTTACCTTAGCTCTATCCCTTCTAATCATATAAGCTTTAATTTCTGGAGTAAGCCAAGGAGCTGGTAAGTGTTTTAGCTTAATAGGTCTTAGAGGAGCATGTATATCAAAGAGCTGAGTGAGAATTGAATTGAAGATTTCAACTTTTCCATCAATCGTAGGCGCACTAAACACAGCATCCCAATTGATTTCCTTCAGGTCACTCATAAACTTTTCATTATTAAATTTTTTGAAGCTACGCATCATTACTATACGCCGCTTGGGTTTTGGGTATTTAATTTTGTAAGACACATATATAAGATCATGATATGAAAATGCGGGAGCCGAAAATTGTCCATGAGCAGCGACGTGTTCAGTCGAAGAAACGATACTCAGGTCAAGTAATGAGGGTTGACAGTGTGGAAAATTATGAGTAGCTTGTGAAGGTAGAAGGTGTAAGTTAGGGACATAGGATATATTGGGTCTTTAACTATGAAATTGCCGTTTTGTATGACGAATTTTTGGTAAACTCAATTTTCAGTACTAACATTTATGATTTTTTTTAGGAATTAAGAATCCAAATTTTTTAGACATAAAACATTAAGACATAGACATAGACATTTAAGCTTACAGAAGCTTAAATTTAATTTTCGAAAAATATTATCTGTTAAAAATTAAAACAAATCTAATGATGAAATCGGACGACATTTAAGACGAAAAATTAAACCTTTAGTTTTATATATCAAACTAAAAACAAAAACTTAATTTTATGCGTAAATTATAGGAATTATAATAATTATAGGAATTATAATAGCTTAGGAATTATATGATCTCATTAATCTGTTAGAAAATTTCGGCATTTTCATAGTTAAAGACCTATAATATCTCCTCCAAGATGTCGCAAGTAAACGATCGGCAAATTGTAAAACTACTGGTGAATTTCAAGTTCGTTATCCACGGTGACCACAACGCACGAGCCGAGCGAGTGAAGCAAGCGTGCCGCGGCAGCGGCCGGTGAGTGCCATAAACGTATTACGCGGCGTTTTGTGAAATGCCGCGGCATTATGTAAAATGACGAATTAAAATTTTCGGTATTTTGTAGAATGCCAAGGCATAATGTAAAACGACGAATTATACAACTTGCCTGCGACATGAATAGAACGAGCTTACTCAGAAGCCTAATTACGCAAGACTTGAATAGATTTATGTCCTTTTTACTCAGGATTAGAGCGACGTAAACTAAATTGGAATCGTATTCAAACCGATTCAAAGCTTTCAAACGCATATAAGTAGTATGAAGCGAATCCCATTTTTGCCATAAATAGCTTCAGCTTAATGGGCTTCAGGGTCAACTAATCTCGCAGGCTACTTAGCCCGCAGGCCCAGTTGAATACTTTCTGTTTTTTCACCCACCCGGACCGTCACTCAGCCCGCGGGCTCAGTGGACCACTTCGAACCACCGATGGCACAACTTAGCCCGCGGGCAAAAAGAACCACTTTCAACCGTATCATAATCATAGATCGGTAATTCGGTGCAAAGAAAGTCTCGTGCGTGACCAGGCTGTGCCCACGGGCTGGGTGACGGTATTGTCAGCTGGGTTCACTATGAAAAAACCGGTCAAGTGCGAGTCGGACTCGCGCGCCGAGGGTTCCGATATACCTATAGTATTTTTGGAAGCAATAAAGTCCATTTTCAGGACCGCAAAACTAAATTTGTTTGTAAAGGTTTTTTGCAGATTTCTGAAAAACTGTGCAACTTAGAAAGATCGTTTTATTTTTGCTGTAAAGTTTACATAAACCTCTGTCAACTGTAATTAATTCAGATTTTCCCTTACTCAAACTTCGGAGATAAGGGGGGGGGGAATGGTATTTTTTTTGACATTTTTCATCATAACTTGAAAACTAAGAAACTTAAAAAAATACAATAATATATTTTAAAATGTACAAGTAAAGCCCTTTCATATGATACCCCACTCGACCTAGTAGCGACAATTTGAAATTTGGCCCCCCCTATTTCGGCCCCCTTTACATTAATAATCATACTTTTTTCAAAAAATTTTCATGTGCAATTAAGTTGGGCAACTATATTCTAAAACTATTCCAAATTTCAGCTCGATAGCGTAAGTGGTTGCTGAGATATAGAGGTGTGACAGACAGACGGACAGACAGACAGACAGACAGACAGAGCGGCACCATAAGGGTTCCTTTTTTTTACCATTTTGGTATCGGAACCCTAAAAATCATAGAATGGGTTGACTTAGCCTGCAGGGTAAGTTTACTCGTAAGGAGTTGAAAATTGTAGGTTTTGCCCATGGGCTAAGTTGTCCCTTCAGGGGTTCGAAGTGGCCGACTGAGCCCGCCAGCTGAGTGACAGACCCGGTGGGTAGAGTTTACCATGAAAATACACAGAAAGTGGTCAACTGAGCTGGCGGGCTCAGTGCGGGCAAAAGAGCAGATGGGCCACCTGGTGATAAGTGGTCATCACAGTCCATGACACCCACTGTCTTACTAGTTCAATAACGTGACACTAATAAGACAGCAAAGCGCGTTTCCCACGCTGAGAACTAAGATGGTATACCTCAAGTGCTGGTAATTTCACTAGCTCCCTTACCCTTCAAACCCTTTAAACCTACTTTACGGCAGAAAAAGGTAACGGGGTGGTTCTTCCCCAGATGGACTTTACACAAAAGCTCTACCATACCACCTACGCGCTGCGAGATCAGTTCTCCCTGAAGCCTAAATAGGATCCAGCTTCATAAAATTTGCGTTTGATAGCTTTCAATCGGTTTGAAAACTTGTGAAAAAGTTAGAGTGTTTAGGCATCAGAGGAACTCAGCTAGCACTACTTACTGATTACCTCACAAAACGATTTCAACGTGTTAAAATAGGTGAACACGTTAGTGAGGAAGTTCCAGTAACTTTCGGCGTGCCGCAGGGCAGCATCTTGGGTCCCACTCTTTTTCTATGCTACATAAACCAATTATGCCAACTTGATCTTGCAAACTGCCAAATTGTAGCCTATGCCGATGACACGACTCTCACGTTTTATGCGAACACATGGGAGGAATTATTTCACCATGCTCAGTCAGGTTTCAACGTAGTATGTGACTGGCTTGCGGCTAATTCTTTAACATTAAACTCAGACAAAACCAAAGCCATAGTTTTTACTATCATCGATCACCCTGGTGTACCTAAGTCATTTCCCCCTATAGTAGCACACAATTGTAAAACACCCCATCTGCAACCATGCGAAACTATCTGCCCTAAAATCGAGTTAGTGAACAGCGTGAGATACTTGGGAGTTACTATTGATAGAAAATTTACATTTGAATCTCACATTCATAATAATTCCCAAAAAGTACGAAAGTTAACATACATTTTTAAACAATTACGCCATGTCGCTGATTCCAAATTGGTAATAAATGTTTATCTTGCACTGGTGCAGTCAATCTTGTCATATTGTATTAGCTCATGGGGTGGAGCTGACAAGACAAAACTTATCGAATTGGAAAGGGCTCAGAGACTGATCCTCAAAGTCTGTCTTTTCAAACCGCGACTGTTTTCAACAGTTGAGCTTTACAGTGAGGCAAAGGTTTTAAGCGTGCGTCAGCTATACATTTTGGCTACAATTCTACGACAAAATTCGACCTTACCTTTCGAGCGTCCTCTGATTCCAATCAGAAGACACTATACGGTCTGTAGTCATGTTTTGGTACAAACAGCTTTAGCTCACAGATTTTTTATAGTCCGTGGTGCAATTTTATACAATCGTATAAACAAAAAAGTCAACATGTATACCTGTTGTAGACCTGAGTGTAAAAAATTGGTTACCCAGTGGCTGATTGTGCTTAGTTATGAGGAGACAGAAAATCTTCTAAAGATTCAATCATGAAGCAGGTGAAGGTATCACGCTCATCATATACACTCCCACTCACTCACTTTCACACACACTTACACACCACTCTCACACAACACTCTCACACACTCCTACACTCACACTCCCTCTCTGACGTATCCTGTACACAACTCTCTTTTCTTTTATTGAAAAATTTTGAATATGTTATATCTTCTTAAAATTGTTTTACTGTAGCTTTTTAATGTTTTCGTTTTGCAATACTTTTGTTTTTCTATTTTGTAGTATATTTTAATCCAAATTAATGTCCCGGATGAATTTCGACATTTATACAGGGCGGAGACCTGGAGTCCTAAAATACAGGCCTTTGCTTAGTTTAGGCTCCAGTCTCCCACAAATACCAAGTCAATTTTTGAGTTACTTTTATTGCTTGCATGATTTGTGGTGAGAAATAAACATATTTTTGATTTTGATTTTGATTTAAAAAAAAAACGATTCCAATTCAGTTTCAATTCTAGCGCTGCTGAAGTATGGCGTAATTAACCGAAGAATGGTTTTTGTTTGTTCTCAGGTAGTTGACCAAACCAGGACCCAAGATGCACATGTGGATGTGGTCAGGTTACAACCTGGGGGAGTTTATGTTCCCCGGTTGTGACGTCAACACGCGTGTGGCATTCGCCGCGACGTGGATCGTGCTGTTCGTGGTTGCTGTGCTTTTTGAAGGTTCCAAGGTAATGTAATTTTATTTTTGTTTATTTAGGTACCTACATCAACAGCCTAATACAATTTTTTTTTATAAGAGCTTAGAGTCTACAAATAAGGCCAATTACAGATGTTCCGTGTTAACCTACACCTTATATCTACTATCATCATATCCATATTGCCCCGTGTGGTGCCGTCAAAGAATAGTAGCGACCCATCTCTACCCGTGGGTGTCGTAAGAGGCGACTAAGGGTTATAAACTGGAGGATGGGCAGCAGCATCCTCCTGTGTATCATACCATCTTACTTAATGCGGTCACCTACAACCGCGGTCCATGGTGCCAGCCGTAACGCTAACAAGCAAGGTGACTATGTTACTTCCCCTCCACATTTTTCCAGCAAAAGCTAGAATTCTGGAGGGAGCTCCCTGTCCTGTAGTGGACTTTTGGATGTTGATGCCCCTGAATCCAAATCACAGATTATTGGACTTTTTGTTTGTTTATTTGTTTTGAACCGGTTTTAATAAAACTTTTTTTGTTTGATAGCTAATAGTTTGACTTAATCACTCGAGTATATTTCATTTTAGTCTAATAATGGGAACCGAAGATATAACAATTTCTCTCAACGAAGCACCTATAAAGCCCGCCGCGTCACACAGAGGCGGTAGCGGAAGAGTTCCGGGGCCGGTATTTTTTGTAAAGTATGAGTTCTTATGCACCCTGTCACATTGAAGAGCGGTCGCGGTGCGGTATTTTGTTCCCGCCAAACCGCCCCGGGCCGCTTTCGCAATCATACCGACTCTGTGTGACTTGAGCTTAAGTGGACAAATTACCCTACAGTGGTTACAACCATTGTAGGGTAATATTTTACGAAGTATTTAAATGTTAGTAGGTTTTTACGAAGTATTGAAATTTTAGTAGGTTACTCAGACCATGAATCTGAACAACACTCCCATAAGAACATAGGTCGAAATATGAAAAAAATAGGTCCACCGTGCCCCCCGTACAAAATGCCTTCTCAGCCTTTTATCAGCTGAAGTTTCTATGGGAACTTGAATTTTTTTTTCGTATTTAAATAAATAAATAAAAAGAAGTTTATTCACCAAACACAAAAAGTTTCTTAAATGTATAAAAGTTATGCTTATTCTAAGTTTGTTATACATAATGGCTGGTGAAATGGCAAGATACTCAGCAATACTGCTGGTTTTCAGTACCCCCCTGAATCGCTACTTTGGAGACCCCCCAATACAGCTATAGTGTTACTGATGCTATTTTTATTTTTCATTTGAAATTGTCTAAAAATATAAATAACCTATTCTACATTTCAAGTATTCACATAAGTATTCACTGGATAAGAATATAATCATCGCGGTGGAACCCGATTACTCTCATCTCTTCTTCTCATTTCGACTTATTATGCTTCCTGGGAAGAATTGTTTTATCGGAGCAACATACTATTTTATTTTTTATTTTTTATTTTATTTATTTAGGATACCAACAGCGTTTTTATAGTATATCTTATAATTAATTTCTTAAATAACAATCAATAGCCAATTACAGGTATCCACTATTTTAAATACATGTTATGAGAGAGCAGAGGTAAGACTTTTTAATAAAAATAAAATAAGATGGAACATTCACACTTGAATTACCAGGCATATTATGTATACATATTGAAAAGTAAATATAATGTTAAAATTGCATAAAATACAATGTTAACTACTTTTACTACATAAATATGTCGGTCTTGTATAAATAATAATAATTAAATTAATATAATATAATAATAGTAAAACAAAAATAAATAAAAATAAAATACAAAACAAAAATACACTTAAAAAATATACTTAAATACATAGAAACATAAACAATAAATGTTATAAATATAGAAGGTGAGAATTGAAAATATCAGAGACCTACAACAATAAAAAAACAAAGTTGTTAATAGCTTAGTCATACCTAAATGTAGTAATGAGAAAGATCCGACCAAGCGTACTGTCAAAAGCACATCAAGCCCATCACGTTGGACCCTGTACTGTTCTTATTACAAAAGAAACACGGGCTAGAGTCGCACTATGAGTGTCAAGCGTCACTAATCTCATTATTATCTTGACTAAAAAATAAAGTAAATAAAACTCAAGCAACTGTTTGTGCTTTAACTAAAAATTGTCCGAATTTTATTCAAGTAAGTACATCCACAGATAGGAAGGTCAGCTTTGAGTCGTTCTTGCACAAAATTCTACGCGGGTAGAACACTACTTAAAGTACGTGCAGACGAAGTCGCGGGCAATAGCTAGTCATCATAACATCCCATGAAACGTCCACTACAGGACAGGGAGCTCCCTCTAGAATTCTAGCTGTTGCTGGAAAAATGTGGAGGGGAAGTACCATAGTCACCTCGCTTGTTAGCGTTACGGCTGGCACCATGGACCGCGGTGCCCCGTGTGGTGCCGGCAAAGAATAGTACCAACCCTTACATACCCGTGGGTGTCGTAAGAGGTGACTAAGGGTTATAAACTGGAGGATGGGCAGCAGCATCCTCCTTTGTATCTAACATCTTACTTACTGCGGTCACCTACAATAGCTAGTAATCCTATACTACGAGTATTAAACGAGCAATATTTGTATATATACTGTAATCGGTTTGTCGAAAACCGCTCTAACGATTTCGATTAAATTTACCATACGGGGTTTTTCGGGGGCGAAAAATCGATGTAGCTTGGTCTAATGTCTGGGAAAATTCGTTTTCTCCGTGCTTTTAAGCATTTTCGTTTTAGACAAAAACCTACACCGTTATCCGTTGGCGGGTAGTTAGCATAGCTTGCTCACCCGATGATATTTTAATGTTGAGGCGGGTATTATAGAGCGAAGCTCGGTCGCTTTTTGCGCTCTGTAGAAGCACTAAATTAAAAATCAATATAAAATTATTCGGTGCTTCTAACAAGAGTCTCCGGACAAAGATGGAGGTTTAAAAAAGGAAAACACTATAGAAAATTAACAATAACTTATAATGTAAAAAGGTACTTAGAAATTAAAAACACCGATTAAGAAAGTATTTGAGAGAGGTTTTATAGAGAATCTCAAACCCAAATAGATGTTGTTTCAAAAAGTTACTCCCAAAGTATAATTTTGCTTCTCTGAGCACCCGTATATACAGTGTGTTAATTTGATTGCGTGCCATAGCTCAGGGGCGGGATCAGTGTCAGTAACTGAAAACTTTTCCGAAGGAACATAGGTCGAAATAAGAAAAAGAAATTTGAACTTCCATACAAAATGCGCTATTAGCTGATGCAGTTTCTATGGGAGGTCAAAAATTGATTTTCTTTTTCAACCTATGTTCCATGGGGAAAGTTGTTCAGATTCTTGGTCTGAGTTATGGTCACTATGTATTTCTTTAGGATCTTATATTGTAGCTCGGCCAACTGATATTAATAATATTATGATATCTAGGCTTTAAATAACACCTGCGTGTATTCCGTGACACAGGTTATGAATTCTATAATAATAACTGTGAGGTAATTATTAAGCTATATTATAAGTAATAATTATAATACTTATGTCACGTTTTGTGAGTAAAGGGAAACTTTTTCAATGCACTGCCTGCACCTCTATGCGATGAAAGTTTGAATAGAATAGAATATTTTTATTCGCTTGAATAGGGTACAAGTTAAGATGTTACAATATTGTAAGTTTCTCCATATTCAGCTATGTACACAATAGCATGCAAATATTTGAATTTTAAATAATAATTACAAAAAAAAAAAAAAACTAATTACAAAACAAAAAATCTTATGTCAATCTAGTCTAATTATTATATTATTTTAATTCTATGTTATCTAATTTAAAAGCCAAAAATTCAGCCACAGAGTAAAAATTATAATGGATAAGCAGCTCATAAAGTTTTTGTTTAAATTTTCTTATTGGAAAGTCCTTTAAATACTGCGGTATATGATTAAATATTACTATACACATACTATAACAGTTTCGTAGGTAACGTGTAGTTTTTGGAACAGCCTCATGCACCAGTCTATCAGGATATCTCATATTTCGAGGACACATCTCATTGGCTCTAATAAACACATTTGGATTTTCTTTATGCGCTGTAGCATCGCTACAATTATTTCCCTCGTATACAAGGTTATTTTTTGGACCTGATATGCGTATGCTCACCTTATTACAGAGGTCAAAAGCAACAACTTTTGTTCTACCACTTTGCTAACAACGCACAAAAATTTTCGACTCCCCATACTAAAGTGGTCACGTGACTTACCCATTTTGTATGGGAAGTTGAAAATTTTTCGTTAAAAGTTGTTGCTTTTGACCTCTGTAATAAGGTGGGCATAAGCATATCAGGTCCAAAAAAAATAACCTAGTATAAGGTTCAATAGTGAAAAAAATTTTGTTACTCAGACCATGAAACTAAACAACTTACCCCGAGGAACATAGGTCGAAATACGCAAATCAATTTTTGACCTTCCGTAGAAGCTGCATCAGCTGATAGCGCATTTTGTATGAGAGGTCAAATTTGGTTCGTGGGAAGTTTTTTGGAAAGTGGTTCAGTTCCATGGTCTAATTAACGTGCTAAAATTATGTTCACTATTTCATTAAGACCCTATATTTTCAACATTTTAACCGTTTTTAGGGTTCCGTACCCAAGGGTGAATAAAAAAGTCAGTTCAAAAACTAGAACCCGACTACTGGCAAATCTTTCTCTAAAAAGTATGAACCAAGAAAATATCGTCATCTGAAATTGTTATGTACACTCAACAGCACGTCAGTAGAATCACTTTTGGACCTTATGGCGTAGTAATAGAGTTGAAAATGTTTCTACCGACGTGCGATTGACCGTACAAACTATGGTATTTACAGTGATATTTTATTTTATTGAAAAAAGCAAAATTAAAAATTTTGAAAAAACTTACGACGGTTGTTATTTAAAAAATATTAAATAAGACTTTCCGTCGGGGCTGCCATTCCGTGTCCTACGAAAATTAATATAGAATTTAATCAATATAAAGTCTATACGAGCTAGTTATAAAATAGCTTTAGTTGGCTACAGTTATGATATTTAATTATGAAAACATGGCAATGGCAGCCCCCGACGGATTTTCATGGGTACTTTCTTCATACTATTTAGTTACCTTCTTCTTTTTAAGTCGGGGGTATTTTAAAAGTCTTATTTAATATTTTTTAAATAACAACCGTCGTGGGTTTTTTAAAAATTTTAAATTTTGCTTTTTATTTTTAACTTTTTAGAGAGTTCCCACTTTACTGATTATTACAGCGCCCTCTGGTGAGTTGACGCCACAACTCTAGTCTAAAATAATCACAGATAAATCATAAATTCTTTACTGAAAACCGCATCTAAATCTATCAAATTGTTTAAGAGATAAATGAGAACATTTGTGTAAATAAAAATGATTATTACAGCGCCCCCTGGTGAGTTGACACCACAACTCTAGTCTAAGAACCATCACTGATAAATCATAAATCTTTTACTGAAAACCGCATCTAAATCGGTCAAACCGTTTTGGAGATAAATGGGAACATTTGCTTAAATAAAAATTATCATTACAGCGCCCCCTGGTGATTTGGCGTCACAACTCTAATCTACAAACCATCATTGATAAATTATAAATCCATTACTGAAAACCGTATCTAAATCGGTTAAGCCGTTTTTAAGATAAAAGGGAACATAACTTTGCACACACAAACGAACAAACACACAACCTCTCACCCTAATCGCATACACCTTCTCCGTTCCGTCGTGGGTAATAAAAAATACAAAAATCTATATTGGAACATACGTTTCATGATACCCCACTCGACCGAAAGTAAAGCCATAGTAATAAGTTCTATCTGACAGCTGTCAAACTTACTTATGAAAAATTAAGACGTGTACAGAAAAATGAACCCTGTGTGCTGGTGATAAGGAAACGTCAAAACGGACTTTTTTCGTTGGCCCAACTTTAGTAACGACAATTTAAAATTTTGCCCACCCTATGTGGGCCCCCTTTACAATCCTATACTATTAAACGAGCAATATTTGTATGTATATAAATATATATATTTGTAATCGGTTTCTCGAAAATAGTTCTAACGATTTCGATGAAATTTAGTATACAGGGGTTTTTGGGGGCAAAAAATCGATCTAGCTAGGTCTCATGTCTGGGAAAATTCGTTTTCACCGTCTTTTTAAATATTTCTTAGCGCGTTTTAGTGCGTTCATAAAACTTACAGCGCCATCTGTTGTTGAGTAGCATAGCTTGCACACCCGATGATATTTTAATCATACAGAGCATAGCTCGATCGCCCAGGTACTAGTAATAAAATAACAATATTTTTTAACTCTATCGTGTGCAATATAGTTTGGCAATCATATTCTAAAACTAATCCAAAATTAACCTCCCAAGCCCCATGTCAAAATTCGCAGGAATCGATTAGAAAACTTAGTTATTTACGCGATAAGGCATAATTTCGCATAAATTGCAATATTTTTTTTATGAATTTTCCATTTTCCGGGAACTCTATGGGAAATTGGCATGGGGGTCATATTATGTCAAAATTTTCCTGTATCCCGAAGGATATTAAGAGTCTTCAAGGTTAAAGACGATAGCATGAGCGGCTGCTGACAGGTATGATAGACTAACAGATGATGGTTTTTTTTTTATGTTACAAGTGAGCAAACGAGCAGGTGTGCCACCTGATGGTAAGTGGTCACCACACCACCGCCCATAACACCCACTGTCTTATTAATGGCATATTTTGACACTAATAAGACAGCTAAGCGCGTTGCTCACTTTGAGATCTAAGATGATATGTCTCATGTGCCGGTAATTTCGCTGGGTCCCTTGCCCTTTAAACCGAAACACAGCAGTGCAAACACTGCTGCTTCACGGCAGAAAAAAGCAAGGGGGTGGTACTTCCCCAGACGGACTTTCCACAAAAGCCCTACCATCTTGTAGTAGTTTCCATAAGGGTTCCATTTTTACCATTTTGGTTCGGAACCCTTATGGTGCGAGTTCGTCTGTCGTGTCTGTCTGTCTGTCTGTCGTGTCGTCACACCTGTTTATCTCAGAAATTACTCACGATATCGACTTAAAATTTAGAAGTTTTATAATATACTTGCCCAACTTTAGAAATAGTGTGATAAGAGAACGTTGTGGCGTAAAAGAAGACGTAGTGACTAAAATTGAGAAAGGGATGCTGAGATGGTTTGGTCATGTAGAGAGGATGAATGAAGGAAGATTGACGAAAGAGATCTACAAGGCGAGAGTGAATGGAAACGTTGGAAGGGGAAGGCCTCGGCGAACGTACCAGGACCAAATTCAGGAGGTTCTGAATAAAGGCCAGGTTAAAAGTACCCTAAACCGACGAGCATGTATGAAAGGATTGATGAAAGTTCAGGAAGCAAGGGAAGTATGTCAAGATCGTAGCAGGTGGAGAACTGTGGTCTCTGCCTACCCCGACGGGAACAAGGCGTCATATTATGTATGTATGTATGTAACTTTATTGCAAATGAAAGAATTAAAAATATTTTATTTTATTTTTATTATTAGTAATAGGCCCTTTGTGTAAAACTTTATAAAGTAACAAATCGGTAAAAAATGCTACACAAAATTTTATTATTTTAAGGCGATGTATTTTCCATACCAAATTCAAATGACTTGCATTCATATGCGGGACATAAAATTCTGTTGAAAAACGAGTGTATTACTGCTATTTTTAGTAAAATTGTTCGGTGATTAATACAAAGATACAGCTAATGCACCGAAAGTACTAGTTTTTGTTAGCAAACTACCATTGTGTGTTTAATATTACCATTTTTTTTTAGCCTAGTTGGTAAAGCGTCTCCGGTACTGACGGTGAAGACGCAGGTTCGAATCCTGCCTGTGGTTGTGAAATTTTGCGATTATCTGCTTTGTAAATTTGAATTTAGTATGGAAAACGGATCGCCCTAAGCTTTTTGTTCAGTGCTGCCAGAACACTAAATAATGATACGATGATGGTGAATTTTGGCAAAACTTATTTCTGTCTTGTGAATGTGATATAGAGTGAGTTCCAAAACGGTAATAGTTAACATTTGACAGCAGTCTGTTTCGACCACACTGATGGATGTCATATAACGCTATCCTGCTGTCAGAGTAATTTTTACCCGATTCGGAACGTTGCTTTTTACCAATGTCATTCCATTTCCATTCCGTGATAGTAAAAATTTATTATTTTTGGGAATGCAAGAAATGTTCGAATAGTTAAAGCTTAAAAAGCCTTAATGTTAAAACCTCATAGTTTAAAATGAATGAGCAGTCTACTACTTTGAACCATACTCGTATCAGTCACTGCACTGGACAATACTGATGTTGACGCGTTTGCTAACAAGATACAGCTGCAGACTATTCAGTCCGCTCTAAATCAGCTACGTGTAAATGGGTCTTATTACAGTTTTATTAATGTACTAATGATGAAAATATATTGTTTGCAGGTTTACCTAGCACGCGTACAGCGCGACGCACAGAAATGCTTGTACCCGTACCGATCTGATGAAAGACGTAATCTGCTCTGCGAAAGGTAAGATTTTTGATATTACTTTTTTATCGACGGCTTGATCTAGATCTGATATCATAGTGAGGTCGGCGATGCAATGAGCTCACCCAGAAGGAGGCTATTCACTCGTGAATAGATTAGTTTTACGTGCTTCACAACGTATGGTCAGATCGGATATTTAAACTCCTCATAACATCCCATGAAACGTCCACTACAGGACAGGGCGCTCCCTCCAGAATTCCAGCTTTTGCTGAAACATTGTGGAGGGGAAATACCACAGTCACCACGCTTGTTAGCGTTTCGGCTGGCACTATGGACCGCGGTTGTTGGTGACCGCAGTATGTTACATGGTATGATACACAGAAGGACGTTGCTGGATATTTAAACTCATCAGCATCATCATCATATAAGTCAAAGACGTTCACTGCTAGACATAGGCCTCCCCTAAAGATCTCCATGATGTCCAGTCCTGCGCTGCTCGCATCCAGCGGCTTCCTGCGACCGCCACCAGATCGTCGGTCCACCTTGTGGGGGGCCTGCCTACGCTTCGTCTTTCGGTACGTGGTTGCCACTCTAGAACCTTTACGCCCCATCGGCCATCGGTTCGTCTTGCGATGTGCCATGCCCACTGCCACTTTAGTTTAGCAATTCTCAGGGCTATGTAAGTTACTTTAGTTCTTCTGCGGATCTCCTTATTTCTGATTCGATCCCGCAGAGAGAGTCCGAGCATACTCGTAGTCCTTTGGGTGACTTTGAGCTTTCTGATAAGGCCCATCGTGAGCGGCCACGTCTCGGTGCCATAATTATGTCATCACTGGCAACACACACTGGTCAAAGACTTTCTTCTTGAGGTATTTAAACTACTCAGAGGTAACTGAATACCTTAGAGATATCGTTAAAGTGAAGTCAGACCAGGAAACAGTTTCGTTGTTTCGATTATTCGATTACAATAGTACGTTCTAATCTTATCTTGAATTCTATGTACACTTGTATTTAGTTCTCTAGTTGGTCTAGCGACATCATGCGTGACCGTGACTTAATTTATTCCTGCGACTTCGTACACATAGAACACGCATCCGTCGTACACTCAACAGCACGTCAGTAGAAACACTTTTGTACCTTTTGGCGTGGTAATAGAGTTGAAAAAGTTTCTGCGACGTGCGGTTGACCGTACATAAATCCCGTATAATCTATTTCTTTCAATGATTCCAATACTTACCGATTGCTTTTGACACAGGTGCAAAATGTGGTAATTTGATAAGCATTGAAATAATCGAAAAAAATTGTTCTTGATTGTATTCTCTCCTATCATCCAAATCCAAGCTTCCAAATTAATATTAAAGTCTGTCAATCTGTCTGTCAGTCTGTCTCGCCAAAGCTTAATAAGTGTTACGCTTTTATTTATTTGACCAAAGAAGAATGGTCACCTGAGACCCAAGCCCGGCGCAAAAGAAACGTAGGTATCTCAGTTATTTCGTTATTTTATGTACAACAATTATCAATTATTATTTATTTCAAATCCAATGTCTAACTTAGTTAAATTATCTTCGTAATGCAAAATATTTTTATTTTTTTAATAATTTTACAAGGCCTCTTTTGAGATATTTTAACTTCAATAAGAATCAGAGAGTACTTAAATGTATTATTATTAATACATTTTTAGGTTTACTTTGTAGTGAAAAAAAAAATTATTGTATAGATTTTTTTTTGTGCAAATTTAATACACTTCTACGTGATTGCGTGTCCTTCTAAGACAGTATTTAAAAGTAAACATAAATAAAAATACAAATAGAACAAATATTGCCCACTCAAATTTAAATTCACAACCTGTGATAGCTCATACAATTTTCCTTAGACCTGTCACGGAATCCGAGGTATATAATATCATTATGTCTCTGAAGAACAGTAGCGCGAGTGGTTTCGATACCATGATTACAAGGATCCTAAAGGCATGTGCCACTCTTATTTGCAATCCTTTAACACATTTAATAAACCTTTCCTTATCAGAAGGCATATTTCCTGATAGCCTCAAAATTAGTGTGATCAAACCCTTATTTAACAAAAACCGGTCAAGTGCGAGTCGGACTCGCGCGCCGAGGGTTCCGATATACCTATAGTATTTTTGGAAGCAATAAAGTCCATTTTCAGGACCGCAAAACTAAATTTGTTTGTAAAGGTTTTTTGCAGATTTCTGAAAAACTGTGCAACTTAGAAAGATCGTTTTATTTTTGCTGTAAAGTTTACATAAACCTCTGTCAACTGTAATTAATTCAGATTTTCCCTTACTCAAACTTCGGAGATAAGGGGGGGGAATTTATTTTGGGGAATGGTATTTTTTTTGACATTTTTCATCATAACTTGAAAACTAAGAAACTTAAAAAAATACAAAAATATATTTTAAAATGTACAAGTAAAGCCCTTTCATATGATACCCCCCCACTCGACCTAGTAGCGACAATTTGAAATTTGGCCCCCCCTATTTTGGCCCCCTTTACATTAATAATCATACTTTTTTCAAAAAATTTTCATGTGCAATTAAGTTGGGCAACTATATTCTAAAACTATTCCAAATTTCAGCTCGATAGCGTAAGTGGTTGCTGAGATATAGAGGTGTGACAGACAGACGGACAGACAGACAGACAGACAGACAGAGCGGCACCATAAGGGTTCCTTTTTTTTACCATTTTGGTATCGGAACCCTAAAAAGGTGATAATTTGGATCCTGACAATTATAGGCCTATTTCATTAGTCCCTATACTATCCAAAGTTTTCGAAAGAGCGATGCAGACTAGATTAAAGGACTTTCTAGTCAAGCATAACATACTTCAGCCAGAACAATATGGCTTTCGTCAAGGCTTGTCGACCGTACATGCATGTTTTGATCTAGTGCGTATCATTACTCAAAATCTTAATAGGGGTACACCCACAGTGGCCTTGTTTCTTGACATGACCAAAGCATTCGATTTAGTGAACCACGTATTGCTCTTACAAAAGTTAAAACTATATGGGATTCGTGGTCCAGCATTTGATTGGCTAGAAAGCTTTCTTAAAAGTAGGCAACAATGTACTGAGATATGTAATGTTAATGAATCGAATGGCATTATCACGAAGCAAAGCTATCGTTCCAATTTTAGAGTCACTAATAAAGGTGTGCCGCAAGGTAGTGTTCTTGGGCCGTTACTGTTTCTTTTGTACGTAAACGATCTTCCTAAGGCTACTTGTCATAGTTGTGTTCAATTCGCAGATGACACAACACTCATAATAGAATGTAAAAATAAAGATGGACCTACGTTTGAAAACGACATAAATAATGCTCTTAGTGAATTGGTTAAATGGCTAAATAATATTGACTTACGTATAAATGTTAGTAAAACTAAGTTCATGCAACTTATCTCGTATAATGCTAACCCATATCCGATCCAAGTGAGTAATAACAACGAAATGGTTGATGAAACTGACACTTTCAAATTTCTTGGTATCACGATAGACAGGCATTTGAACTGGAAATGTCATATTGAGCTGGTTTGTAACAGATTAAATCGCTTTGTTTATGCACTCAAAAGGTTGAGACAAACTATATCAGTTGAAGCAGCTTTAATGGCCTATCATGGCTATGTCTCCTCTATCCTTGGCTATGGATTGATACTGTGGGGTAATTCTGTAGATATTGACAGGGCCTTTAAACTCCAGAAGAAATGCATCCGCGCAATATGCAACGCTAAATTCGATGACAGCTGTAGACCTCTTTTTAAACAACTTAATATACTACCCCTTCCTTGTATGTATATTAGAGACGTGTGTATTTTTGTTGCCTTAAACCCAAATTATTGGAAAACTCGTGGAGAAGTTACGTTACGACAAACAAGATCAAAGATTATGAATTTACTGTATCAACCTCTTGCTAGGAAAGACATTTACAAGAGGAACATATTTAATATGAGCATTTTGTTATTTAATAAGCTACCTGACAATTTTAAAATTATGACTAAAGATGCACTGAAAAATTGTTTGACAAAATAGCTATTAAAACATTGCTTTTACAGTGTGAAAGAATTTCTAGATTTTAAAGTTAATGAATAGTTTAATTTTGACATATTTAATATTGACACACTGTATATAATTTTAATTCACATTAGATATATTTGCATGCTTACGTGTAAGTATGTAGTACTATTATGAATTCTGTGGTGTAAGCTGAAAACACTGTACTCTTCTAACTTAAGATCCTCAACTACTGTTTTCTTGCGAATAAAGATATTTGTATTTGCTCCTTTAAAAGTATAGGATAATGCCGCTTTTAGAATCTAAATTTAAAAGTCTCCTTTTTAATTTTTATGTTCTGGTTGCATTAGGTTTGGGATTAAGGATTTTATCACTCAATCTATAAAATTATTATCCACTCAAAATCTAGGACATTATAGTTAATGATAAAAGGCAACATTGTTGCCGATAGATAGTAAGAAATCATTTGATGTCTGATAAATTCATGCAACATTGTTGTCGATGTGTTACCAGCAACTTGTATAAACTGGTATTTTTCATAATGTCTAAAGGCAGTAACAAAAAGGGTATACCAACCCTGAAAGATGTGATTCTGCCCATGAAACTGAACAACTTTCCCTAAGGAACATAGGTCGAAATATGAAAAAAAAATTAACCTCCTATATAAGGTGACTTTTAATTAGTTCTTGATAGAAAAAGGTATGAATGTACTCATGATACTGAACAACTTTCCCCAAGGAACATAGGTCGAAATACGAAAAACCAAATTTGACCTCCCATAGAAACTGCATCAGCTGATAGTGCATTTTGTATGGGAGGTCAAATTTGGTTTTTCATATTTCGTCTTATGTTCCTTGGGAAAAGTTGTTCAGTATCATGGGTACATGCATATCTTTTGCTATCAAGAACTAATTAAAAGTGAGACTGAATCAGCTTATAGCGCATTTTGTATGGGAGATATTTCCTATTCGACCTATGTTCCTTGGGGAAAGTTGTCCAGTTTCATGGGCAGAATCACATCCTTCAAGGTTGGTTTACCCTTTCCGTTACACCTTGTATAAATCGACCCATGATTTTTGGAAAATTTGTTTAGTTTTCTGGTCCAAATAACACTCAACATTTTTTACTGATATAAAATACAGGGGTGTACAAAAAGGACGATGATCCTTCTAATGGGTGATTCTATATTACTAATAGATTGTATGTCCCGTGTGGTGCCGGCAAAGAATAGTACCATCCCATATATACCCGTGGGTGTCGTAAGAGGCGACTAAGGTTTATAAACTGGAGGATGGGCAGCAGCATCCTCCTGTATATCATACCATCTTACTTACTGCGGTCACCTACAACCTACAACCGCGGTCCATGGTGCCAGCCGTAACGCTGACAAGCGAGGTGACTATGGTACTTCCCCTCTACATTTTTAGAGCAAAAGCTAGAATTCTAGAGGGAGCTCCCTGTCCTGTAGTGGACGTTTAATGGGATTTTATGATGAATAGTTTATATAAAAAAAATACTTTTTCTTCAAAAAGTAGTTTTAGCTCAAGTAGCAGTGAAGCACCTGGAGTGTGTAATGACCTCTATGATCAGCTACTGATGCAAACAAAGATTTTTTTTGAAATAATATCCAGTCACTATCAAGTACCTATCCATTTCAATAAATTACTGTAATGTAATTCGAAGAAAAATCAAATTTCATGACCATCCAAAATAAAAAATTTAAAAGAAGATTTTATATTTTTTTAGAACCTAGAAGGATCATCTGACAAGCCCGTTGTTGGTGTAGTTGGAAGTGAGCCTGCCTTTCACTCCGTGGGCCGTGGGTTCGATCCCCGCCCAGGACAAACATTTGAAGTGTTTGTTCCAAAGAGATTTTAACCTCGCTGCGCTCGGTCAAGCGAGGTTTAAATCTCTTTGGTTTGTTCTGTGTCTGGGTGTTATTTATCTATTTATTTATAGTACCTGGGCGACCGAGCTATGCTCAGTATGATTAAAATATCATCGAGTGAGCAAGCTATTCTACTCAACAATAGATGGCGCTGTAAGTTTCTTGAACGCACTAAAACGCGCTAACAAATATTGAAAAAGACGGTGAAAACGAATTTTCCCAGACATGAGACCTAGCTAGATCGATTTTTTGCCCTTTGTATACAAAATTTCATCGAAATCGTTAGAGCCGTTTTCGAGAAACCGATTACAAATATATACATACATAACATCACGCCTCTTTCCCGTCGGGATAGGCAGAGACCACAGTCCTCCACCTGCTACGATCTTGACATACTTCCCTTGCTTCCTGTACTTTCATCAATCCTTTCATACATGCTCGTCGGTTTAGGGTACTTTTAACTTGGCCTTTATTCAGAACGTCCTGAATTTGGTCCTGGTACGTTCGCCTAGGCCTTCCCCTTCCAACGTTTCCATTCACTCTCGCCTTGTAGATCTCTTTCGTCAGTCTTCGTTCATTCATCCTCTCTACATGACCAAACCATCTCAGCATCCCTTTCTCGATTTTGAAATATATATGTATATACAAATATTACTCGTTTAATAGTATAGGATATATCAGTCTTTGATAACCATAGTACAGGCTTTGCCTAGTTTGGGATCAGATGACCTTGTGTGAAACGTTTCCCAATATTTATTTATTTATTTATTATCATCGTACTTTTTTACAGCCTGTATACATACATGGTTATTCTTCATTATATCTTTACAATTTTCTTTGCCATTTAGCTCTCAAAATAATTATCTTATGGCTTAAATTATTTGTGCCGTATCCATGTGATAAGCTATCGGCATTGTGTGATAGGAAAAGTCTAGTTTCCGGTTTAAGCTGCCTATTAGTAGCTTAGTGTGTAATTTAAAGGTAAACAACTGTTTTCGCTTGAGTTACTTTAATTTAATTGCCCGTAACGTAGGAATTATATCTCTTCGTTAGTCGGTACCTATTCTTTTTTTAGAGTTCCGTAGTCAAAAAGGAACCCTTATAGCTTCGTTATGTCTGTCTGCGGCTTAGCTCAGAGACCCTTAGTACTAAAAAGTTGAAATTTTGTTCGGATATGCATTTCAACCACGCCGAAAAAGTGATAAAAAAATTTTTTGGGGTAAAGTGGGGGTGATTTTTTTTTCTAGTGTTAATTTGTTAATCGTCTTTGGAAAGGTCTTTTAAAAATTTTTTTTTTCTGCTTATATCATTTTTCGATTTAGGGGAATATTACCTACAACTTTTCACAAAATTAACCATCAACCAATTATGGTGAGCTTCCGTTTCAAGAAAATTCATATAAAAGAGAAGTCAGGTTATAGTGAACTTGGAGTTTTTAAAATCAAAGGGCAAAAGTTTGAAGGATATGGTGGATAGGTAAGGAACCCTTAGGGCGCGAGTCCGACTCGCACTTGGCCGGTTTATTCTTATTTATTTAGAGGGTCATTTTTTTTTATTATGGGGGCGCCAGCGCCATTGATAGATAGATAAAAACGTTTAATCATACACGTATTTGACACACAGTAAACTATCACACACAAAACAATAGTTATTTTCACCTCCAAAGCTCGGAAACATTTGTTTTGTCGGTTAAATTCTGCGGCCAAAAGCGATTTTTGGCCCCTAGCGGGCAAAAGGTTTTTGAAATTCGAACGCGATGTACTTATTATTTTGTAGTATGCTGCAGTACTGGCCGCTTGTAAAACCAGGCACGCACTATCATTTTCAAGATGAGAAAGAGGGATGCAGCTATAGGAAAGAAACAAATAGTATTATGAATAGTGAATGCCTGGTGGGTAAGGTACTGGCTGATAATGAAAAGTAAATTTAAAATTCGATCGCCTTTTTTTGTTCTCTTGCCCAGATTAATGGACTCGCCCTTTGACTTCAAATCAACGCAATACAAAATAGATTTGCCTGCCACTGCCTATCCTCTGTCTCCATATTGAAATCTAATGAAAATGAACCTTGTTCCGCAAATTTATCAAGTAGTTTATAGGTAGAGTCACGAACATAAGCACAGCAGTCCCAATAATAATAATAATTTAATTATAGTGATTTCCTTTTTAATGTCTAGTATTCTTTATCTATACATGGCCACTCGTCCGTAAAAACTCTTTGACCTTGAGCTGGTCTCTGGGTACGGAGGTTTGTAGCGAAGCGCTGGTTCAGGTTATACTGGTTATGTTTCCACTTGCTTGCTGCCGTCAGTACCATTATGTAGGTATTGTGCCCTTACGTTAAAACGTTTGAGTAATTATTTCTTATATTTGAATTGCTATTCTTGCATTTTGTTAACATTTCCTGCCTTGCATAACAATCTATTGTTATGCAAGGCAGCAAAAGGTTTATTTGGCGCGAGTGCCTCGTATTGAAACCTGAGCAAGCGAAGGATTCTAGGATTGAACTACGAGAGAAGCGAGTGGTTCAAAAGAAGAATCCTAAGCGTGGCGAAGGTTTCAAGGCACGAGACGCAAAATAACTTTGCTGCCGAGCGAAACACAAAATTTTTCACCCCATTAAAGCGAGGAAATGTTAACATAATGCAAGAAAAGCAATTCAAATATAAGAAATAAGTGTTTAATTAATTACTCATACCTCATACGTTTTAACGTAAGGGCATAATACCTACATAATGGTACTGACGGCAGCAAGCAAGTGGAAACATAACCAGTATAACCTGAACCAGCGCTTCGCTACACACACCGACGTAACCAGAGACCAGCTCAAGGTCAAAGAGTTTTCACTAGACAATACTAGACATTAAAAAGGAAATCACTATAATTAAATTATTATTATTTTTGGGACTGTTGTGCTTATGTTCATACTCTACCTATAAACTACTTGATAAATTTGCAGAACAAGGTTCATTTTCATGGAATTTCAAAGTGGAGACAGTGGATAGGCAGTGGCAGGCAAATCTATTTTGTGTTGCGTTGATTTGAAGTCAAAGGGCGAGTCCATTAATCTGGGCAAAAGAACAAAAAAAAAAAGGCGATCGAATTTTAAATTTACTTTACATTATCAGCCAGTACCTTACCCACCAGGCATTCACTATTCATAATACTATTTGTTTCTTTCCTATAGCTGCATCCCTCTTTCTCATCTTGAAAACGATAGTGTGTGGCTTTACAAGCGGCCAGTACTGCAGCATACTCATCTTAGCATACTACAAAATAATAAGTACATCGCGTTCGAATTTCAAAAACCTTTTGCCCGCTAGGGGCCAAAAATCGCTTTTGGCCGCAGAATTTAACCGACAGAACAAATGTTTCCGAGCTTTGGAGGTGAAAACAAATTTCTATACATATGTATAAACTAGCGCGAGTACATGTGTTCCGTAGCGGTACAAAAAGGCCGTAGCTCAGTGTATTATATTACCTTGAAGGGCAAAACACTGTTTTTCAGCTACTACCTACTAGGAGCGGCGAGTTGCGCTGATTTTCACGATACTTAATGAGGCGGTAGCGGAAGCGATCCGGGGGCGGTATTTTTTGTAAAGTAAGAGTTCTTATGCACCCGATCACATTGAAAACCGATCGCGGTGCGGTATTTTCTTCCCGCGGGTCCGCCCACGGACCGCTTTTGCAATCATACCGCCTCTGTGTGACTTGGGCTTTAAACCTTGTTACAGAGAACCAGTAGCGGCGGACGGTATGGAGCCTACGACAAGCCGTAACGCGACCGGCCAGTCTAGCTGGGCCTCCATCAGGATCCGTCTCCTCGTGAACTGCCACCAATCCTTCGTGTTCCTTCTGCACAACATCGTTGGATACCTCCTCATGTTGGCCGTCATGCTGTATAATGTGCATCTGTTGTTCGCTGTCGTTTTAGGCATGATGCTAGGTAAGTTCTGAAACGCGGTACGAGGGCCAAACCGAAAAGATCGGGAATAGAATACTCAGGAATAAATTAGATTAAAACCTTTTTGGTTTATGACATGTAGTATTATTTCAAACACAATTCCATTTTTGAATTTAAAAAAAAGTAAAAAAGAAAAGAGTAGTAGCCATTTGAATTTGACAAGTCAGTGGGGAAAATGGAGCTTACGCGGGAACATTTCCGTGCCATAATTTTTCACAAATTTCGTCGAGGTTTATCTCAAGAACAATGTCTCGCCGAGCTTGTTTCTGTTTATGAACTTGAAGCACTCAGTAAAACGACTATATATCGTTGGTATTCTGAGTTTCGTCGTGGACGTTCCTCTCTTACGACAGTTCCTTCTACTGGTCGACCAAAAACAGCGGTAACACAAGATAACATCGATGCTGTGCGCCAATTAATAAAAGAAGATAGACATGTGACATACGAGCAGATTTGGGCTTCTCTCAGCATTGGTATGACAGCGATTCAAACTATTTTACATGATGAACTGGGTATCAAGAAGTTAGTTTCCCGCTGGGTGCCCCATCGTTTGACCGAGGAACAAAAGTCGGCTCGTGTTAATTGGTGTCGGTCTACTTTGCAACGGTTCAATAGAGGGAGCTCAAATGCAGTTTACAATATCGTCTCTGGTGATGAATCGTGGATTTATTCATATGAGCCCGAAAGAAAACATCAATCGGCTGTTTGGGTCTTCGAAGGCGAGATCAAGCCAACAAAAGTTGTCCGCTCTCGTAGCGTGTCGAAAAAAATGGTCGCTTCGTTTGTATCGAAAACTGGTCATGTGGCTACGATTCCTTTACAAGAACGCAGAACGGTTACTGCTGATTGGTACACAATAGTTTGTTTGCCGGAAGTCATAAGAGAACTTCGTAAAATTAATCCGAATCGTCGCATCATTCTTCACCAGGATAATGCGAGCTCACATACCGCTCGCAAAACGATCGCGTTTTTAAATCAGGAAAACGTGGAGTTAATGGACCATCCACCGTATAGCCCTGACTTGAGCCCCTATGATTATTTTACATTCCCAAGAATTAAAGATATGCTACGTGGTCAACGATTTCAAGGCCCAGAAGAGGCAGTCGAAGCTTACAAATCGGCCGTTTCTACTATATCCACTTCAGACTGGAATTACTGTTATAATAATTGGTTTGATAGAATGCAAAAGTGCATCGATTGTCACGGAGAATACTTCGAAAAACAATGAAAGTAAATATTGTTGTATTATTTTTGTACTTTTTTCTATTCCCGATCATTTCGGTGTGGCCCTCGTATAAGAGATTTTTTAAATAAAATTCAATGCGTCGTGTTAGTAGTATAATCAATTTTTTCGTTTTTTTCAACGCTTACTAATCTATTTTGCAGCCATGACACTAAACCAGAGTACTTATATTTGACGGAAAGAATAACATTGTTTTACAAACTTGTTTTTCTGTCAGTTTTATTTGACATAACTGCCATATGTGTTGGCAAGCATTGGAATAATAAAAAAAGAAAAAATAGATCATAGGTGGTAACCACGCTCGCAAATCAGTGGTAACACTTTGACCTTGAGAGAGTATCAGTCTGGTTCCAGTCGTAGCGCGTATTACCCATAGTCCCACTGCTGCAGCTATGCACTACGTTGCACCTAGGAATTTCTCTGACATGGGATTTGTAATGCTACGGTTGTAGCGCTAATTCAGCTTATCCTGGTTTTGTTATAGCATGCGCAGGCTAACTCTGGCTCTGACCGTTGGTACGCAGATTTCAAAAAATTAGTCCCGGGGGAGAGCGGGGCAGGTAAACTGGGGTAGAAACCTTTAAAAATAATAAAAAAATCACAGTAGAATGAATGACACCCATCGGAAAAAGAGGAGAATATTATAAAAATTATAGGAAAAATAATTTACGGGCGATCGGAGGTAGGGAAGGGGGTGAGTTTTAAAGTTAAAAAACGGTTTATCTCGATTTCCGGCAAAACTACAAGTCCTATGGAAAATAGTCAAATGACAAAGTTGTAGGTAATAAAAAGATCTGCAACTTTTGTATTCACACTTTCTTCACATAACCTCAATATTTATGTGAAAATTTCAAAAAGCTCACCTTCCGCGGTACCTACTTTTTATGCCTTTTGTATTTCATGGCACTTGTGATCGCATGAATACTTGCAGAGCTCTGTTTATGTATCCCTAACATCAAAGGTTGCCTGTAAGAGATCGCTTGCAGCGATAAGGTCGCCTTTGCCCACATTAGGTTAAGTTCTCCATGTACATTTGTTTTTTTTTTGTTGTTATGTGAGCAATAAAGTGTTCTATCTATCTATCTATCTTAATTGGTTATTATTAGTTGTGAGAAAAATTGTGATATTTAATTATTTTAGACTTTTTCCTTTAACTATCTGTACTGTGAGACCTAGCTTCTTGCCAAATTTCATAATTTTAGGTCAACGGGAAATACCCTCTAGGTTTTGCTTTAGTGCATAAATGTGTGGAGATGAGGACATAAAAAGCCATATCTTTTGATTTCGTCGTTGTAAAAAAAATAATTTTCAGATCTTGTGTGGCTTATGGACTTTAGTATTCGTTAATATTCATTATCAATTTCTATATAATAATTTAAAAATATTTTCAAATCCGAGTTTTTGACGCTATTTTGCTTTTTCGGAGAAGATTTACATTATGAATGAATGAATAACACTTTATTGCACACTAATAAAGTAACATTTACACATAATCAGTAATAAAATGTGGGCAAAAGGCGGTCTTATCACTAAGAGTGTGATTATAATGTTTATGTGTATATATTTTTTTTACACAATCGGAAAGTAGAGATTTCAACGAACAGAAAGCACACCAACTTTTTGAAAACAGCTGATATTTTGACGGGTGAATTTTCGATTGAAAATTAGGGTGTTTTTTTTTCGATTTTAAGTCAAAATAAGGTGAAAAAATAACTATTTCAATTCAAATAAATTACATGGTATTTGGGACATAAAAAGGTAAGTTTCTGCCAAATTTCGTGTTGAAAAAAATATTTTTGTAAGAGATAAAAATAAAAAACCAAAAACTTGGTTTTTCGAATTTTTCACATAAATATTGAGGTTATGTGAAGAAAGTGTGAATACAAAAGTTGCAGATCTTTTTATTACCTACAACTTTGTCATTTGACTTTTTTCCATAGGATTTGTAGTTTTGCCGCAAATCGAGATAAACCGTTTTTTAACTTTAAAAGTCACCCCCTTCCCCTTCCCTACCTCAGATCGCCCGTAAGTTATTTTACCTTTCATTTTTATAATATTCTCTTCCTTTTCCGATGGGTGTCATTCTACTGTGATTTTTTTTTGTTTCAAAAATTATCGACTGGTCTAAGTTGGGGTGAGGCGTGCGAAAAGTTTATTGGTCCTCCACCTTTCACCCATGCGTAGATAATAATTAAGTCTGGCTCTGACCCTTAGGCCGGTATTTCACTGAGACACCATGGCAGCGCAACCAGTCGCCGCTACCAACAAAATGTATACAGCTCTATAGAGAGTTACTCACCTGGTGTCCGTTTGGTTGCGCAACCAATTTGGCGGCGCAACCAGCTCGGATGCTGGTCGCGCTACCACTCCCAGTGAAATATAGCCCTTAATACTGTGGCCGCAGGGTGTGGCGACTCTGGTGTCTTTACTGGTGTCTAGTTACGGACACCAGTGGCGCCACCAGTCGCGCCACCGTTGTGTCTCAGTGAAATATCGGCCTTAGTGCGCAGAACTCAAAAAAATTGTCTCGGGGAAGAGCGGGGTAGGTAGGGGGAGCCGTGCAAATCGTTTATTGGTCCTTCGCCTTTCACCCATGCGTAGAAAATAACTAAGTCTGGTTCTGACCGTTAGTTCTGCGCAAAACTCAAAAAAAATTGTAGTTGGGGAGAGCGGGGCAGGTGGGGGGAGGCGTGCGAATCGTTCATTGGTCCTCCGCCTTTCACCTATGTGCAGAAAATAACCGTCAGAGCCAGAGTTATCCTACGAACTCTATACCATTTACTTGCTGTTGTATGTTATTCTTAGCTGGCACCACACACTGGGCTGATATTGGATTGCTTGTCGCAGGTTACTTCCTGTTCGGTCCGAAGCTCACGCGGCTGCAGATGCAGTGCTTCGGAAGCAGGAGGACCGTCATATGTACTCCGGAGTGCGACGATACAGGTGACTATTGAAAACTTGTTTCATTTTGAAGCTTTATTAACGCAAACAAAGCAGTTCTACGGTGAGGATTCCCGTTCATAACGAAAGCAAAACATAAATATCTTTTAGCAGTGGTAGGGCTTTTGTGCAAAGTCCGTCTGGGGAAGTACCACCCCCTTGCCAATTTCTACCGTGAAGCAGCAGTGTTGTCACTACTGTGTTTCGGTTCGAAGGGTAAGGGAGCCAGTGAAATTAGTTCATCATATCATCGTATAGAGACATACCATCTTAGTTCTCAAAGTGAGCGACGCGCTTTGCTGTCTTATAAGACAGTGGGTGTCATGGGCGGTGGTGACCACTTACCATCAGGTGGCACACCTGCTCACTTGTAACATAAAAAAAAAAGTCTTCAGTGGCTACCCACTGCTCAGTGGCACTCCCATCAATAAGTAGTTATAGAAACTCAAGCAAGTGAAGGATTCTAGCTTCAAAGGAAGAATACTGAGCTGTAACGAGGGTTTCAAGGCACGAGACGCGAAATAACTTTGCTGCCGAGCGAAACACACAATTTTTCACCTGTATTCTACTTATACCACTATTTTTAGTTAGGACCCTGTATTATTATAAACGGTGTAACAAAATTGGTATACCAACCCTGAAGGATGTGCATCTGCCCATAAAACTGAACAACTTTCCCAACGGAATATAGGCCGAAGTAAGAAAAAAAATTTTTGACCTCCCATAGAAACTAAATCAACGTAGCGCATTAATTTTGTATGGGGGTAATTTTTTTTTATCTTATTTTGACCCATGTTTCTTGCGGAACGTTGTTCAGTTTCATAGGCAGGCTCACATCTTTCTTTTACACCTTATACAGATTTATATTCTTTTGAATATCTTAAAATTTTGTTCAAAAAGCAACTAGCGAGATAATGGAACTTTAAAACCACTTCAAAACTAAGCACTTCCTTTTCCTAAATAAATCCCTTACAGGCAAATATACTAAGCTTTTTTAAACATTCACAGTTGTTTTTTGCAGTAGACTTGACTTAAAAAAGCTTTGTCCAATTGCCTTTTAATCTCTCTCCTTCCTTTTCCCACTTACCCTAATTCTAACTCTTTCCTTCCCTTTCCCACTCCTCAAGATCGCTGTAACACTGAGAAGTGTAGCTGGGAGGTATGCGAAGGCAAACTCTGTAAGCAAATGGACGCGATCGAGCTTCAACAGCAGGATACCAAGCTGAAGTAATATACTATCTTATCTTGTTTAGCCTTTAGTATGAACATAGGCCTTATCAGCAAGCTCAAAGTCACCCAAAAGGCTATAGAAAGGGCTATCCGCCCGAAATCCGATCCGCAGAAGAACTAAAGTAACTGACATAGCCCTGAGAATCGCTAAACTAAAGTGGCAGTGAAGAACCGATGGCCGATGGGGCGTAAGGGTTCTGGAGTGGCGACCATGTACCGGAAGACGAAGCGTTGGCGGGTGGACCCCCACAAGGTGGACCGACGATTGGTGGCGGTCGCGGGAAGCCGCTATATGCGAGCAGCGCACGACCGCGAGTCATGGAGATCTTTTGGGAAGGCCTATGTCCAGCAGTGGACGTCTTTCGGCTGATATGATGATGGACATAGGAGGGACTGGGAGGGTAAATGTGAGTGGTGTGGTGAGTTGTATCACCCGGATCTTGAAAGAGTGAATCCCATTACGTCCCATATACCAACGCACCATTTTGGTACGATACGATACGTCCCAATATTTATTGTATTGAAAAGTTCTTGATATATTTATTGTTCTAGATATTAAGTTGTTTTTGAAGACAAATTTAAATTATTTTATGTAATTTTAGATTATTTTGTGTTGTTAATGTTTGATTCTTTAATATTGTTGATTTTTAATTAAAACTGATTTTGATTATTTTGTAATGCTGATTTTTAAATTATTTAAACTGTTAAAATGATATCTAAATGATTAATTAAAAAATTGTGAAGATTTTGTTTCCGATTATACTAAAATTTCTTTAAAAATGCGTTGGGACGTAATAAGAATACAAAATTGCAATGTCCCATTACGCACCAACTTGGTGCGTAGGTATTGGAACGTACTGGGATTCACTCTCTTGAAATCACCGAATTCCTAACCTGATATTATTATTATCTGCTACTGGAATTTGTAGCAGATTCCAAAAATTATCAGTAAAATGAACCAGGCCTACCTCGCGTATTATTCATTATCTTTAGCGTCTTATTGAAATCACGTTGACAACTCGATAGCGCGTTCTAAATAATTTATGACAACGCCATCTGTTGAACATGTGACAAAAAGCATGTCTATCTAGCTGTCGCATCGGCTCGTGCATTATGGTCGCAAGATAGCCAACGAAACGAATGTAACATGCACCAGTTGTCTAAACCCATTTGCAATCTGCCGAAGCCGTTTTACAATTTGCCGACCGTTTACAATTCGCCAAACTTTTGTACACGGCGAATGATACCTGCGATATGCCTGCGACTTAGATATTAAGGCCGGTATTTCACTGGGACACCACGGTGCCGCGACTGGTTGCGCCACTGGTGTCCGTAACTAGACACCAGTAAAGACACCAGAGTCGCCACACCCTGCGGCCACAGTATTGAGGGCTATATTTCACTGGGAGTGGTAGCGCGACCAGCATCCGAACTGGTTGCGCAACCAAACGGACACCAGGTGAGTAACTCTCTATAGAGCTGTATACATTTTGTTGGTAGCGGCGACTGATTGCGCTGCCATGTGCCAGTCCCAGTGAAATACCGGCCTAAAGTTCACTGAATTCATTATATCAGCGGCAGGTGCGCTATTTTATTACTTTGCAAAAGTGTATCTCTACTGACTTACAAGCTCTGTTGCTGATATTTTCTACTTCATTGACAAATAAAGTGTAAGCAAAGCCAAACATTAGAATCGCAGTTCGTTAAGGGCAATAACAGCTAAAATGTGTTCCCGAGTTCGTATAACCCGAATCTATTTAAGTCGCGAGTGGATAGGCTCTGGGCACAGATAATATAATACTATACTAGTACAGATGCCTCACGTCATAGAACGAAATTGTGCCGAAAATTGTTCGGGCTATTTTTCCATAAGGTATTTTCTTAGAATAAATTGATATCTGGATGTTAAAATTGAATTAATGTCATAGTTTACACCGTTGGTCCCGACTACTATCTACGGATGTAGTCGTTAATGAGCCATGTCAGTAAAAAGTATGAGCAAAATTAATGTTTATAGTTTCCTATGTATTTAAAGGGTGTTTAAGCTAAGAACAAATAATTTAACATTGTCGAATTGGGTCTTTGCCTGTTATGACTAATGTATTAGATATTATAGTAAATAAATAAATGAAATGAAATGTCAGAGGCCTTTGGCGGCTCAACAACTCTGACACCAGGGTTTGTGAGGTCGGTCATCGACCTTGCAACCCGCACGATATGATGATGATGATGACCTTTACCTACCAACCTAGTAGTAACATTTAGTTTAATTATTAGAAACAAAAGGGCAAAGTGAATTCGGGTTATTTACTCCGTCGAAAAAACCGTAGTACGGAATGAGACCCCATGCTCTGGGCAAGCTCGTCCCATCATTGACCTCATCCTTGCCTTCATGGCTGATTTACACGGGGCAAAATTTAGGCGCCTCTTAGGGATGCAGTTATTCGAAAGAAAAAAATTGTCGCATAGCTTTCTCCTTCTTTCGTATAGCTGCATCCCTCAGAGGTGCCTAAAATCCGGCATTAGGGCTAGATCGAGATCAAGAGTAAGCCCATTGACAATAAGAAAAAATAAAAAAATAACTTCAAACAATTTTCTTTTCCAGCTGAAAACACAACACCACCACTCCTAGACACATCAACCAACTCGGAATCAGAATTCTTCATCTGTCGCACTCGAACCTGCATACAACCTTCACATTACTTCCCCGCCAACTCTTCAGGCGAAGGAACTTCCCACTCCACCTGTTACTACGGCGCTAAGAAGTGCCCATCACGCGTCGCCAGAGCGAGAAAGATGCAAGCACACTGCACACACGAAAACGAGAAGGAAGATAGCCCTAGCGTTGAAGATGCTCAATTGTTACGAACGGAACGCCAAGGGTGCTGCAAAAAGAAGCAGGAGCCCCCACCTCAAGAATGTTGTAAGAAATCTAATCAAACGGTCGAAGTGGCTGTCGTACATGAAGGCAATTGCTGCGAGGAACAAAACGCTGTAATAGATGTTGAAAGAGAGGATAGTCCACAAATAACGTGCTGCCATAGTGCGAAAGCAACGTCTTCGGAGAGTCAAGAGCAAATTGTTAAGTGATATTAGACTGACTTTTAAAGTGAAAGGGTTATAAAAGGATACACTACTCAGAGACAGTAAAAGTGTAAAAAAATCGTAAGTATTATTGCAGCGTGTTACTGAACAACTGTACCCAAGGAACAAAGGTTGAAATACGTAAAATAAATTTAAACTTCCCATAGAAACTGTTCTATAGTTCGTTTGCGCTAAGAATGCTTTTAATGCAAATACAGGGTTATGGGGCTTATAAGAGCTAAATACGCTTCACTTGAGCAGGTTTTTAACGAAAAGTGATGAATATGATAATTAAGCATCTTTCCAAGAATGAGGCCGACTCCGAAACACGATTAAATTTATTTTGTACACCATAAAAAAAAATTGTCAGCGAAAAACGTAAAACAGCGCGAATCCGCTCCGTTCTAGCACGCGCATTCTGCCCTTTGTTAGAAAGGGAGGTAATTCAGCTCTTATCAGCCCCTTAAGGTCGATTCACAATAGAGTTAAAATGTTAAAAAAATTGTTTTGTTTTCCTTTTTAGGTAACACACAAAGGAAACAACCACATCTTTCGAAGGTTGGCCTTCAGTTAGTCATTGTGCATTTGATTTTATAATCTTAAGCGACCTGATTAGTTACGGGGCTTGGCTACCAGCGGCGGAAAGTGATGACTCACTGCATTCTTAAGATGGATGAACTATAGCTGATTGCGTATTTGAACAAATAAAATATATATTTTGTATTTAGACCTATGTTCCACGGGTAATGTCCTGTTTCATTGGAAGCTTCCTTCAGGGATTTTATACCCTTTTTGATATACGTCAATGGCTTTGAATATTTGGTTATCGGGAAAAGGGATCCTAATGTGTATACAGGTCGCAAATTTCTCAACATCAGGCAAAAGCTATGTTAAAGCCTAGCAGGGTTGTAAGACGCAGGTTCGAATCCTGCGCGTGGTTGTAATGTTGCTTAGAACATGTATCTAAGGAACTTAGTCGAAAAATGAGAAAAAATTTTGGTCTTCCCATAGAAATCTTGTGCCGGTAATATTGAGATCTGTATAGGATGACCAAATCTTTTTCTCGTTTTTCGACCCATGTTCCTTTAGGAAAGTTGTTCAGATTCCTGTTCTGAGTAGCATACTAAAATTTGGCCAGGGGTTCGAAAATAACACTGTATATGTATATCTTCATAGAATTTTATACGTTGAATTTTATTTAGATGTTCCCTTTCCCAAAGAACGTCAGATATTATCGGGAGTTATTTTTTATTTTTAGCGTAGCCATGTTTTTGGAATAGTAGGTAGTACACGAGTGCCCAGGATTCGTTTGCGAACACAGTTATCCACACAGGGCCCTGAGACAAATGGCTTTCTATTATCGCAAACGCAGTTCTGTGGGAGGTTACCTGTGAGCTAGGAAAATTACAACCAATAGTATTGCGCCGTTTTTGAGCGCAGCTCTAATCTAGGAAAAAGAGCAATTTATTGGTGTGACTTTTTCCAGTTCACAGGTTAGCTGTAGCGTGTGCAGGATAGGTTTGGCTGTGACGGTTATTTTCTGCGCATAGGTGACAAGCGAATAGCCAATGAACGATTCGCTTGCCTCCCCTTTACAAAATAACTCTGGCTGTGACCGTTAATGCACAGAACTCAAAAAATAAGTCGAGAAAGTGAATTGCGGCATGTGGGGGGAGGCGAGTGAATCGTTCATTGGCTATTCGCTTGTCACCTATGCGCAGAAAATAACCGTCAGAGCCAAACTATTATTCTAAGAAACGAAAATTCGGCTCAAATTGTTTTGTTCATAATTAAATGACATAATTTTTATACTTAGTATTAAAATAGATTTATTTTCGTATACTTTTAGTTTATTGACATATCATTATTATTATCTATGTTAGAGACTTATGACATCGAATTGAATTTGTAAACCAACAAATAGCCCTAACCGACCAAAGAAACTATTAACTATTAATTAACTAAATAACTCGCATTTTACATAGAGGATGTAAAGGACGAGTTGGCAAATACTGAAAGGGCATGATCAGTCAACGTAACTGAACAACTTTTGGTAAGTAAAACTTTCCGAAAATTAAAGAAAAAATCGGCCTCTATACAAAATTGCAAACTTGATTGGACAGTTTGTATGGAGAGCTCAATTTTTTTTTTCATTTCCGGAATGTTTTATTTATTAAAAGTTCAGATTCGTTGACTGATCATGCCCTTTCAGTATTTGTCAACATGTCCCTTACATCAAGTAAAATAAAATAATAATTATCAAAAATAGCCATCATTCTTAGTCCACCAGATTCCAGATAAAACAAAAGAACAGCGCCGGTAGAAGCGACTCTATGAGTAAGTAATAAGTACTGTTTTTGCTCGTAACTTTGTCGGCGGTTTTCTTTTGCTATCGGTATCGACTCGGAATCGTTGCGGTGCACAAACAGTCTTACACTGATCGAAGAAATATCCGGCCTGAAGGGAGTTATTACAATAATATTACTGTATGTAGAATCTTAAGTGTTGGTTGCACCACCTAAATTAACCGTAAGAGCAAGACGCGTATATCCAGAAATCAGAAATATTTATTACTACTGAGACGTCACAACACATAAACATAAATAGGTTAAGAGACGAACAATACAAAAAAAAAGAAATGACATTGCGCACAGTGCTGTGACAACCACAGTGAAAAAAAGGGCCTCACTCAGCAAATGTCGCGGCACATGCCACGACGCTGGTTTTCGGTGAACCCTGCTGAATGAGGCACAGTTATGGTTACGTTGGATGGTGCAACCCACCCTAAGGGTCGCATTGATGAATTCCTCTCCAGTGTAAGATTGCTGTCAAGAACCTCTAAGGCGCTGGTCTAATCTAAGCGGTGCGATGCGGATGCGCGCAACCGGCACGCCGCCTGTCACTTCTGTTTCATACAAAATGTATAGAAGCGACGCGGCGTCGTCCACCCTCACCGCACTGCCTGGATTAGAACGACGCCGCGTCGCTTCTATACATTTTGTATGAAACAGAAGTAACAGGGGGCGTGCCGGTTGCGCGCATCCGCATCGCACCGCTTAGATTAGACCAGCGCCTAAGAGGCACAGCAGACGGCAGACATTTTGTTGTGACAGACCGCCAGTGTGGCCGGTCCTGCAATTATTTTCGATATTATTATAGTCTTTGACATGAGAAAAACGCTCCGCTTCTATGCGCGTATTTTCCAAAATCTTGAATAGTTGTTCAGTTCAAAGAGTTATTTAGTCGAAAAGTTTGTTCAGATTGATTGTTTTTAGTTTAAAACGTAGAGCAATTTTTAAAAATTTTTCTTATTCTCATAAAAACTAATATTCGCAATACGGGCCACACTGGCTGACAACGTCCGTGTCTGCTGAGCCTCTATTTCTTTTCTTCTTTGGCATACCTTTTTAGAGGTCATTCTTGAAAGTAATTTATCAATAGGTACGGTCAACCGCTTGTCTATTACCACTCTATTACCACGCCATAGGGCCCGCGCACACCAATAGGCAGAGCAGACAAGAGCAGGTTTTGATAACATTGCAAAATGGACTTTATATCTTAAGAAATAAATGCAAAATTGCCTGAGAGGCATCAAAACTGCTTGCGGCTGTGTCTCTCAGGCAATTTTGTATTTTATTTTTTAGATTTAAGTCCATTTTGAAATGTTATCAAAAACTGCTCTTGTCTGCTCTGCCTATTGGTGTGCGCGGGCCCATAAGGTCCAAAAGAGTTTCTACCGATGTGCGGCCGTGTTTACGATCCTTAGATTGTTGCCGTTTTTACTTTTTTAGTTGGAAAAAAACGTCTTCAAAGTAAAAGCTCATTGCTGCCACTTGTCATACAAACAGTAAGTGACAGCAATATATTTAACAGAGCTTCAATTTTAAAGATGCTTCATGCAACGGCCCCAGAAATATAAGGTTCACTTTAAAGAATATATTTTGTTTATGTCCGAATTGTTATTTAATAGATTTAGATATTTCGGTGCTAGTTGAACTATTGTTGTGTCTTGAAAAATGAACCAAGTTGCTGTGCCAAAAGATTTTATTATAGACTTTTATTTTACCTTGTAAATAAATTGTTAAATTATAATTAACGAATAAAATTATATTTTAAATAGAAAATATTGTTGTTTTTATAAAAATAGAGCCTTGTGTAAACATAAATTCCAATAAGGATAGATAGTAACCCAACTTATGACAGGGAACCCTGTCTTCCACGCTTGGTCGGCCGAACCCCGACACCATAATAGTAAGTACGCACGACCGCGTCCCCTGGCGATCCGTTTTCCATACTAAATTCAAATGACTTGCATTCTTATGCAGGACATAAAATGCTGTTGAAAAATGAGTGTATACTTTTTTTTTAGTTAAATTTTTCGCTGATTAATACAAAGATACAGCTAATGCACCGAAAGTACTAGTTTTTGTTGGCAAGTTTAGGTTTAATATTACCATTGTGGGTGTGCGATCTATACTGTAGTACTCTCGGTGCATTAGCTGTATTTTTGTATTAATCAGCGAAAAATTTAACTCGTTATTCAACAGCATTTTATGTCCCGCAATTCCGCATAAGAATGCAAGTCATTTGAATTTGGTATGGAAAACGGATCGCCTTAAGGTTATCTGTGACAGCCAGCTTAGCCCCGAACGCAACTAGATGGAGCTACTGCTGCAAATATAAGGTTTTATTTAATAATTCAATAAGTACCAACTTATATGTGCAAAAAGTTGATTCGCGTAAATTTCATCGTGCAACTTCAACGCCTAAAAACAATTTCTATAAGAAAAATATCTCCATGATTATGTCCACTAAAGTCAATTACTCTCGTCAGTCCGTGTTTACTCGTACATGAGTACGATCACTCACACATGCACACAAAGCACAACCGTACAGTTTTGACCGCACGCCTAACAAAAATAGTACTTTCAGTACATTAACTGTATTTTTGTATTAATTAGCGAAAAATTTATCTAAAAATAGCAGTATTCGTTCGTTTTTCAATCATTTGAATTTTTTTATGGAAAACGGATCACCTTAAGTCGCCCGCGGTCCGAGCACCGAGCCAAAAGTGTCTATCGCTAGAGGAAAGTTGCGCAATCGCACAAAGACTAATTCAGTTCGTATACGATAATGACGTCACCAGTTGTTAGTTATTGCAAACAAAGTCGCGCATAAGTTTTAAAAGTTAGTTGTGAAAACAATTTCAAACGCAGATCACTTTGTTAAGGTGGTTGCTGAGCACTATAAGTGGGCTGCTACTTTTGTTATAAATTTATTGCGTCGCAAATACAAAACTTTTCATCAGTATTGTTCGTTTGGCGGCAATATGGGGTAGTTATACAGGGTGTAAAGAAAAGTACCGATTTCCTTTTAAACACATGTTGTGTAAGTAGAATAAAGTACATAGAACATATTATTTATAAAAAAATAACAAGAATAAAATATTTCCTATGAAAAAAAAGTTCAAGTTGCCAACCCTATTCTAAGAATCACAACGAGCTCCTCCCACCCGGCGCTGCGCACCAATTTTAAACAAGAAAATTAGGTACCTTCATGCGCGCTGCGACTCTGGCGAGGGTTGACACAGTTAAATTTTAATACAATTATTTATTTCTTTTTTTGTTGTTTAAACATGCTTATTGTTCTATATTCTACTTATAGAACATGTGGTTAAAAGGAAATCGATACTTTTCTTTACACCCTGTATAACTACCCCATAACATCATAGCTTAGCTTATCATTTATAGCTTTGTGTTGGCAAAGTACCAAAAACGGCCATTTTTTAGCACTTTACTAGTACAAAGTTTGTGACGCAATAAATTTATTTCTCAAAGTGGCAGCACCTCTGCTCGGCAACCACCTTAAATATTGTACTACATTCAGTTATAAATGAGGCACCGTTGTAAAGCGCGGAAATAGTAAATTTATGTATAAAAATTTTAAAAATTTTCGTGAGACTCGTTGAAATTTCGCTAATATAGTCATGGCGAGACCAAAATCGAAGAATACTAAGAGGGATGCAAAAGTCGAAGCAAGTAAAGTTAAAAACAGAGAACTGGCTAAGAGGCGACGATGAAATTAAAATTATTGCAATCGGCTTAGGAAAACCCACCCAACCAGACCTCCGAAGTTCAGTGCGATAAGATAAAGGGTTTATTTTACTCGTCTCAAGTACACAATTTTCGAGTCACCGTTTTTCCGCCGTTATTGGGTAGCCTCAATTGCGAACTCAGTGTTAGTTTTAGGCCACGTCCCCATTAGGCTCACAGTGAACCGCTCAGTTTGCCTCCCTTTATATTTTAAAAGGAGTTTCCATTCAGCGCATACTGTACGCAGTTTGCGGCGTTTCGCTTGCGGATTCATTCTGTGAGCAGCTGAGTCACTGCGAACGATGCTTGCGGTCGGCGGCTCAGTCAGCTCACTACGCTGCCGTGCCGGTACGCTGCACTGCGTCACGCGGTCATATAGGCCCTCCGTCGAGTGAAGCGTTCGAACGCGACGTCAAATGCTGGCGTATCGTATCATATTGTTATCTGTATACGATACCGATAAGATACGTGTACAGTGAGCGGCTCACTGTGAACGTAGTCGGGACGTGGCCTTAGTTTGCTTGCCTAATTAACTGCTACTGGCTTCGGTGCAATTCCATACATTACATTTTATCATCAATCAGTTTATCCACAGGAGCAGGATTTGCTCTGGTCTCGTGGGTAAACTGTGAAATCCTTAATGTTATAAACGCGAAAGTTTCTAAGTATGGATGGATGTTTGTTTGTTACTCTTTCACGTAAAAACTACTGAATGGATTTTAATGAAACTTTACAATAATATAGCTTACACATCAGAATAACACACAATACAATTATAAATATACTAGCTGTTGCCCGCGATTTGGTTATCCTGCGCAGACGAAGACGCGGGCAGCAGCTAGCGTAATATAAATTATTGTAATATATGCGGAGATTAGGTCAGTCGATCTTTTTCGACGCATGACTTCCCGCGTGAGTGTGATAGTAGAACGGCCCTCGCGATACGCATACTGACGTTCGGACAGACCTTCAATAGAAGCTAGGTATTCGGTCAAACGGGAGCTCAACCCGTTCTCTAACACCTTTGCTACTGCTGGTATGATAGATACAGGTCTGTACCCGTCAATGTCCTCTCTTTTACCCTTGCCTTTAAAGAGTGGGATAATTTTGCTTATCTTTAGGGCTCCGGGATACGTTCCTTCTTTTAAGCATTGATTAAACAGGCATGCTAACATGGGGGCTAGCAAAGCCGCGATTTGGTCGAGTAGCTCCATCGAGATATCATAGGTGTCCTTTGTGGGTTTGTGTGGGATCCGAGTAGTAACTATACGAAACACCTCACAGGCGGTGAACTGCCGCAGCCTGAGTGAGCGGTCCGCGGGCGGGCGCGCTAGGCGCAGCATATCGCATACGAGCACCGGGTCAGCGCGTGGGGCGCCGCTGTCGCAAACCTAGTATTCATCGCGTCTGCAACATTTTTTTGGCTCTCGAACTTAGATCCTGTTGTTGGGTCTATAGCAATTTCTGCCACGTCCAGCATATGTGTGTTAGCTATGTGAAAGAAAGGATAGAAATAGGCTGTTTGTTCACCTCGACGATTCCGAGCCGATACCGATAAAACAAAAGAACAGCGCCGACAAAAGCGACACTGAGAAAGTAATAAGCACTATATTTGCTGGTAACGCTTTTCACTTGTTATCGGTATCGGTTCGGATACGTCGCGGTGGATAAACAGCCTAACGCACCGTTTTCTTAAATGCCTAGGCATTATGTAAATTGGCGAGTTTCATAATTTCTCGCTGTTTTGCAAAATACCTAGACAAAAAAAGCAAGAAATGGCAAAATTCACAATTTACCTGCGTCATATATTTTCTAGGGCAACATAGGGTAGGGCCGGTGCAACTCGGCTTGACGTCGGGAAAAGTTTCAGTTTCATAGCAACCCTATTTCACCGAACTACTCAACAGAACTAGTGGGAGTAACGTGGGAATAAACGACGATTTCACCCTATTCAGGTTTTCTAGGTTAGCTTCAATTACGAAATCAGTAGTTGTATGAATATTTATTTTATTTTATCAGTTTTATAATAGAACAATAAATGAAGATGAAATAATTGCTTACGCCTAGCTTAGTCTACTTTTGTTACAAATAATCACATTGCGACGGGCACGGCTTGACGGAGATTCTTCTTTAGGTAAATCAATATTTTTTATACAGAAGTACCAGGGTATATCAACCCTGTAGGATGTGATTCTGCCCATGAAACTGAACAAATTCTCTAATAGGAACATAGGTCGAAATGCGAAAAATAAATTTTGACCTCCCATACAAAATGTGCTATCCGCTGATTCAGTTTCTATGGGAGGTCAAAATTTTTTTTCGTATTTCGTCCTATATGTTCCTTAGGGAAAGTTGTTCAGTTTCATGAGCAGATTCACATCCTTCAGGGTTGGTATACCCTTTTAGTAACAACATGTACATTATAAGCCTAGCATGCGCCAGCTACACTCTCACGCTGAACGGTGCGATAATTAATAGTAGTTTATGCAACGGTACATAATGAGGGGTATAAAACTCGAGTGTCGGTTTATGGGACGCAGGCGAGTGAAGCGAGCCAAGTTCCATAATAGAAGACACGAGTGTTTTATACCTAATTATGTGGAGTTGCATACACAACTTTATCTACTCTCATATCGTGAATCCTAAAATAATGTGTTCAAAAACAAACCTTAATGTTTTTCTCTTTTTCCGGTGATAACTGATAAGCGAAGTTCCTATAGCTGCTTTAAAAACGCTCGAAAGCAAATCGTAAACAATTTTATCACTTATTTCATTACAAAATTAATAAAAATATGTAAATACAACGTTTGTTTGCTGAGTTTTCCGTTATTGCAATGAAACCTCCTTGCACCCACAGACTACAAACGTATCAAGCTGTCAATGGCGCGCCTATAAAAATTAAAAAATTGTTTAATAGGTCTCCCGCGATGACTGTTAGTAAATTCAATACTTCATAATACACTCCCACGGATAAAAAAATGCTGCTGAGAGTGTTTCTAAGCACAGATTGACATTATGAAGATGTTAACCTACAATTTTTGAACGCATTATTGAGGATTAACGATATGAGAGTAGATAAAAAAATAAATAATAACTGTATACGTCATACAAAATAACTTTGGCTGCGTAGAAGTCAAAAAATGAGTCGCGGGGGTGAGGCGAGCAAATCATTCATTGGCTCTCCGCCTGTCACCCATGCGCAGAAAATAACCGTCACAGCCAAACTTATCCTGGACAAGCTATATTCCAAATAAGAACTAAAAAGTATTGATCAGTTACTTTTAATATGTATACAGGAGCAAAACAACACGGTACAAATATTTAGATAGGTATCTTACATAAAAACAATCATAGGTGGACACGTTTCTTATTAAACTACACAAAGACGAGACTCCACTCAAGACAGAGGGCTTTTTCCAGCCCCCCTTAATTCTATTGCTGACGTTTTCTGTTTACAGATTTAAGGTAGGTTTGGTTTTAAATTAGCTTTCTGAAACTTGCGAAGGGACGGTGTACCGAAAACTGAAAGGGCGTGCTCAGTCAACGAAGCTGAACAACTTTCCCAAAGAAACATATGTTGGGAAATTAAAAAAAATTTGACCTCTCCATACAAACTGTTCGACCAGAGTGGGCAATTTGTATGGAGAGGTAAAATTTTTTTTTCATTTCCCAACATATGTTTATTTGGGGAAGTTGTTCAGTTTCGTTGACTGAGCCAGGCTTGTGACACTCCGCACTCTAGGTATGCAACGGCTAGAAGTCGACTGGGGAGGCAGTCGATTTTACTTTTCTTTATGTCATCTTAAGCTTATGGCCGCAAAATAGGTAGATTTATTTATTTCACTCTATCAATTTCATGATTACATTAAAATATAATATGTCAGAGGATAGGGTGATCGTCAGTAGGATAAATGTCAAACTTGTATACAAAATAAATGTCAAACTTAAAATTATAATAATACATGTCAAAATTATAAAAACGATAACTAAATATACAATGTCAAAATTAAATAAAACTGCTACATAATGTAGTCAGATCAATTTTACAGCATTAAATTCATTTAAAGTATAAAATTCTTTATCCAATAAAAGATTCTTCAATTGGCGATAGAATGTTACGTCATCTGTTACATCTCTCAGATCGGCTGGAAGTCGCTCGTAATAACTCGGACCAATCACACGCGGGTTTTTTGTGGCAAGTTCGGTCCGGCGCGGAACACTTGCGATCCTGCCCACGTTTCTCAACGACCGCCCTCCGCACGTACGACGTCCAAAGGTTGCAATATTCCGACGCACATATGATATAACCTCGAACAGATACAGACTGGTCATTGTCATTATACCGAGCTTCGCGAACATAGACCTACAAGTCCTCCGGGGCTTTAAACCGGCTACGATAAGTAAGTACTTGCATATTTGATTGAACAATATTACATACCTACTTGCATCTCGCTCAGTATCTCATAAAGTGACAAAATCATCGCCTTAGCCCACCTGTCCGCGATCACCCGCGATTTAAAAACGTGTCCTAAGCGGTGCACTGCAAGTATGGAGTTTATGCTTAGACCGTAAGGTTGAAATTTGTCGCCACCCCGCCTGGGAGTGACGGGTCTGTAAAAGTTAGTTTACTATTATTTAATCTGTGACTGAGCACGCCCTTTCAGTTTTCGGTACACCGTCCCTTACACACTTTATACAAAATTTAAACTGCGTGGCAAAGAACGCCTGGTCCAACCAATAGAACCAAAACTAGAACTTACAAAAAAGAGCCCGAACTATCGATTTATCTCTATTTATAACAAAATACCCGATCATATAAAAAACGAGGACAAAGACACTGTATTTAACAGAAAACTAAAATCACTTCTACTAGAAAAGGCGTATTATACGGTCAAAGAGTTTTTTTAGTTCTTATACCATTGGTTTAGTTTTAAGTCTAATTGTTACTCCAGGTAGAAATACCTAGTCCTTGCGATACAGGGAATCCTAGTGTAAGGACTAGATAAACTGTAAATAACCCTCTTGAGCATAATAAATTTCATTTTCAGTTTATGTGTGACAAAGATATCTGACATGCACGTTTGAAATTTTTTATAATATTTGATCTTATTGTTATTATTTGTTCTAATATTGTTTGACAAAACTTGAATTTAATGTGACATAGATAATTGTAAATAAATGTATTTTAATTTGACATGTAAAGGTTAGGTATTAATAATTTGACAGGCACGTTTTTAATTTTAATTTTTAATCTTAATTTGTATTATTTGATCTTGTTGTTATTATTATTTTCTTTTTTTTTTATTGTATGGACATAATTTGAATTTAATTTATAAGCGTGGCCTTGACACTTGCTATGCCCTAACAGGGTACATGTATTGATCTTTTTATTAATTATAAGACCTATGAATGTAACTACATGTAAAGCAATGAATAAATGAAATTAAATAAGTATGTTACTTTTTTTTAGTTTATTCCGACGCTTACCAACAGATTTTGCAGCTATCTCAAAAGCAATCGTTAGAAAAAACAAGCTTGTAAAACAATGTTATTCTTTCTGTCAAATATCCTGCGATTTCAGAGTCATGGCTGCAAAAAGTCAACACTTTTTTGCGTAAGTAAGCGTTGAAATAAACGGATAAAAAATGGATTATATTATAAATCACCACACTGCAAAGTTCCAGCAACTGAATAATATGCCTTCTTTAAAAAAAAAGTTGCACTCCGGGAGTGCCGGCAGAAGTGAAAACTTGCATTTTTGAATATGCAGGGTGTCCACAGCTAATGCCCAAAAAATTTCCCTGACTTTTCCCTGACTTTCCCTGACCATTTCAAAAAATTTCCCTGACCAAATTATTCATTTTAAAGAATAATAAAGTATAAATGAATATATTTTCGAAAAAATGTTAAGACCAAAAACAATGTCATAATGTAGGTCTCTTTGGAGAAAAAAAATGCCTGAAAAATAATGGTTCAACAGTCTGGATTAAGGGGCTGATAAGAGCTAAATACGCTTCACTAGAGCAGGTTTTTAACGAAAAGTGATGTATATACGGCCGTTGAAAAAAAAAAACCGGCCAAGTGCGAGTCGGACTCGCGCACCGAGGGTTTCGTACCACCACATAATCATAATTGTATTAGTTGAATTTCAGTAAGTTAATGTGCTAGATTTTTTAGTCCGACACGCGCTTGACCAATATTTATTATTTGTTGATATTTTATTACTTATGCACTATAAACGTACTAATTTTCAAGTTTGTAAGTGTTCCCGTTTTTAAATAGAACTAAAACAAAAATCGCCTCAGCGACCATCCAACTTGACCCCTCTCTTATACTCGTATGAATGTACTTGAAACGGGAGCTCACCACAATTGGTTACCATTAGTTGTGAGAAAAGTTGTAATATTTAATGATTTCAGACTTTTCCCATTATTTGTACTGTGAGACCTAGCTTCTTGCCAAATTTCATAATTTTAGGTCAACGGGATGGAAGTACCCTGTAGGTTTTGCATTTTTGAATAAATGTATGGAGATGAAGACATAAAATGCCAAATCTTTTGATTGCATCATTGTAAAAAATTTAAATTTTCAGATCTTGTGTGGTTCATGGATCCTAATATATGGTATTAATTTCAACCTGATACCTTTTTACCCGTTTGTGAGATAAAGGGTCTTGACAGACAGACAGACGGACAACAAAGTGATCCTATAAGGGTTCGGTTTTTTTTCTTTTGAGGTACGGAACCCTAAAAATGTGATAATTAAGCATCTTTACAATAATATGGCCGACTCAGAAACGCGATTAAATATATTTTGTACGCCATAAAAAAAACAACCTCTACCCCTCTTTACCTCTGATTTTTGCTATTAAACCGTTTATCTTAAGTACCCATTAATCTATGATGCCAAAACTTTTACACATTATTCAATATATTATGCGTATAATACAGCTGTTTGATAATTAATATTATGGGTACAGATTTTGAGAATAACGCAGAAATGAGCGAAAAACGTAAAACAGCGCGAATCCGCTCCGTTCTAGCACGCGCATTATGCCCTTTGTTAGAAAGGGAGGTAATTAAGCTCTTATCAGCCCCTTAAGAGTCCGACTAGAGCATGAATTACAGGAGTAAATAAAAGATTTCACTGAACTGAACCAAAACTATTGAAATTTATAAAAATAAAAAGGAGTAATCTAATTATTGTGACCACAAATTATGCCTTATTGTAGGTCACTCGGAACCTGGAAAAAAATGCTTCAATAGTCTGGATTAAGAGTCAGACTAGACTCTAGTCACTAGAGAATGATTTATCTCTTATTTTACAATCACTGGGACATTTTGGAAAGCAAACTGTAAATTCTTAATTTTTCCCTGACTTTCCAGGTGGCTCCTCGATTTCACTGACTTTCCCTGACCACCTTGAGCTTCCCTGACTTTTCCCTGACTTTCCCTGATTTTCAAGAATGTGGACACCCTGATATGTATTATGCTTTTTGTAAGGGTCAATCGCGCCATTGCTCGCGTACTTCTTTGATGTCACTGAATAAAAACTCGTATTGTAATAACAATATGGTTGACAATTGACGCTTTTTCGATAAGGCTACAGATCTGACGCGAGTTTAACATTTTTTACCCATCTAAAAAAGTGCCAAGCGCCGCTAAAGAAGTTTTCACTTCAAAAAATTACTTGATGTGGAATCTTGCCTTTAAACTATCAAAACGCAGTAAATACGTGTAAGGGACAGGCTGGCATAAACTGAAAGGGATCAGTCGAGAAAACTGAACAATCAACGGAAACGTAAAAAAAATCGGGCCTGCATACAAACTGTCCAATAAAGTAATTTTGTATGGAGCGACTTTTTTTTTCATTTTCAGTGATGTTTCTTTGACTAAGTTGTTCAGTTTCGTTGACTGATCATGCCCTTTCAGTTTTCGCCAACCTGTCCTTACACCCTGTATATGCATAAAAAAATTATATGATAAATAAGTATAAAACCTAATCTTTTATAGCAAAAAAACTACAAAAAGTAGCCGTACCCTTTAACTGCGAGGTTTCAATAACATTAAAAATAACAGTATTTATATAAATATGGCCAATTGGATGCGGTTCAAACCAGTTATCAGGTTTATAACAGTTATACTATACTAGAGGCAAGTCATTTGGCAGTCAGATGAGACCTGTTAGATGAAAGTAGAGGGGATTTTGCGCAGGTACAGCCTAGCGTCCCTCCCCGCTTGCCGCCAAAATGGCCTGCGAACTATCTACTGCGCAGGTTAACCACGTGACCAAATCTCATCTTTCGCTGCGCGCATTGTACATAATAATGAATACGTCCAATTCCGTCAGTTTTCTACCTAACGGTCACTGTCCACATACTCCGCACGGCGTTCGCACAATAGCGATATTAATCACTTTCTTGAATCTTGGATGCATCCTGCATAGAAGCAAATAAAACTGTCCACACACGCCGCACGACATCCACACGATAGCGATATTAATCAAGTTGATTAATATCGCTACGATGCGGATGTCGTAGTACGGATCCTGACATTTAACTATTAATATCAGGACTGTTTACTGGAAGAGAAAAGGTAGACTTATGCCACTTTCTTTCGCGAATTTTATCCGTGCCCCGGAGTCCATAAATTGTTAGGTCACTGTTTTATAGCTTGCATGTAGATTGCGTAAGCAGAACTGAAATGCAAACGATATTTCTAGCTTTCATGCATTCGACAAATATCGCCGCTGTCGACAAAAACCCTAAGGCCGACATTTCACTGGGACACCACGGTGGCGCGACTGGTTGCGCCACTGGTGTCCGTAACTAGACACCAGTAAAGACACCAGAGTCGCCACACCCTGCGGTTACAGTATTAAGGGCTATATTTCACTGGGAGTAGTAGCGCGACTAGCATCCGAGCTGGTTGCGCCGCCAAATTGGTTGCGCAACCAAACGGACACCAGGTGAGTGACTCTCTATAGAGCTGTATATATTTTGTTGGTAGCTGCGTCTGGTTGCGCTGCCATGGTGTCCCAGTGAAATACCGGCCTAATTCGTTCTGATGACGCTCTCCTTTATAAATCTGTCGTTCTGATGAAGTAATATGATTTCTTGCTTCTTCTGTCAGTCAAATGACTTACCATTACACAGCATACACAATATAAATGTTGAAAACGAAAGGAAGACGGTATCAACAATAATAATAGTATACAATAACACATAATTTTATTTTAGTCACATACGCATACGTAACCATAATAGGCTGTTTCTACAAAAGCGTTGCCCTTATATTATATACAGAAAAGCGTTGTGCATACGAGGAATATGACAAATGTAAACATTTTATATACGAAAAAATTAAACTAATCAGCAACAGTAGATTAGTTTCCACTAGAATTAGCAGAAAAGTATTTAAGTATTGTTCATATCCCTCGTGCACGCAGCGCCTATTTTTTTTTTAAAGAATGTCTTACTATTACCAACTTTGTAAAGAAAAATTGAGTCTGTTTGTAAAACTAGTAGTGGCAAGCTTGACATGCTTGACCTGTATAGTACATTTTTTGCACTATTGTCAAGAAAACAGAATGGCATGATGGATGTCAAGAATTAAAGCCACCAAGGGCTTCTGACATGCCTTAACAAAGGTAGGGAAGTGTGTTCTAACCCTGTTTCTACAGTAGCCCGGATAGTGACTTAACGTGCCTTCCGAAGCAAGGATTGACTAAGTCGGTTACAGTAAGACAATATTCAAAAATAGTAAATAAATAAAAGTAAGTGGTACGCTACGTTCGATATTACTCACGTGAAACAACCCTCACTTGATCACAGACTCAAAAATGTACGAATACATTACCCTGTTGAGGTGAACGCGCACTTATTGGCGTTATTCATCAGATATCGAATTAATTTCGAATAACTTAATTTTGTAAAGGTTTTCAAGTAAATTAGGATGTATTCCTAATGTTAACACAATTCGTAAATTTATGTTATAATATAACATGGACGAATAAGACTGACAATCCCCATACAAAAAAACGTAACCCGGAAAGGCATAAAACTAGTGGAAACTAGATGGCGCTTTCAAATAATCAGGAAATTAATTATGGTCTACCGAGTATTCTGCCAAAAAAACATTCAAAATTTCAACATAGTTTAAATGTAAAGAAACGCTAACATTGAAATTCGGTTTATTTTTTTAGCAGAATACTCGATAAATCATAATAACTTCCCGGGCTATTTATTAGCGCCATCTAGTTTTATACTTTTCCGGGTTACGATTTCTAAAAGGGATTGGTCAGTCCTTCTTATTGTTTGTCCATGGTTAAAATTATAATGAATTTATTTCAGATTTTGAAAAAAAAAATCTAATCCGCTGAGTTCGCGTTCACCTCAGCACAAACGTGAATTAATTTCCACATTTTCACCCAAATTTCGATTAAATTTCACAAATTCACGCTATTACCAAACGGTTTCAGTAAAAAAATAAAATTATAACCAATGACAACACATTAACGACTATGTTAATTCTATCAGAGTGCAAAACTGTATTTTAATCCTTATATTAAATTTTTTATGTCGATTAACGATATTAGGGTGTCCTTAGTGTCCCATGGTCTTAACAAGAATTTCTTTAAGACAATAAATAAAAAAAAAGTAAATTAAAAAGTAGCTTCCAACTTAGGTAAGATGCAAAAACAAAAATTTTGAGTGTTGAATAATCATTAATTGTAGAATTTTGCATCTTTTTTTATTAATGGCCTCTATCGTTTTTATCAACGATGATGTTGCTGCTTTTTTTAAATTATTGGCTTTCATCGTTTTTACTAACGATCATTCCGCCACCGACAAAGTGTATAAGATAATACAATATTACGGCTGATGATAACTTATATTTTTTAGTGAACCTTGATTTGAAAAATATTTGTAATGGTGAAAAAACAGTCGAACCCAGGACACCCTGTGTAGCAAACATTCTAAACTAGGGTGAATTAAAACGAAGTGCATCATAAATTATTTGTCGAACGAAAAGTTTTTGTAGATAAGCAAATTTCACTTTTGATGACTATTTACAAATGAAAAATGATTGCTACTCGACAATACATCGAGCATATACCCTCTAGAGTATAAAATAATAAAGACGAATGCGGACGATTGAAATATAATAAGCACTAGGAGAATCTTGTATCGTAGGTTCCGTAGACCAGGATTACTAGAAAAATTAACAAATACGTCGAAAAAGTAAAAAAAGAAGAAGAACAATGAACGCAAAAATATTAATTTAAAAAGTTCGTATTGTCTGTCACCAAAATATTAACCATTCCGATTTAAGTCTTAGTGGTACAGAACCAAACATTAATACAAATTTCATCCGTATATCTTGAGCCGGAACCAGCACCTTTCAAAAGGCAACTGTGTATTACAAGCACACAGATGCACTTTGAAAAGTGCGCATTGATTATGGATGGAGTATATTTGAATTACTATGAATGAATCTACGCTTTACATATACACTCAAATAGGAACAAATACTTAAAAACCCAAAAAGGTAGTAAAGTGTGGGAAAAAAGCGGCTGTGTCGCATCGTATATGATGCGGCAAGTCACCTCTGCGACACATACTTTTGCTCACATCAACATCAATACATATTAATAGCTTTGGTACACTAACATTTATTGACTGCAAAATGACCAAAACTTTGTCCCAATATGATACCCTAACATCTAGAGGGTATATAATCGCTGTTACTCGTAAAAATAACTAAATGGGAAGATAATTTTCAACCCTGTTCAATGAGACCGTAGTAATGACGGACAAGAAATTTTGAATTAGAGGAGCTACAGCTCATAATATTTCTAAATCTAAAAATTAAAATCTCCATGTAAAACCATTTAAATATCATAAAAGAATATGTATTATCCACTCACGTGCCCGCGCAAAAAAATTTTTTTCAGTAGATTGCCCTTGGGCTACCCCTTGTACCCAAGGGCAGGTAAGATACTGTGCACTTGCGGAACCCTAAAAAATTTTTAAATGCATAAAATACTATTTAGAGGAAGTGTCAAGAAGTGTAACGATAAACGGGGAGTAGAAAAATATGACGAGGAGTGACAGTCGTGACAGGGTCGGGAAAGGGTCGAAAAAAAGAAAATGAAGGAAAAAAGCTATTTTTGCTGATAAAAGGAATAGTTGCTAAAATTTTGATAAACTAAAGCAACAGAAGAAAACTAAGAATCAGGATTTGTTGAATAGTGAGGGCAATGGAGCTCAAATAGAATTTTAACATGTTTTAAAGTTTCAGGTGAGAGAGATTTTGGTCCGTCAAGCAAGGAAAATTTGGGAAAAAACGGAGAAAAATGGAAGAATGGAATCGGTAAACGTTCCAAATATTCTTGATGTTACTTTGAGACGTCTGTGAAAGAAAAGTCGATAGTATGCTGGTTTTCTGTGAGTTATAATTTTTTTTGTTTTGTAGCTCGCGAAAAAAATAGAATTCATACAGCTGATGAGACGAATCTTTTGAAGGAGGCTATGATCCTGGATTGTGGATTCCTTCAATTGAGATAAAGATAGGGATTGCTTCGTGTAGGATATAGTATAGGAAGGTTTATTTGCGCATAATTTCAAGATGCTAACATTCAGGGTTTGATTCCAAAGTGTAAAGAATAAGTGGAGTGAAACTAATGTTATGTAAGTATTCAATTTTGTGGTTTTCATTTTTTATTTATTTTCGGTTCAAAGTTGTTGTGTGTATTTGAGTTAAGGTGAAATGTGACTTAATGAAATTTATAGTTTCTTCCAGGTTATGTGAGCTAAATAACGTTGAGAAAATCAGATTTCAATGTCAAAAGTGGAAGAGTTGATTGGAGAATATTTGCAGCTGTACAGATCTGAAGTCCCTTCATATAGGATCCTCAAATCAGATACGTGAAAGTTTTGGCCAAGGTTGATCGTCTAGAATAATATCCTTTAAGAATATTATATTTTTCCTGAATCCTACGTCATTCCGTTTTATATCCTTATAATAATCTGTAAATTACAAATTATTATAAGGATATAAAACGGAATGACGTAGGATTCAGGAAAAATATAATATTCTTAAAGGATATTATTCTAGACGATCAACCTTGGCCAAAACTTTCACGTATCTGATTTGAGGATCCTATATGAAGGGACTTCAGATCTGTACAGCTGGTGCCGTGACCAGGATATGCTGGTTTCAAGCGAGAGAGGTATTGAAGAGTGAAAAAAAAGAAACAAAATGAAAAATACACTAATTTCGAGTTTTTGAACTGAAGAAACTTGAGAGTAAAGTCTATCTAAGTTAAAGTTGTTAAGCGGGACGTTAGAATTGGTTTTAGCTTAGGGTTATTTGTTTTGGAAACCATAGAAAATATGATGCATTCCTTGTTTCAGAATAAAGATGGGAAATTTTACAGTCTCAATAGAAGGAAACATAGGGTCAGGGAAGTCTACTTTGTTGGCAACTTTGGGAGACAACTCTGATTTTGAGATAATACCAGAACCAATTGATAAATGGACTAATTTATCTGGCGTTAATCTCTTCCAGTTATTTAAGGAAAATCCTAAGAAGTGGGGTTTCTGTTTTCAAAATTATGTTCTTCTAACAATGTTAGAGAATCATACGAAAGAATCTAGCGCTAAGATTAAAGTTATGGAACGTTCCATCTATTCAGCCAAAAACTGTTTTATTAGGGAATTGCAAGAGAGTGAATTGTTGCACCCGGCTGAGTTTGCAGTTTTAGATGAAACCTATTCTTATTTCAAAGAACAATTGGTTACTCGAATTAATTTAGTGGTTTATCTTAGGACTTCCCCTATGGTTTCTTATCAGAGAGCCCTAAGTCGTGGTCGACCTGAAGAGACAGGGATAACGTTAGATTATATAGAGAGGATTCACAACATTCATGAGGAATGGTTATTGAACCCTAATATAAAGGAAGATTTTGACAGGATAGAGATTATCGATGGAGATCAAAATATTAGCTCCATAAAGCAACAGTTTTGGGAAGTTAAGGAAAGAATATTAGATAAGCTTTCTATTCTTTAATTTAAACAAAATTCCAACCTATAATTTGTAATAAACTTTCAGTATCCAAAGAAAAGAAAAAATGCCTCCTCGTTATAATCTTAGATCATCTCAGGGACAAGATGAATTAGAAAGGACAGGTCAGCAAGAAGAACGTCCACGACCTTCTTTACGCAACTCCACTATGTTTCGCCAACTTCGAAGAAACATGGGAATTCTGACACAGAAGGTGTCGAACTTAGAGAATCAGCTGTCGCAAGCTCGGGAAACTAACGCTGCATCAGCTTCGTCTGAAAGGCATGAAGCACCGATTAATATATGCCCGGTGATTGATACAAGAGTCGAAAAACCACGTTTTCCTGGAAGATTTGGGATACATCCAGTGTCGTTTTTGGAGGATCTTCAGAATTATTTACGGAGGATGCCTAATGAAGATGCTACAATTGAAACTATAATCAGTTGTTTAGAAGGTGATGTTCGAAAATGGGCCAGAATTTATAGACAGAGATGGTTTACACAGTCGGATTTCAAAAGAGATTTTTTGGATGCTTATTGGGGAGAAGCCGAGCAAAACACCTTGAGAAGAATGATTGTAAATGGCACTTGGTCTAAGGAAAATGGAACAATGCTAGAACATTTCGTTAGTTTAGCAGGGCAAGCAAAGATGATGTCTAGACCAATTCCTGAATGGCAAATAGTGGAGGATTTGATGAGACACTTTCCGAAGGATGTACAATATGCTTGGCGGATGAAGAAAGGAAATACTTTGATTGAGGCAACAGAGTTTCTTCGAGAATTGGATGACGTGAATAAGCAATGTGGATCTTCTTCCTTTGACTCCTCTACTGGAGCTGATAGGGGAACAAAGCGTCAAAGTCCATTCGTTTCAAATAAAGACAAGCCATTTTATAAAAAACCAAAAGTGGTGGCTCACATCGAGGGGGAGACTTCAAGGGGAAGGATCACTGATGAAATAATTCAAGAAGAAGATTTAAACTAGTTGGGGCCATTTCCAATAAGCAGGAGGTGGCCGCAATTAACAAAAAACTAAATTATCTTTTTCCTGTAAAATATTTAATAAAACAAGGTTGGAAGCCAGGGGTAGGATTGGGTTGTGACCAAGAAGGGATCTTATATCCTGTTTCCCCGAATAATACTAGAACGAATTGTGATAGAGAAGGTTTAGGATATTCTTCAGAAGAATATAATAATAAACAAACAGTCTTAGATTTAATTAAAGTTTTTGACGTTTCCGTGATTAAACAAAATCAACCAATATATAACCAGTTCATTAAAGAATATGAAGGTAATTCTTTATATGATGAAGAGGTTTGCTTTGAGAATGAGGGGCCCAAATTTAAATCAGAAATTGAGTTACAAATTTTGGGGCAATCTATAGTTCTCTTGGTAGACACTGGAAGTGAAGTAACTTGTATTTCGGAAGAATTCTTAGAGTGTTTACAAGGAGAATTAAAGTTAGAATTCCCTGCGTTACCAGTTAGACCAATATGTGTGAGGGGAGCCGTTGGACAAAAGAGTCTCCAAATAAAAAAACTAGTCTCTATACCTTTGACGTGTGGTTCATTTGATATTGATACGGGATTTTTAGTGATTGCTAAATTAACTTGTTCTGCTATCCTTGGGGTAGATTGGTTAGTTGCGCACAACGCTGTTTTGCATTTAAAAGAACCACAAACATTAGAATTGGGTATCGTTGGACAAGGAGAAATTACTATTCCGTTTCGAAATCTTTCTAGTGGGTTTTTAGAAGAGAATCGAATAAATCTAATATCTGGAATAGAGGAACAAAACGAAAAAGAAGGCGGTGAAGAAAAGCAATTATTAGATTTGTTTAAAAGTATTCGGTTGGGAATGGATTTGTCTGATGTAGAGAAGGAACAAATTTTTAATGTTTTGAGATCCCATATGCAAGTTTTTACAAAGAAACTTGGAAGGGCAAACTGTTATACTCATGACATTAAAATGATTGAGGGTACTCCAAGGATTCAACGAACCTATCCTATACCATACGCACATAGGGCAAAAGTAGAAGAAAAGTTGAGGGAGATGGAAGAATTAGGGATTATATCGAGGAAAACTACAAATTTTTGTAGTCCTTTAACTTTCACTGGAAAACCCGATGGATCTGTTAGAATATTACTTGATGCTAGGGAAATCAATAAATATATGGTTCCAGAAGTAGAAGCACCGCCTTTACAGATTGACATACTTAATGCTTTTCTTGGTGTAAAATTTATAACATTGATTGATTTAAATAACGCTTATTTTCAAATACCGTTGACTGAGGACAGTAAAAAATATACTGGATTTACAGTTAATGGAAAGTCTTACGTATACAACGTGCTTCCGCAAGGACTTAAAACGTCAGTAGGGTCCTTTTGTCGCGCAATGGACATTATATTGGGTCCTGGTGTTAGAGAGTTTTGTGTCAATTATTTGGATGATCTTGCAATCCTAACGAGTGGGACTTGGCAAGACCATTTGGATCATATTGATATAGTTTTGGATCGTTTAGAATCAGCTGGAATGACTTGTAATTTTGCAAAGTGCAACTTTTTCTGCAGTGAAGTAAAAATGTTAGGGCATATAGTTACAACTTCGGGAATTAAACCTAACCCGGATAAAATAAAAGCTATAAAGGAATTCCCTATTCCAAAGAAACAAAAACAGTTAAGAGGATTTTTGGGACTTTGTAATTATTATAGACGTTTCATTAAAAACTATAGTATTTTGACTGCTCCATTAACTAGGTTATTAAAGAAAAACCAAGCATGGTTTTGGGATGAAGAATTAGATCGAGCTTTCAATAATATAAAGGAAGAATTTATTACAACGATTCTATTGAGCCATCCAGATCAGGATAAATTATATTATTTACAGACCGACAGTTCAGGGATCGGAATAGCCGGATCATTGTTTCAGATTGGAAATAATGGTGAGGTTAAAATTTTGGGATTCTGTAGTCGTGCACTACGGGGTTCTGAATTACGTTGGACTGTAACTGAACAAGAGTTGTGGGCTATTATTTATTCTGTGAAAAAGTTTGAGACTTATTTAAGAGGAGCGAAATTTGTTGTTCGTACAGATCATAAGGCATTAACTTTCATGAAACAAATGAAATTATACAATAGTAGAGTCACACGTTGGATTTTATTTCTTGAACAATTTGACTTCGAAGTCGAACATGTAAAAGGTGTAGAAAATATTGGGGTAGATATTTTATCTAGATATCCGCCAGGGGGAGTTTTGCAAGAAGAGAAGGTGTGGTATCCAACTGTTATGTATGTAGGTGTTTCTACTGACCGTGACTTGAAAAATAAATTACAACGTATGATGGAATATCAACGGCTTGATAACGTCATATGTGGGATTAAGGAGAGAATAAATGTTTCTAGAGTTCCCGAAAGAACAGATAGATTTACGCGTATAACTTTGCGTTGTATTGTCAATAATGATCTACTTTATTTTAAAACTGTACGTGGAGATTACGTTTTGTTTATGCCCAAGGTTCTACAAGAAGAGATTTGTAAACAGGTACATATAGAGATGGGTCATCTTGGCGCATATAAAACTTTGAAATATTTACAATTAAGGTGTTATTGGATAAATATGGGTAAGACAGTGAAGTCTTGTATTCAGAAGTGTCATGTTTGTCAGCTTTCTAGACCTGACTATATAAAAGGGGTAGGGAAATGTAAATCGATTTTAACTGAAAACCCGGGTGAATTAGTAATGGCTGATATTTTCGGACCACTACCTAAAACTGAGGCTGGTTATATTTACATTTTTGTAATACAGGATTCTTTTAGTAAATTTATTAAACTTTTCGGACTTCGTGGAGCTTCAGCAGACTCAGTGCTTTATTGTATGAGAGTGTTCACTGAAATAATACAACCTAAAGCTGTTATGACAGATAACGGAAAACAATTTATTAGTCACAAGTGGAAAAATGGACTCAGAGCTTTGAGAATTAAGACTTTGTATACTACTATTCGTAATCCTCGACCTAACACTACCGAACGAGTGAATAAAGAATTAAACAAATTCTTTAGAATTTATTGTCATGATGACCATACTAGATGGGATCATTACTTGTTGGAGATTGAGGAATTGTATAATAATACGTTCCATGAGAGTACGAAATTTTCTCCTAATGAAATATTATTTGGAAATTCAGAGAAACTTAAAGTAGACCGTTTTCTACCACGGGCACTCACGAATAAAACATTAGACCAAATTAGAGAGGAAGTTAGAGAAAACCTTAGACTTTCGAGTCAGAAGCGGCAGGATAGATTCAATAGAACTCATAAGTTGATAGATTTTCAAGTTGGTGATTTGGTAAAATTAAGGAGGCTTAATAAATCGGATTCTAGTCGAAATAAAACTAAGAAATTTGATTTATTATATGATGGACCATATCGAATTGGAGGAATAAAATATGCTAATGTGTATATTCTCGTTGATCCTGAAACTCAAAGTGTCAAAGGAGTTTATAATGCAGTCCATTTGGCTAAATATTATACTTAGGATGTTAGCTATTGAGATTTTCACGGGATTATATCATAAATTTTAACTTTAGAGGAATTGAGATATTCCTGGTCACAACCTAATTAATATAATTTTATTAGTTTTAATTTAATAATTAATATTAGAAGACTATTTTGATTATAGTATATAGTGAGTCAATTTGTTAGTGAATTGACTGGCATTATTAAATCGACTTCGTTTTAAAAATATAATGAATTATAATAATTTATAATTTAATACAAATTTAATTTGGTTATATAATCAGGGTTGAACTGAAATAAATCTAAATTTAGATAAACATGTTAAATAATTTTAATAATTTTGAATAAAAAATTAATTTAGTTTAATGATTTATAATATTAGTAGTTTAGTTATTTGTTTTGTTTATTGTATTTGTGAATAAAAAAATTTAAGGGCCAATATAGGAGGTTTTATTTTAATAAAATAATAATAATAATAAAAAAAAAAAAATTAATTTAAAATTGAAAATTTTAGAATTCTCGAAAAAAAAAAAAATGTTTTCTTAGATTTTTCGAAATAATAAAATTTTGGGGGAGGCTGTGCACTTGCGGAACCCTAAAAAATTTTTAAATGCATAAAATACTATTTAGAGGAAGTGTCAAGAAGTGTAACGATAAACGGGGAGTAGAAAAATATGACGAGGAGTGACAGTCGTGACAGGGTCGGGAAAGGGTCGAAAAAAAGAAAATGAAGGAAAAAAGCTATTTTTGCTGATAAAAGGAATAGTTGCTAAAATTTTGATAAACTAAAGCAACAGAAGAAAACTAAGAATCAGGATTTGTTGAATAGTGAGGGCAATGGAGCTCAAATAGAATTTTAACATGTTTTAAAGTTTCAGGTGAGAGAGATTTTGGTCCGTCAAGCAAGGAAAATTTGGGAAAAAACGGAGAAAAATGGAAGAATGGAATCGGTAAACGTTCCAAATATTCTTGATGTTACTTTGAGACGTCTGTGAAAGAAAAGTCGATAGTATGCTGGTTTTCTGTGAGTTATAATTTTTTTTGTTTTGTAGCTCGCGAAAAAAATAGAATTCATACAGCTGATGAGACGAATCTTTTGAAGGAGGCTATGATCCTGGATTGTGGATTCCTTCAATTGAGATAAAGATAGGGATTGCTTCGTGTAGGATATAGTATAGGAAGGTTTATTTGCGCATAATTTCAAGATGCTAACATTCAGGGTTTGATTCCAAAGTGTAAAGAATAAGTGGAGTGAAACTAATGTTATGTAAGTATTCAATTTTGTGGTTTTCATTTTTTATTTATTTTCGGTTCAAAGTTGTTGTGTGTATTTGAGTTAAGGTGAAATGTGACTTAATGAAATTTATAGTTTCTTCCAGGTTATGTGAGCTAAATAACGTTGAGAAAATCAGATTTCAATGTCAAAAGTGGAAGAGTTGATTGGAGAATATTTGCAGCTTTACAGATCTACCTGCGAGGTCATAAGAGGCTTGTACTGTGTGATACTTTAAGTAAATTGATATTCCCACTTAATGATTTTCGTTTGTAAACATTAATAACTCTGCGGAAATTATAACATACTGTGTTTCTAATCTGAGTCGTTATTTGTAGATAGTAATAAAGATTTCCTTTTCCCCATAACTAAATATAAACTAGTTCTACAAGTGTCTTTGTTCGCGTATAGCTAGGCAGGATAATGTTCTATTTCTATACAGGTACAGGAATTACAAGGAACATTATAGACATGGAAAAGCAAACCACAAATGATAAAACGTGAAGGCTAAAAAAAGGTATTGCTTGGATTGTAAAGGTAATGTAAATTTCATTGTGTTTAATTCTTTCCTTTACAGAGAAATTGATTAAAATAGTCCTTGGTGAAATCATGGAAACTGGACTCTGATGTATATATATTGTCATCGATTAGGGGTGGCTTTAGATGTTGTATATTTTGTCAACATTTCAAAAGTGACTTTGGACGTTGTATATTATTATCATCAAGTCAAGGAGACTTTAAACGATGTATATTTTTATACTTTTTTAGGTAGAATTGTCTATTTGACATTATTGTCAAATAGTCAACAAATAAATCATTTTTGATTTAGTTTTACTCAAAGCTAGACGCTATTATGAAATCTTTATAAATTTTTTATCTCTTTAACAAAAAATAAATCAAAACCCAAAATCAAAATGGAAGAAAATATTAATACATTAAATAATTACCATTTTTAGAAAATAATATAAAATCTTTGGCCCTAAATCAAAATTCCAGTTTTTAATATACTAATGTCTTCATATGATAAAATTTAAGAAAAATATTCCGTCAGATCAAAAGAATTAGAACGTCAATTCAAAATCTTAAAATAATATATCTGAAAACTAAAACTTGGATATAGATTGTGATATTTTATTGTGAAATAAAGGGTAAGTTTAAGTAGAGTGAATATTATAAATAATAATATTTCAAGTAATAATAAATTGCTTTGATAGTGATTTTGAATCTTTTACCTCAATTTCCCAAAATTGGAACATGCTGAGAGCATTACTACATCTCAGTACTCAAGCTCATAGGAGGTGCTTATCTTTCCTTTTACTTTCATTCTATAGGAGTCCCAGATTTTGAGATTAAGAAATACCTGCTCTCAGGTTTATTTAGTTCAACCAAGCATGGATGGATGCCCTCGTGACATGTGTCCCCGATGTCCACTATATTGGTTGTGGCTAATGTATGTCGCGTGTCGCTGGAGTATCTGTCTAAGTCTATCTGATAATATCAACCTTCGGATTTATTTATTTTAATCATTCTTGGGCCGGAGCCCTCAAGCCTAAAAGGGTCTGATACTAAAGTTCTTCTCTTTCTATTTGTGTGAGGTTTCGCTGATTCATCCTGATTTCCCTCTTCTGTATGTGTGGGATGAATTGGAGTTACTCCAATACAAATGGAAGGATATTAGCAAGGTGTTTTAACGTTGGATTTTGGAAATAGTGTTTCTTGTGTTATGTGCTGACAACGCTCGCCCATTATTGGAAGCGTCGTTTGAGTGGCATATACCGCGGGAGGACCTCCTGATCTTAGCGTTAGATTACCAAATGTAGAGTAGTTAGACAACATAAAACTTTCTTCTTATGTGAAGGGACTTTCTAGTTTAGTCTAATGACATTAAATTGTTTATAAGGAATAAATTAGAATTGTCCTGAATCAATAGGAAGAATATTCTTGATGGAGACATTACGTTCGTTCGTGGGTTGCTTCTTGTAAAGTGTGTTGACGACGTTCGCCCATAAGGCTGCGACGGCTGTACGACACTCTGACCTTGGGGGACCTCTGAACTTTATGTGTGTCATCCTAAAGTAGTTAAATAATTTATTTAATCTTCATTGAATCATACAGGAATCTAAACTTTATAAGATTCTAAGTTTTAATTTTCCCTTAATAAAACTTGTCATAAATTATCATACTTAAAATTATACTTTGACTCAGTGTGAAACCACCTTAACTTTACTAAATAGATTCTTGAAAACAAAAATGGAACAGAAATTATAATGTTTAGTTTCTTTTCATTGTAAATAAGTTCCGAATATTTAAGTATATACAATAACCCCATTTTTATACTTCTTTTGAGTCCTCTTTTAAAGAACATCGAGTTTTAGCTAGTGTTGTTTACGCTAAATTCTCCCAGTGTTCTTGGTTTTGAATACTCGATGCTTTTGATTTTCCCTTAAGATCTTAAATCATAAATGTTTGGCCCAACCTAGCTTAGATACTACTATCCCGTATCTTCTCGGTTCTGGTCATCATACTTCACTTTTATTTAAGGATTACCTTCAGTAATCTTTTGTCATACTTACTTCTTATATGTTCTTCTTCGAAATATGCTGGGTAATCCCATTATAGTTTAGATGCTTTTCATTTTATTTAAATGAGTGTTTAGACTGGGGTTACTCTACATAATCCTTGTCCTGCGTGGGTTGGTAACGGAAAAGAGATTTAGCTACGCATCACAAGTGAGAGCTATGAAGGATATACGGAGACCTTGTTGGTGCAATAAAGTCACTCAGTGACTGGGGGGAGGGAGAATTGCCCTTCAAACTCTTTATGTCTCTCGTTATAAAACCGTTATTGATCTAGGCTGGCCATGCAAGCAATAATACTATACCCGTATCTAGTACAGACTTCACACTTGGACGTGTGGAGCTGGCTAATTATTTTCAGTTTAACTTATTTCAAAACAAACTAAGGGATTCGATGATGTCGGTCATTGTCTGCCCGGAGGGATTACAGGAAGAGCTCTTATAGCTCATGATGGAGAGTGCCCTGTTTTCCTAAAGGAAGACCGTATGCTTCGTGTGCCTGGCGGGCTCGGTGACCAGCTCTGGTATGGGTGACTAAAAGAAATAGTCAATACCCTGTGAACCCTGGATGAGTCAGTGATCGTCCCTTAAAGGTGGGCCACGTGGAAGTCGGGTTTGACGCGGGGCATGAACATACCGGGGGGAGACATCATCACCGTCTGGGTTGTACTGTGGTTAGTTGGTTCCGCACTCCACATACATTAACCCTAGTCTTTACTGTAGTTTAAGTTTTCGGTGGGATATCCAGCTTCGCGAGGATGATCAGAATCCTGACGATCCAGTTGGATTGTTAGGGTAGCTTAGCGTCATGTCATCGTGAGCTGGGTGATGATATGCCTCGGACCTAGGACTTAGGGTAGAGGAGGCCTAGGACGAGCTGCTTGGGGCGATGGCGGTGCCCCAAACCTGGGGATTGTCCCCACATTATTTTTATTACTTCGTTTATATTAACATAGGTTTCTTTTCAGAAACTTATCGGCTCTAATATTGCATTGTAAATGAGATGAAACCTTTCCTAAATTGATGAAACTACATGAATTCAGATGAACTACTCCCGTCAATATGAGACTAAATATAAATAAATAGTGATCCAATATAAAATAAATAACACAAATTAGACATGTAAAGAATAGGTTTATATTCTAATATAAGTATTAAAATAACAAGTGTGTTTCTTTTTCATTCTTCTATTGCCACTCTCCACCGAGCAGAATCTGTAAATTACAAATTATTATAAGGATATAAAACGGAATGACGTAGGATTCAGGAAAAATATAATATTCTTAAAGGATATTATTCTAGACGATCAACCTTGGCCAAAACTTTCACGTATCTGATTTGAGGATCCTATATGAAGGGACTTCAGATCTGTACAATACCTATCGAGCAATCCATTGAAATATACCCGACCGCTTCAATAAACCGAACTTCAAGTTTGATTTCTCGGAATGAAAGCCCAAAACAACCTTAGTTTAGGGCATCCGGTATCTGACTGGGGCTGGTTCGGGAGTAAATTTTTGCGTATTTTTGCGAAAAACGTGGGCAATCTACTGAAAAAAAAAGCTTGGGTACCACCGGCACCCAAGGGCACGTTAGTGGTAAGGGTAAACGCATAACCGCATCGAATTCTGTATACTCTTTAGTGGCAGAGGATGATTGAATTGACACGATGTTATTCAAAATTATGTCGCATAAACAACCAAACCAATAAAATTTAAAGGAAAGGAACCTTTATAATTCGTTGGATGGAAATCAAGTATATGACCACCTCCGCAACAATGATGGATGCTATTTACTCACTTTGCACCGCCCGCCTCCGAACACATGCGCAGGCTACTGCAACACAGCAACCAACTACTCTACACGTGTTTCGCCTCTACACGAGGCATCCTCAGGAGATGTTAGGCCAATCAGTGCCAAACACCGAGTGAGCATGCTCACTTATGGCACGCTTCAGGATGCAAGGAGGGCCATTCTCTCCGGGGAGTGACCCGCAAGATAGTTTCGTCTCCTCAATGAACTCGCCGTAAGTTCAGAGTATCAATTCGACTTCTAGGTCAATTGTATTATATTATAATTGTAAAAGTTTTTTGTTTTAAAAGGTTTTACAGGAACCTGATAAATAACTTTACAAAACTTTTTGATGTGAAAATTTTGTATAAGTCGAGTAGCATGAACTATTCGGAGTAGGATCTTCTTTTAAAATCGATACATAAATAAATAACGTACTGTCAATATTAGACTTAGTTGGTCTGATATAAACCACTGAAATCCGCAACAATGGTTCTTAGACTTATTTATTGAAACCATGTGATTCAAACGCTATTCAAATTGGAAAAACCTAAGCGTTCAGCAGGAATCTACGTGCATGAAATGCTTCCCACAGAATCCTCAGCAAGCTGCCTTTGTAACTCAAGATTCCTTGAACGATTTTGCAAGTCGACACGACTAATTCATGACTATTTTTTTAAATGACAACAAAGTCGATAGTCTCCACGGTTTTCTCGCATCAAAGCAACCATTTTGGTCACTATTTATGAATACTATTTCATGACTATTTTTTGGCATAGTTAAAATTAAATTACATGCAGTTTTTTTCTCTGAGGATTCTGTGGGGGTGGACATGATATTGACAGTACCCTAAAATAAATGTCTTGCATATTATGTTGACTTTCTAGTACAAACTCTTTTAAAGACTGGTCGAAACAATTTGAATTTTTTATATGAAAATCATATCTAGACAGGCAACTTGAATAAATCAAAATTGTAAGAAATTGATCCTAATTTGTTGTCAGTGATGTATCTTTTTTTTAACCTTATGTTTTGACCACTCGTTCACAAATTCACAATTAAATAGTTTTAAACGAGTTTAAATTTATAATTTAAGATTACTTTGATTATTTTTCCAATGTTTTACATTTTCGCAAATGAAAAATACTTTCTTTTTTATAATACGAACTATTTTACATTTTACAAACGATACAATCAAATAAATTAGACTGAAATAATACACGATGACAATTTTTATATTAAATGCAATCTTCCACTAGTTCTTCGAGAATATTCACCAAATGTCGGAACTCCATCAAATACAATTTTAACTTTGAGAGACCTCTTTCAAGGCAACAAAAAGGCTGTTGAAGTGGCAACATTTTGGGCTAAGATTTTAAAGTCACTTTTTGCCGTTGACTCGAAAAGAAGATAGAAAAAACAATCAAATAAAAAGAACGTGACAATGTTTTTTTTTTATGAAGGCCTTGCTCAGCAATTTTATTGCTGTTAAAAGATCTTGGTTACTTGCAAAAAGCCTCGCCAAAGTTGATTCTACACAAAGACAACGAGATTTAATGTGACATTATAATCAATAGATCTTTTTACAACAGTATTTATTTATATCAATCCAAAAGTGTAAGAATCGCCTTTAGAAAAATTTTATTAGTATAAGGGCGCTTCTCGTGTCAAACGGATTAACATCCGCGTGCGGAACTGGTACTGATGCGTGCTGTCCGCATTTGATCATTTCCTATGCTATCCGTATGCATGACCCGGATGGCGTGCGGATGTAAATCCGTATGACAGAAGCGCCCTAACTTTTTTCGTAGAGTTCCGTACAATTGGTTGATTGTATTTTTTTATCAACTACCCTCACCGCGTGCTGTCGTTCAAGCCATCAGCTCGTAGTACTGAAACAGACGCTCCCCGGATGGAAGTGTCATGCCCTGCGGCCGGATGAATGTCATTTCTATCGTCTTGAAGCGCTTCTTTAGTTCTGTGTCGAATAGCTGTTGAAGAATAAATAACACATAATAATGTTGATGATCATCAAAACAAAAAAAAAAAAAACAAATAACTATTAGCAGAAAAACTGTGGTAATAACATTTATTAGTCCCAAGTCACATAATTCTTAGAAATTCTCTCTAACTAAATAACAATTTTTAGTTTTTGGGATTTAATAAAAATCCATACATTTTACTATGGAGGTCCCCACAAAAAAGGATATGCTTACGGCTATCTCCTTAGCAGAAAGTGCTGCTACTTCAACCTCCTTGAATAAAAAGATATATGTATCACTTACTTGTCCGTCAGCTGGCGAGGCGAGGCTAACGGGCTGAGCACGATCCGAGTGCGCGGTTAACACTTTCGAGGCGGCTGAGCACACCGCGCTGCTGAAGTGTCTCTGCAGGGCGGCCACCTCCCACAGCGAGGAGCCAAGTGCGCGCGAGTTCACAGCACAAGTCTCCTCCATCACGTACGGGTCGTTAGACACTGTAACAAGGGTCATCATCAATCATAACACCCCACGAAACATCCACTGCAGGACAGGGAGCTCCCTCCAGAACACAAGCCAAAATGCGTGCATTAAGTTAGAGGGGAGGATGGCATGGGTGGATCAATGGCATGCTCAAAGTAAGAGTAATAACCTTGACGCTCATGGGAGACACAATCCATGCTAGGACAACCAAAGGTTGCCCACAAGGGGGGGTTCTGTCTCCAATGTTGTGGTGCCTGGTTATAGACTCTCTTATAAAGGAACTCAACACAGGACCATACTACACCGTTGGATACGCGGATGACCTGGTCATATTGGTGAGGGGCAAAGTAGTGAGAACTGTTTCGGAGCTCATGCAAGAAGCCCTCAATAAGGTGGAAAGGTGGTGCACACGACATCACTTGTCCATCAACCCTGGAAAAACTGTTGTGATACCATTTACAAAGAAGAGGAAACTAGAGACCTTAGGCCAGCTCTCTCTATACGGGACGCAACTAAAATGGGCCACGGAGGTTAAATATCTAGGAGTTACACTAGACAAGGAACTATCGTGGAAAACACATGTAGACAACACTGTAAGAAAAGCTCAAAGAGTCTTTGGAATGTGTAGATCTACCTATGGCAAGACATGGGGGCTTAAGCCCAAAATATTACATTGGCTGTACACCATGGTGATCCGACCGATCATCACATATGGCAGTATAGCCTGGTGGCCCAGAACAAAGCAAATTGGGTGCAGACAGGAATTGGCTAAATTCCAAAGAACTGTCTGCATAGCCATATCTGGAGCTTTCAGGACCACCCCCACGGCAGCGCTGGAAAACATTCTTGGTTTGACACCGCTGCATATAGTCGTGGAATTGGAGGCAAGAAGTGCACTCCATAGGTTAAAAACCCATGGACTGTGGAATGACTCATTGCCAAAAACACGACACACAAAATTTGACACAGATAGAGAACTTGACACTATTACATCCATGGGCTGCGATAAAACACAGCCTAGATTCATGTTCAAGAGACTCTATGAGATCCACATACCCTCGAGAGAGGATTGGAATAAAGGATTGAACCCCTCAAGAAAGGACAATCTGACATGGTACACTGGCGGATCAAAAATGAAGTCAGGTACAGGGGCGGGTGTTTATACCAAAGGATATGAACACAGTCAAAGCATGGGTATATATGCAACAGTCTTTCAGGCTGAAACATATGCAATAATTGCCTGTGCAAAAGAGAACCTAGACAGAGGCACTACCGGCCAAAATATCTGCATTCCAGGGGTGGAAACTGATTCCATGGGTAAAAATACTGATTTTACTGACTTAAACACTCCGAAATACTGACTATTTACTGACCACCTACTGACCTAGTCTCTAGAATAATGACCTTCCGTCGGTCAATTTAGCATCGAAATACGTATATCTGCTATGGCTAAAAAAGCTATGGCTAAAAAATCCTTTAATAACAAGAAACACCTCCAGAAGACCAAAATATCTAAGAAGGTAAAAAAGCGCTTAATCAAGGTGTACATATGGAGCATTGTATTGTACGGAAGTGAGACATGAACACTGACACAAAGAGATAGAGAAAGGCTAGAAGCATTTGAGATGTGGTGCTGGAGGAGAATGGAAAGAATTAGTTGGACGGAAAGGAAAAGAAACGAGGAGGTGCTAGAAATAGTCAAAGAGAAAAGAAGTTTACTAAAAACAATAGATAACCGAAGAGGGAAAATGATAGGTCACCTGATACGGCACGACAATTTCCTGAGAAACATAATTGAAGGAAAGAGGGGACGAGGAAGACCTAGGCGAAGCTACTTGGACCAGATAAAAGAAAAGGTCAATGTCGTGTCGTTTTAGGAGGTAAAGCAGCTCGCGATACAACGTGAGGACTGGAAGTTACTCCATCGACAAGAGCCAAGCTCTTAAATTAAAGAAGAATAAGTGTGACTGGAGCTGCTTAATAATTGCGACAGACATAATCAGGTTAAATTCGGGAACAAGCTAAGCAGTAGTGCAGCAGTAAGGGAAGGAAGGCACAGCCTAAGACTAAGTGACGAACCTAATAAACACCTGCGTTTACCAGATCACCGATGATTCTTGCCTATTTGTTAGCCCTACCTTATATTATATTAGCCCTACCGAATTCAATTAAAAACAAGAGTTTACATTGTTGGTTAAGTGGTCCCATGACGTTGGATTAGTGCTTAATGCACGTAAAACGAAGCATGAACAACGTGAATTTTTAACGGTTTTGCTCCCGAAGCCCAGTGATTCTACTCATGATAACAAGCAACTATTGCGATGAAAAATAATTTTTACTTAAAAAAAAATTCCACACGAAATGTGTCGACCAAAATATTTTCAAATCACTTAGTCAGAAAGAAGTTTGATTTATCATTTTAAATCTGCTTACAAAAGAGCTTTTTGTCAAAAAAAAATTTTTGACAATTTGTTTGGTTTGGGGTCAACAAGATGGTTGGTTAAAGTGTGAAAGTTTAAAGATGGTTAAAGTGTGAAAAGTTGCTTGTTCTCATGAGTAGAATCACTGGGCTTCGGCAGCAAAACCGGTAAAAATTCACGTTGTTTATGCTTCGTTTTACGTGCATTAAGCACTAATCCAACATCATGGGACCACTTAACCAACAATGTGAACTACGAGTATTGTTTTTAATTGAAGCAGGTAGGGCTAAGATAATGTAAGGTAGGGCTAACAAATAGGCAAGAATTGTCGGTGTTTATTAGGTTCGTCACTAAGTCTTATGCTGTGCCTTCCTTCCCTAACTCAAACCAGAATGCAGACGCCACTTCACCTCGTTGTCCTCCTCCAAGTCGTTTAACCATTCATTCATGTATACATTCTAATGCCAAGGATTGTCCTTATAAGCTTTCGAGTTAGGGAGTACACAGCGCGAAAATACAAAGAGGGACAGAAATGATAAGCGAGGGAAAGCCCCGAAAATCTTAACAATCGAAAAAAACACCATTGAAATGTACAAAAATCACAAGATTTCACCTCAATTTGCAGAAAATATACCCCTTTTATGGAAGAAAAATGATGCCCCTGATCTCAGATTCTCAAAACACTGACATTAATGACCATTTTTCGAAAAAACTGACTTTTACTGACCTTAGTCAAAAATACTGACTTTTACTGACTTTACTGACCATTTTCCACCCCTGGCATTCTCAGTGACAGCCAAGCGGCACTAAAGGCTCTCACATCCTACAAAGTAGACTCCAAAATAGTCCTTGATGCCATCCAAACCCTTAACAGGTTAGGTAGGCACAACACATTACGACTGATTTGGGTCCCAGGACACGTAGGAGTAGAGGGCAATGAAGCGGCTGACAGGGAGAGATCAGAGAAACACTTCTGCGGACCTGAACCTCTTATTGAATTATCAGGGAGTACCATCAGAAGCGCACTCAAGGATCATGCCCAGAGAAGGCACTGCACTGAGTGGGCAAACACTGTTGGACTTACTCATTCGAAAAAATTTCTAGGGACCACAAAAGTAGGTTACTTTAAACATCTAAGAAACCTAAGCAGGCACCAGACCCGTAATATTGTAGGTGCTTTCACCGGCCACTTTGGCACTAGAGAGCATCTACACAAAATGGGTCTGTCGGATACAACTACCTGCAGAGCATGTGGTGAAGAAAGCGAACGCATGGAGCACCTTATGTGCACATGCGACGCTTTGGCTAACAAGCGAATGAAGATTCTGGGTCAGGCTTATCCGACACCAGAAGACTACAGGCTCCTTCCGCTGAAATCTACATCGAAGCTCATAACGAACATATTCGGAGACAGCGGAAGATCACAGGAGCAATAAGGCAGGGAAAGCACAAAAGATCCCATAGGGTCGAAGTGCTCTGAGGTCCAACAAGGATCTCAGCCCCACGTAATAAGATAAGATAGAGGGGAGGTTTCATACTCAGCATTGCGGTGTAGTAGTGCAGCATTCTGTGATTTCCTACTTACATTAAATATTAATGAAGTATCATCAGCAAATGACACAATCTTTGACAGATTCCTCACCACAAAAGGTAGATAAGGAATAAAAATGGTACTAATATGGACCCTTGAGGTACGCCACTTTTGACTACAGATCCTTTACTTGTACTGATTCATTTGAATCCTATTCTCCAAATATGACTCAAGGAATTTTAGTGAATTATTCTTAACACCGTAATGTTCAAGTTTTAGCAACAATGTGCTATGATCTACGCAATCAAATGCTTAATAGATCACAGAAGATACCAATACCATCTTCAGATTTTTTATTTTTTGTGTACCTACTTACATAGACGTGTCCTCGTAAAAGTTACGGTCGTATCAAGTGTTCTTTAACTGAATTTCTAAACGTTTAAAAAACAGTTCCATTTTTCTGAACGAATGGTTGATTGACATTGAGAACTTTTCCTCCTCGCTTGCCTTCCTCCTTTTTCTGAGCTGTCAAACGTCTAGCAATGTGCTCCATAAAAATGATAAAATATTCAAGTTTTTTTTGTAACTGGGCCAAAAGTGAAACTAAAGAATAGAAAAAGAAGCTGGACTGTTTTATTCTTTTGGATTCAAGATATTCAACATCCAACCAGGGATATTTTTATTTTGTTGCAGAATTACTGATAGGTGGCGTGTCCTCGTGGCAGATCATCCGCTTGAGCGGCGCGCGCCGCAGCAGCATGTTGGCGACCAGTTGCAGCAGCAGGCGGACACTCGCTTGTTGACACTTAATGATAGTGGGCGTGTCCTCGTGGCAGATCATCCGCTTGAGCGGCGCCTGCCGCAGCAGCATGTTGGCGACCAGTTGCAGCAGCAGGCGGACACTCGCTTGTTGACACTTAATGATAGTGGGCGTGTCCTCGTGGCAGATCATCCGCTTGAGCGGCGCCTGCCGCAGCAGCATGTTGGCGACCAGTTGCAGCAGCAGGCGGACACTCGCTTGTTGACACTTAATGATAGTGGGCGTGTCCTCGTGGCAGATCATCCGCTTGAGCGGCGCCTGCCGCAGCAGCATGTTGGCGACCAGTTGCAGCAGCAGGCGGACACTCGCTTGTTGACACTTAATGATAGTGGGCGTGTCCTCGTGGCAGATCATCCGCTTGAGCGGCGCCTGCCGCAGCAGCATGTTGGCGACCAGTTGCAGCAGCAGGCGGACACTCGCTTGTTGACACTTAATGATAGTGGGCGTGTCCTCGTGGCAGATCATCCGCTTGAGCGGCGCCTGCCGCAGCAGCATGTTGGCGACCAGTTGCAGCAGCAGGCGGACACTCGCTTGTTGACACTTACTGATAGTGGGCGTGTCCTCGTGGCAGATCATCCGCTTGAGCGGCGCGTGCCGCAGCAGCATGTTGGCGACCAGTTGCAGCAGCAGGCGGACACTCGCTTGTTGACACTTACTGATAGTGGGCGTGTCCTCGTGGCAGATCATCCGCTTGAGCGGCGCGTGCCGCAGCAGCATGTTGGCGACCAGTTGCAGCAGCAGGCGGACACTCGCTTGTTGACACTTACTGATAGTGGGCGTGTCCTCGTGGCAGATCATCCGCTTGAGCGGCGCGTGCCGCAGCAGCATGTTGGCGACCAGTTGCAGCAGCATGCGGACACTAGCTTGTTGACACTTACTGATAGTGGGCGTGTCCTCGTGGCAGATCATCCGCTTGAGCGGCGCGTGCCGCAGCAGCATATTGGCGACCAGTTGCAGCAGCAGGCGGACACTCGCTTGTTGACACTTACTGATAGTGGGCGTGTCCTCGTGGCAGATCATCCGCTTGAGCGGCGCGTGCCGCAGCAGCATGTTGGCGACCAGTTGCAGCAGCAGGCGGACACTCGCTTGTTGACACTTACTGATAGTGGGCGTGTCCTCGTGGCAGATCATCCGCTTGAGCGGCGCGTGCCGCAGCAGCATGTTGGCGACCAGTTGCAGCAACCCCAGCGCGTCCTCGGGCCGCGCCACCAGCGCCAGGCGCGACACTCGCTTGGCGAACGCCGCCACCAGGCCTTCGGGCAAGTGTCTGCGGAGGAAACAATTGAATGAGTAAATAGGTTTCTTCTGGGCTAGCTCATCCCATTGTAGACCTCATCTCTGTCCTCTAGACTAGATCGAGGTCAAGAGTAAGCTCATTGACAATTTAAAAAAAAAAGAGAACGAAAATAACACAGTTCGGGGTCCCGCAACCGGGTCATCTACATAAACGAAACCATAATGTGGTGAAAAAGCTTAGTAACGCACTTTTTGTTAAGGGCTTGAATTCTGGGCTGGAAAAATTATGAGAAATCCGTAAATATATTATTGATTTTGGCTGTTCTGAAAACCTTCAAGGTTGAGGCAAATCTACCTTACATATTCGTCAGTGGCACCTCCGGCTATTGTCCTACACTGGTTTCTTTAATGTAACCGATAATATAAAAAATGTCTCTGAAGGCCATGTATGGGAATATTCAACCAGGCTGAGTGACGACTACGAGTGGCCTTTATAAGTTTTTCTTTCACTCTATAAAGTTTAGTTTATGTATCTTATAGCATGACATAATTTCGAAACTAGAAACGGTTCCATTTGGGGATTTATTATACTTCTTCCAGAGAAAAAGTGTGTTATTAAGCATCTACTTTCACCACATTATGATTTCGTAAATGTATCTTTTGAGGTAAACGACCAAGCTGCGAGGGCCCCAACTAATAGATCAAGATAAAGGTCAAGGGTAAAAAAGGACTGCCCTGCGACTTCGTACACACACATAGAACACGTATCCGTCGTACATAAATCCTGTATATTCTATTTCATCGTTTAAATATCGATTTTGCAGCCATGATAAAACCAGAGTATATTTGACGAAATAGTAGATTTTACAACAAGTGCACAAAACGAACCATTTTTCCGAGACTTAATGTCGAGGATAAAATGGTTTTGTGGACGAGTTATAAACTGTGCTTTTCACTTTGATTGCGAGGAAATAAAACGAAACGTACTCTCTTAATGTAACTGAAGAACTAGTTGTTCTGCTTTAGTGAAGAATATGTTGACGCATGGGGGGTTGCAGCAGGCCCGCGCGCAGGGCGTACACCACCGCGAAAAAAAAAAAATACAAAAAAAAAAAAAAAAAAAAAATCGTTTTTGTGCAGCCTATATCCTGCACAAAAAAGCACTTTCAGAAAAGCAAAAACGCGCGGGCCTGCTGCACCCCCCCATGCGTCAACATATTCTTCACTAAAGCAGAACAACTCATTCTTCAGTTACATTTAGAGAGTACTTTTCGTTTTATTTCCTCGCAATCAAAGTGAAAAGCAGAGTTTATAACTCGTCCACAAAACCATTTTATCCTCGACATTATAACAAAGACATTGACATATTTGAAACTAAGTATTTTAAGTTCCGTAAAATCATAATGTTGTAATCTCCTTAACAATCATAATACAAATTCTCACTCAAATATATTACTACCCGCAATCCAAATCGATACGTTAGTAGTTTGTTGTTTTGTTGTTTCGCTACTGTCACACACTGAATTGTTTTGTTTTTATTTACTTTAAGGTTTTTTGTAAGTAATATTGTATAAAAAGTGAAAATATTCCTTGAACGTTTGTTAGAAAGCACTTGTTAGTACTGCAAATATGCTATGGACACGCGTTTGGAGTGCAGTCAGGCACGAAACAATGTTTTCATTCTCTTTATATATAATGATTGTACTTTGTTGTGTGTTCTTAATAAAATATAAAAAGATTACTATCAGCCCTCGCCTTCGGCTCGGGCTGCTAAAAGTCTCAGAAAAATGATTCGTTTTGTGCACTTGTTGTAAAATCTACTATTTTTACAAACTTGTTTTTTCTGAGAGCTTTAGCCGATTGCTTTTGACATAGCTGCAAAGTGTTGGCGCAAACGAAAAAAAATTATTATACACAACTTTATATTAGCCTGCCTATTGGCACTATGTTTTGTAGTTTGTCTCTTGTATTGTTTTTTGTTCGTACAGGTCGGGGTACTCATGTTGTGGTGGACTCACGTGGAGCTGAGGAAGATGTCGGCGAGATGCAGCAGCCGGCGCTTGTACCGGGTAGCGAACATCTCCGGCTCGAACATACAGTACAGCCGGTCGTACAGGGCGGGGTACGAGATGTTGTGGCGCCGTACCAGCTCCAACACGCCTTGCAGCGCCACCATGCTTATTGGGCCGCCTGGGGAAACAGAATATCGTAAGGATAGTAAATACGTCATGTCCTAAGACTAATAACATTGAACATTCCGGTACAGATAATCAACACATTGCAAAAAGCCACAATTTTAAACACCTGCTGTATGACACGCAAGTTTCTAACGTCATTGGAAACCTCCTCAATTATTACGAACCCTACTTCACTTGGTTATGGCCCGTGATATGGGTACATATCTTGCTAAAATCACTATTCTGTATTCTCTTCCCACACCTTAAAAACTTTTTTGCGATGGATTTATCGCAGGAACATTGTCATAGTCGTGTTGTGCACTGCACGGTAAATTGTCCTAACCTTACCAAACCCAACGTAACCCAAAATAACCAAACCTAGCAGACAAAGAATCATAAAAATAAGCCCCGTGAAATTATAATAACACTTGTTAAATTTTATCAGGGTGTCCACAGCTAATGCCCAAAAAATTTCCCTGACTTTTCCCTGACTTTCCCTGACCATTTTCAAAAATTTCCCTGACCAATTTTATTCATTTTAAAGAAAAATAAAGTATAAATGAATATATTTCGAAAAAATGTTAAGACCAAAAACAATGTCATAATGCAGGTCACTCTTTGGAAAAAAAAATCTGGATTAAGGGGCTGATAAGAGCTAAATACGCTTCACTAGAGCAGGTTTTTAACGAAAAGTGATGAAACGAAAAGTGAGCCGTTAAAAAGAAAATGTGATAATTCGCAAAGGAAACTTTTATGTAAGGTACCTTGAGCACTTGAAACTTGGCTCATAAACAGGAATAGGATCATTAAAGATAAATAAAAAATACCAATTTTTTTCGGCCATAAATGAAGTTTTTAAAAAAAATCGTTTTCGTCAAATATCGATAGGTCGTATGGCAGAATGTGATTATTAGTCATTGCCTATCATAAAAAAAACTAACAGCTGTATTAACCGACCACAGACTACTTAGAACATAATCGATATTTGACAAAAACAAAATTAATTTTTAACTTTATTATTTGCATCGAAAAAAAATCGTATTTTTTATTTTTACTTATTGACCTTATCCCTGTCTATGAGCCAAGTTTCGAGGTACCTTACATATACGTTTCCTATGCGAATTAAGCATCTTTACAATAATATGGCCGACTCAGAAACGCGATTAAATATATTTTGTACGCCATAAATAAAACAACCTCTACCCCTCTTTACCTCTGATTTTTGCTTTTAAACCGTTTTTCTTAAGTACGTACATAACATCACGCCTCTTTCCCGTCGGGGTAGGCAGAGACCACAGTCCTCCACCTGCTACGATCTTGACATACTTCCCTAGCTTCCAGTACTTTCATCAATCCTTTCATACATGCTCGTCGGTTTAGGGTACTTTTAACCTGGCCTTTATTCAGAACGTCCTGAATTTGGTCCTGGTACATTCGCCTAGGCCTTCCCCTTCCAAAATTTCCATTCATTCTCGCCTGGTAGATCTCTTTCGTCAATCTTCGTTCATTCATCCTCTCTATGTGACCAAACCATCTCAGCATCCCTTTCTCGATTTTGGTCACTACGTCATCTTTTACGCCACACCGTTCTCTTATCACACTATTTCTAATCCTGTCACTCAATTGAACACCAATCATACTCCTTAGCGCTCTCATTTCCACTGCATTAATTCTACTTTCATGCTTCTTCTGCCATACCCAGCTTTCACTGCCATACATCAGTGTTGGTACCAAAACACCCCTATGAACAGCCAAACGAGCCTTGTGAGACACCTTCTGACTCCTCATAAAAGCGTGCAGGGCACCATTCACCATGTTTCCAGCATTCACTCTTCTTTCAATATCACTTTCACACTTTCCATCTCTCGTAAACTATAAGCCCAGATACATAAACTCCTTCACTTGTTCGACTTGTTCACCACCTATTGATATAGTACACTGTCATACATTCTTCTCTTTCAAGTACCATTACTTTCGTCTTGCTTACATTTACTTTCATTCCTTTCCTGTCCAAAGCCACATTCATCATTGTTACCATCTCCTGCAACTCGTCAGCAGATGACGCAAGTACAACTTGGTCATCAGCGTAGAGAAGACATTTGATGAGTAACTCATTCATTCTCAGTCCACACATACTCTCTTTCAGATCAATCAAACAATTATCCATGAACAGGTTAAACAGCCAAGGTGACGCTACACATCCCTGCCTAACACCTTTTTCGATGCTAAACCATTCAGTGTACGCCCCATTTATTCTGACACAAGCACTGGAATCCTCATAGAGAGATTTCAGTGCTTGAATCAGATGACCGTTTACCCCATACATAGACAATGCTGACCACAATTCATTCTTCACCACTCGGTCATAGGCCTTTTCCAAATCTACGAACGCGCAGTAGACTTTTTGGTTTTTAGCCAAAAACTTTTCAGCTATGCACCGCAAGGAAAAGACCTGATCTGTACATCCCATTCCCTTTCTAAATCCCGCTTGTACATCCCATTTTTTTTCGTCAGTATCTTTCATCACTCTTTCAATCAAAACCTTTGCATACAGTTTGCCCATTAATCTATGATGCCAAAACTTTTACACGTTATTCAATATATTATGCGTAATAATACAGCTGCTTAATAATTAATATTATGGGTACAGATTTTGAGGATAATGCAGAAATGAGCGAAAAACGTAAAACAGCGCGAATCCGCTCCGTTCTAGCACTCGCATTATGCCCTTTGTTAGAAAGGGAGGTAATTCAGCTCTTATCAGCCCCTTAAGAGTCCGACTAGAGCATGAATTATAGGAGTAAATAAAAGTTTTCACTGAACCAAAACTATTGAAATTTATAAAAATAAAAAGGAGTAATCTAATTATTGTGACCACAAATTATGCCTTATTGTAGGTCACTCGGAACCAGGAAAAAAAATGTTTCAATAGTCTGGATTAAGAGTCAGACTAGACTCTAGTCACTAGAGAATGATTTATCCCTTATTTTACAATCACTGGGACATTTCGGAAAGCAAACTGTAAATTCTTAATTTTTCCCTGACTTTCCAGGTGGCTCCTCGATTTCACTGACTTTCCCTGACCACCTTGAGCTTCCCTGACTTTTCCCTGACTTTCCCTGATTTTCAAGAATGTGGACACCCTGTTTATGAAATGCATCCGATTAACAATTAAATGTGCAATTATATTTTTTCATTAGAGAAATTATACCTACGCTGCGATAGATACAAGCGAATCAAAGTGGCTGGATAGATACTTTACAAACACTTTTTTGTAAATACCGTGATACCTCTATGATTTTTCTTATTGATAGATTGATTCAACATACTCTACTAACATTAGCATACGTTTTATTGTAATTTTCTGAAATACAAGGCTAATTTGAAGAGTTACAAGTGAAACAAAGTGACATGTAAACCAAGGTTACATTATTGACGGATAAACAGAACAAAGTAAAATTAAATCCGCATTTAGGCTGCCTAAAGGGACATTATTGCAGGATAAAAATGAACAAAAGCGCAATTTCGATGGATACAAAACAAAAAAGTAACAATAAGGCTGCACACAAGCTGCCTAAAGTACCATTATGGGTGGATACAAGCAAACCAAAGTGATATTATTGATGGATACAAGCCAACCAACCTAACATTATTGACGATTAAAAAAGAACAAAGTAACATTAAGGCCGCATACAAGCTGCCTAAAGTAACATTATGCCTGGATACAAGCAAAACAAAGTGAAATTAATGATGGATACAAGCCAACCAACGTAACATTATTGATGGACAAAAAAGAACAATGTAAAACTGCCTAAAGTGACATTATCGCTGGATACAAACCAACAAAAGCGGTAATTTCGATGGATAAAAAAAACAAAGTAACAAGAAGGCTGCACACAAGCTGCCTAAAGTAACATTGTGCCTGGATACAAGCGAACCATAGTGACATTATGGCCAGAGAAAAGCCGAAACAAAGTGGCATTGTAAGAAAGTTTTGGTAGTGTAAGTACTGCATCCATAATAAACGGTTCATTCATTCATTGTGGAAAGATAAAAACCAACCATGTTATATTATATATCTACTTACCCGCATCGAGACTGTCAGCTAGCATGTCGGTGGCGAGGTGCGGTTTGCTTAGTAGCGGCATCAACCGCTCTACCAGCAAAAGTAACGCGCGGCGATGTATCTTGGGGGCCTCCAACAACGGCCACTGACAAGCGAAGCCCCAGCAGCGGTTGGCGTAACGACGGCACACGCCCGGATTGTATGGGAATGGAGCTTTATCTGTAAATAAAAAGTATTTTTATACTCCCATTTGTTCTAAATAGAAAACCGGAAACAGAATCAAAGACCTTGCCATTCCGACAAGTTTCGTTTAAAATAAACCGTAGTAAAAAAAACTTGTGGGATCTTTTTTGTAGATTAATTTAGTGCTAGGACGTTTTCGAGATATTCAAAAAAACTAAAAAAATGGGACTTTCTTTGTACCCCCCCCCCCCCCCCCCCACTCCTAGGCTTCGCCACCAAGGGACCAGAACTTTTATGTTTACCTCCTAACTACTAGTCCAAACAAAGTTCCGAAGACAAGACAAAGGTTCATTTTTAGGATGTCAAAACTAAATTTGTTCGTAAAGGTTTTATGCACATTTCTAAAAAACTGTGCTACTCATAGAGATCGTTTATTTTAGCTGTAATATTCACATAAACTTCTATCGACTATAATTTATTTATGTTTTTCCTTTCGCAAATTTTGGAGATAAGAGAGGGGAGAATGGTATTTTTTTAGACATTTTTCATCATAACTTGAAAAGTAAGTTGTAAAAAAAAAAATTTGAATGTTTAAGTAACACCCTTTCATATGATCACACTCGAGTAAAGTTCCCCCCCCCCCCCTCCCTATTTGGGCCCCCTTTCTTTACAGTAATAACCATATTTTTTCTTTCGTTTGCAATAAAGTTGGGCAATCTTCTAAATCTATGACCATTTTGGTTCGGAACCCTAAAAACAAAACGAGAAGTGAACCCTCTGCATCACCCTAAGGTAGGAGCCTACCTCCCGTCCACTAGCGCCCCCATCAGTTTAAAAAATATTACTCACTAAATACAAAACTTATCGAAAATCCGGCAAGACAGATTGAAGTAAAGGTATCCTAGTTTATTCAGAACCTATCAATTCTGAAAAATATAATAAACTGTAGTTACAGATACAAAAAGTGCGAAAAACGGCCACTTTTAGCAGTTTTTGTATCTGTAACTACAGTGAACTTTATTTTACAGAGTAAATAGTTTCTAAATAATCAAATGAACCTTTACTACCATCTGTCTTTCCGGATTTTTAATAAGTTTCGTATTTAGCGAGTAACATTTTTTTAACTGATGGGGGCGCTAGTAGACCGGAGGTAGCTTCTTAAGTTCGCCTATGTAGCTTTGTGCATGAAGTTGAATAAATAAAACCTAAATTGTAGGCCCAGCTATAAATAGTAGTAAAATTAGACTTGTTTGCACTTAGTTTGAGAATTCTACGGTTGCATGTGTAGAATAACTACAATGTAAGAACAATATATGAATTGCTAAGTGCCGAAAAACATACATTCGCTCATGCAGAAGAATGTTCATCAAAAACTTGAAAACACAGCAAAAAAATATACTTTACTACTCGTATCATACCCAAAAATCTAAAAAAACTTGAAATAATTTTTTTCCACAAAATTAAATGTTGGAAACACTGACATTGAGTGGGCCTCTAGTTTCAGGCATTAGTAGCGTAATGCTGGTTCAGCTTATACTGGTATTGTTTCTACGTGCTTACAAGATGTTTTGTTGGAGCGCTACCAAGCTCATCTCTTTTATAAAATGAAAAAAAAAATATCAAAAACAAAATACCCGACTGTGTAGAAAAATATGAACTGAAAAGAGAAAAAGCAAGTTCAACTTGAGGTATTGCAGGCGGGGACTTTGTTTTTTGATTTTTAGGGTTCCGTACCTCAAAAGAAAAAAACGGAACCCTTATAGGATCACTTTGTTGTCCGTCTGTCTGTCTGTCTGTCAAGACTCTTTATCTCACGAACGGGTAAAGGTATCAGGTTGAAATTAATACCATATATTAGGATCCACGAACCACACAAGATCTGAAAATTTAAATTTTTTACATCTACGCAATCAAAAGATATGGCATTTTATGTCCTCATCTCCATACATTTATTCAAAAATGCAAAACGTACAGGGTACTTCCCGTTGACCTAAAATTATGAAATTTGGCAAGAAGCTAGGTCTCACAGTACAAATAATGGGAAAAGTCTGAAATCATTAAATATTACAACTTTTCTCACAACTAATGGTAACCAATTGTGGTGAGCTCCCGTTTCAAGAACATTCATATAAGAGAGGGGTCAAGTTGGATGGTCGCTGAGGCGATTTTTGTTTTAGTTCTTTTTAAAAACGGGAACACTTACAAACTTGAAAATTGGTATATTTATAGTGCATAAGCTATAAAATAACAACAAATAATAAAATTTGGTCAAGCGCGTGTCGGACTCAAAAAATCTAGCACATTAACTTACTGAAATTTCAACTAATACAATTATGTTTATGTGGTGGTACGGAACCCTCAGTGCGCGAGTCCGACTCGCACTTGGCCGGTTTTTTTTTATTTATTTAGTACTTTTTAGTTTTATTAATGAAAGATTCGTTCAGTTTAGAATTTAATGTATTGGTAAGTTAGTAAATAAGCTCTACGATGAAGTATTTTTTTTTTTTATACCTTATGACACTCCCACAATAAATCTGTTTAGGCTGCAGAGTGTGACAAAGAAATCGACATACATACATACAATCGAAAAACATAACCTTCCTGTTTTGGGGCAGTCAAAAACACTGTGGGTCTAACTACAAAAAAGTTAGACATCTGTTGAACACTTGTTTAAAAAAATCGTACAAAATAACTCTGGCTATGTCATTGATGCGCAGAAGTCAAAAATGACTTAATTTCTTGTGACTTGACTTCTGCACATCAATGACATAGCCACTTGTTTTGTGCGCATTTTTTTGATCAAGTGTTCAACAGATGTCTAACTTTTTTGCAGTAAGACGGTGTAAATTGTAAATAAATAATAAGAGTGTTACCTTCGACCCCGCACAAGACTTTCTCCTGGCTTTCTTCCTCCTCCTGCAGCACCCTGGGCCTCCTGGTGTCGGTAGGGATCTCAGTCACCAGCAGCTTGTCCAGAAGTTCCAAATAGTTCTGCATGTATGTGCTGGTTGGTGATCTGGGAAATTTATTTACATTTACAGTTAAAAACGAAGCGTGAGAGCAGGTTGGTTTTTGTGTGTGTCTGTCGCTCCAATGTGTAACGCATCGCTCCGTCCTCCTCTCACACTGCTGTAATCCTAATCAAGCTATACAGGGTGTTACTTGCGTGCCATAGCTTAGGGGGTGTTTCAGTAACGATAAAGGAACACAAAAAATAAATATAAAAAAACCTACTTCTTTTTTATCATCAATGATATTTTTTTAATCATTAATTAGGACATTTTGACGGTCCTAAGCCTGTTAAAGTATGAAGGGAAAACTGGAGTCACACACAAAAAAAAGGAAGAATTACTTGATACTCGCGCGCTAGCTAGGTGATAGCGCGGTGCCCCGTCCGGGTCATTGCCCTCCGCGGTAGTTTAGTTTAATTTTTTTTTTTTAAATAGGTTTTATTATATATATTTTTTTTTTTGGTTCCTTTATCGTTACTGAAACACCCCCTAAGCTATGGCACGCAATTGTCAATCAATAGCTTAGGGGGTGTTTAATAACGGCCGTCTCTTTATTTTACTTCAGTTGGATAGTGGAAAAAATATTTATAAACTCACTAATGAGATATTGATTGACTGTCGAGAATGATAGCGAGCTCTTGTAGAAGGCTTTTGTCAAAAGACAGGCAATGTATAGTACTTGTAACGTCAACAAAACAAAAAGGAAAATTAAGCTTATTAAAATTTGAAAATATCTCTATATCTAATATAAAAAATAATTCCCACAGAGCATCACTTGAGAACTGTTGATCTAATTGGCAGATTATTTTTCATCGAGTTCGAAATTTTAAGGACCATGTATGTATGAAAAGAAAATTAAAAAAAAAAACTTCCAAAATTAGGCAAAATGAAATTGCTTTTTATCTATGGGATTTTTAATATTGTATGTATATTTTTGTGACTTAACACTGCACGCCTTAGTTATAATCCAATCCCGCACTCCGACGAGCTCCACCCGTGATGCTCTTTTGCCCAAGTGCGCCGCGTGTGTTTAAAGCGTCATCTGTGGTTCGCCGGCGTTTTTCAGTGATATTGTAAGATTTATAAAAAAATCATTACGTATATATATGAACAATTCTTTTTGTATTTGGAAGGTGGTTTCATATATTTTAAGGATAAAAATTAAACAATGTGTTTATATATTTATTTTTATTTTAAAACTATAGTAACGTGAACATGTTTTTTGAAAAAATAAAAAACTCTAACATGTCTTTATTCTTGCTTTTATAATAATTTTAAATACTATAATCTTTTTGTGTGTGATATTTTTGAAGCAAGGGTAATTACATAATGGTACTGAACAATCACATGCACTGGCGAGGCAGCGCGGGCCGACGCATCGTCACGCCACCAACCACTTACTTTAATCAATTGTATGTGTGCATGTAGCTAAATCGTTCCTCTATACGTTGCTATTAAGCGGGTCACGATCTGTGTTCGTTATTTTGATACAAACAGTATGGAATCTGATCACGAGTTCTGTTCGTCATCTGCGACTCTAAGAAAAAAAGTGTAACGAGTGGTGTTCGTGATCGGCGAATTACGCGTGGCAGTTATTTAAATGGCCGGCGAGATGGCGGCAAAACTGCGTACCGAATGGTCCTCGTGATCGGCGTGCAAAGTGTTAGGAGTTTCCCAGGCAAAGCCAGGGCAGGCCGCAAGTAAATAATTACAACTAACTCTGCCTGACAGGATTAATGAAAGTACAGGAAGCAAGGGAAGTATTTCAAGATTTAGCAGGTGGATAACTGTGGTCTCTGCCTACCCCGACGGGAACAAGGCGTGATATTATGTATGTATGTACGTATGACAGGTAAGGAAAGAAGGTTGGAATCCCACCCATAGTTGAGTTGCGTATTTTTTTACAATTTCAGATTTTATTATTATCATGATATGATATCTCATCTAGTGAGTGTCAAGTTATTTAAACTTTATACAATAAAACAAATGCTACGTACTTCCTATAAGCGAGAGTGGAGAGCACTTTGAGCCCGTACTGTTGCACGTCTCTGTATTCTGTAAACTCCTGAAACCGCATTATGCAGGCCGACATTGGCACCTCGGAGTCCAGTAGCGCTGAGAATATATTCTGAAAACATACATGTACAATAAAAATAAACAAATAAGAGGTTCCTTTTGCTTTGGGAAAGAGCGAATTAGTTTGGATCAAATATACACATATGTGGTCCAAACTAATTCGCATAGGAAACATATGTGTAAGGTACCTCGAAACTTGGCTCATAGACAGGGATAAGGTCAATAAGTTAAAATAAAAAATACGAATTTTTTTCAGTTGCAAATAATAAAGTTAAAAAATAATTTTGTTTTTGTCAAATATCAATTAGCCGTATGGCAGAATGAGGCAAAGCCATGGCAAGAAAAAAACTGACAACTGTTCTAAGTAGTCTGTGGTAGGTTTATACAGCTGTTAGTTTTTTTTAATGACAGTCAATGACTACTATCACATTCTGCCATACGACCTATGCATATTTGACGAAAACGATTTTTTTTAAAACTTCGTCATTTATGGTTGAAAAAAATTGGTATTCTTTATTTATCTTTGATGATCCTATTCCTGTTTACAAGCCAAGTTTCAAGGTACCTTACATATTGTTATTTTTGTTAGCCGAGGCCGATGAAATACAACACATTTAAGTTGTTTTAATGCCTTTTATTTTATAAAATTCACATTCCACATGCTCTTACATTTTGGAGGCAAAGCGACTACAGATAATAAATAAACTGTCATACTTCAATGTCTATGAAGGTGCGTTCACAAACATAATAATCTTAACACCCCCTCTCGATTGAAAGTCTATACTAGACTGAAATCGCTACAAATAACATAGTAAGCAAAAATAAATCTACAAGTTAACAGAGAATGTTCAGTCTTTCTTTCATTAAAGAAAGCTTTTCTTCTGACAATGATTTTGTTAACATATCAGCTAAGTTCTCATGAGTTGAAACATATTCGGCACAAATTAATTTTCTACATAAAATGTCTTTTAAGAAATGATGCTTAATATCAATGTGCTTAGCGCGTTTACTATTTTCAAAAGACTTAGCAATTTGAATTGCACCCTTATTGTCCATATAAAGTGTACACAATACATCACTGTCCAGTCCATTTAAGTCACTGTAAAGTCCTTTCAGATATAGAAGATCACATGCACTGGTTGCTGCAGCCACATATTCGGCTTCAACTGTTGACAAGGCAACGCAAGCTTGTTTTCTTGAAAACCAAGCTACAACACATCCATTGTAGAGAGTTACAGATCCTGAAATACTTTTCCTGTCAGAGTTACTTCCTGCCCAATCAGCATCAGAAAATGTATCCAGATAGTCAGTGTCTAACTTCTTATAAATCAATCCTGTATCTTGGGTTCCTTTGAGATATCTGAGTACTCTTTTTCCTTGCTTCCATAGACTCTTTGTTGGTTTGTCTAAGTACTGACTCAAATAGGAAATAGCATAAGATATATCAGGTCGAGAAACGGTTGCTACAAACATCAAACTTCCAATCAGCTGACGATAAGGTAAGTCATTTTCAATTGTTTCATTTTCTTCAACTTGGTATCCCTTTGTGATAGGTGTAGAAGTAGCATTACATTCTGTCATATTAAATTTATTTTTCATCTTTTCAATCTGTCTTTTCTGTGTAATTTTAAGTCCATTTTTCTGCTTTTCAATTTCCATGCCAAGAAATGATTTTGGGTAACCAAAGTCTTTTACTTGAAATTCTTCTTTAAGGTTCTGTACTACTTTTTCTATATTCTCTTCTGTCCCTGTTAATATTATATCATCAACATAGATAAGCATGTATACATTTATTTCTTTTCCAATATATAGACAAAAGTCATGTTGTGATCTTTTGAATCCTATTTTCTCTACATAATCATTAAATCTCTGGTTCCAGCACTTTGGACTTTCTCTAAGACCATATAAGCCTCTATTCAACTTTAGTACTTTCTTTTCTTTTACTGAGACTCCTTCTGGTGGTTTGATATATACTTCAGTGTCTAGTAAACCATTGAGGAATGCAGTAGGCACATCAAGCTGTTTCACGTTCCATTCTTTCTGTACTGAAAGTGCTAGTAGAGTTCTTACAGTAGATATTCTTGCTACTGGTGCATAGTTTTTGCCAAAATCTGTTTCCTCTTTCATCTGATATCCTTTGACCACTAGACGTGCTTTCTTCAATTCATTTTCTTTAGTTTTGAAAACCCATTTTGTGTCTATGGCTTTCTTATTAGCTGGTAAGTCTGTCTCTGTCCAAGTATTCATTTTATTTAGTGCTTTCAATTCTGTATCTATCGCGTCCTTCCAACCTTTCTTCATAGCTTCTCCATAGTCTGTAGGGTCTTCTTCGTTATTAATAATTAAACAGTAGGCTTCATTTAGTTCGTATTCACTTAGGTATTTTGGCGCTGTCGTTGTTCTTCCACTTCTTGTAGTAGTTGTTTGTTTCTCATTTTCTTTATCTTGTAATTTTGATTGACATTGGTTCTTCAAATTTTCTAATCCTTTTATTATTTTTTCTTTTTCTGATGTTTCTTCTTTTTCTAAACTTCTATTATTTCTTCTCTCTTCATCTTCTCTTTCATCATCTTCTCTTTCATCATCTTCTTTTTCTTCATCTTCTCTTTCTTTGTCTTCCTCTTCTTCATCTTCTCTTCTTTGTTTTTCTTCATAGTGGAAATGTTCATTTTGTTGTTTTTCTTTAGGTATATATTTGTAGTCTTTTTCATCAAATCTGATGTCTCTTGTAATTGTAACATTGTCTGTTTCAGGGTCCCATACTTTATATCCTGTCTTTGCATAACCCAGCATTCTTACCTCTCTTGCTCTTGGATTTAGTTTGTCTTGTCTTGGTAAGATGACCATCCATCCTTTGCAACCAAAGGGTTTTAATTTGTTAAGAATGAATTCTCGTTCAAATATTTTAGCAGGTATCTCATTTTTTATGGCAGTAGATGGGCATCGGTTTATAAGGTAAGTAGCGGTTAATATGGCGTGTCCCCATAGGTGTCTAGGCAAGTTAGAACCATCTAGTATTGCCCTAGCTTTTTCATAAATAGTTCTATTCAATCTTTCACTTTTTCCGTTCATTTGAGGACTGTATGGCAAACTGTACTCAATTTTAATTCCTTTTTCTTCGCAGTATCTCTTAATTGTATTTGATGTATACTCCCCGCCATTATCGCAGCGAATTCTCTTAATTTGTATTCCTTTTTCTCTCTCAATTTCTCTGATGTATGTTATCAGATTTTCTGCTGCTTCAGACTTATTCTTTAAAAGGTAAGTTTGAGTAAAATGCGAGTAGTCGTCAAGGATTGTCTGATAATATCGATAGCCTTCGTTTGTTGGTGTTCTCATAGGTCCTGCTATATCTGAATGAATTAGTTCTCCAATTCCTTTTGATTGCGGCTCTTGTATAGTTCTGAATGGCAATCTAGTGCTTTTATTTCGCATACAAATGTTGCATATTTTGTCAGAGTGGGGTAAATTTAATATATTTAGTCCTTTCCGGTTTAGGTGTCCCAATCTCAGATGCCAGATGTCTTGTTCATTATTTTCAGTATAATTACAGGAGTATTTTCTTTCGCTTAATTTTAGTTTCAAGACATATAGTTTTCCTTTTTTCTCTCCTGTGTAAAAACCTTTCTTGGATTTAATTGTGAAGGAAAACTCCTTGAACATAACACTTTTTCCTCTTGTCATGAGCTCATTAACTGATAGTAAATTGTGTGCAATACCTTTTACTATTAGTCCTTCAATAATGATTGGTGTTGTATTATAGTATGCTTTCAACTGTCCCTTCTTTGTAGCCGTTAATTTTTCTCCATTTGCTATTTTTATTTTTATAGGTGTCTCTAATTCTTGAATGTTCATCATATACTTTTCATTTTCCTCCTTAATAAAATGGTGAGTGGCCCCTGAATCTATAATGAAGGTAATCATGCCGTCCTCTTCATATGCATTATTAATTTCTGTGGATAAAGCAACAAACATTTCTGAGCTTTCCATTTCACTAGTGTGTGCTCCACGAGAATGTCCTCTATTTCCTCTATAACTCCTGGAGCGACTTCTTCCTCGTTTCCTAGTTGTATTGTTAAAATTACTGTTACTCCGGCATTGAAATTGTAGGTGGCCCTCTTTACCACACTTATAACATGTCAGGAATGAACTGGGGTGATCTTCTTCTTGCTTTTGTTTAAGTTTTAACTCCTCATCGAGCAATCTTGATTTTACCAAGTCCAGTGTCAGCTCATCACTTCTTGTTTCAAGAGTTGTAATAACTGTTTCATATTCCTCAGGGAGGGTTAAAAATAGATGGCATAGTTTATCACTTTCTTCTACCTTTGAACCTGAGCACTCCAGTTGTGCAATCAAATTATCAAATTTCAAGAAATGATCTTGCAAGTCTCCGCCTTTTGGACACTTCAAGGTAAGTAGTTTTTTCCTCAAAAACAATTTATTAAAGACGCTCTTGCGTTCAAACACATTTTCAAGCTTTGTGATCATGTCAGCGGCGCTGTCACATTGTTTTACAATTTCCAAGTATTTATCCGATAAACATTGCACTATTATTGATTTTGCTTTTGCGTTGACTTCTATTTCCTTATCATTTTTCTTATCATACCCTTTTAGAGCAGTTCCTAGACTTCGTTCTTCTAGCAAAATCTTTATACGGAATTTCCAATTGGCGAAGGTGACGCCATCGTTTAGTTTCGGAAAATTGCAGGTCGCCATCACTTCTACTTACTGCTTTCGATCAACCACGCTCTGCTGTTATTTTTGTTAGCCGAGGCCGATGAAATACAACACATTTAAGTTGTTTTAATGCCTTTTATTTTATAAAATTCACATTCCACATGCTCTTACATTTTGGAGGCAAAGCGACTACAGATAATAAAAAAACTGTCATACTTCAATGTCTATGAAGGTGCGTTCACAAACATAATAATCTTAACACATATAAGTTTCCTTTGCGAATTCTAAAGTAATGTTATAAGTGTGAAAGTAGCTCTGTCTCTTTTGCTTTCACGTCTAATTCACTGAACCGATTTTGCTCAAATTTAATATTAAAGTAGATACTTTTTTCAGTATTCTACGTGTAGGAACTCGCAGGAATAAGCTAGTAAGAATAAAAAATTCAGTCATCACTGGGATAATTTCATACATTCGGTTTTATATCGAGCGTGTGTTCAACTGAACATTTTTTTTTTTTTTTTATTTAATATTAATTGTCCAACATGCGATCGGTCTTCAGACCATAAGCAGTTAATTTAGATGTTGTGATGGCGTTTTAGGCGGGCCCTTCCAGTGTCAGGCTGCCTTCATATGTAATTAGATATACAATTTTATTTATATGTTGTCCCACGTATGTGTACGTTTCAGACGTCTCGTTTGCAATGGCTTACTTAGACAATGAGCAAGTCTGTTTTGGTGGTGAGTTATTTTGCTCTTATAGGCCTTCGTTATTGTGTTTATTTCCTCTTTTACAGTTGGGATTTTCAAGTAGTTATGGATTTCATCCATTCTCGTGAACCATGGAGCATCCACTATAGCCTTAAGTACTCCATTTTGAAATCTTTGCAGTATCTCAGTATTGGATGTTTTAGCCGTTCCCCAGAGCTGAATGCCATAGGTCCATATAGGTTTTAGGATACTCTTATAAATCAGGACTTTGTTTTCTATGGAGAGTCTAGATTTCCGTCCAATGAGCCAATCTAGTGTTCTGAACCTATGGTTAAGTTCATCACGTTTTTTTTTGGATATGAGTTTTCCAGGTTTGCTTGCGATCTAGGTGGAAGCCAAGGTACTTTACTACTTCATTGTGTGGTAGTACATCTTGCCCTAATTTCACAGTCGGGCAATCCTTTTTTCTTAGCGTGAACGTGATGTGGTTCGATTTGGGAGCACTAGCTTTAATACGCCAAGATGTCATCCATTTGTGGACTTTGTCCAGATGTGTTTGGAGTACACTCGAAGCCATATCAGGATCTTCGTTGGATGTAAGCACTGCTGTGTCATCAGCGAATGTGGCTGTCATAACATCGTTTGATTCTGGTACATCAGCTGTGTACAAGAGGTAAAGAGCTGGACCCAATACAGATCCCTGTGGAACTCCTGCCTTTATGTCATAGAAATTTGAAGTGGATTCATTGATCTTGACATAGAAGATGCGATTTTCAATGTAAGATTTTAGTAGTAAATACATGTTGTGTGATAGGAGCTTTTTAAGTTTATACAGCAGGCCATTGTGCCAGACTTTGTCAAAAGCCTGCTGCACATCCAGAAATACTCCTGAGCAGTACTTTTTGGTTTCTAGAGCATCTCTTATATGTTCACACACTCTATGGACTTGCTCGATAGTTCCATGGTTTGTTCGGAAACCAAACTGATGGTCTGGAATGGATCCACATTTTTCTAAATGATCATTCAACCGTGTCTTTATGATTTTCTCGAGAACCTTTGAGAGTACTGGAAGTAGACTTATTGGCCTGTATGATGATGCCAGGTGTTGAGGTTTGCCAGGTTTCGGAACCATGGTTATTTGGGAAACTTTCCATGCGCTTGGGTAATGCGAAGTTCTTAGGATTGCATTGTAGAGTGACGTAATGAAAATGATTGCTTTCTTAGTGAGATTTCTCAGTACTTCTGCCGTTATTAGTTCGAAGCCTGGTGCTTTTTTTAAGTCTAAGTTCATAATAGTTCGTCTAACTTCAGCAGGTGTGCAACATCTTATTGGAGGGCTGAGCTGGAGATCACTTTCGAGGAACGTCTGTACTTCCAGGTCTATGTCTTCATCACCAAGGTCATCATTAGGGGTGAACACATCTCGGAGGAAACATCCATATGCTTCTGCTTTTTCTTCGTCGGTTTTCGCCCAAGTTCCATTTTCCAACTTAAGAGGGTGTTTAGCTAGCAGAGGTTTGTCACGAGACTTGGCTGTTTTCCAAAGGGAATTCTCAGCTTTCGTTGGAGCAGCTGGCGATAAATTTTGCAGGTGTATCTGTAGCGTTTCATTCTCGATCTCTATCAAATGCTGTTTCAGTTTTGCTGCAGCTTTATTGAGTTCCCTTTTGTCAGCGGGATGACGACTACAATGCCATACTCGTCTCAGCCTTCTCTTTTCTAGCACTTTCTGCTTTACCACAAGCGGCAGGTTAGATTCAGCTTTTACTATTTCATTGACAGGTGGGGTGCTAAGCCATGCCGCCGTTTGGATGGTCTTGGTGATATGCTCAGTAGCAGTGTCAATATCTTCTGCACTTTTGAGGCGCACTTTAAGATTTATGTTTTCATCCAGATGTTGTTGGAAGGAGTGCCAGTCTGTGTGTTTGTTATATAAGTATGGTTTTGTTGGGCATTTTATTATAGTTTCACTCATGGTCAGTATAACTGGTGTATGGTCAGAGGAGGTATCGTTACAGCTCTCTACCTGAAGAAAAAACGATTGCACTCCTTTATATATGTAAAAATCTAATAAATCTGGCAGTTTTTTGTCGTCGGTAGGCCAGTAAGTTGGTTCACATGTGGTCAATATACTGAGATGATTAGTTTCAATACATTTTCTCAGGTTGCGACCTCTAGTTTTTGTAAGTCGTGAGCCCCATTGCGTGTTTTTGGCGTTCCAGTCTCCCCCGGCTATAAATCTATTTCCTAGTGTATTAAAATATGTGTTAAAATCTACATCTGTTGTTTCTGGACATCTTCTTTTTTTCTTCTTCATTACTGGTGAACCCTCCTACTGGCCTACAGATCCGAACAAAACACCGGACTTACTTGACTTCTTTGTATTGAAAAATATCAGTCATATCTACACTAGTATAGAATCCAGCCTTGACGGGTCATCAGATCACACTCCTGTGATTCTTACAATTAGTACTACTGTCATTACCCGTGAACATAGAGAATGCTTATACAACCACAAAACGGACTGGGATTGCTTTAGAGACTACTTGGTGACTCATATTAACCTCAACGTTGCCCTGAAAACAGTTTCCGATGTTGATCAAGCATGTTTATCAATAACCAACCTTATTCAATTCGCTGCATGGACTAACACACCAGAACTCAAACCTAGACACTCAGGAGCTCCTATTTCTGCCCTAATCCGGAGCAAAATAGAGGAAAAGCGTAGACTTAGAAGAAACTGGCATCTAACGCACCATCCAGCTGATAAGCGGGTACTAAATCGGGCTATTAAAGAACTAAAAGAGCTACTACAAGAGAAAGCCGACGACTCTGCGAGAATACTAATAGAGCAACTATCACCAACCGGGAAAGGAGAGCAATCTCTCTGGAAGGCCACTCATAATGGTAATCGGCCACAACAATCATTTCCTCCCCTAAGGACTAACTCTTCCTGGGCACGCACAGATTCTGAAAAAGCCGAAACTTTTGCTTCGCACTTGGCGTCTGTTTTCAAACCAAATGCACCTGACATTAACTCCGATGAAACTGATATTGAGTGTGTCCTCTCGCAAGATCTTCAGCTATGTCTTCCTCTGAAACCCACTACGCCTGGAGAAGTAGCTCGCGAAATCAAGAAGATGAAATCCAACAAGGCTCCAGGATTTGACCTGATTTCCCCGAAGATCTTGAAAGAGCTTCCCAAGAAATGTCTAGTGTTCCTGGCTACTCTTATTAACGCTACTCTCAGAATCGGCCACTTTCCCTGCATCTGGAAGATCTCCCAAATCATAATGATCCACAAATCTGGAAAGCCAGCTAATGAGACAACATCTTACCGTCCTATTAGCCTCACACCCGTGCTATCAAAGCTGTGGGAAAGAATAGTTCTCGCGAGGCTAAAGGTGTGCCTCGAAGATTCCGACATAATTCCACTTCACCAATTTGGCTTTCGACAACAGCATTCTACTGTAGAACAAGTGCACCGCGTTTACCATGTCGTGCGAGAATGCTTAGAAAAGAAGGAATATTGTTCTGCTGCTTTCTTGGATGTGCAACAAGCATTTGATAGAGTCTGGCATAAAGGCTTGTTGTATAAAATCAAATCTCTTCTGCCGCACTCGTTCTACCCAATCATCCAATCATATTTGTTGAGTCCCGCAGGGCTCGGTCCTTGGTCCATTTCTCTATAACATCTTCACGTCGGACTTACCACAGTTACGAGAAGTCACAGTTGCGACCTTCGCTGATGACGCAGCTTTCCTATCTTGCGATACTGATCCGAGCCTAGCTTCTAAGCGTCTACAGCAACAACTAGATGCTACCGATGTTTGGCTTAAAAAGTGGCGGATAAAAGCAAGCGCCCAGAAATCACATCACATCACTCTTACCCTGAGACGAAGTGACTGCCCACAAGTGAGACTAGGCAACGATCCCTTGCCAGAAACCACATGCGTCAAATATCTAGGCTTCTATATGGATCGTAGACTTACCTGGAAGGAGCACATCAAACACAAAAGAGACGACATAAATTACCGCTTCAGAAATCTCCTCTGGCTTCTTGGGAGACAATCCAAACTATCCCTGAGTAACAAAGTTACGGTTTATTGCGCTATCATAAAGCCCATCTGGCTATACGGCATAGAACTTTGGGCAACAGCATCTAAGTCAAACATTGAATGTATACAAAGAACACAAAACAACATCCTCAGAACCATTTGCGCTGCACCATGGTATGCACGTAATGATGAATTGCACAAATACCTGGAAATGCCGACCGTAACGGAAGAAATAGAGCGATGCAAACAGAAGCACGAGAAACGTTTAGCTCAGCACCCAAATCCACTTGCTAACTCACTCCTGACAAGTGTTACTACTAAAAGATTAAAGCGTACTCATGTACTTGCTGAATGACGAGGAGCAATGACAATGGTCTTGCTACCTCATTAAAAGTCACTTTCAATGAAACCAAATCTGATTATAGTCTGGCGACTGATGGCAGATGTATAAAAAAAAAAAAAATCTTCTTTTTTTTGGTGGGCAGTATATGGATGAGATGGTGATAGAGCTTTGCTTGTCATATACTAATACTGATGTAGCTTGTATTTTAGTGGTTCTGTATTCAGGCATTAGCTGGTGTTTTATATTGCTTTTTATAATAATTGCAGTTCCTGCATGCGCTGTGTTATCAGGGTGACAAGTTGCATATGTGGTGTATCCATCTATAAGCAGGGATGTTTTATCTGTGAGGTGTGCTTCAGAAATTAATAGTATGTCAAGGTTTTGAACTTTTAGTAGAACCTCAGCTTCATGTTTCTTACTCAACAGGCCATTGATATTCCACACTGCAATTCTAAAAGCCATTTTAGCGAACAAGCTTTGTGACAATAATTGTTAGAAGACCCATTAGGTTGCCCATTTGGTCAATTAGTTGGTCCAGCTTTTCAGCTTGTTTTGAAAGAATTTTTTCTAGGTTTGTCATTGTTCCTAATGTGACTTCTGCATAAGTTGAGGTTTTGTCTCTCTCTGATGCATTGTAGGGTACTTTAATATTATAATGATGTTGGTCTTGGTTTCTTATCGGCTTGTCTTGTTCTTGTGGTGTTGGCTTAGTTGTTTGTTTTCTAGAGGTGAATTTCCGGTCACGTATTTCTTTAAAAACTCTACAGCCTTTGTAATTGGCCGCATGATCTCCTAGGCATAGAGCGCACTTTGCAGGTTCTTTCCTATCTTTTTTAGGGCAGTCTGCCGTGTTGTGGTTTTCTGCACACTTGACACATCTGTATGGCCGCATACAGTAGTTCCTTGTATGGCCATACTGTTGGCATCTTTTGCATTGTGGAATTGATTTTTGGCGTTTGGGCTCTTCAATTTTTACAGACGTATGATAAATGTATTTTAATGTTTTTACTGTTTCATTATTTGGACCGGGATCTATGTTTACAAACCAGGTTGACAATGGGGTCTTTGTTGATCCATGCCTTGCATTTATGATTTCACCCTTCACAACATTTCCAGTGCTTTCCACTGCATCTTTTATAGCATCGAGGGGTGTAGATGGGTGTAGATTTTTGATGACAAATCGGTATGGTCGCTCACTTTTCTGGATAAAGGTGTGGCCTATTAGGTTTTTTTCACGAACCAATGTCATCAGTTTCTTATATGTATTGGCGCTGTCAGTAGTCACGCGTAATTGGTTCTTGGTCACAATTTTGAAGGAATATTGGGACCTTTCTAGAATTTGATCAATACATTCTTTAAGTTTTGTGACATTTGTTATACCATACAACACTATAGGTGGTGGCTTGTTAACTTTTTCCTTACCAGGAAGCTCTTGTTCTTTCTCATCAACATTAAGTGCTGAGAATCTGTTTTCGGTTGGGACTGAAATTTCTGGAGGCGTATCACTTTTTCTCATGCGCTTATATCTTTTATGTTGGGTTAATATTGGTGTAGTTTGCCAATCATTCTCATCATTTTCACTCTGGTTGTATGGATCCAGATTAATTTTATCACCAGTAGCATTCTTACTTCCGGAAGCCTGGGTAGCCACTTCCGGTTGTTTATTTTTAGCTGGGGGGTTTATTTTGCTATTATGGCAACACTATTTGAGTTGGCAGGTGTCATAATGAGGTGTGAAAAAAAAAAAAAAAAAAAGAGAAAATATGTGGGTAGTGAAATAATTTTCTATCCGTAAATGTCACTCGCGGGTTTTAATGCACTATTTTCGGTAGAAAAACAGAGTTTTCTCCGCGGATAACACTATCACAGATGCCACAGGTGTTAATTTGCACTTTCACAATGTTTTTAGGTTAAAATATCACTGTTTTTGCACAAAACTGAATAAATCTTCAAGAGCAGGTTTGCTTCCATTGACAGTTGACGTTTCCTTTTTGAAAACGAACATAAACTTGCTAAAAAGTGAATAAAGGAAAAAGCAGCGGTATCACCGGTTTCCAAAAACAGATCATGTTAAAAGCATTTCCGATTCATGATCCAAAGAAGAGTCTCATGCGACACAGCTATTCCATATCGAGTTTGAGTCAATTTAGTATTTTAAATGTTCTGATATTTTATAAATATAATACTTCTTACTGTTAATTATAATCCAATGCGGGCAGATGGTGCAGGAAGATGATTAGGTTGATTGATAACTTTCGAAGAAGAAACATAATGAGTATTTAATTTTTAATATTAACAGCCAGTTGTACAAAGCTTTGAATCTAGTGCTGTCACTTTCTTTGTCAATAACACATAAATAGTCAGCAATAGACTTAAAGGAGCTTTATCTTTAAAGTTTCTTTATCCAACTGGCAGTATGTCATTAAAAATGCGTAAGACAAAATGAAACCAAAACGAATAAGTGATGAGAATTTAGAATAATAAAACATGATATTAATCACTTTTTAAAACTACTAAATGTATAAACACAACTATAACAGCAAATAAATGTATACAGTAAAGCTTTTTTGGTAGGTTTTTTATTTTAACAATTAGTCATGATTATTGGCAGGTAACATAAAAAAATGTATTTTAATAGTGACCCCTATGAAATTGTAAAACTTATAATAACATACCTTGAGCCTGTTTGAGGGGAAGTAATAGCCAGGTGATTGTTTTTCCATGGGGTACCGCCCCTCAGCCTGGAGTAGTTTGCAGGCGGTGACCAGTGCCTGGAGGCGCGAGCTGCTGCAACCAATCTTGAAGCACTCCAGGATCCGAGTGAGGGCTGTCTCATAGCATTCTTTAAGCCATCTTCTGTATTCACTTTCAGGGGTATGGTCTAGAAGAATTTTAAACATTATTCATCTCCAAACTCAGTTGAAAAATATGTGGCAAGGATGTGGACCTCACTCAGAGTCTTTCTTGGTTCAACAGTAGTCAATTGTTCTTTAGTCAATGCTGCCAGTATAATGGAAGCTAAGGACCAGGACTGACTCAAGGCAAGATTTTTACAATTAATTTACAAAACTTTTGTTATCATTTATGACTGTTATTTTTAAATTAGTTTTCTAGTTGTAAATAGTCACACTTGTTTTGATGAATCACCTTGGTAGGTTGAAAATTGTACAACAACAGGTTAGATCAGGCTTGTGGCTTGAAAGTGCCTACATACACATTAGCTATTTTTTATAACCAGAGGACAGATTGACAGCGACTCCATTTCCAATTTTATCACAATGGTACCCTGAAAATTGTTCAAGCAACTTTCAGTGTTGGATGTTTCAGGTTCCCTCTCTTAAATCGTTCTGTGACACATTAAGAGGATAGTTCAGCCGTTCCATCATGAGCCCCTAGATTAATGCTTTACATTTACTTGCGGAAGAAAATTTAAATTTACTTCATACAATAAACTTCAAAAAATTACATTAGGCCTTAGATATATTTTTCTGAGCCAGCTTGTGAAGACACAAAAGCCAAATAAAAAATGTATTGAATTGGTTACATCTGTTTTAAAGTCTACTAATGTCAGTTACATAAAACATGGACAGAAAGGTGAGTGACTATTACTAAAAATAAACAATCACAACATTGAAATATCAATTTCAGGGAATGATACAGGTCTGCCTTACTGTAAATAATTGTTATGATAATTTACAACATAAAATGCCATATTCCACCATATAACAAAATAACAATTTAGGAAAATCCTTGGAAAGGTTGGAAGCTTGGAAGGAAACAAAGAACACATAGCCGATGACCTTGAAACTAACAGGACCAAGGTTTTAACACCTCAGTCTCAATTAGCTCTCTTTCATAATTCAGAACTTATATAAAGCGAGTTTCACATGAAGAGAGAGAGAGTGGGCTGCCGTAACAAGAGCAATTACACAATATACAGCTTCGGCGCTGATTTATATAAGCAAATAATGTGACCTAAAGCTAAATGTGACAAAATTATTTGTACCACTTAGAATTGCAAAATGTACTCTGATATGAGGTTTTATAGCCTTACATGGCAGAGATACATAATCTTTATTGATTGTTACCCACTACGAATTACCTAAATACAAGGAATTGATGATAAAATCATAAATTATGTGGCTAAACTGGTAGAAGCACACACTTACCTAAGGGCTTCAGAGGGATGACTTCCTCAAATAATTCACCCCTTTTTAGCAATTCCGTGAATACGACTTCCAGAGTCAATAATAGCGGTGAGTAGTTATCATTTTCGGTCTGAAATACGAGTAAAAATCAAAGGTAACCTACGACGCAGATGGTAAAGTCAAGTTGTTAAAGGTATTGAATTGGAAATACTTACCTGAAACATTTGGAGGATATCTGCAAGATTATTGGCATGTTTTCTAGAGTTCAAAAACTCATTTGCTTTACTACGAAGCTGTGATGAAACCATTTTAGATAAATTTTGCTGTACGGTCGCCATTTTTGTATTGAAAAGAAATGTCAGTCGCGCAGGCAGGCTGGCAACATGAGAAAAATTGTAGAAAAGAAAAAAAAGAAACAGTAGAGCTGTTTGGCTGTATGGTATACCCATAGACATAAGCATAGAAGACCAACAATGAGTGCGAGCGAGAAACAAATCTCTTATGGTGATACTGCAAGATAGCAAAGGATAGCGAATCGAATAGCTCTGTAACCGATTTTGAATGACAGGGAGCCACTTTGAGCCACGCGAAAAACCGGCTTTCCAGTTTTTTGTAAAAAATTGCGTAAAAACTACATCACTACGGATTGTTTCTTGAAATCAACGCACACATCACATTCACTGAATATAGTCGGTTTATTTCTATATGCGTGCATTCGTCGAATATCATCGAATACAGTTTTAAACCAGACTAGAGCGCGCTTATGTCAATGTCACTGAGAAAAATTAAAAGTTTGATTTTGTTTTGCGTTTTAAGAAATCATTGAGAGATAATGATTATTCGATAAGATAATTTAATCTAAAACCCCAAAAAAAGTTGAATAAAATCTCTCGAAAACGAGATTGATGACAAATGTCTTATGAATTTGACGTTTCGCACACGCTGCACTACCTCATTTTCGTATGCAATGATAGCGCGCTAAAGTGACGTCACTGATGACGTCACGTCACTTAAACGAGTGAATACGAGCAAGTTTTGAACCGACTATTAGCGCGCTAAAACCGCACACAAAGCTCATGAGCAGGTTTTAATCCGTACTGCATATTTATATAAAAATAAGGATACTTTTAATTATGACGGTGTGTAGTGTAGTTGGATGTGGTGTTAATTACAAAAATAGTCCAGAGAAATGTACATTTCACGGGTAAATTCTTAGGACGTTATTACTTTTGAACTATATGTTTTTTTGCTTAAAATAACTTATATTTCATGTTTAAAATATAGAATAGCTTCTTCTGAATTGCTAATTTTCGTATTTTGCATTGAAAAAAGTTTAGTTGTTGATAATGTTCTGAATTTTAGTGTTATATTTTTCATCAATATAGCTCACATTTACGCTAGGGCTTGACTCAAATTTATCGATACCTATTTTCTGTATGTTTATAATACGAGCTTACAGACGCATTGTTACTTACTTGATTTACCATTTTCGTCTTGAAATAAACAGAAGTAGGTCAGTCCTAACTTTGTTTTGCCATTTTGTTCAACAGTTTCCAAAGGATTCGAATATAAAAGGAAAATTGATAAGGGTGATTGGACGAGTTGGAATCCTAAAAAATACTCTTAAGTTTGTAGCAAACATTTTCTAGATGTAGGTATATAAAAGAAAATGCCGACTTAATACAACTTTATTAAATGGAGCTAACAGATTCGGCAGCTTGGAATCGGGGTTGACTAATTTAGTTCTGTTACCAATTTAAAAAAAAAATCAGCACCGGCAGCCATTTCAGCAACCGGCGCCGGTCGGTAGCTCATATAGGACCCGGCGCCGGCAGCAGCGGAGGCACTTCCGTATAGTTATTATCGGCTCAAACAAATTGTTACTAAAATATAATTTCATTCCTTCCTTAAAACTGACTATTCTAAAATTTTTGTGTATAAAGTAGAAAATCGCATAATTTCACAACCACAGACAGTATTCGAACCTGCGTCTTCTCCGTAAGTACCGGAGACGTTTTACCTACTAGGCTTAAATGTGGTTCTGTCTGATGTTGTGAAATATGCGTCTTCAATACGCATTCCAACGTTGCGTTGCGTTTGTGGTTGTGAAATTTAGCGATTTTCTGCTTTGTAGAATTATCAGCCATTAACGTCTTCAATGGTCTAGTGGTTAGAGCGCTCGGCTCTCGATCCGGAGTCCGGAGGTTCTGTTTTTGATTCCTGGTGGGGACTCTGTCAGACAAAAATCCCTTTGAGCGGCTTCCCCAGTTTGGTTAGGACATTGCAGGATGAATCACCTGATAGTCCGATAAGTTGGATAATTCCGTGCTTTGGAAGGCACGTTAAGCCGTTGGCCCGACTACTACCTATGGATGTAGTCGTTAAAGAGCCATATGTGAGAGGCCTTTGGCGGCCTCAAATGCTATATTTTGACATTTGCTCCATAAATAAAAAATAAAAAAAATACATTTGGCCTAAGATAGGGGCTCATGCTGGTGGCACTGGTCATGCAGTGACGAAGATAAAAAAATGAGGTTTGAACAAAGAAACATAAATTACAGTTCCACCGACTTTTTTGGGTTGGTACCTAGAAAAGTGGCTTCCTGTAATCGTAAACGGTAGTTGCATATAATATAGCCATAGCCGTCACGCAACATTTCGTCAGTGAATATCAATCTCATACATTTTTATTCTATACTACTGGCATTTACGATAGTAGAAATCCACTTATCTACGGCCCCAGGCGGAGAAATGGAGGATTATCGACACTACTACCTACTACAAGTGAAACACTGCGATTGTTGACAGCGACGCTACCGCCTGAACAGACAAGTCAATGTCGCCAGGGTACTCGAATATCGATACCAAAATGTACATCACTATCTAACGCACACATTGACAAATCAAAATTGGTTACGCGTTTTCGGGCTCTTTGTTTATCTATAGGCAGTAAGCTGCCGTTATTCATAATCTAAGGGTATACCCGTTCTAATGAGTCAATTCATTCAATGGAGACGGGTCACAAACACTACGGATTGTTTCTTGAAATCAACGCACACATCACATTCACTGAATATAGTCGGTTTATTTCTATATGCGTGCATTCGTCGAATATCATCGAATACAGTTTTAAACCAGACTAGAGCGCGCTTATGTCAATGTCACTGAGAAAAATTAAAAGTTTGATTTTGTTTTGCGTTTTAAGAAATTATTGAGAGATAATGATTATTCGATAAGATAATTTAATCTAAAACCCCAAAAAAAGTTGAAAAAAATCTCTCGAAAACGAGATTGATGACAAATGTCTTATGAGTTTGACGTTTCGCACACGCTGCACTACCTCATTTTCGTATGCAATGATAGCGCGCTAAAGTGACGTCACTGATGACGTCACGTCACTTAAACGAGTGAATACGAGCAAGTTTTGAACCGACTATTAGCGCGCTAAAACCGCACACAAAGCTCATGAGCAGGTTTTAATCCGTACTGAAAGTGTAGCAGTTTATGGTCTGCCCCTAATATGACTAAAAATTATTTTCCTGTAAGTGACTAAATAGAAAGAGACACTGCTCTATCGAGCTTATAATTTTGGTTCTATTTCACCTATTTATTGTTGCAAAAAGCAAGCAAACCGCATTTTGAGGTTATATTTTCTGTCTTCGGCATTTGTTTGTTTGGTTGCTATTCTCGATAGAAATATTTTTGCAATTTTGTCGATAATACGGAAAAATGGACGGAGATCTGTACGATGAGTTTGGGAATTACATTGGGCCGGACCTGGAGTCTGATTCGGAAGATGAACAGAGTGTGTACGGGGGTGATAATAGAGATGCCGATGAGGATGCAATGGAAGAAGATGAGGACGCCGATGTGGAGCCAGAAGCAGCGCCGATGTCCGTCGTTCTGCATGAGGATAAGAGGTTAGTTATCGAGTACATATTGTGTAAGCCACTAGGCAAATCGGGAGGTTGGACAGTGGACCAGGGCGGTAACGAAGTGCTGAACAAGGAAAGGACTGCTAGATAGATAGATGAAACTCTCTGTCGCGAAAAAGTGAGTGGTGCAAAAAAGAAGAGGCCTATGCTCAGGGCTGATTAGACAGATAAGCATTGTCAGGCCTGTGGTAATTGCTTAGCCTATTGTCAAGCCACCAAATCGCATGGGTCTTTGAATATTTAATCTGCGAGCAGCGCAGGACCCGGTCGTCATGGGGATCTTTAGGGGAGGCCTATGTCCAGCAGTGGACGTCTTTCAGCTGATATGATGATGATGAATCTGCAAGATTCCATCTAATTTAACTCTAATCTAATTTAACTATATTTGTTGTAGATATTATCCACAAGCAGTAGAAGTCTATGGTCCAGATGTAGAAACAGTAGTCCAAGAGGAAGACACGCAAGCGCTGGATAAACCATTAATAGAGCCGATTAAACACAAAAAGTTCCAGCTGCAAGAACAGACCTTACCAGACACAAAATATGATATGGAGTATCTTGCTGATATGCTGGATAATACTAACCTAATGAGGAATGTGACGCTAATGGGGCATTTACATAATGGTTGGTTTTTTTTCTATGTGTGTATTTTAACTTCTACAAACAACAAGGAAACAGAAATGTAATCCATTCAGCTCGATACAAGAATATAAATTCTGTATGATATAACAATTTTGTAGGTTTTATAATTGACATATGAATTTAGATAAAGTTTTTGTACTGTTCTTATAGTTTCTATAGTTTCAATTTTATTCCTACATAAAGACTATGAATTTAGAAAAACCTGCGATTTGAATGTTTCATGAAACCTATTGCAGAGCAGCCATAATTGCTAATTTGATCAAATTACTTATGCAAAAAATTTCACATTTTGTTAGTAATTGTATTCATACCTTTTTTTTCTTGTCAATGGGCTTACTCTTAATCTTGATCTAGTCTTGAGGACAGAGATGAGGTCAACGAAGTGACAAGCTTGCCAGAAGAAGCATATTCACTCGCGACTTGAATAGATTCGGGTTATATGAACTCGGGAACACAAATGCAGGCAGAAAATTCCACTCTTTAGCCTTGTCCCTATACTTGCATTATTATATTATTGCAAATCAATTTAAACAAATGTGGTATGTGCTTAACACAAATATTTTTTTCCAGGCAAAACATCTTTCGTAGACTGCCTAATTCGTCAAACCCATCCAGACACAATTAACCATGACACCACAATTCCAATGCGTTACACCGACACATTGTTCGTTGAACAAGAGCGTGGGGTGTCCATCAAGAGTATGCCAGTCACATTACTGCTGAAAGATGTGAAGGGAAAGTCTCACTTATTGAATATCATGGACACCCCGGGGCATGTCAACTTTAGTGATGAAGTTACAGCTGCTTTGAGGATTTCTGATGGTAAGTTGGAGTTTAAAATAAATAAATTGGAAATAATAATTATGCAGTTTCATATATTTTTCATTACAAAAATAACAAATAAATTACATGCTTATTCTGACAATTACTTAGTTATGGCATAAGATGCTTGCCTTCTGTCATTTAATTGCTCTTTAGATTATGAGATGAGATATTCCTAGTGTTTTTCTAAAAAAGAACCCAGGAGCTCCATGAGCTTATCCCGCTATCCCCCTTCTGCCATCGGAAGTCTAAATAAATAAAATAAATAAATATTTTTTATTTGCAAACAACAAACATCGGTAATGTTTTACAGCAACAGTACGAGTATACAGTTTGCCTAAAAATATAACAATTTTGGTGCCAACTGACATCTAAGCTAGGGAAACCTGTGTTTTAGATGTCAGCATTCCTTGCAATGACTACATCGAGAGACAAACAGGGATTGCATATTATAAAATCATAGTTTTGTACAATCAACGACAGGTCAAGCCGGACACTCGCAGCGTGGCTCTAGCCAGTACATAGTGAAATAAGAACAGTGCAAATTCCAATGTGTCAAGCTTGATATGCCCCTGACTGTACAAGAGCAATAACAAGAGTGCGTTTGCGTTAGAAAGCGAGAAATGTATATATGTAGGTAATACGTAAGTATGTATGTGTGTAAGTGTGTGTGTTTGTGGGGGCAGAGTGTAAAGTGTGTGGGAGTGACTGCAAGTGCAAAAATAGTAAAATACACGAAATATGATTAAGAAATATGTTAGAAAAAAGGAATATTAAATAATGGGGATTAGTAATTTTTCTGTATCATCGTACGTCAAAGTCTTTAACCAAATTTGAACTTTTCTTTTAACTTCAAATTTATTAAACGAATAAATATCAATTTTCTTATGAACAACATTATAAAGTCTACTACTCAATGTTAGCAGTTGCCGACCGGCGAAGGCGGTACGGTGACTCGCAACAAAGCTGACGGGGCAAACTTTCCTTTTAGTTAAGGTTGTATCGTTCAAGGGTAACTGTGCATGTCTGTATAACACAGCTCTTAAAATAAAAGTCTGTCTCACTGTAAGTACTTGAGCCTCGGAGTATAATTTACTTGTCGAAAAATCACGTTTCTTAAACAGCATCACTTTCAAGACTGCTCTTTGCGCTCTTTCGAGGTCCAGTAAATATGTTTTGTGAGTACCTCCCCATATTGGGATCGCATAAGATAATACAGATTGACACAAACTAATATAAACCATACGGAGGGTATCAATATCAGCAGATGATCTAAGATTTTTAAACAGGTAAATCAGTCTTCTCGTACGGGTACAGAGTGACTCGATTTGCGCATGCCAATCTAGTTTTTCGTCCAAGAGGACTCCAAGATACTTCACACTAGTTACCATTTCCAAGGCGCTACAGTCACAGGTTACTGAGTCGACACCGCAATGATGGGCTATGATGGATTCGGATTCAGGTTGTTGAGAACTACGCGAGAGAGTGAACTTAACACACTTTGTTTTCTCAATATTCAGTGTAAGCAAGTTGTTTGATAGCCAAGTCATCCCATCACGAAGAGCAAGTTCCGCTGACTCCTTGGCTTTCACCCAGTCCGTACCATAGGCCAACAGTGCGGTGTCATCAGCATATGTAAAGATTTCACAATTTGGAAGCGGCAATTGACAAAGACCGTTGATATAAATTTTGAAAAGTGTAGGGCCGAGAATGCTGCCTTGTGGGACACCGTAGCTAACCATTTCCTCATTACTAAGCAATGAATTAATTTTAACACATTGAGTTCTATTACAAAGATAATCTTGGAACAGTTTATGTGGGACTCCACGAATACCCAAACGTTCCATCTTCGACAGGAGGATAGGAATAGAAACGGTGTCGAATGCTTTCGAGAGGTCCAGGAAGATGCCATAGCATTTTAATTTATTGTCAATTTTTGCGGTAATAGAGTTTGTGAGGTCACCTATGGCATCTTCCGTGGAAACACCCGTCCTAAAACCATACTGGTTGCTAGCGATTATATCGTATTTATCAAGAAAATTTGTAAGTGATTTATTTACAATACGCTCTAATATTTTTGAAAATACATTTAATATAGAAATTGGCCTATAGTTGGCAATCACACGTTTATCCCCTTTTTTGTAAATTGGGTGAATAACAGCTTTTTTAAGAGCTTTAGGGAACTTCCCCAGGGTCACACAGAGATTACATATGTGAGTGATGGATGGTATCAAGGATGAGCGCGATGATTTGATTAGACTGGGCGGTATGTCATCCCAGCCAGTAGCACAATCGGAGCGAAGGGCCATTATTGTAGTCTCTACTTCAGCTGAATCCACTGGTAGCAAAACAAATGAATTTGAAGATAGTGTGAAGTTGTTAGTGGAATCAGAACTTGGTGCAAGACGCGATCTTGTTATTTTTGAAGCAAGATCCTTGCCTACATTGACGTAGTAGCTATTAATATTGTTTAATGAGGTTACTGGGTCATCGCTAATTTCAAGTAGTCTAGATGTATAGTGAATAAAAAAGAATTATTTTAATATATTTTAACATTTAATTTTTGGACATATTTTTCAAAATTGTCTGTGATAATAGAGCTCTTTATCAATGCGTAATTAGTTGAGGTGAAGCACAAATTATAACGAAAAAGTGGAAACCCATCAAATGACAAGATACTATAGGTAGATATGAAATTCATAGTATGTATAAGTTGACACTTGGTAACATAGTTTATTATTCCTTAACAATATACATTGTGTTGGACAAGAACATAACAAGAAGCAGGTAGCAAAAAGGAGGGTGGTAACAAAAGGAAAACTCGTCTAACTTAATTCTGTATCTCTACCCCTTAGGCGCAGTGCTATTCGTGGACGCAGCAGAAGGCATAATGCTCAACACGGAGCGTCTACTGCGTCACGCGGTACAAGAGCGCGTCCCGCTCACTCTTTGCATAAACAAGGTCGACCGTCTCATTCTGGAGCTGAAACTACCCCCTGCGGACGCGTACTACAAACTGAGACACATTATTGACGAGGTCAACTCTATGTGTGAGACGCATCAGCCGCAAGATAACCCTGATGAGCCTGCTACTGTGTTTTCGCCGCTATTGGGTCAGTATATTTATTAATTTACTAAATAAGAAAACCACTAAATGCGAATGCGTTTTACAAACTGAAATATACAACGTGTTAATGCAATAAGCGAAACCCTCATACACCCCAACTGATTTTTATTCAAATAAATCCATTCCCGTAAAAAAATGTCAGTAAAATATTTTTTTTTCTAGATATTGTTATTTTAAAGTTTCATGATTGTTTTATTTTCATCGTTGTTCTAGCCCGCGCACTGTGCGCATGCGGCGCCGGCCGCCAGCGCGCGTATACACAGAAATATTTAGAATAGAAGCGGCAAAAATTTAAATAATAAAAAAAAAAAATACCCCTATCAAAAACCCGTGAAATTGATTCTACTCTCGATTCTGAACAAACTATTTTCTCAGTTTCGCTTATTCCGTTAACATTTGTATTATTTACGCGGTCAACTCTATTGTTGATGACTCTCTCATGATAACTCTATAATTGATGAAGCCCACTCTAATATTGATAAAGTACCTGGGTAAACGAGCTTCGCACTGTATAATCTTAACCAATGCCACCAACAGATGGCGATGGTTTCTAAAACGCGCTATCTTCAAGAAATGTTAAAAAAAAAAACAGGGAAAATAAGTTTTCCCTGTTTTTTAAGACCTAGCTAGATCGATTATCCACCCCCGAAAAAGAAACCGATATATATATATATATATATATTCAAATATTGCTTGTATAGGATAAGGTCAACTCTACTATTCAGATTCAGATAATTTTATTCAATGTAGATTCTTTACAGAATACTTATTGAATGTCATGCAGAATACAATGCAAATAGAGCGAGTCTACGACTATTGATGAGGTAAACTGAATATTTATTAGGTAAACTCTGAATTGATTGTGCACGCACACGCATGCAGATGCGTTTTTCGGACTAGGCACATTATTAGTAAGATCAACTTCATGTATGTGACATACTAAATGCAGGATAAGCCTAATGTGTCCACTCAAAAACTATCATTCTTTGTTTGCATTATCAAGCACCAATGATTAAAACAACGGATCCAATTACTGAATAAGAACCATGTGGATCGATAGTAGATATGAGGTGCATAACACATAATCTTCATAATTATGTACTCGTACATCAACGGATAAACTCACGTTTTATATTGACGACATAGGATGACTAGTTTCGATCTTTTCGAAGATCTTCTTCAGGGAGGTCGGAGGGAGGACATGGGCAGAAGTTGATGGATTCTGTTGCTCGTTATTCTCCTGCGGGAAGGTGGTACACCAGACACTTACGACATCATCATTTTTTAAGTTCGTAGGTGAAATTGCAGGGGTCACAAGCCTGCGACTTGTGGGTCCTTAGCCGTCAGTATAAAACGTGAGTTTATCCGTTGATGTACATAATTATGTGTAACACTCACGAGTTGTTTAGTCATAATCTTCATGTTATTAGGAAAAGTTTCATGTATATATTCAAAACAACACTATCCTTCCCCAGGCAATGTGTGCTTCGCTTCTTCCCTCTACGACGTTTGCTTCACGCTGGAGTCTTTCGCGGCGATGTACGCGGCGGCTCACCCCGACTCAGGGCTCCGCCCCAAAGACATGGCGGCCTGGCTCTGGGGAGATGTTTACTTCAACACGAAGACAAGGAGGTTCACGAAGAAACAGCCGCATGCGTCTGCGCAGAGGAGCTTCGTGGAGTTTATTTTGGAGCCGTTGTATAAAATATTTGCTCAGGTAAGATTTCCTCTTTTTTTATGCTCGAAAATTTATGGGATATCCAATGCGTCATAGCTTTCTCCCTTCTTATATAAAAAATATAGTTCTTATTCATATTTTCAAAAATGCTTTCACGACGTTTGATTTGAGAATATGACGAGTCATTTGATGTATATTTTACAAAAATCGTTCAGCCGTTTACTACCAGGAAGAGTCTGAATTTAGAATTTTTTTTTATAGAACCAGTGACTGTAATGTAAAGATATACTATACTTTTGCCTGGGCCGTGCTACAATCTCTCCAGAGGTGCCAAGTCGACTATCGGTACATTGAAGTGTTGAAGGATCTGTACAAAAACGCCACTATGTCAGTTCGTCTTCAGGACCAGGACTCGAAACCTATCCAATTGCAGCGAGGAGTGAGACAGGAAGACGTCATATCTCCTAAACTGTTCACCGCTGCATTGGAAGACGTCTTCAAACTCCTGGACTGGAAGGGACTTGGCATCAACATCAATGGCGAGTACATGACGATTTGCCGACGATATTGTCGTAATGGCTGAGACCCTGGAAGATCTCGGCACGATGCTCAATAACCTCAGTAGAGTTTCACAAGTGGGTCTTAAAATGAACATGGATAAGACGAAAATTATGTCTAACGCCCTTGTTGTACCCACTCCACTCAAAGTTGTCGATGAGTACGTATACCTGGGACAAACAGTCCAGCTGGATAAATCCAACTTAGAGAAAGAGGTTACTCGTCGAATCCGACTCGGATGGGCAGCGTTCGGGAAGCTCCGCAATATCTTCACGTCCAAAATACCGCAGTGTCTCAAGACGAAAGTCTTTGACCAGTGTGTGTTGCCAGTGATGATATATGGCACCGAGACGTGGGCACGTGGCCGCTCACGATGGGCCTTATCAGAAAGCTCAAAGTCACCCAAAGGGCTATGGAAAGGAATATGCTCGGAGTCTCTCTGCGCGATCGAATCAGAAATGAGGAGATCCGCAGAAGAACTAAAGTAACTGACATAGCCCTGAGAATCGCTAAACTGAAGTGGCAGTGGGCAGGGCACATCGCAAGAAGAACCTCGGGCCGATGGGGCGTAAGGGTTCTAGAGTGGCGACCACGTACCGGGAGACGAAGCGTTGGCAGGTCCCCCACGAGGTGGACCGACGATCTGGTGGCGGTCGCGGGAAGCCGCTGGATGCGAGCAGCGCAGGACCGGTCGTCATGGAGATCTTTAGGGGAGGCCTATGTCCAGCAGTGGACGTCTTTCGGCTGATATGATGATGATGACTATACTTTTAGAATCAGCTCAAAAGCCCTTTCATTAGATACCCCACATCACCATACATCAATCGAATTTCCGGCGCTCCGACTCATATCGGTCTAATCTTCTCCTTTGCGTATCGATGGTTAAATTACTAGATTTTGATGACCCAATGTGTTGCCCCCTAGCGACATTACTAGATTTTGGTGGTCCAATGTGTTGCCACCTGGCGACCGTTGTCAGATGTCGCCTATAGATCTTTCAACGTACATAGGACTAGGAAATAAGTGGACTTAGTGAGGCAATTGTAATACGTTACGCTACGTGATTTTACGACTTCGCCTGCTATATCTACGGAAGTGGTCGTTATCGAGCCGTGTCACAGGCATTCTTTGGTTGCGCAACAACTCTGACACCAGCGCTTGTGAGGTCGGTCATCGATATCACCACCCACACGATACGATGCTGACTGAGTTAAGATGTACGAACTACTTGTAGGTGGTAGGCGACGTGGATGACACATTACCGGCAGTGCTCAACGAGCTCGGCATCCGACTGACGAAGATGGAAGCTAAGCTGAACGTGCGACCGCTGTTACGACTGGTCTGCAGCAGGTTCTTTGGAGATTTCTGGTAAGATCCATTTTAACTTGACACTTTGACACAATTTGAGAATCCTGCCGAAAATGTTTGTTGAGAAGACCCTTCGAAACCTCAGCTGAACAGGGAGTTCTTCCAAGAATTTCACAGCAAAAATAGGTGGCATATTTTAGAGGAGAAGTATCACAGTCATAACGCTTGCTAGCGTTGCGGCTTGCGCCATGGACCGCGGTTGTTAGTGACCGCAGTATGTAAGATGGAGGACGCTGCTGCCCCATCCCCTGGTTTAAATTCTCTGAGTCGCCTGGTATGTCACCCACAGGTAGAGATGCACCACACGGATAGAACAAAACACTAACCATTCGAGCGCTTTCAGGTACGGGTGATACCCAAAATTTTTTTTAGTATGTTTAACCTTATTTTTCTCAAAATACGCCTAAATTGCACTTCCCCAGTCATAATCCCAGATGCCGTAAACAAAGGTTGTTTAGGACTTGCGTTCTGAGAAATGACACTTGGAGCTAGGTATCTGGTAGAGCTCGTGAATATTCCAATAGGTTGCTCCATAGGTTGCTTAACAAGCTCTGGGTACTACCGGTACCTAGGTGCAACTCATCATCATAACATCCCATGAAATGTCCACTACCGTCAGGGAGCTCCCTCCAGAATTCTAGTTCTTGTTGGAAAAAAGTGGAGGGGACGTACCAGAGTCACCTCGCTTGTCAGCGTTATGGCTGGCACTATGGAACGCGGTTGTAGGTGACCGCAGTAAGTAAGATGGTATGATACACAGGAGGATGTTGCTGCCCATCCTCCAGTTTATAACCCTTAGTCGCATCTTACGACACCCTTACGGATAGTACTGTTCTTTGCCGACACCACACGGGACGATTGGTAACTACGTTAACATAACCATATTTTTTTCTTTCCAGCGGTTTCGTAGAAATGGTAGTCCGTCATGTGCCATCGCCATTGGACGCCGCGCCACGAAAAGTAGCACATTTCTATAGAGGCAGCAGTGGCCCGCTTCACGATGACATGATCACTTGCGACCAGTCGGGACGACTAGTCGCCCATACCACTAAAATGTACCCTACTGAGGACTGCACATTTTTTTTGGTGAGTGGTAATATATGTCCCATTATAAGCAACAGGGGCCCGCTAAATGATAACTTGCGAGCAATCGGGAAGATTGGTCGCCCATACCACTAAGATGTATCCCACTGAGGAGTGCACATTATTTTTGGTGAGTGGTAATATATGTCCCATTATAAGCAACAGGGGCCCGCTAAATGATAACTTGCGAGCAGTCGGGAAGATTGGTCGCCCATACCACTAAGATGTATCCCACTGAGGAGTGCACATTATTTTTGGTGAGTGGTAATATATGTCCCATTTAATGGCAGTAGTAGCCCGCTATATGATAACTTGCGACAAGTCGGAAAGACTAGTCGCCCATACCACTAATGTAGGTACCCTACTGAAGACTGCACATTCTTCTTGTTGAGTGGGAACATATGTCCGTTTTATAGGCAGTAGTATCTCACTAAATGATAACTTGCGATCAGTTGAAAAGATTTAACCAATTGAAGACTGCACATTTATCCTGGTTAGTGGTAATATATGTCCCTTTTATATATAGGCAGTAGTAGCCCGCTACATGATACCATTAAGATTTACCCCATACCACTAAGTTTTACCCCATTGAAGACTGCCCATTCTTCCTGGTGAGTGGTAATATATGAAAGTGTTTTTCAGTTATAGTTGTTCATTTACGTTGAATGATCATGTCCTTTCAGTTTTCGGAATCCTGTCCCCTTACGCACTGTATTGTTTTTTTATATTTCAGGTCCTAGCGAGAATAATGTCTGGCACACTATACGCGGGACAGACTGTGAGAGTGTTGGGTGAAAACTACAGCACGCAAGACGAAGAGGACTCAAGGATAATGAACGTCGGCAGACTGTGGATTTTTGAAGCCAGATATAAGGTGAGAATAATTCCGTCTTGAAGGTTCAAAATATATACAACGTGATAATGGAATAAGCGAAACCCTTATACACCCCAACTGATTTTTAATAAAATAAATCATCATATCAACCGAAAGACGTCCACTGCTGGACATAGGCCTCCCCTAAAGAACTCCATGACTCGCGGTCCTGCGCTGCTCGCATCCAGCGGCTTCCCGCGACCGCCACCAGATCGTCGGTCCACCTTGTGGGGGGCCTGCCAACGCTTCGTCTCCCGGTACGTGGTCGCCACTCTAAAACCCTCACGCCCCATCGGCCCGAGGTTCTTCTTGCGATGTGCCCTGCCCACTGCCACTAGAAGTTTTCAAATACAAACGTGTCCCACCCTCTTTTTTAGGGTTCCCTCCTCTCCTTATCGCTCATGAACCTCGCGCCGCCAGCGCACGTTACGCGCGTAGCTACAGACATGTTTAGAAGAGGCAAAAATTTAAATAAAAAAAAATACTCCTATCAAAAACCCGTGAAATTGATTCTACTCCCGATTCTGAACAAACTATTTTCTCAGTTTCGCTTATCCCGTTAACACGTTGTTTATAAGGTGTTTTTTCATTAGACCCATTTCGTTTTTAGGGGTGGTGTAACTATTTTTTTTTTTCAAAAAAAAAAAAAATTGCCATACAAAACATTTACAAAGTAATGATATTCACCGAAATTGATCTAATTAGGAAACTGTGCGACTGATAGAGAAACAGGTCTTTTAAAGTCTTAGAAAAATCGGCACGATAGTTTTTTTTTTAAGTGAATTAATCTTTGCAATCACCTGTAATAATGATTTCAACCGTACTACGAGTATGGCACCCGCGCACTCATACACGCTCGCCTTGCGCGCGATTGGCTCACGATAATACATTCAATGAATTTTCAACACATTTGTTCATAAAACAGCTATATTTGCACTGTGTTAAGGTCCATAATCCAGCTTATTAAACACGCGTGCTTTTTTCATTATTATTACCGCACTAATGTTGTAATTTTTGTCTTTTTTTTAATCGGCAAGATGCAAAGAGTTTCTATATCTATAACATTCATAATATTTTCATGAATAAAAAACTGTGTGCGATAATATGATAAATAAATGTTAATTACATGGAAATACGTACTTATATTAAACTCACTACAAATTTGTCTATAAAGTAAAAAAAAATACTCAATTTTAAAAAATTTAAGGGAGTAAGCCTCAGAACAAAGACCTGTTTTTTTTTTCTGTTTATTGTGTTGCAAGCATATACATAGTAAACTTATAACTAAGGAACATTTGTACATGCGCCCTGTAAGGGCATAGCAAGATAAGTAGATAACTTATAAAATTACATTTCTTAATGTCTATAACAATCTATGTAATTGTAAACATAAACATTATTTCTAAATTTACGATCAATTTAAAACATCGGACATAAACTCTTCTATAGAGTAATAAGTTTTTTCTAACAGTAGAGATTTTAAGTGACCGATAAAAAGACTTACCTTAGTTTCGTTAACAATTCGTTCTGGCAACTTATTATCAATTTGTATGGACCTGTAGTACGGACCTTTCCTGTACATTTCAAGACGGGGTGTAGGGAGGGATAGTTTATTATTTCTTCGTTCGCGTTTGCAGTGTTCATACAGGCTAAGGTTTTTTCTAACGAAAGTTGCCATCTCTAATAAATAGATGCAAGGTAGAGTAAGCAGTTTTTCTTTTTTGTATATTGGGCGACAGCTGTATTTTCGAGGTGTGTTGGTTATAATCCGTATGCATTTTTTTTGCATTATGAACAAGTCCTTGGCTTCTGCTGTGTGTCCCCACATGATAACACCATAACGTAACCAGGAATAAGCATAGGCGTAGTAAGCAGAGTAAGCGCATTCCGACTGAGTGTTAGATTTAAGTATACTTAGGGCATAGGTGAATTGGGATAGTTTAGTCTTTACTTTAGCTATGTGTTGTTTCCAAGTTAGGTGTGTATCTAAAGTTATTCCTAGTAGGCTTAAATTGTTTACTTCTTCTACATTTAAAGCATTTGTCAAGTATGTTAAGTCAATGGTCTGTTTTTTGTGAGGTTTGAACTGGATGAGCTTAGTCTTGTTTGTATTAATTTCTAGGTGGTGGGTTTCAAGCCAGTTATTAACAGTATTAAATGTATCTTCAATATTTTTAAGACTATTGCTGTTTTGGCATTGGAATAGCAGGGTGACATCATCGGCAAACAAAGTGCAAGAATTTTCATTGACTTTAGGTAGGTCGTTTAGATATATTAAAAATAGAATACAGCCTATTACGCTGCCTTGGGGTATAGAAGAGTTGATTGTTAGGGTATTTGATTGAATATTTAACTGCTCTTTTTTAACTTCATCTAGGTAATCTATTTCTACATACTGGGTCCTATTTGAAAGGTAAGACTTAACCCAGTCGTAAGCCACTCCTCGGATGCCTACTCCACTCAGTTTTTCGAGAAGAATGGTGTGAGACACTCTGTCATATGCTTTGGACAGATCTAGCATGAGGGCCACAGCATAATTCTTGTCTCTAATGCATTTCAATATTTCTTGTACCACTGTATAGATAGCTAGAGTTGTCGATCTCTTTTTACGAAACCCATATTGATTATTATCTAATATGTTAAACTTCTCTAGAAAACTGGTTATTCTGTTGGTCATTGCTTTTTCGAAAATTTTTGAAACAGTCGGCAGTAACGCGATTGGTCTGTAATGGGAGACTTCGTAAGTATTTCCTCCTTTTTTGAATATAGGTTTTATCTTAGTTGTTTTCAGTTCGTCAGGAAAAATGCCCTCCTCGAAGGATTGGTTAATTAATTGCGTTAATACTGGAGAGAATTCGTTTGCACATATCTTGAGTAGTGATGGAGGTAGGTCGTCTTTACCACTACAATGTTTTGAAGGCAGATTTTTTATGATTTTAAGTATTTCGTATTCGGTTACAGGTTGTAAGTACATCGTATTGAGAGTAGGATTATGATTGCGGACCAATTTTATGTTTTTTGCGTTATCAGTTTTTTGGGGATTGGACGAAACTCCTACATTCACAAAGTAATTGTTGAAAATGTTTGCGATATCGATAGGTGATTCGACGACTTTATCATTTTGTTTTAGTTTTATATTCTTTTTATTAAAGCGCTGACTCTTTTTAGTGACTTGGGTAACTATTTTCCACATAGTACGTGTTTTGTTGTAAGAATTTTGCATTTTTTGTATATAGTTCAACTTTCTCGAGATTTTTACACAATTTTTTAGGAATTTAGTGTATGTTTTACAGTGAGATTTCAAAACTTTATCTTTTGATTGATTTGTAAGGGCTTTAAGTATTCTTTTATGCCTACATGAAATTCTTAGACCTTTTGTTAACCAGGAGGTTTTTGGATTATTTTTTATTTTAATTTGTTTTTTGGGTATGCACATGTTTAAGATTATTTCTATTTGTTTGTTAAAGAGGTTAAAGTTTTGGTTTACGTTATTTGTGACTTTTAGAACGTCCCTCCATATAATTTTTTGTAGGTTTTGTTTAAATGAAGTTAAATTGTTTATATTCGCAAAATTTCTTTTTGTTATTTTGATAGAATTAGCTATGGGAGGGATAACATGTGTTTCATAAATGTATGTTATTGCTTTGTGGTCTGAAATGCCATAGTCTTTAACAGATATTTTTGAATCTCTTTGATTAGTAAAAATGAGGTCTATGCAAGTAGACGAATTAGGTGTTTCTCTAGTAGGCTCTTTAACAATTTGATGTAAATTTGATTCTAGTAATTTGTCAGTAAGTCTTTTGTAGGTGTTAGAATTTTGCATGGCGTTAAAATTGAAGTCTCCCCCTATTATGATATGTTTTTTATGCAAATGAGGTTGCAATTTAGACATCAAATTGTCAAGGAAATCAAAGAATGTCTCTATTTCTCGGTCTACTCGATATAGGTTTATGATGAGAATGTTATTTTTAATTTCTATTGCACAGCACTCTATGACATGTTCTATTGATAAGTTAGAAATTTCTGGTAAATAACTGAAGTTAAGATTTTTTCGTATAAGAATTGCTACTCCTCCTCCTCTTCGCTCTGTTCGGCAGTATTGGGCAGCAAAGTCGTATCCTTCAAGTTGGAATAGGTTATGTTGTTCAGCTGTGATCCACGTTTCGCTTAGACAGAGAACGTGGCTTTCTATATCTTCTAGTAGATGTTCTATGAGATGAAGTTTATTTTTAATGCTTTGGGTATTTTGGAATACTATACTAAACTCGAAAGGAACAATTATTTCTCGGGCTTTCTTTTCGAGTTTTTTCATGGTGTTTTTCTTCTCCCTGGACATAATTGTATTCATTTTCATTTCCTGCCCTTATATTATTGTTCAATGCTTTACTGTAAGATTTTCGTTGTTCTGGTGTTGCAATGTAGGTTGTGGACTTTATTTCAGTTTTTATTACAAATTTTATTTTTCCAAGAAACTTCGATAAATATGTATCTAGTTTAGAATCCAGAAGATTACTAATCTGGGTTAAAGGTAGTTCTGTAACGTTTTGTTGAGCAGGTAGATGTGGAGAGGTAGAGTGCAGAGTATCACCAAGTATGCTCTTATCATCATATAATATGTCATCTGCAAGCGACGTTTCGCCACTGCTTTGGCGGACTGGTTCTTTACTGCTTGAGTTGTTCTTAGTTACAGTTTCTTGGGTAGCGTTAATATCTCGAGTCTGACTCTGGATAGAATTCGAGTGTTTTGTCTTAGATCGTACTGGAATTTTCGAATTGGTGATATCTGCGTCGTAAAATAGTCCCGGATGTGCCTGTACAGGAGTCGAGTCATCTGTGCGGCGTCTTCGTGTAACGTTACGGCAAATAGGGCAGTTCCAATTTAGTTCTAATGTGTGTCGGTTTTGAGTAAAATGTTGTTTATTTATGTTGACACATTCGTAATGAAATTGGTCTTTACATAAGGTACAAGTTAATAATTGACCAACTATAATGTGCTGTAAGCAGGCTTTACAATTCCTCATTGTGTAGACTACAGATATATTTATGCGGTCGTAAATGAATCAGGCAATAGCGCTCTGGTATTAGGTAAGTAGCGGGTAAGCTCCTTGATGAGTAAGCTGTTTGGCAGGTTAGTGTTTTTTTTTTATAGCAGCAAGGTGCAAGGAGTTTCTATATCTATAACATTAGGAAACTGTGTTCGATAATATGATAAATAAACGTTAATTAATCGAAAATATTGATTTTAATCAACCAACTACAAATTTGTCTTTAAAGTAACAAAATATTCAATTTCAAAATAATTTGAAAAGTAGTCTGTTTGGTAGTGTAGTCATTATCTCCTGCGCGCGCATGTATAATCTGTCTTCGAAAAAAGTAATATGCGTGCCATTTTAACACATATTTTTTGCTGTGAAATGTGTTTAATGTAAAATAATTATTAAAAAAATGGCTTCTACAAATTAAAAAACAGTAATTAGTGTAGAACGTCGAAAATACTTAAACAAAAACACAAGTCCGGTGTATCGGGTGACGTAGATATGTGACGAAAACGTCTACGAAACCTTCGGAAAAAAGGTAAGCGAATTTCATTAGTTTTCATTCGCAAATGTGTTGAAAAACGTCGTGAGAAGCTTGTGCGCTTTGGTGATTACACCCTCGGCTCCATTACGCCCTCGCCAGCGGCTCGGCCTGCAATTTCTGAGCCTCGGCCGTAATATACAAAATAGCGCACGTGCATCTTAATGTACTATTAAAATAGCAGCAGCGCGGCGCTTGACACCTTTGGTGATAAGGAGTCTTCATTTTAGGATATTTAGCGGTATTGTTTTTGGGATTTCTCTCGAAAACTAGCGTATAGAAATAAAAAAATAACACCAATATTTTTTTCAACATTTTCTAGGTAGAGCTAAATCGCGTACCAGCCGGTTGCTGGGCGCTAATCGAAGGCATCGACCAACCCATAGTCAAGACTTGCACGCTCGTCTCCGCTGATGAAGACGAGGAACTTCACACCTTCAAGCCTCTCCGCTTCAATACCCAGGCTGTAGTGAAGATTGCTGTTGAGCCCGTCAATCCCTCTGAGCTGCCTAAGATGCTGGATGGACTTAGAAAGGTTAGTGGACTAGTGGTGGTATGATAAAGGATCAAGCTTCTCCGTTTCAATACGTAGGTTGTTGTGAAAGTAACAAGAGGAAGTTCACACCTTCAAGCCTCTCCGCTTCAATACCCAAGCTGTAGTGAAGATTGCTGTTGAGCCTGTCAATTCCTCTGAGCTGCCTAAGATGTTAGACGGACTTAGAAAGGTTAGTAAACTAGTCTGTGGTTGTATGATTATCTGTCTGTCTGTAACCACTTGCAAGATAAATTTAACCCACTTATTCTACTTGTGTAAATCGGATGGCAATGCAATATTGTTATGACTTGGAGCTGATCTGAAGATGGAAACGTTAGGTGGTTGCTTCTCATGTTAGCCGTGTTCACAAGATTAGTAAATCTATAGTAGTCAATGTCTAAGTAGGTCAATGTATACGCTTCTCCACTCACGTGCCCACGCAAAATTTTTTTTTTTTTTTCAGTAATTTGAGATACTTATCGAGCAATCCATTGAAATATCCACGACCGCTTCAAGAAACCTAGCTCCAAGTTTTATTTCTCAGAATGCAAGCCCAAAACAACCTTAGTTTAGGGCATCCGGTATCCGGCATCCGGGATCTGACTGGGCTTGGTTCGGGAGTCAATTTTTGCGTATTTTTGCGAAAAATGTGGGCAATCCACTGAAAAAAAGGGCATGTGTAAGGTACCCACTGAGATTTGAAAGATTACCGTAAGATAAGTTCAAAATTGTTATCAAGTAAAAATTGTACAAGAAAGGCTATAAAATATCAGATTACTTAGAAGAGAAAAATCCATGGGATTAGACTACGGTTCAAATTGACTTATGTTTATTCTATCGACCCTGTACATTCAAACATATTTAACAGAGGGCGTGGGTTTTTTATTGTCGCAACTTTTTTTTTATCCTACAGCGCCATGTGTTTGTGTGTGCTTACGTAATATTTTAATGTCAAAACGACTGTTAGACGTTTTTTTTTATAAAATATTTGGATTTAGCTATAAGCCTTTTGGGATAATTTCTCTAAGTTTTTACTTACAAAGCAACGACTTAATTTCCCGCTTTTGTATGATACTGTAGTTTTTCTTCTCCATACTGGATAGCGCTGTTTTCAGTTAGGTTTTGTCTCCTTTGATTCGTCTGGACAAGTTGTCTTATTCTAATAGGGTGCTGGCTGCAATTTGGGTATATGATTTGCTCATGATTCATATTAATAGGGATGATAGATCAGCTCAATACGAATAGATTTGGTCCTTACAAGTTTTTCTGTGCGTCGCTACGTTTTTGAGTTAAAGCAAAAAAAATGAAAATAAGATACTAAATAATGTTTTTTTGGTCTGCCTTTGTGGCTCCTGTTTAAAATACTTCTGAAGATGTAGAAATTCGAAGAGGCAGACATGCAGGGCTCTGCATTATCACGGGACGAAGTAGTGAATTTTTGGATTTTGAAGAGCTATAACTTTACGACGCAGGGCTATTATGGTGGCAGACTATTTTTCTGGGGTTTTATACATTGTATTTAATCAGATAGTCATAGTCTGCCAGGTGGACGTTTCATTGTCAAATTTCAAAATAGTTAAAACTTGATTCCTCAAAAACGCAGGGGTGTGAATGTCCGCCAGTATTTTTTGTATCTTCTAGAGGATGCTCCTTATCATCAGTCAAAGAGGCAGACATGAGCAAATCATATAGAAATTTGTCCTTCATCACCCTTACTATAAGGTCTAGTTGTTTTTCTGACAATTTTTTTTTTAAATATTTGAAATTATTCCCTTGTAGGTGAACAAATCGTACCCGCTTCTGTCGACGCGCGTGGAAGAGAGCGGCGAGCACGTGATCCTGGGCACCGGCGAGCTGTATCTGGATTGTGTGATGCACGACCTCCGGAATATGTACTCGGAAATCGACATCAAAGGTATGCCGCAAGTTTCCAACCTAGTCAATAGAATAGGGAACATGCACGATTCTTTTTAATTTAAAATATTTATTCTCATTTATGTAATAAACAGTCTAGTAAAACTATTTTTCGTATATCTATAATATTAAAAAAGATATAAGCCATCAAAGATTTGTTTCTGTCTCTTTCTTGCAAAACAAAATTTAATATGGAGTTTATATGGCCGTAGTGCATATGACGTCACTATTCATGTCGGATCTCTCTGTCTAATCGGCGCGTAATTAGTAGTTTTAAATGGTTATATCGGCCGTATTTCCTACCCGATTCAAATTTTAATTTCACTTTTTGTCATCTCTACTACGGTATTTTTATATTTTTTTATCTACACTCATGAAGTAAACTTTGAAATATGATTCAAAAAGTTGATACGTAAGGCTGTATATTACGCAGAGTATATATAAAAAATTAAAAAGTTACCATTACGTAACGATTTTTGTATGAAAATTTTGCAAAGGTGTTACGTAATTTAATTTTTTAATCATTACATAACACTTGGATACAATTCTCCTTGAATCTAAACTTTTTTTAAGAAGACTGAATAGAAGGTCTTTTAGAGAGCCCGTTAGTAATATATCAGTTTTTCTTAGTAGCTGTCAAATATCAGTAGCATATTACAAAGTGTACCATATAAACAACCTATTATTTTGGAGCAGTTAGAGTAACAGTTACAATAGTTACAATTATTTCATCTGTGGCTGAAAATATGCGCGCGCAGCCTGAAATTAGAAAGGACTTGAAAATAGATATTAGATTTGCCGCTATTTTCAAACATTTACCTTTTTCAAGTATTTTGTGCACGTGAAAGTAATGTGAAAGTTTATTGAAAAAGTAGATAAAGTGGTGCAGTCAGGATACTGCACTCACACCAGAAGATACTCAATAACTTATGATCTTCTCTCATATTAGTCTAGGACATTTTACGACATAACCTACAATGAATTGGGAAAGAATGAAAATCTAAAAGAAAACCATGTTAAGAAAATGTTCTGCTTGTATATTTCAAAGAAGACCTAGCGGATATATTAAGGCGGCTTCTTTAGACTTATATCAGAACTGTAGTATACATAATATAAGTTGCCTTTGTTGTTTACTTACTTTTGTTTAATTTTATAAGTAAGTACCTACCTATTGTATGAGTGAAGATAAAGTAGTCTACGCAACTGCATATAATCTGGGCCCTGAGTCAAGATGCTTTCTACAATCGCAAACGCTAGTAGAATAGAATGAAAATGTACGGGAATGACATTAGCTAATGAAATGTTGCGTCACAGCTAATGTCAATCCCATACATTTTTATTCTATTCTATAGCGTTTGCGATTGTAGAAAGCATCTTGACTCAGGGCCATGGTATTATATGACAGTTGCATAAACTACTATTAATAAATGCGACTAAAAAAATGTATGCATGTTGGATATTGACCTACTCTTTATTGAACGTCAAAACAGAAATCTTCCTTAGATTTTGTATGAAGTTTTTGATCAATCACGTCATAATTTCTGCCATCGTTTAGTAACTTTTTAACACTAAATTAATTATTAAAAATTTAAAACCACGTATGAAATTTAAAATTACTTGGTTTTCATAAATTTTAAATGATTCTTAGACGCAAACAGGATTTCATTTTATTATTGACCCAGGACACTCGCGGATTGAACAGATTGAGAAATGTCCCGTGTGGCAAAGAATAGTACCAAACCATCTCTACCCGTGGGTGTCGTAAGAGGTGACTAAGGGCTTATGAACCGGAGGATGGGAAACAGCATCTTTCTGGGTATCGTACTGTACAGATCTGAAGTCCCTTCCAATAGGATCCTCAAATCAGATACGTGAAAGTTTTGGCCAAGGTTGATCGTCTAGAATAATATCCTTTAAGAATATTATAATTTTTCTGAATCCTACGTCATTCCGTTTTATATATTTATAACATCTTGTAATTTACAGATTCTGCTCGGTGGAGAGTGGCAATAGAAGAATGAAAAAGAAACACACTTGTTATTTTTAATACTTATATTTGAATATAAACCTAATCTTTACATGTCTAATTTGTGTTATTTATTTTATTTTATATCACTATTTATTTAAATTTAGTCTCATATTGTTTGGTGTAGTTCATCTGAATTCATGTAGATTCATCAGTTTAGAAGAGGTTTCATCTCTTTTACAATGCAATATTATTATAGCCGTTAAGTTTCTGAAAAGAAACCTATGTTAATATAAATGAAGTAATAAAAATAATGTGGGGACAATCCCCAGGTTTGGAGCACCACCATCGCCCCAAACAGCTCGTCCTAGGCCTCCTCTACCCTAAGTCCTAGGTCCGAGGCATATCATCACCCAGCTCACGATGACATGACGCTAAACTACCCTAACAATCCAACTGGATCGTCAGGATTCTGATCATCCTCGCGAAGCTGGATATCCCATCGAAACCTTAAACTACAGTAAAGACTAGGGTTAATGTATGTGGAGTGCGGAACCAACTAACCACAGTACAACCCAGACGGTGATGATGTCTCCCCCCGGTATGTTCATGCCCCGCGTCAAACCCGACTTCCACGTGGCCCACCTTTAAGGGACGATCACTGACTCATCCAGGGTTCACAGGGTATTGACTATTTCTTTTAGTCACCCATACCAGAGCTGGTCACCGAGCCCGCCAGGCACACGAAGCATACAGTCTTCCTTTAGGAAAACAGGGCACTCTCCATCATGAGCTATAAGAGCTCTTCCTGTAATCCCTCCGGGCAGACAATGATCGACATCATCGAATCCCTTAGTTTGTTTTGAAATAAGTTAAACTGAAAATAATTAGCCAGCTCCACACGTCCAAGTGTGAAGTCTGTACTAGATACGGGTATAGTATTATTGCTTGCATGGCCAGCCTAGATCAATAACGGTTTTATAACGAGAGACATAAAGAGTTTGAAGGGCAATTTCCCTCCCCCCTGTCACTGAGTGACTTTATTGCACCAACAAGATCTCCGTATATCCTTCATAGCTCTCACTTGTGATGCGTAGCTAAATCTCTTTTCCGTTACCAACCCACGCAGGACAAGGATTATGTAGAGTAACCCCAGTCTAAACACTCATTTAAATAAAATGAATTGCATCTAAACTATAATGGGATTACCCAGCATATTTCGAAGAAGAACATATAAGAAGTAAGTATAACAAAAGATTACTGAAGGTAATCCTTAATTAAAAGTGAAGTATGATGACCAGAACCGAGAAGATACGGGATAGTAGTATCTAAGCTAGGTTGGGCCAAACATTTATGATTTAAGATCTTAAGGGAAAATCAAAAGCATCGAGTATTCAAAACCAAGAACACTGGGAGAATTTAGCGTAAACAACACTAGCTAAAACTCGATGTTCTTTTAAAAGAGGACTCAAAAGAAGTATAAAAAATGGGATTATTGTATATACTTAAATATTCGGAACTTATCTACAATGAGAGAAACTAAACATTATAATTTCTGTTCCATTATTGTTTTCAAGAATCTATTTAGTAATGTTAAAGGTGGTTTCACACTGAGTCAAAGTATAATTTTAAGTATGATAAATTATGACAAGTTTTATTAAGGAAAAATAAAACTTAGAATCTTATAAGGTTTAGATTCCTGTATGATTCAATGAAGATTAAATAGATTAATTAACTACTTTAGGATGACACACATAAAGTTCAGAGGTCCCCCAAGGTCAGAGTGTCGTACAGCCGTCGCAGCCTTGCGGGCGAACGTCGTCAACACACTTTACAAGAAGCAACCCACGAACGAATGTAATATTTCCATCAAGAATATTCTTCCTATTGATTCAGGACAATTCTAATTTATTCCTTATAAACAATTTAATGTCATTAGACTAAACTAGAATGTCCCTTCACATAAGAAGAAAGTTTTAAGTTGTCTAACTACTCTACATTTGGTAATCTAACGCTAAGATCAGGAGGTCCTCCCGTGGTATATGCCACTCAAACGACGCAACCAATAATGGGCAAGCGTTATCAGCACATAACACAAGAAACCAATTCCAAAATCCAACGTTAAAACACCTTGCTAATATCCTTCCATTTGTACTGGAATAACACCAATTCATCCCACACACACAGAAGAGGGAAATCAGGATGAATCAGCGAAACCTCACACAAATAGAACGAGAAGAACTTTAGAATCAGACCCTTTTAGGCTTGAGGCCTCCGGCCCTTGAATGATTAAAATAAATAAATCCGAAGGTTGATTTTATCAGATAGACTTAGACAGATACTCCAGTGACACGCGACATACATTTGCCACAACCAATATAGTGGACATCGGGGACACATGTCACGAGGGCATCCATCCATGCTTGGTTGAACTAAATAAACCTGAGAGCAGGTATTTCTTAATCTCAAAATCTGGGACTCCTATAGAATGAAAGTAAAAGGAAAGATAAGCACCTCCTATGAGCTTGAGTACTGAGATGTAGTAATGCTCTCAGCATGTTCCAATTTTGGGAAATTGAGGCAAAAGATTCAAAATCACTATCAAAGCAATTTATTATTACTTGAAATATTATTATTTATAATATTCACTCTACTTAAACTTACCCTTTATTTCACAATAAAATGTCACAATCTATATCCAAGTTTTAGTTTTCAGATATATTATTTTAAGATTTTGAATTGACGTTCTAATTCTTTTGATCTGACGGAATATTTTTCTTAAATTTTATCATATGAAGACATTAGTATATTAAAAACTGGAATTTTGATTTAGGGCCAAAGATTTTATATTATTTTCTAAAAATGGTAATTATTTAATGTATTAATATTTTCTTCCATTTTGATTTTGGGTTTTGATTTATTTTTTGTTAAAGAGATAAAAAATTTATAAAGATTTCAAAATAGCGTCTAGCTTTGAGTAAAACTAAATCAAAAATGATTTATTTGTTGACTATTTGACAATAATGTCAAATAGACAATTCAACCTAAAAAAGTATAAAAATATACATCGTTTAAAGTCTCCTTGAAATGATGATAATAATATACATCGTCCAAAGTCACTTTGAAATGTTGACAAAATATACATCAGAGTCCAGCCTCTATGATTCACCAAGGACTATTTTAATCAATTTCTCTGTAAAGGAAAAAAAAAAAAAAAATAATCACAGTGAAATTTACTTTACCTTTACAATCCATGCAATACCTTTTTTAGCCTTCATGCTTTATCATTTGTGGTTTGCTTTTCCATGTCTATAAAGTTCCTTGTAATTCCTGTACCTGTTTAGAAATAGAACATTATCCTGCCTAGCTATACGCGAACAAAGACATTTGCAAAACTAGTTTATACTTAATTATGGGAAAAGGAAGTCTTTATTACTATCTACAAATAACGACTCAGATTAGAAACACAGTATGTTATAATTTCCGCAGAGTTATTAATGTTTACAAAAGAAAATCATTAAGAGGGAATAACAATTTACTTAAAGTATCACACAGTACAAGCCTCTTATGACCCCACAGGTAGATCTGTAAAGCTGCAAATATTCTCCAATCAACTCTTCCTCTTTTGACATTGAAATCTGATTTTCTCAACGTTATTTAGCTCACATAACCTGGAAGAAACTATAAATTTCATTAAGTCACATTTCACCTTAACTCAAATACACACAACAACTTTGAACCGAAAATAAATAAAAGATGGAAAACCACAAAATTGAATACTTACATAACATTAGTTTCACTCCACTTATTCTTTACACTTTGGAATCAAACCCTGAATGTTAGCATCTCGAATTTATGCGCAAATAAACCTTCCTATACTATATCCTACACGAAGCAATCCCTATCTTTATCTCAATTGAAGGAACCCACAATCCAGGATCATAGCCTCCTTCAAAAGATTCGTCTCATCAGCTGTATGAATTCTATTTTTCGCGAGCTACAATAAAAAATTATTATAACTCACAGAAATCCAGCTTACTATCGACTTTTCTTTCACAGACGTCTCAAAGTAACAACAAGGATATTTGGAGCGTTTACCGATTCCATTCTTCCTTTTTTCTCCGTTTTTTTTTCCAAATTTTCCTTGCTTGACGGCCCAAATTCTCTCTCACCTGAAACTTTCAAACACGTTAAAATTCTACTTCAGCTCCATTGCCCTCACTATTCAACAAAACCTGATTCTTAGTTTTCTTCTGTTGCTTTCGTTTATAAAAATTTTAGCAACTATTCCTTTTATTCGGTAAAAATGCTTTTTTCCTTCATTTCCCTTTTTCGACTCTCTCCCGACCCTGTCTCGACTCGCACCCCTTGTCATATTTTTCTACTCCCCGTTTCCCGTTACACTTCTTGACAGTTCCTCTAAATAGTATTTTATGCATTTAAAATTTTTTTAGGGTTCCGCAAGTGCACAGTACCATCTTACATACTGCGGTCACCAACAACAGCGGTCGCCAGCCGCAAAGCTTACAAGCTTGGTGATTATGGTAAACCTTCCAAAGTACCACGTGTTTCTGCTGGAGTTTTGGAGGGATGCTCTCTGTCCTGCAGTGGATGTTTCATGGGATGTTGAACATAGAGCCTTGTTTGAGTCAGATGCGGAAATGATTTTGCGGTTAAGTACGGTCAACCGCTTGACGGTAGAAACTTTTTCAACTCTATTACCACGCCATAAGGTCCAAAAGTGTTTCTACTGTTGTGCGGCCGTGTGTACTTGGAGACGAGATAAAAAAAATAGTCACTGTCCTAGATATCAAGCTGTACTACTTTTTAATAGACTACCGGTTGAATTAAAATCTGAAATTAATTTGAATACATTCAAGGACAAACTGAAACAAATACTCTTAGATAAAAATTGTTATTCAATTGACGAGTTTTAATTATTTTTAGTATTTTTTATTTGACATTATTTTTAGTAATTTTCTGGCCCATTCAAAGTTTTTCAGATTCAGATAATTTTATTCAATGTAGATTCTTTACAGAATACTTATTGAATGTCATGCAGAATACAATGCAAATAGAGCGAGTCTACGCCGTTTCGGATCGTGCTATATCAGCGTAAAAGAAACGGCAAGAAACCACTGCAGCACGGCCTACTTTAAGAGTCGGCTTTTTACAATGTGTTTCTTGTGTTTCGCTGGAATATCAGAGCACCATACCTCTTTGTCATTCATATAGTCATCCAATCTATAGTAAGCTTTTTTACATAACGTTTGCTTTACACATTCTTTAAACTTTCTCTCAGGTAATTGCACTATATTGTCAGGTATTTTGTTGTAGTATCGTATACACAGACCAACGAAAGATGTATTGACTTTAGTTAATCTAGTATATGGTTGATCAATTTTATGCTTATTTCTAGTATTAAAATTATGCCTGTCACAAATTTTTGGTAATTGATGAATGTTCTTTCTAGCATACATTATATTTTCATAGATATACTGGCATGGCACTGTCATAATGTTGATTTCCTTGAACAGTTCTCTCAGGGAATCACGAGTCTTCAGGCAATAAATTGCTCTTATAGCCCTCTTTTGTAAAACGAATATTGAATGTATATCAGCTGCCCGGCCCCAAAGCAGTATGCCATAAGACATAATGCTATGGAAGTAGCTAAAGTAAACCAGCCTTGCAGTAGCTACATCAGTAAGTTGTCTGATTTTTCTAACAGCATATGCAGCCGAGCTCAATCGACCAGAAAGAGCCGTTATATGAGGGCCCCATTGAAGTTTAGAGTCTAGTGTTAACCCTAAGAAAACTGTACTATTTACAAAATCTAATGGCTCATTATTCAATACTATTGTGCACTTGCGGAACCCTAAAAAATTTTTAAATGCATAAAATACTATTTAGAGGAAGTGTCAAGAAGTGTAACGGGAAACGGGGAGTAGAAAAATATGACAAGGAGTGACAGTCGAGACAGGGTCGGGAAAGAGTCGAAAAAGGAAAATGAAGGAAAAAAGCTATTTTTGCTGATAAAAATGAATAGTTGCTAAAATTTTGATAAACGAAAGCAACAGAAGAAAACTAAGAATCAGGATTTGTTGAATAGTGAGGGCAATGGAGCTCAAATAGAATTTTAACATGTTTTAAAGTTTCAGGTGAGAGAGATTTTGGACCGTCAAGCAAGGAAAATTTGGGAAAAACGGAGAAAAATGGAAGAATGGAATCGGTAAACGTTCCAAATATTCTTGTTGTTACTTTGAGACGTCTGTGAAAGAAAAGTCGATAGTATGCTGGTTTTCTGTGAGTTATAATTTTTTTTTGTTTTGTAGCTCGCGAAAAAAATAGAATTCATACAGCTGATGAGACGAATCTTTTGAAGGAGGCTATGATCCTGGATTGTGGATTCCTTCAATTGAGATAAAGATAGGGATTGCTACGTGTAGGATATAGTATAGGAAGGTTTATTTGCGCATAATTTCAAGATGCTAACATTCAGGGTTTGATTCCAAAGTGTAAAGAATAAGTGGAGTGAAACTAATGTTATGTAAGTATTCAATTTTGTGGTTTTCCATCTTTTATTTATTTTCGGTTCAAAGTTGTTGTGTGTATTTGAGTTAAGGTGAAATGTGACTTAATGAAATTTATAGTTTCTTCCAGGTTATGTGAGCTAAATATCGTTGAGAAAATCAGATTTCAATGTCAAAAGAGGAAGAGTTGATTGGAGAATATTTGCAGCTTTACAGATCTACCTGCGAGGTCATAAGAGGCTTGTACTGTGTGATACTTTAAGTAAATTGATATTCCCACTTAATGATTTTCGTTTGTAAACATTAATAACTCTGCGGAAATTATAACATACTGTGTTTCTAATCTGAGTCGTTATTTGTAGATAGTAATAAAGATTTTCTTTTCCCATAATTAAGTATAAACTAGTTCTACAAGTGTCTTTGTTCGCGTATAGCTAGGCAGGATAATGTTCTATTTCTAAACAGGTACAGGAATTACAAGGAACATTATAGACATGGAAAAGCAAACCACAAATGATAAAACGTGAAGGCTAATAAAGGTATTGCTTGGATTGTAAAGGTAATGTAAATTTCATTGTGTTTAATTCTTTCCTTTACAGAGAAATTGATAAAAATAGTCCTTGGTGAAATCATGGAAGCTGGACTCTGATGTATGTATATTGTCATCGATTAGGGGTGGCTTTAGATGTTGTATATTTTGTCAACATTTCAAAGTGACTTTGGACGATGTATATTATTATCATCAATTCAAGGAGACTTTAAACGATGTATATTTTTATACTTTTTTAGGTAGAATTGTCTATTTGACATTATTGTCAAATAGTCAACAAATAAATAATTTTTGATTTAGTTTTACTCAAAGCTAGACGCTATTTTGAAATCTTTATAAATTTTTTAACTCTTTAACAAAAAATAAATCAAAACCCAAAATCAAAATGGAAGAAAATATTAATACATTAAATAATTACCATTTTTAGAAAATAATATAAAATCTTTGGCCCTAAATCAAAATTCCAGTTTTTAATATACTAATGTCTTCATATGATAAAATTTAAGAAAAATATTCCGTCAGATCAAAAGAATTAGAACGTCAATTCAAAATCTTAAAATAATATATCTGAAAACTAAAACTTGGATATAGATTGTGATATTTTATTGTGAAATAAAGGGTAAGTTTAAGTAGAGTGAATATTATAAATAATAATATTTCAAGTAATAATAAATTGCTTTGATAGTGATTTTGAATCTTTTACCTCAATTTCCCAAAATTGGAACATGCTGAGAGCATTACTACATCTCAGTACTCAAGCTCATAGAAGGTGCTTATCTTTCCTTTTACTTTCATTCTATAGGAGTCCCAGATTTTGAGATTAAGAAATACCTGCTCTCAGGTTTATTTAGTTCAACCAAGCATGGATGGATGCCCTCGTGACATGTGTCCCCGATGTCCACTATATTGGTTGTGGCTAATGTATGTCGCGTGTCGCTGGAGTATCTGTCTAAGTCTATCTGATAATATCAACCTTCGGATTTATTTATTTTAATCATTCTTGGGCCGGAGCCCTCAAGCCTAAAAGGGTCTGATACTAAAGTTCTTCTCGTTCTATTTGTGTGAGATTTCGCTGATTCATCCTGATTCTCCCATCTGTATGTATGGGATGAATTGGTGTTACTCCAGTACAAATGGAGGGATATTAGCAAGGTGTTTTAACGTTGGATTTTGGAAATAATGTTTCTTGTGTTATGTGCTGACAACGCTTGCCCACTATTGGTTGCGTCGTTTGAGTGGCATATACCGCGGGAGGACCTCCTGATCTTAGCGTTAGATTACCAAATGTAGAGTAGTTAGACAACATAAAACTTTCTTCTTATGTGAAGGGACATTCTAGTTTAGTCTAATGACATTAAATTGTTTATAAGGAATAAATTAGAATTGTCCTGAATCAATAGGTAGAATATTCTTGATGGAGACATTACGTTCGTTCGTGGGTTGCTTCTTGTAAAGTGTGTTGACGACGTTCGCCCATAAGGCTGCGACGGCTGTACGACACTCTGACCTTGGGGGACCTCTGAACTTTATGTGTGTCATCCTAAAGTAGTTAAATAATTTATTTAATCTTCATTGAATCATACAGGAATCTAAACTTTATAAGATTCTAAGTTTTAATTTTCCCTTAATAAAACTTGTCATAAATTATCATACTTAAAATTATACTTTGACTCAGTGTGAAACCACCTTAACTTTACTAAATAGATTCTTGAAAACAATAATGGAACAGAAATTATAATGTTTAGTTTCTTTTCATTGTAGATAAGTTCCGAATATTTAAGTATATACAATAACCCCATTTTTTTATACTTCTATTGAGTCCTCTTTTAAAGAACATCGAGTTTTAGCTAGTGTTGTTTACGCTAAATTCTCCCAGTGTTCTTGGTTTTGAATACTCGATGCTTTTGATTTTCCCTTAAGATCTTAAATCATAAATGTTTGGCCCAACCTAGCTTAGATACTACTATCCCGTATCTTCTCGGTTCTGGTCATCATACTTCACTTTTACTTAAGGATTACCTTCAGTAATCTTTTGTCATACTTACTTCTTATATGTTCTTCTTCGAAATATGCTGGGTAATCCCATTATAGTTTAGATGCAATTCATTTTATTTAAATGAGTGTTTAGACTGGGGTTACTCAACATAATTCTTGTCCTGCGTGGGTTGGTAACGGAAAAGAGATTTAGCTACGCATCACAAGTGAGAGCTATGAAGGATATACGGAGATCTTGTTGGTGCAATAAAGTCACTCAGTGACTGGGGGGAGGGAGATTGCCCTTCAAACTCTTTATGTCTCTCGTTATAAAACCGTTATTGATCTAGGCTGGCCATGCAAGCAATAATACTATACCCGTATCTAGTACAGACTTCACACTTGGACGTGTGGAGCTGGCTAATTATTTTCAGTTTAACTTATTTCAAAACAAACTAAGGGATTCGATGATGTCGGTCATTGTCTGCCCGGAGGGATTACAGGAAGAGCTCTTATAGCTCATGATGGAGAGTGCCCTGTTTTCCTAAAGGAAGACCGTATGCTTCGTGTGCCTGGCGGGCTCGGTGACCAGCTCTGGTATGGGTGACTAAAAGAAATAGTCAATACCCTGTGAACCCTGGATGAGTCAGTGATCGTCCCTTAAGGTGGGCCACGTGGAAGTCGGGTTTGACGCGGGGCATGAACATACCGGGGGGAGACATCATCACCGTCTGGGTTGTACTGTGGTTGGTTAGTTCCGCTCTCCACATACATTAACCCTAGTCTTTACTGTAGTTTAAGGTTTCGATGGGATATCCAGCTCCGCGAGGATGATCAGAATCCTGACGAACCAGTTGGATTGTTAGGGTAGTTTAGCGTCATGTCATCGTGAGCTGGGTGATGATATGCCTCGGACCTAGGACTTAGGGTAGAGGAGGCCTAGGACGAGCTGCTTGGGGCGATGGCGGTGCCCCAAACCTGGGGATTGTCCCCACATTATTTTTATTACTTCGTTTATATTAACATAGGTTTCTTTTCAGAAACTTATCGGTTCTAATATTGCATTGTAAATGAGATGAAACCTTTCCTAAATTGATGAAACTACATGAATTCAGATGAACTACTCCCGTCAATATGAGACTAAATATAAATAAATAGTGATCCAATATAAAATAAATAACACAAACTAGACAAGTAAAGATTAGGTTTATATTCTAATATAAGTATTAAAATAACAAGTGTGTTTCTTTTTCATTCTTCTATTGCCACTCTCCACCGAGCAGAATCTGTAAATTACAAGATATTATAAATATATAAAACGGAATGACGTAGGATTCAGGAAAAATATAATATTCTTAAAGGATATTATTCTAGACGATCAACCTTGGCCAAAACTTTCACGTATCTGATTTGAGGATCCTATCTGAAGGGACTTCAGATCTGTACAGCTGGTGCCGTGACCAGGATATGCTGGTTTCAAGCGAGAGAGGTATTGAGGAGTGAAAAAAGAAACAAAATGAAAAATACACTAATTTCGAGTTTTGAACTGAAGAAACTTGAGAGTAAAGTCTATCTAAGTTAAAGTTGTTAAGCGGGACGTTAGAATTGGTTTTAGCTTAGGGTTATTTGTTTTGGAAGCCATAGAAAATATGATGCATTCCTTGTTTCAGAATAAAGATGGGAAATTTTACAGTCTCAATAGAAGGAAACATAGGGTCAGGGAAGTCTACTTTGTTGGCAGCTTTGGGAGGCAACTCTGATTTTGAGATAATACCAGAACCAATTGATAAATGGACTAATTTATCTGGCGTCAATCTCTTCCAGTTATTTAAGGAAAATCCTAAGAAGTGGGGTTTCTGTTTTCAAAATTATGTTCTTCTAACAATGTTAGAGAATCATACGAAAGAATCTAGCGCTAAGATTAAAGTTATGGAACGTTCCATCTATTCAGCCAAAAACTGTTTTATTAGGGAATTGCAAGAGAGTGAATTGTTGCACCCGGCTGAGTTTGCAGTTTTAGATGAAACTTATTCTTATTTCAAAGAACAATTGGTTACTCGAATTAATTTAGTGGTTTATCTTAGGACTTCCCCTATGGTTTCTTATCAGAGAGCTCTAAGTCGTGGTCGACCTGAAGAGACAGGGATAACGTTAGATTATATAGAGAGGATTCACAACATTCATGAGGAATGGTTATTGAACCCTAATATAAAGGAAGATTTTGACAGGATAGAGATTATCGATGGAGATCAAAATATTAGCTCCATAAAACAACAGTTTTGGGAAGTTAAGGAAAGAATATTAGATAAGCTTTCTATTCTTTAATTTAAACAAAATTCCAACCTATAATTTGTAATAAACTTTCAGTATCCAAAGAAAAGAAAAAAAAGCCTCCTCGTTATAATCTTAGATCATCTCAGGGACAAGATGAATTAGAAAGGACAGGTCAGCAAGAAGAACGTCCACGACCTTCTTTACGCAACTCCACTATGTTTCGCCAACTTCGAAGAAACATGGGAATTCTGACACAGAAGGTGTCGAACTTAGAGAATCAGCTGTCGCAAGCTCGGGAAACTAACGCTGCATCAGCTTCGTCTGAAAGGCATGAAGCACCGATTAATATATGCCCGGTGATTGATACAAGAGTCGAAAAACCACGTTTTCCTGGAAGATTTGGGGTACATCCAGTGTCGTTTTTGGAGGATCTTCAGAATTATTTACGGAGGATGCCTAATGAAGATGCTACAATTGAAACTATAATCAGTTGTTTAGAAGGTGATGTTCGTAAATGGGCCAGAATTTATAGACAGAGATGGTTTACACAGTCGGATTTCAAAAGAGATTTTTTGGATGCTTATTGGGGAGAAGCCGAACAAAACACCTTGAGAAGAATGATTGTAAATGGCACTTGGTCTAAGGAAAATGGAACAATGCTAGAACATTTCGTTAGTTTAGCAGGGCAAGCAAAGATGATGTCTAGACCAATTCCTGAATGGCAAATAGTGGAGGATTTGATGAGACACTTTCCGAAGGATGTACAATATGCTTGGCGGATGAAGAAAGGAAATACTTTGATTGAGGCAACAGAGTTTCTTCGTGAATTGGATGACGTGAATAAACAATGTGGATCTTCTTCCTTTGACTCCTCTACTGGAGCTGATAGGGGAACAAAGCGTCAAAGTCCATTCGTTTCGAATAAAGACAAGCCATTTTATAAAAAACCAAAAGTGGTGGCTCACATCGAGGGGGAGACTTCAAGGGGAAGGATCACTAATGAAATAATTCAAGAAGAAGATTTAAACTAGTTGGGGCCATCTCCAATAAACAGGAGGTGGCCGCAATTAACAAAAAACTAAATTATCTTTTTCCTGTAAAATATTTAATAAAACAAGGTTGGAAGCCAGGGGTAGGATTGGGTTGTGACCAAGAAGGGATCTTATATCCTGTTTCCCCGAATAATACTAGAACGAATTGTGATAGAGAAGGTTTAGGATATTCTTCAGAAGAATATAATAATAAACAAACAGTCGTAGATCTAATTAAAGTTTTTGACGTTTCCATGATTAAACAAAATCAACCAATGTATAATCAGTTCATTAAAGAATATGAAGGTAACTCTTTATATGATGAAGAGGTTTGCTTTGAGAATGAGGGGCCCAAATTTAAATCAGAAATAGAGTTACAAATTTTGGGGCAATCTATAGTTCTCTTGGTAGACACTGGAAGTGAAGTAACTTGTATTTCGGAAGAATTCTTAGAGAGTTTACAAGGAGAATTAAAGTTAGAATTCCCTGCGTTACCAGTTAGACCAATATGTGTGAGGGGAGCCGTTGGACAAAAGAGTCTCCAAATAAAAAAACTAGTCTCTATACCGTTGACGTGTGGTTCATTTGATATTGATACGGGATTTTTAGTGATTGCTAAATTAACTTGTTCTGCTATCCTGGGGGTAGATTGGTTAGTTGCGCACAACGCTGTTTTGCATTTAAAAGAACCACAAACATTAGAATTGGGTATCGTTGGACAAGGAGAAATTACTATTCCGTTTCGAAATCTTTCTAGTGGGTCTTTAGAAGAGAATCGAATAAATCTAATATCTGGAGTAGAGGAACAAAACGAAAAGGAAGGCGGTGAAGAAAAGCAATTATTAGATCTGTTTAAAAGTATTCGGTTGGGAATGGATTTGTCTGATGTAGAGAAGGAACAAATTTTTAATGTCTTGAGATCCCATATGCAAGTTTTTACAAAGAAACTTGGAAGGGCAAACTGTTATACTCATGACATTAAAATGATTGAGGGTACTCCAAGGATACAACGAACCTATCCTATACCATACGCACATAGGGCAAAAGTAGAAGAAAAGTTGAGGGAGATGGAAGAATTAGGGATTATATCGAGAAAAACTACAAATTTTTGTAGTCCTCTAACTTTCACTGGAAAACCTGATGGATCTGTTAGAATATTACTTGATGCTAGGGAAATCAATAAATATATGGTTCCAGAAGTAGAAGCACCGCCTTTACAGATTGACATACTTAATGCTTTTCTTGGTGTAAAATTTATAACATTGATTGATTTAAATAACGCTTATTTTCAAATACCGTTGACTGAGGACAGTAAAAAATATACTGGATTTACAGTTAATGGAAAGTCTTACGTATACAACGTGCTTCCGCAAGGACTTAAGACGTCAGTAGGGTCCTTTTGTCGCGCAATGGACATTATATTGGGTCCTGGTGTTAGAGAGTTTTGTGTCAATTATTTGGATGATCTTGCAATCCTAACGAGTGGGACTTGGCAAGACCATTTGGATCATATTGATATAGTTTTGGATCGTTTAGAATCAGCTGGAATGACTTGTAATTTTGCAAAGTGCAACTTTTTCTGCAGTGAAGTAAAAATGTTAGGGCATATAGTTACAACTTCGGGAATTAAACCTAACCCGGATAAAATAAAAGCTATAAAGGAATTCCCTATTCCAAAGAAACAAAAACAGTTAAGAGGATTTTTGGGACTTTGTAATTATTATAGACGTTTCATTAAAAACTATAGTATTTTGACTGCTCCATTAACTAGGTTATTAAAGAAAAACCAAGCATGGTTTTGGGATGAAGAATTAGATCGAGCTTTCAATAATATAAAGGAAGAATTTATTACAACGATTCTATTGAGCCATCCAGATCAGGATAAATTATATTATTTACAGACCGACAGTTCAGGGATCGGAATAGCCGGATCATTGTTTCAGATTGGAAATAATGGTGAGGTTAAAATTTTGGGATTCTGTAGTCGTGCACTACGGGGTTCTGAATTACGTTGGACTGTAACTGAACAAGAGTTGTGGGCTATTATTTATTCTGTGAAAAAGTTTGAGACTTATTTAAGAGGAACGAAATTTGTTGTTCGTACAGATCATAAGGCATTAACTTTCATGAAACAAATGAAATTATACAACAGTAGAGTCACACGTTGGATTTTATTTCTTGAACAATTTGACTTCGAAGTCGAACATGTAAAAGGTGTAGAAAATATTGGGGTAGATATTTTATCTAGATATCCGCCAGGGGGAGTTTTGCAAGAAGAGAAGGTGTGGTATCCAACTGTTATGTATGTAGGTGTTTCTACTGACCGTGACTTGAAAAATAAATTACAACGTATGATGGAATATCAACGGCTTGATAACGTCATATGTGGGATTAAGGAGAGAATAAATGGTTCTAGAGTACCCGAAAGAACAGATAGATTTACACGTATAACTTTGCGCTGTATTGTCAATAATGATCTACTTTATTTTAAAACTGTACGTGGAGATTACGTTTTGTTTATGCCCAAGGTACTACAAGAAGAGATTTGTAAACAGGTACATATAGAGATGGGTCATCTTGGCGCATATAAAACTTTGAAATATTTACAATTAAGGTGTTATTGGATAAATATGGGTAAGACAGTGAAGTCTTGTATTCAGAAGTGTCATGTTTGTCAGCTTTCTAGACCTGACTATATAAAAGGGGTAGGGAAATGTAAATCGATTTTAACTGAAAACCCGGGTGAATTAGTAATGGCTGATATCTTCGGACCACTACCTAAAACTGAGGCTGGTTATATTTACATTTTTGTAATACAGGATTCTTTTAGTAAATTTATTAAACTTTTCGGACTTCGTGGAGCTTCAGCAGACTCAGTGCTTTATTGTATGAGAGTGTTCACTGAAATAATACAACCTAAGGCTGTTATGACAGATAACGGAAAACAATTTATTAGTCACAAGTGGAAAAATGGACTCAGAGCCTTGAGAATTAAGACTTTGTATACTACTATTCGTAATCCTCGACCTAACACTACAGAACGAGTGAATAAAGAATTAAACAAATTCTTTAGAATTTATTGTCATGATGACCATACTAGATGGGATCATTACTTGTTGGAGATTGAGGAATTGTATAATAATACGTTCCACGAGAGTACGAAATTTTCTCCTAATGAAATATTATTTGGAAATTCAGAGAAACTTAAAGTAGATTGTTTTCTACCACGGGCACTCACGAATAAAACGTTAGACCAAATTAGAGAGGAAGTTAGAGAAAACCTTAGACTTTCGAGTCAGAAGCGGCAGGATAGATTCAATAGAACTCATAAGTTGATAGATTTTCAAGTTGGTGATTTGGTAAAATTAAGGAGGCTTAATAAATCGGATTCTAGTCGAAATAAAACTAAGAAATTTGATTTATTATATGATGGACCATATCGAATTGGAGGAATAAAATATGCTAATGTGTATATTCTCGTTGATCCTGAAACTCAAAGTGTCAAAGGAGTTTATAATGCAGTCCATTTGGCTAAATATTATACTTAGGATGTTAGCTATTGAGATTTTCACGGGACTATATCATAAATTTTAACTTTAGAGGAATTGAGATATTCCTGGTCACAACCTAATTAATATAATTTTATTAGTTTTAATTTAATAATTAATATTAGAAGACTATTTTGATTATAGTATATAGTGAGTCAATTTGTTAGTGAATTGACTGGCATTATTAAATCGACTTCGTTTTAAAAAATATAATGAACTATAATAATTTATAATTTAATACAAATTTAATTTGGTTATATAATCAGGGTTGAACTGAAATAAATCTAAATTTAGATAAACATGTTAAATAATTTTAATAATTTTGAATAAAAAATTAATTTAGTTTAATGATTTATAATATTAGTAGTTTAGTTATTTGTTTTGTTTATTGTATTTGTGAATAAAAAAATTTAAGGGCTAATATAGGAGGTTTTATTTTAATAAAATAATAATAATAATAATAAAAAAAAAATTAATTTAAAATTGAAAATTTTAGAATTCTCAAAAAAAAAAAAATGTTTTCTTAGATTTTTCGAAATAATAAAATTTTGGGGGAGGCTGTGCACTTGCGGAACCCTAAAAAATTTTTAAATGCATAAAATACTATTTAGAGGAAGTGTCAAGAAGTGTAACGGGAAACGGGGAGTAGAAAAATATGACAAGGAGTGACAGTCGAGACAGGGTCGGGAAAGAGTCGAAAAAGGAAAATGAAGGAAAAAAGCTATTTTTGCTGATAAAAATGAATAGTTGCTAAAATTTTGATAAACGAAAGCAACAGAAGAAAACTAAGAATCAGGATTTGTTGAATAGTGAGGGCAATGGAGCTCAAATAGAATTTTAACATGTTTTAAAGTTTCAGGTGAGAGAGATTTTGGACCGTCAAGCAAGGAAAATTTGGGAAAAACGGAGAAAAATGGAAGAATGGAATCGGTAAACGTTCCAAATATTCTTGTTGTTACTTTGAGACGTCTGTGAAAGAAAAGTCGATAGTATGCTGGTTTTCTGTGAGTTATAATTTTTTTTTGTTTTGTAGCTCGCGAAAAAAATAGAATTCATACAGCTGATGAGACGAATCTTTTGAAGGAGGCTATGATCCTGGATTGTGGATTCCTTCAATTGAGATAAAGATAGGGATTGCTACGTGTAGGATATAGTATAGGAAGGTTTATTTGCGCATAATTTCAAGATGCTAACATTCAGGGTTTGATTCCAAAGTGTAAAGAATAAGTGGAGTGAAACTAATGTTATGTAAGTATTCAATTTTGTGGTTTTCCATCTTTTATTTATTTTCGGTTCAAAGTTGTTGTGTGTATTTGAGTTAAGGTGAAATGTGACTTAATGAAATTTATAGTTTCTTCCAGGTTATGTGAGCTAAATATCGTTGAGAAAATCAGATTTCAATGTCAAAAGAGGAAGAGTTGATTGGAGAATATTTGCAGCTTTACAGATCTACCTGCGAGGTCATAAGAGGCTTGTACTGTGTGATACTTTAAGTAAATTGATATTCCCACTTAATGATTTTCGTTTGTAAACATTAATAACTCTGCGGAAATTATAACATACTGTGTTTCTAATCTGAGTCGTTATTTGTAGATAGTAATAAAGATTTTCTTTTCCCATAATTAAGTATAAACTAGTTCTACAAGTGTCTTTGTTCGCGTATAGCTAGGCAGGATAATGTTCTATTTCTAAACAGGTACAGGAATTACAAGGAACATTATAGACATGGAAAAGCAAACCACAAATGATAAAACGTGAAGGCTAATAAAGGTATTGCTTGGATTGTAAAGGTAATGTAAATTTCATTGTGTTTAATTCTTTCCTTTACAGAGAAATTGATAAAAATAGTCCTTGGTGAAATCATGGAAGCTGGACTCTGATGTATGTATATTGTCATCGATTAGGGGTGGCTTTAGATGTTGTATATTTTGTCAACATTTCAAAGTGACTTTGGACGATGTATATTATTATCATCAATTCAAGGAGACTTTAAACGATGTATATTTTTATACTTTTTTAGGTAGAATTGTCTATTTGACATTATTGTCAAATAGTCAACAAATAAATAATTTTTGATTTAGTTTTACTCAAAGCTAGACGCTATTTTGAAATCTTTATAAATTTTTTAACTCTTTAACAAAAAATAAATCAAAACCCAAAATCAAAATGGAAGAAAATATTAATACATTAAATAATTACCATTTTTAGAAAATAATATAAAATCTTTGGCCCTAAATCAAAATTCCAGTTTTTAATATACTAATGTCTTCATATGATAAAATTTAAGAAAAATATTCCGTCAGATCAAAAGAATTAGAACGTCAATTCAAAATCTTAAAATAATATATCTGAAAACTAAAACTTGGATATAGATTGTGATATTTTATTGTGAAATAAAGGGTAAGTTTAAGTAGAGTGAATATTATAAATAATAATATTTCAAGTAATAATAAATTGCTTTGATAGTGATTTTGAATCTTTTACCTCAATTTCCCAAAATTGGAACATGCTGAGAGCATTACTACATCTCAGTACTCAAGCTCATAGAAGGTGCTTATCTTTCCTTTTACTTTCATTCTATAGGAGTCCCAGATTTTGAGATTAAGAAATACCTGCTCTCAGGTTTATTTAGTTCAACCAAGCATGGATGGATGCCCTCGTGACATGTGTCCCCGATGTCCACTATATTGGTTGTGGCTAATGTATGTCGCGTGTCGCTGGAGTATCTGTCTAAGTCTATCTGATAATATCAACCTTCGGATTTATTTATTTTAATCATTCTTGGGCCGGAGCCCTCAAGCCTAAAAGGGTCTGATACTAAAGTTCTTCTCGTTCTATTTGTGTGAGATTTCGCTGATTCATCCTGATTCTCCCATCTGTATGTATGGGATGAATTGGTGTTACTCCAGTACAAATGGAGGGATATTAGCAAGGTGTTTTAACGTTGGATTTTGGAAATAATGTTTCTTGTGTTATGTGCTGACAACGCTTGCCCACTATTGGTTGCGTCGTTTGAGTGGCATATACCGCGGGAGGACCTCCTGATCTTAGCGTTAGATTACCAAATGTAGAGTAGTTAGACAACATAAAACTTTCTTCTTATGTGAAGGGACATTCTAGTTTAGTCTAATGACATTAAATTGTTTATAAGGAATAAATTAGAATTGTCCTGAATCAATAGGTAGAATATTCTTGATGGAGACATTACGTTCGTTCGTGGGTTGCTTCTTGTAAAGTGTGTTGACGACGTTCGCCCATAAGGCTGCGACGGCTGTACGACACTCTGACCTTGGGGGACCTCTGAACTTTATGTGTGTCATCCTAAAGTAGTTAAATAATTTATTTAATCTTCATTGAATCATACAGGAATCTAAACTTTATAAGATTCTAAGTTTTAATTTTCCCTTAATAAAACTTGTCATAAATTATCATACTTAAAATTATACTTTGACTCAGTGTGAAACCACCTTAACTTTACTAAATAGATTCTTGAAAACAATAATGGAACAGAAATTATAATGTTTAGTTTCTTTTCATTGTAGATAAGTTCCGAATATTTAAGTATATACAATAACCCCATTTTTTTATACTTCTATTGAGTCCTCTTTTAAAGAACATCGAGTTTTAGCTAGTGTTGTTTACGCTAAATTCTCCCAGTGTTCTTGGTTTTGAATACTCGATGCTTTTGATTTTCCCTTAAGATCTTAAATCATAAATGTTTGGCCCAACCTAGCTTAGATACTACTATCCCGTATCTTCTCGGTTCTGGTCATCATACTTCACTTTTACTTAAGGATTACCTTCAGTAATCTTTTGTCATACTTACTTCTTATATGTTCTTCTTCGAAATATGCTGGGTAATCCCATTATAGTTTAGATGCAATTCATTTTATTTAAATGAGTGTTTAGACTGGGGTTACTCAACATAATTCTTGTCCTGCGTGGGTTGGTAACGGAAAAGAGATTTAGCTACGCATCACAAGTGAGAGCTATGAAGGATATACGGAGATCTTGTTGGTGCAATAAAGTCACTCAGTGACTGGGGGGAGGGAGATTGCCCTTCAAACTCTTTATGTCTCTCGTTATAAAACCGTTATTGATCTAGGCTGGCCATGCAAGCAATAATACTATACCCGTATCTAGTACAGACTTCACACTTGGACGTGTGGAGCTGGCTAATTATTTTCAGTTTAACTTATTTCAAAACAAACTAAGGGATTCGATGATGTCGGTCATTGTCTGCCCGGAGGGATTACAGGAAGAGCTCTTATAGCTCATGATGGAGAGTGCCCTGTTTTCCTAAAGGAAGACCGTATGCTTCGTGTGCCTGGCGGGCTCGGTGACCAGCTCTGGTATGGGTGACTAAAAGAAATAGTCAATACCCTGTGAACCCTGGATGAGTCAGTGATCGTCCCTTAAAGGTGGGCCACGTGGAAGTCGGGTTTGACGCGGGGCATGAACATACCGGGGGGAGACATCATCACCGTCTGGGTTGTACTGTGGTTGGTTAGTTCCGCTCTCCACATACATTAACCCTAGTCTTTACTGTAGTTTAAGGTTTCGATGGGATATCCAGCTCCGCGAGGATGATCAGAATCCTGACGAACCAGTTGGATTGTTAGGGTAGTTTAGCGTCATGTCATCGTGAGCTGGGTGATGATATGCCTCGGACCTAGGACTTAGGGTAGAGGAGGCCTAGGACGAGCTGCTTGGGGCGATGGCGGTGCCCCAAACCTGGGGATTGTCCCCACATTATTTTTATTACTTCGTTTATATTAACATAGGTTTCTTTTCAGAAACTTATCGGTTCTAATATTGCATTGTAAATGAGATGAAACCTTTCCTAAATTGATGAAACTACATGAATTCAGATGAACTACTCCCGTCAATATGAGACTAAATATAAATAAATAGTGATCCAATATAAAATAAATAACACAAACTAGACAAGTAAAGATTAGGTTTATATTCTAATATAAGTATTAAAATAACAAGTGTGTTTCTTTTTCATTCTTCTATTGCCACTCTCCACCGAGCAGAATCTGTAAATTACAAGATATTATAAATATATAAAACGGAATGACGTAGGATTCAGGAAAAATATAATATTCTTAAAGGATATTATTCTAGACGATCAACCTTGGCCAAAACTTTCACGTATCTGATTTGAGGATCCTATCTGAAGGGACTTCAGATCTGTACACTATGTTATGTGAAGTAGACCTTACATTTGGTAGTGCAAATTTAATACATTTAGTTTTTTTGGCGTTTAGGACTAGATTGTTAACAGTAAACCATGCATGAATCTGTCCAAGTGCATCGTTTACTTCGTTATAATTTTGTGATTTCCTACTTACATTGAATATTAATGAAGTATCATCAGCAAATAACACAATCTTTGACAGATTCTTCACCACAGAAGGAAGGTCATTTATATAAATAAGGAATAAAAATGGCCCTAATATGGACCCTTGAGGTACGCCAATTTTGACAACAGATCCCAGTGATTTCGTCCTGTTTACTTGTACCTTTTGAATCCTGTTTTCCAAATATGACCTAAGTAGTTTAAGTGAATTATTCTTAACACCGTAATGTTCAAGTTTTAGCAACAATGTGCTATGATCTACGCAATCAAATGCCTTGGATAGATCACAGAAGATACCAAAAGCCTCTTCAGATTTTTCCCACGCGCAAAAGATGTATTTTAAAAGTGCAGTCCCGGCATCCGTTGTACTGCGCCCTTTCGTGAAACCAAATTGATGGTCATGTAGTAAGTTATTTCTATTGAAGTGTGAAAGCATTTGATTGAGTATGACCTTCTCAAAAATTTTACTAAGTACAGGTAAGACTGATATTGGTCTAAAATTACTGGGATCCTTTTTGTCACCAGCTTTGAATAATGGAACTACTTTACTTTTTTTCATTAAGTCAGGAAATGTACCATGATCGACACAATCATTGAATATAACAGCTAAATATGGAGATATAGTATCAATGATCGCACTACAGACTTTTACTGACATTCCCCATAGGTCCTCAGTAGTTTTCATTTTAATACTTTTAAAGGCTTTAATAATTTCGTTAGGGGTGACATGATTGAACCCAAATTCAGTTTCGCAGGCGTCCACATTCTTTTGAAGTAAATCGCTAGCAAGTGAAGATGAAGAATTGAGTGACTCTGTTGTTTTCAAAGGAATATTAGTAAAAAAGGTTTCGAATTCTTGAGCCACTTCTACGTTTGAACTAATAGTTCCGCGATTTGTATGAAGTGTGATTTGATTGTCACGCGGTTTCACTTTTCCAGTTTCACTGTTTATAACATTCCATACAGCCTTAATTTTGTTATCAGCAGACTGTATTTTTTTCCGAAGAAAAAATGAGTTTGCTTTTGAACAAATTTCAATTCAATATATATTTTTTTTATTATTTTAGCTAACTGTGACATATTTTTGTATTTAATTTTTCTTTTTAAATTTTCCATGACATGAATTTTCATTGTGTCATTAAATTAATTGTTGTATTGATACTTTTTGACAAGTTGTAAAATCATAATAGTAATTTATTTAATTTAAGCATTCATATCAAAATAACAATTAAGTCTTAATCTTAAACAAGTTATAATTAAAATACAAAAATGTATTTGTTAGTCAAACAAACCGCCCCTTGACGTTCCTGGTGCAAAAGTGCCCATAATGCTCGCGGTATTACCACGTTGAATGGCTATGGACAGCCTTTGTACCAGGAACGACTCGAAGCGGGGGTCACATTGCTTTTGTCGGAGCCGACGGCCTATTTCGCGCACAAATCGTTTAGCAGGTGGAGAACTGTGGTCTCTGCCTACCCCGACGGGAACAAGGCGTGATGTTATGTATGTATGTATCGTTTAGCGTCCGCTCCCCAGCAGCCCGCCGTTTCCACCGCAAATGGGACGAAAATGTAGCCCTGTCCCAAGGGAGCATACTTTTGGCGCTTAATCGCCGCTTGTGATTCAGCTGCCGCTCCGGCCATGTGTGTAGTGCGATTGATGTGGGAAGCGGCGTAGGTGCTGACACACGTTGCGTCCCACACCGAACACCGCCCCCTCTCCCACGGCAACAACGTCAGGCCGTCGGGCCGTTTACCGTCGTCGGTGCGACTGAGGCCCGGCGGCTCAAGCACAGACGGAACGCCAGCCGACGTGAGAGCCCTCTGGACGATATCGTTGAGGGCATGGTGACGCGAGTGCCTACCAGTGCATCGACGGCAACTCAAAGCGTGATGACCGTTCGCCTCCACCATGGAACCGCAGCTGCATAGATGTGGTTGGCATACATCGCAGCCCAGGCGGAGAGCAACGGACACGCGCAATGAGTCACCGTCGAGCAAAGTGTCTACGTAAGGCGAAGGTAGCGCGTGCAGCCATGCCCCTGATTCGGAGCACGACACCGCCAGAAGTCTCGCCAGATCCGCCCCCGTAGCGCTACCAACAAGCCTGTCGAGAGTTTTTTTGCATCCTACGTCATCCCACGAGCGCTGGACTTTGGGGTTCTGGGGCACGACCGCGCCCGAGTTGAGAGCCAACCACGCTGTCAAGGCGTCAGCCACATACGGGATGCTCGCCCTGTCACCATTCAAAGATAGAATGTTAGCGACTAGGCCAGCACCCCACGGGCCGACGCCAAGAATTCCGGGACGCTCACATCCCGCACGCACCGTACTCCAACACCCCCGTGCCGAATTGGCAGAACCGCCTGCGTCCACTGGTCAATGCTCAGGGATATGAAAAAATAAATTTTCATAAAAATTCAATAAACGGATTTAAAGATTAAAAAAATTTAAGCATTTCTTTTCGCACGCAGTTTGTACTGTTTTAGAATAAAGATATGATGATGAAGTTATGATGAGAGATACGTATCACTTCGTCCTGCTCTCAAGCATATCTGTCGTACTGTCATTCTAATCCAGCCACATTATTCCGTCCGCAGTGGCCGACCCAGTAGTATCATTCTGCGAGACGGTCGTGGAGACGTCCTCGCTGAAATGTTTCGCGGAGACGCCCAACAAGCGGAACAAGCTGACCATGATCGCGGAGCCGCTCGAGCGCGGGCTGGCCGAGGACATCGAGGCAGGCGCCGTCTGCGTCACGTGGGACAGGAAGCGGCTCGGAGAGTTCTTCCAGACCAAGTGAGTTCCATACAAAAGTAGTTTTTATAGCAAGTGCATAAAACATGACTTTTTATACAAGGCTTATTATTATTATTTACTAGATGGTGCCCGCGACTTCGTCTGCGCAGAATTGGTCAATTCACACAATGTCTTTATAAATTGTAACCTATGTGTTATTCTGATGTATAAGCTATATTACGAGTATTGTAAAGTTTAATTAAAATCCATTCAGTAGTTTTTAAATGAAAGAGTAACAAACATCCATCCATACTTACAAACTTTTGCGTTTATAATATTAAGTAGGATTTTTATTATTTCTGATGGGAACGCCGCGGCTCGCGCAGACGGGTGATCAGATCACATGTATGGAGCTATTGTCCCACTATCCCAACTGGAAACGGACGGCTTGGCCCGCTTTGCTTCAAGCCCTATCCAGGATAGCGGCCAGTTTTATGTGGCGAGCCGCTCTTTTGGCTTCATCAGGGTGTCCGTTTTTTGCATTCCCCCTATCTACTAGTTGAGATGTACTAAATGGGGACCATGAGAGGACCTCCAAAGCATTTCGCACACAATTCTGTGTCCGCTGGTGCAAGATACAAAGCTTACGTATTCGCACGACCCGTAGGGGAGTTTTTAAACCGAAATTCTGCACCAGGGGATTTTTCGATACAAATTCAAATAGCCCCTTATAAACTCTTAAAACGTAGGTCATAATAATAGTATTAATAACAGTTAATATTGTAATACCTTTAAACCCGCTTTATATGAGAAGCTATGCTACCCACCAACAGATGGCGCTGTAGGTTTGTGAAACGCACTAAATCGCGCAAAGAAATAATTAAAAAACACGGAGAAAACGAATTTTCCCAGACATGAGACCTGTAAATCGCGCAAAGAAATAATTAAAAAACATGGAGAAAACGAATTTTCCCAGACATGAGACCTAGCTAGATCGATTTTTCGCCCCGAAAACCCCCGTATGGTAAATTTCATCGAAATCATTAGAGCTGTTTTCGAGAAACCGATTACAAATATTTATAAAAATATTGCTCGTTCAATAGTATAGGATAAATGATTAAACTTGTCCTCAGATACGACTGGGACTTGTTGGCGGCTCGTTCCATCTGGGCGTTCGGTCCGGACGCTACGGGACCAAATATCTTAGTAGACGACACGCTGCCTTCAGAAGTCGACAAACATCTGCTCGCCTCCGTCAAAGATAGCATCGTACAAGGTGAGGTTACCGGACAAGCAAGGTGTAGATTAGTACACCCCCAGTAGTAGAGAGAGAGAGAGAGAGAATTATATTGTGGCTCGTTCGATCCGGACCGATGGGACCAAATATAATAATCATTAAGTTTTTATTTGATCTCAAACATCACATGTCTTAGTAAAAAATAGTTACAAAACTTTAAGTAAAACCTATTTTGGACAAGTTCTATGGATAGTTTGAGAGACTCCTGTAAGACAGATCCCCAGGTTTTCGCCCCTGGAAAATACAATTCTCTTTAGTTACCTATACTGGAAAGGTTGGCAAACACTGAAAGGGCATAACCAGTCAACGTAAATAAACAACTTTCAGCGAATGCAACTTTCAGGAAATAAAAAAGTAATTCGGCCTTTGTTGTATACGTAATGTTGTCACATTTTGTAGGTTTCCAATGGGGAACTCGGGAAGGGCCGTTGTGTGAGGAGCCAATCAGAAACGTGAAATTCAAAATCCTAGACGCGGTGATTGCACAAGAGCCTTTACATAGAGGCGGAGGACAGATTATACCTACTGCCAGAAGGGTAAGTTATTAATTATTTCGTGATTTTAATGTAATGGTACATTTATACTGCAATGGCCTAAAATCAGGCATGGTAGTAGGCAAGAGAATAGGCAGGCATGGTGTAAAGCCCGCGTCACACAGAGGCGGTAGCGGAAGCGTTCCGGGGCCGCCTGTCACATTGAAAAGCGGTCGCGGCGCGGTATTTTGTTCCCGCCAAACCGCCCCGGACCGCTTTCGCAATCATACCGCCTCTGTGTGACTTGAGCTTAAACATCTTTTGGTGTGCTAAATGTTGCGATGCATATTTTTTGTCGTACTTACGTACAGCCATAGCCGAGTTTATACGCCAAAATTTTGCCTTTGTGTAAGTCTGCCATAATGTTTGTAGTAAGTTTTAATGTCTGCATGTGGCAGCACTATTATCGTTTTTTTGTTAATCTGTAAGAATATTGTCAGCTAGGCTGGGACTTAAACGAAAAACAGCTGAATATAGTCCTCGACTTCATAGGTTCAAGTTGACGAAAATGAGCGAAGAACGCTAAACAGCCCGAATTCGCTGCGTTCTAACACACGCATTCTGCCCTTTGTTAGAAAGGGAGGTCAGTTTGAGTATGGTCGGCGCCTTAAATACTTGTAGCAACAAAATTCTGTTAAATGTAAACTACAAGTTTGTAAGAAATCTTGTATGTAATATTTTCGCACATCTGCAATTCTCTGACGAATTACTATTAATGGTATACTGAAGTAATAACTAAAGTATTATGGCGATATGACCACATCAGTCATTGATAACACAAGCTTCACCTGCAGAGCGTGTGGTAGGACCTGCCGCTCCCGAATAGGCTTATTCAAGAATATTGCTTAAATCGTCTGACATAGACGGCTAAGGCCTATGAAGATGACAAAATATAAATACGAAAAAATAATGTTTTAGGTGGCGTACTCAGCGTTTTTGATGGCAACTCCTCGGCTGATGGAGCCTTATTTGTTTGTGGAAGTACAAGCCCCGGCGGATTGCGTTTCGGCTGTGTACACAGTATTAGCTAAGAGAAGAGGTAAATTAGCTTTTTGTAGCTCATTAAAAAGTGTAATTGATTAAATAATATGTAAATAAATAAATAACTGCCGTATCATTCATAAAGTCTGGAGCTGTCGCTTTCCATTTCATATACATAGTAACAGCGCGAGATTTAATGAAGATTTAAGAGTCGCCTCTGAATTCGGCAGCATAACTTCTTAGTATTCTAACCACTCACGCGCTTCACGAGGATATATGTATATTTTTAGCTCAATGTTCCTAGGTACTGGTAGTACCCATGACCACTTAAGACTGCACTCCGCGCACAATAGCGCCCTCATCAGAATTTAATTAATTTCTTCGAATTGGAGACCAAAATGAAAAATTGAAAAACGATAAAGTGCTCTTTGTCGGGATAGCGTTATTTTAAACTATTACAATAAGCTTTATGTTATCTTGTTTATTCAAAATCCTTTGAACGAAACGCGGGGGCCACCAATCTCCGTTTTAAGGGCCCGTCCAGAACCTTTTTTTACGCGCGAGTTAATTCGCGCGTAAGCACAGTTTCTACCAGCGTTTTACGCGCGTATACTCGCACAGTCTTAAGTAACCTATCGAGCAACCTCTTGAAATATTCACGAGCTCTATCAGATCCCTAGTTCTAAGTTTTATTTCTCAGAATGCTACTCCTAAACAATTTTTATTATCCGGCATTCCGGCTTCCGATTGTGGCCGGTTTGGAGTGTAGTAAAATCGTATTTTGGCGAAAAAAAGTAGCATTTACTCTAAAAAAACCTTTGGATACCACCTGAGCATTTCTCATATATTTGATGTAAAAAGATCTTCTGACTGGGTCTGTAAATTGGAACAAGAAACTGAATAACTTTACCCATTATAGGTTGCATTACGACTGTTTTTTTTTACTTTCCATGAGAAGTGCATCATTAGGTGCAAAGTCCGTCTGGGGAAGTACCACCCCCTTGCCTTTTTCTGCCGTAAAGCAGCAGTGTTTGCACTGCTGTGTTTCGGTTTGAAGGCTATGGGAGCTAGTAAAATTACCGGCACATGAGGTATACCATCTTAGTTCTCAGGGTGGGTAACGAGCTTAGCTGTCTTATTGGTGTCAAATTATATCACGAATAAGACAGTAGGTGCTATGGGCGGTGGTGAACACTTACCACCAGGTGGCCCACCTGCTCATTTGCCCATTTGTGACGTAAAAAAATGAATGAATGAATCGATGAATTTTGTACCTATAGTACTGTATTACCTGTTTAGGCCACGTGACTCAGGACGCGCCGGTGCCGGGTTCTCCCCTCTACACGATCAAAGCGTTCGTCCCCGCCATCGACTCGTTCGGGTTCGAGACCGACCTGCGCACGCACACGCAGGGCCAGGCCTTCTGCCTGCAGGTGTTCCACCACTGGCAGATCGTACCTGGGGACCCGCTGGATAAGAGCATCGTCATCAGGTAACTACTACTACGTGTAATGTAACGCACAATGCGGGGCCAGGCCGTCTGCCTGCAGGTGTTCCACCACTGGCAGATCGTCCCTGGGGACCCGCTGGACAAGAGCATCGTCATCAGGTAACTACTACTACGTGTAATGTAACGCACAATGCGGGGCCAGGCCATCTGCCTGCAGGTGTTCCACCACTGGCAGATCGTCCCTGGGGACCCGCTGGACAAGAGCATCGTCATCAGGTAACTACTACTACGTGTAATGTAACGCACAATGCGGGGCCAGGCCATCTGCCTGCAGGTGTTCCACCACTGGCAGATCGTACCTGGGGACCCGCTGGACAAGAGCATCGTCATCAGGTAACTACTACTACGTGTAATGTAATGTAACGCACAATGCGGGGCCAGGCCTTCTGCCTGCAGGTGTTCCACCACTGGCAGATCGTGCCTGGGGACCCGCTGGACAAGAGCATCGTCATCAGGTAACTACTACTACGTGTAATGTAATGTAACGCACAATGCGGGGCCAGGCCGTCTGCCTGCAGGTGTTCCACCACTGGCAGATCGTACCTGGGGACCCGCTGGACAAGAGCATCGTCATCAGGTAACTACTACTACGTGTAATGTAATGTAACGCACAATGCGGGGCCAGGCCTTCTGCCTGCTGATGTTCCACCACTGGCAGATCGTACCTGGGGACCCGCTGGACAAGAGCATCGTCATCAGGTAACTACTACAACGTGTAATGTAATGTAACGCACAATGCGGGGCCAGGCCTTCTGCCTGCAGGTGTTCCACCGCTGGCAGATCGTACCTGGGGACCCGCTGGACAAGAGCATCGTCATCAGGTAACTACTACTACGTGTAATGTAATGTAACGCACAATGCGGGGCCAGGCCTTCTGCCTGCAGGTGTTCCACCGCTGGCAGATCGTACCTGGGGACCCGCTGGACAAGAGCATCGTCATCAGGTAACTACTACTACGTGTAATTTGTTTATTTGTTTATTTCAGAGAACATTGCATGGTTACAGGAATAACCTAAGATTTCATGCAAGGAACAAAATTAACACAATAAAATTAAGTTAAGTCTAAATTAGCTAACAATATCTAGATACTACTTATGCACTTATTAAGGATTTTTAAAATATAAACAATAGCAACTTATTTGTAAGTTTCACAAAATAAAAAGCATTTTTTACATTTTGTTATGTAATGTAACGCACAATGCGGGGCCAGGCCTTCTGCCTGCAGGTGTTCCACCACTGGCAGATCGTACCTGGGGACCCGCTGGACAAGAGCATCGTCATCAGGTAACTACTACTACGTGTAATGTAATGTAACGCACAATGCGGGGCCAGGCCGTCTGCCTGCAGGTGTTCCACCACTGGCAGATCGTACCTGGGGACCCGCTGGACAAGAGCATCGTCATCAGGTAACTACTACTACGTGTAATGTAATGTAACGCACAATGCGGGGCCAGGCCTTCTGCCTGCTGATGTTCCACCACTGGCAGATCGTACCTGGGGACCCGCTGGACAAGAGCATCGTCATCAGGTAACTACTACAACGTGTAATGTAATGTAACGCACAATGCGGGGCCAGGCCTTCTGCCTGCAGGTGTTCCACCGCTGGCAGATCGTACCTGGGGACCCGCTGGACAAGAGCATCGTCATCAGGTAACTACTACTACGTGTAATCTAATGTAACGCACAATGCGGGGCCAGGCCTTCTGCCTGCAGGTGTTCCATCACTGGCAGATCGTACCTGGGGACACGCTGGACAAGAGCATCGTCATCAGGTAACTATACTACGTGTAATGTAATGTAACGCACAATGCGGGGCCAGGCCTTCTGCCTGCAGGTGTTCCACCACTGGCAGATCGTACCTGGGGACCCGCTGGACAAGAGCATCGTCATCAGGTAACTACTACTACGTGTAATGTAATGTAACGCACAATGCGGGGCCAGGCCTTCTGCCTGCAGGTGTTCCACCACTGGCAGATCGTACCTGGGGACCCGCTGGACAAGAGCATCGTCATCAGGTAACTACTACTACGTGTAATGTAATGTAACGCACAATGCGGGGCCAGGCCTTCTGCCTGCAGGTGTTCCACCACTGGCAGATCGTACCTGGGGACCCGCTGGACAAGAGCATCGTCATCAGGTAACCACAATGTCAGAATAAAGCAATACCACTGTCATACAGAACGGACACTTAATTATGTATTTCGACGGATGAACTCAACGATAGAAATAAGCCGACGTCCGAATTTCAACCGGCACAGTGGGTAGTCGTTGTCGCAGGCGTGGAAACCAGTACTACATACGGTGACTCCTGCAATTACATTTATGAACTTACTAAGTGATGATGTCGTCAGTGTCTGGTGTTCCACTTTTCCGCAAAATAAGATGATGATGAATGATTAGGAGCAAGAGTATCTATCAACTTCCCCCGCCCCGCGTCCTTCCCCCTCCGCCCGCCTCACTACGTTTGCTCACTTGTCACTTAATTTTTTTTTTTTTTTTACATTTTCCGGCCAGGCACATTTGTTGTAATTAATTGTAGTGAATGGCGTGTTGTTTGAGGATTTATAATTTATGTTTTACTTTTGTTTTAGGCCTCTGGAGCCGCAACCTGCTACGCATCTAGCGCGTGAGTTCATGATCAAGACGCGGCGACGCAAGGGGCTGAGCGAAGACGTCTCCATCAACAAGTTCTTCGACGACCCTATGTTGTTGGAGCTTGCTAGGCAGGACGTACAGTTGATGAACTAATTGTAATTTAGTGTAGGGATTTAAATGTGATGTGGATTATGTATGTGGCATTCCGAAAATAAAAATGAGATAATATTCATTCAGTTTGTTTGCTTTGGATTTCGGCAAACATCTCCGATGCTGACGACTAACTGCTGACGACGGTTATTTTCACATGTGTGACACGCGGAGAGCCAATGATTAACTGCACAACCTCTTTTAGAGTTCTGGTAAATAACGGTCAACATTTAGTAGCGAAGTCCGTGCCCCGCAATATAAATAACAAATTTTGCTCAGCCCATAATAAGAAAAGTAAAAAATCGGTCGGAGCGATCTCGCTGGTTTCTTGGTGTCTTCATAATGACAACTTCTGCCAAACAGGCAGCGAATCAAGGATGTTAAAGTAGTAGCACTTTCTGCCAAGGAAAGAGCCATACGCGTATCCATTTTTTGCAAGGGCCCTCCATACTAAAAAAAAAATCATACGTAATAATGTATGAATTTACGTTCTCTCTGAGAAATATGTGACTTGATTTGGTACTAATAAATGCTAGTATAATGCGCGCAGCAAAAGATGAGACTTGTCAGATGAAAGTAGAGGGGATTTTGCGCAAGAACAGCCTAGCGCTTAGACTATATAATACTACGTCCCTCCCTACTTGCCGCCAAAATGGCCTGCGAACTGTCTACTGCGCAGGTTAACCACGTGATCCGTCAAGTATCATCTTTCGTTGCGCGCATTGTACAGTCAACGGCAGGTCAAGCTTGACACTCGCTGTGCGACTTAAGCCCATACGACTAATGAAATAAGAACGGTACAAAGTCCAATGTGTCAAGCTTGATGTGCTCTTGACTGGTGAAAATACCTACCTACTTATCGTTCAGGAAAAAAACGGTGTTAAAAATCACACAAAATGGCTATTACGGATCATTTACACTTCCGTTCTTAGTATTAATAATCAATTCACAAGTAAAAAAAAGATATGTTTTCACTTTCGCAACTTTAGGTTTTTAAAGATTTCTTGATTTTTGCAAAACTCAACCGGCATTTTTGACCGACTAGTCATAGTCGACTACGAGACATTTTACACTTCACTATTATACTTCATATCATACCACAGACTTGGGACGCTCTCCTTTATGTGGTGACAGAAGGGGTAGTAAAGGGTATTTTAAAACAAACCACTTCCATACAGAGTGACCTATTTATTCAGAATGTCTGTCTCTCATACAAATACAGTTAGCCCGGGCGCCCGCCGTAGATTACATTACCTATGAAATTGCCGTTTTGTATGGCGAATTTTAGGTAAACTCAATTTTCAGTACTAACATTTTTGCATTTTTCTTAGGAATTATAAATCCAATTTTTTTATTTTTTAAGCATTATTGAGAAGACATTAAGCTAACAGAAGCTTAAATTTGATTTTCGAATAATATTATCTGTAAAAAAATATAACAAATGTAATGATGAAATCGGACGACAATTAAGACGAACAATTTTCGAACCTTTAATTTTATATATCAAACTAAAAATAAAAACTTTATTTTATGCGTAAATTAATAACCTTAAAGTCAACTTTCAAATATAAGACAAATGAAAAAAAAAATGCATTAGTATTATAGGAATAATTATGATCTCATTAATCTGTAAGAAAATTTCGGCAATTTCATAGGTAAAGACTTATACGTTAGTATTATATAGTCTAAGGTAAAGACCTATTATATATCAACCTATATCTACTTAAGACTACATATAACTATTATAGTGTTAGGGTGACAGCCGCCCTTACATTATAATAGTTATATGTAGTCTTAAGTAGATATAAAGTGTTAAAATAAAATCATTTTCAAGAAATTTTAAACAAACGACGGGCGCCTAGGCTAACTATATATTTTGTATGAGAGACAACAGTCTGAATAAATAGGTCACTGTATAGACGTGGTTTGCTTTAATACCCTTTATTACTCCTTCTTCATAAACGCAAGGTGTAATGCCAATGTCAAAATTGAAAATCTGTTTCACCTGTCAAAACAAAAACCACGTCCTTTGTATTTTCGTAAAAATACGTTTATAAATAGTTTCTCTTGACAATTCGTTTACTTATTCTAATAAAAGTGAACATTAATCGTGGTTTTATCTATTCTAAGTGTTACATACTTAATTTTCAACAATGGCTCGCGGTAAAGATAAGAAAAAGTAAGTACTTAGGTTATGTCTCACGCTGCTTCTGTTTACAGCAATTATATAGAATTTTATGCAGTTTCTTCATCTTAAGTAAAGCCAAACCCTACCCATAGCGCTGTTTTATATATCTTGTCACCAACTGCATTGTCAATATTACTATTATTGAAGTTCTACAAGTTTACTACCATTACTTTTAGGCGTAAGTTAGAAAAGAAACAGGAAGGCGATGACGTTCCCAAGAAGGTTCCTCACACGTTGGAGTCACTGCGAGAGAAAGATGAGACGATGCTGCAGAATGTTGAGGCAGAGGAGCAGGAGGAGGTTATTTTTTTTTATTATTACATTCAATAGACACTTCCTGAAGGTTTAAAGCACTAGTTGAGACCGATTAGTCTCCTTCTATGTCGGAAATAGATTATTTAGTTATTATATCCCATTCTGTGAAAAAAATTATGTTTAAATGAAATAACCTAAATTTAAAATGTAAAAATGTGGATATTTCTGATTAGTTGTATTTCTGATAGTCCAAGTATTCCTTAGCCTGTGTTTTTGGTACAAAATGTGTGATTGAGGAGAAATCTCTTCTTATCTGCAAAATGTTTAATTACCTACTGACTAGACTAAGTTTATTTGCCAATAGAATTGCAATACTTACAATAATAATACATTCTAGGTTTAAGTATAGGTTTAATTTTTTTTTTAATATGTTGGTTTTACAAAACAAACAGCTTAATTTGACAAACTTTAAACAACAAAATTTGGTTATTTGAGGTGCCTATAAGTTTCAATCCATTGTAAATTTTGAAAGAAGTAAAACCTATAAACCTAATGGCTGTTTGCACTAACCTTAAGAATCACCCAAGTTGTTTCTTACTGGCCATCAAACTATTGCTAGGAGTGTCCTTAACAAGTTAGGGGCGTTTCTTAAGTTTAGTGCAAATGGCCCTAAGTCTTTTATTGTGTCAATGACATACTTAAAAATCATGGATATCAGAAAATATTTAGGAGTGGAAAAACATTTTCTCTTTGTATGGACGAGTACAAACTGTTCTTCCCTCTTAAGAATTCAGTGAGCCATAGCGTCCTCCACTGTCAGCCACAGCAACCAATCAGGTCGCTTAAAATTATAAAGTGAAGTTCACAATGACTAATTGAAGACAGACCTTCGAAAGAAGTGGTTGCATCAATTGTGTGTTACCTAAACATGGAGTACTTAAGGCTATAGTGGATGCTCCATGGTTCACGAGAATGGATGAAATCCATAACTACTTGAAAATCCCAACTATAAAAGAGGAAATAAACACTGTAACGAAGGCCTATAAGAGCAAAATAACTCACCACCAAAACAGACTTGCTCATTGTCTAAGTAAGCCATTGCAAACGAGGCGTCTGAAACTTACACATACGTTCCCACGTATATAAATAAAATTGTATGTCTAATTACACATGAAAGCAGCCTGACACTGGGAGGGCCTGCCTAAAACGCCATCACAATATCTAAATTAACTGCTTATGGTCTGAAGACCGATTGCATGTTGGACAATTATTAAAAAAAAACCTAAACAATAAAAATATTTTTTAAATGTAATGCATAATATTACAATTTTACAGGCTCAAAAAGACATGGAATTGGATGAACTGGCATCCTACTATGAAAACTCTTATGAACCTAAAGTGCTGATCACATACTCGGATAACCCTCACACAAAGACCAGGATATTTGGGAAAGAGCTGATGAGAATCATACCTAACTCCATTTCTAGATACAGGCAGAGGTGAGTTGGTCTAAAATTATCTGTAGTCTAGGCAACGAAGCGGATCATTGTATGTAGACCCCTGCATTAAATCCTTAGTCGATGAAACTTTGCTAGGATATTACTCTATATGAGACAAACCTCCTATAAAAAATCCAAAAAAAATCGGTACTTTTAATTTTTCCATACAAAAATTACGAAAAATGTATGAAAAAATTTTTTTGTTACTTTTTTTGGATATTTTGAATTTACATTTAATTCATGATACTTTATCATCTTGAGGAGGAGCACAAAGTTCCCGTTTTGTGAATTACGACTCATAGCATGTATCTGGAGAATTACGACTCATAGTAAAAAGCTTCCTTACATGAAACATTCTTTATAGTAGGATCACTAAGGCTGAGCTTGTATGGGGTACCTATACGTGTGAAATTTAGTATGCTCATTTATTGCATGCCACAAACACCACTCAAGAAAGAATTTTCCAAAACTCATCCCCAAGGGGGTGAAATAAGGGATGAAAGTTAAAGCTAAGTAAAAAAAAATTTAAATCTTCCATCCCTTATTTCACTCCCTTGGGGGATGAGTTTTGGAAAATCCTTTCTTGGGTTGGTGTTGGTAGCGTGCAATAAATTAGGATACCAAATTTCACACTTATAGCTAAAGCGGTTACAGATAGACGTCAGTCTGTCAGTCAGTTAGTCAGTCAGTCAGGACATATTATTTTATTGACATCTTAGTGAAATATACTCATACCAAGTTTGACACTCGAATTACTGTTCTGACGATAGAGTAAAAACAAAAAAAATATTTTTCTTGTATGGCAACCCCCCTTATTTTTAAAAATTTTTATTTTAAGGTGATATATTTGTTTTAAAAATACATATTCTGTAAAATTTTCAAACAGCTACCTATGTCGGTTCAACAGATACAATTTTCAACCTAGTAAAAAACTACAAATTTTCGACATTATGCCCTACTGTGCATCTCAGTCGCGTCCTGCTGGGGAGCACCACTTCTAATATGTTACCTATGGGTATGTACATGACTCCTGCCAAGTTTCATCCCAGCAGGTTTAGGTGCAAGGTTTGCCTTCTATCCTACTATTAGAATATTCTGTTAAATTAGGGTTTTCTACCTTTATATCGAACTATACCTTTATGTAGTCAGAGATTTTAATATCCAGCAATGAATAAATTATATGTGATTTGATATTGATAAATTAATTTCAATTAAATTACGATATGGGGTCATTAAAAAAGCGGGTTAACAAACTTCCCATAGGCCGGCAATGCACTAGTATCACCCCCCCAGGTGTTGCAAGTGTCTATGGGCGGCAGTGACACTTAGCATCGGGTGAGCTGTCTGCTCGTTTGCTTGCTCTTATATTAAAAAAAATAAAAATTAAAAACCTTGATACATCTTATCCAATTGTATGTAGTGTATTTTGTAGTTTGGAAGTTATTGCAAAAGTTGTAAGGGAAGTCACAGCTCCAGTTATTTTCATAGGTTAGCATACATGTTTTATTGTTCTTTTAGAACCAATTTTGAGGACTTAAGATAGATTGACCCTACAAAAAAACTCCTCTTCATACTCTACCAGACCCTAAAATTCAATTTCAGATCATCAGTAAAGCGCATAGTACAGTCTTCAATCCGCGAAGGCGTAACGGACGTGGTCGTCATCAATGAGAACCAGAAGCAACCGAATGGCTTCCTCCTCATCCACCTGCCTAATGGACCGACGGCTCACTTTAGATTATCCAGTTGCAAGATCACACCGGAGCTCAGGAAGGACTATAAAGAGATTACTAATCATAGACCTGAGGTAATTATTTACGTCTTTTAGTAAAATCAAGCATCAATGTAGTGCTATAGACTGACTTCAACCGCTGTACTACGCCTTAGGTATGCGCTGGAGGTGGGGGAGTGGGAAGGAAAGAGCAAGAACTAGTTATTAGACTATACCATACTGGTGGTCTCGGCAAAGAATAGTACCAACCCTTACATACCCGTGGGTGTCGTAAGAGGCGACTAAGGGTTATAAACTAGAGGATGGGCAGCAGCATCCTCCTTTGTATCTTAAATCTTACTTACTGCGGTCACCTACAACCGCGGTCAATGGTGCCAGCCGTAATGCTAACAAGCGAGGTGACTATGGTACTTCCCCTCTACATTTTTCCAGCAAAAGCTAGAATTCTAGAGGGAGCTCCCTGTCCTGTAGTGGACGTTTCATGGGATGTTATGATGATACTGGTGACCATAAACTGTGGTCACTAGGGTACTGCAAGTTATCCTACGTCATTGAGTACAAGAAATGTGCAACTTTATAGCTTGATACTCGTATTAGATCGATTTCGGCCGTATTGGCAACCTTGTTTAGATGTGAGCCGACCACACATTTGGTCGGACTAGCGAAACTGCCAAGAGGATGAAAGGTAGACCTGGTGTTTTTTAATTATCAAGTAATTTTATATTAATTACCAGGTGATTCTGAACAACTTCAGCACGCGTCTGGGTCTCACAGTGGGCCGCATGCTGGGCGCGTTGTTTCACTACGAGCCGCAGTTCCGCGGTCGACGCGCCGTCACCTTCCACAACCAACGGGACTACATTTTCTTCCGGCATCACAGGTTTGTCGTCTGACTATATTGTCTAGGATAGTACACACGGCCGCACGTCGGTGGAAATACTTCGACCTTGCGGTTGCGGGCGTTTGTAGCGTTGCGCTGGTTCAACTTAAACTGGTTTTGTTTCAACGTGCTTGCACCCGTGCGTACCTAACCGGTATCAAAATGGCACCGACTGCGCATCTGCTTTTAAGTGAACCGGTCATATACAGGGTTTAAGAGGGCCGGGCGTGTTCAGTCAACGAAATTGAACAACTTTCCCAAATAGTCTAAGACCGATCCGATTTGCGTGTATGGAAAGCGAGAATTTGATAATTACTAAACGATTTCTGTACCATTGTGTCCAGACACCTCTGGAGATGTCCTGGAAAAAAGTCCCAAGTGGGAGCAGCTGGAAATGCTGGAATTACTTCGTAAATTAATCCCTAACTGCGGTTTTGTTCATTTTCTGTAAAAACTATAGGATATAGGATAAAACTGTCAATGACTAAAATAATCTCCATTAAATTCTCTTCAATATGATGGGTATGCTGTTTTGATAGGGGCTATTGATTCACGGAAAATATTAACTGAAACTTTTTGATCTTTTCATTTTGCATATTTCTTTTCTCATTTGCCAATGGCTGAAGATGTGTTAAAATAGTCTATAAAAATGGTATATCATTTACTGCAATACATGGAGTAGTTTCCAGTTTATAGCTGGTAGCGTTAAATGAAGATCTAAAAAAGCTTAGTTTATTTTTTCTTAACACCCTATACCTATTTCTGAAATGGTTAAATATAGAAACCTGAAAATAAAACTAAAAGCATATAATGATAGTTACTTTAAGGGAGTAGAAGTTTAGTCTTTCTTACCTTAATGGTTTAGAAAATTTTAATTTATTTCCTAAACCATCAAATTTAGAAAGACAAAATTATTTTTCACATATAAAACTTGTTTGTAATGTTTATTTTTTGCCTCAGTTCCAGATTTCTACCTTTTACCGTTTAAAAAAAATATGGGGTGTTTTATTTTGTCATCCACGCTTCTTCTTGAATTTCTCCAAAACGAGGATAAATTTGCTAATACACCATTTAATCACAATCTCAGCCGTTTGTTCATAATTGTAGCGGCAATTAAAAAAAAATTGCATTACGGAAAAAACAAAAAGTTTCAACTTATATTCTCAAAGAACCAAGAGCTTTACCGAAATAAATTAGATGCCAAATTGTAGGAAATTAAATGTAGATTATTTAAGTAATAGAGAGTTTTCTTTATTCTTTATTGTACACGAATACATTACAAAAACAAGCACAAGTGAGAACATATAACAATAGCGAGCTTAACTCAAAATTGAGTTATCTACCAGCTAACCTTAGTTTTGTCCTAAATCCTTGTTTTTCCAGAAAATTAACAAAACCTGGGTCAGGGACACTAATTCCAGCATTTCCAGCTGCTCCCACCTGGGGTAGCCCGGGACTTTTTTACATATCATCTCTAGGGGTGTCTGCATACATTGGCACAGAAATTGTTTAGTAATTATCAATTTCTCGACAAAAGTGGATCTATCTTCAACACTAAAAGAAACATTTCTGGGAAATGAAAAAAAATATTGACCTCTCCATACAAAATGTTCGATCAGAGTGAGTAATTTGTATTGAGTTCAAGATTTTTTTGATTTCCCAAAATTGTTCTTAGGGAAATTCATTCAGTTTTGTGGACTGTTTTCCATACACCGTCCCATACACCCTATATGATACCTAAACATTGTTACTTTGCCGACACCGTCCGCAAAAAAACTGGATTATATCACAGATTAGTATATAATATTCTTTCGGCATGGATTCGGCACAGCAATATTACAAGGGCTTAAAAGGGGGTCATCACCATCACTTGGAAAAAAAATCTGTGCGTGAAACTAGTTGATGGTGACGAGTACCATCAATTAATATTAAGTACTATTATTTAATCTGTGATTAAGTGGAAAGTGGTTACTTTCTAGCCGCTACGTGAAAAGCGAAGCAACCGCTTCCTTGCAGTGGCACGTAAAATTGTAGTCAAGTATTCACCACGGCCAGAAGTAAGACCCTTCGTTTCGTCTCTTTCTTTACTTACTTTTGCGGTTGCTTTCGCTTTCTTTACTTTTGCGGCCTAGGTTCGTAATGTGCTATTCTAATTAACGATAATTATTCTTTTCAGATACGAATTTACCCCAGACGGAAAACGTGCAAAACTTCGCGAGCTGGGCCCGCGGTTCACTCTGAAACTGATATCATTACAAGAAGGCACGTTCGACTCTAAACGAGGAGACTATGAGTGGATCATAGCCGGACGCAGGCACCAGATGGAAACTTCTAGAAGACGGTTCTTCTTGTAATTTAGTTTATAGGTAGTACAGTAATAAATATTTTGTTAAGGATATCTTTGAGTTTTTGTAACCAACTTTTTACTCTCCTAATTAGGGTCCGCGCACACCAAAAGCCAGAGCAGACGAGAGCAGTTTTTTAATAACGGTACGATTAAAATTCAAAATTGCCCGAGAGGCATAAAAACTGCTCGAGCATGCGCCACAGTGCTGCCTGCTTGAAGGATTTAGGGCTAAATATAGCATTTTTAACAATTTGTAAAGGCTGTGTATTAACGTGCCACCAAATTTGAGTAAATTTTTACCAAATAATGTTCACCAAATTTTGTCTACCAAAATGGATGAATGTATAATCCGTTCCACGAGTCATGCAAAAGCCTACCATCACATTTTGCAGCCGTAGAACCAGACAAAGTATGACGAACCAGAGTTGTCTTACAAACTTGTTTTTTCTGACAGCTTTAGCTGATTACTATTGATCATGGAGCACAATAGCCTTGATATAGCTGCAAAATGTGTTGGTAAGCTTTGGCATTGACTCGTGGAACGGACTATACACCAAATTTGCTTCTGGCACTCCGCCGGCCGCTTTCGCGGCACGCTCGCTCGGCTCGTGCGTTTTGGTCGCAAGATAACCTAACACAACCTAACCGAACCGGTTACCCTAATTTGGTGTACGTTCAGCCAATTTGGTGTACATTCATCCATTTTGTCTGAAGTGTTGTTTAATTTGTTGCCATTTGTAATTAATTCGAAAAGGAGTATTTTTGTTATGTTGTTAAGACCGAATCACACTTTTTCGTAAATTCATTTTTTTTTAATGTTTGGACGGCATAATAAATAAATAAATGGAGTAAATTTAGGTGGATTCCATTAAAAAGCTTTACACAGAAATAAATCTGAAAAAGAAACACGGCTATTATCAATTATTTCCGTTTCACCATACAATCTCTCGTAATTTTACTGGAGTAAATTACAATATCTCAGTCCATCACATCAGGCATTGCCTGCTACCCGCTTGTACTACATATTTGAGAGGTAGAAACAGTTGTAATCCTTTAAAACAGCAAAGGGCCCTGCTGGCAGAGAAGGAATTAAATTAGTCTCTAAATAAATAAAAACCTGTGTAGGTAGAAATTTAAACGTATGTAATTGGGTTGGAAGAAATAGATAATAACTCATCCATCCATCTTAAGGGGCTGATAAGAGCTGAATTACCTCCCTTTCTAACAAAGGGTAGAATGCGCGTGCTAGAACGGAGCGGATTCGCGCTGTTTTACGTTTTTCGCTCATTTTTCTCAAAATCTGTACCCATTAATATTAATTATCAAATAGCTGTAATTATGAATAATGTGTAAAAGTTTTGGCATCATAGATTAATGGGTACTTAAGAATAAAAACGGTTTAAAAGCAAAAAGCAGAGGTAACTTTGATTTTTTTTATGGCGTACTAAATATATTAAGGACTCCCGCACACGACCGAGAATCGGTGGCCGATTTTTTGCCGGCATCCCGCTCTGACGTGTTATCACCTGAATCTTCCGTCCTTGTCCTGGCCGATAATCGCCCACCGATTCTCGGTCGTGTGCGGGAGCCCTTAATCGTGTTTCGGAGTCGGCCATATTCTTGGAAAGATGTTTTATGACAATTTTTTTTCACGGCCATGTTCATCACTTCGTTAAAAACGGGTATTGCCCACAGACTACTTAGATGATACTACCGTAGTATTGCCCGTGGTACACCCGCGGGGTTCACCTAGGTGTTCCCCACGGGAGAATAATACGACAGGCCTTTGTAATAGGCTAAGATCCCTGAAGTTTTTGTCGTAAAATAAAAAATGTTCTAATCAACATTGCTTTATTAAAAATCATTCCAGATAAGAAAACAGAAAATTAACAAGCGATTTGGTCTTAAATTAATAATTTGTTTTGACGATTGTGCAATTTCCCACCTAATTTAAAAATACTCTAAAATTTTTATTTTACAAATTTTTGACAGTATGTTTATTTAGAACTCCAGATATGGTTTTTGTTTTAGTTAACAACACAATTGAATTTTTATCACAAGTAGGGTAAAGTTTAAAGGAAATACCCTAATGTTAATCTACTGATTTTAGAATGATTGCCTACCACGATCACAAATGGTATTTTTGTCAAATTTGCCTGCAGCAATCTTTTTTAAAAGTTCGTCAAAAGAAATATCCGGACAGCAAATATTAGTTACTAGATGATTATGGCAGTAATTTAAAATGGACCCTAGACCTACTCCTAGCCTATCTGAAAGTCTCCTTATTTTTACTGCAAGTCGACGAAAAGTCCCCGCCATCTGTGCGGCGGCGGCATCATGTGTTGGCAGCACTGGCGCCGCGGAGATGCCTTCACTAGCGGTCACCACGCTCTCAGCGATGTGCCTCCGAGGAGCTACCACGATGACGTCACTCACAGCAGTCTGCTCATACTGGGCTCCGCGCGGCTGACATCGATTGAGCATGTGTCGCTTTTTGCGGCGGTCTTGCCTCGTAAGGCGAGCCGAAAATCGCCAGTTAGCAAACCTTGACGTTGAACCGCAGGTTGAAGTCAGTAGACACGTTGGTACATGATGCCTTTGGCAGTTTCAGGGCACACGCGACTTCTTCGTCATTGGCGAGGGTGCCTGTGAGATGCTGCTGCTTCAACTCTGCTGTAGCCGTCATTTTACGCATGCGCTGTTCATTTTCTATATATTCTAATCACATGATCTCGGTCAGTTTACAATGAAGCACATCAAGGTATTGTTGTGCCTTCGTTAATTTAACATCCTTGTTTCTTATTATTTCCTCCAGTTCCTCAAGATACTCCGTGCTCCACGACAGTTGATAATTCGTGGTGTAAGAGTACTAACAGACGATCGGATCGGACTGCTCCGAATTTAGCTGCGGACCACGATTTTGTCCAATAGCGTTGCGGATTGACCCTAACGACAATTATGCTATTGGGCAAAATCGTGGTACGGAGCTAAATTCAGAGCAGTCCGATCCGATCGTCTGTTAGTACCCTAAGGAAACAGCATGCTTGTTTTCTTTATCTTCCTTCTCCTTGTATAATTCCGCCAGTTTTACGTGTGCTTCAGTACGTAGTTCTTCAGTTCAGTATGTGTAACAATTTTAAGTGAAACGAGTATTTGAGTAAAGTGTGTTTGTCCAGTCCAAGTCGTACCTGAAACTAAAAGATTTCCATTAGAAAATCAGAATAACACTTCTATGACACGTCATTTTACTACGCGCGACTTTCACTGAGCTTCGAGTCCCAACTAATACACACACGCACCGCAAGATGTATCCACGCATTGGTAGCGTGTCAAAAAGCAGTTGTAGTGAGTCTATATAACCGAAAGAATGACTGTGCACAGTTCTCGGCAGTTTTGACCACGTCTTTCTTTGTCTGCCTTACAGAGGATGCAATTTAATATGTTGCGCCCTCATAGGATCGACAGACACTACGAAACCTAATTTAATAAAGGCCACACGCTAAGTGCATCTACTTAGTCAAGCAAACCATCCCGTCCGTAACAAATGAGCGTTCTTCTGCTGTTTTAACGACAATCGAAATCGACGTGTAAGATTTACTTTGCAGTAATTTTATAGTAGTTACAGTAGTTTCGATAAGACAAATTAGACCAGCGTTTCTTAACCTGTGGTCCGCGGACCCCTGAGGGGTCCGCGTGTATATGTATGGGGTCCGCAGTACCATTTAACAATCCATATAAATAAATGTAAGAGGTTATAAGTGACATCCAATTTGAAAATACAACAGTAGTAACATCAACCCATACATCACTAACTTGGCTGCATAAAAGCAGCACGAACTTGTTGTTGTATTTATAGAACTTAAAATAAATGGTCCGATTTTTTATTTTTTACTATGGGGGTCCCTGAAGTTGTGTTTGAATTCCTAAGGGGTCCGTGGACTAAAAAGGTTAAGAAACACTGAATTAGACAACCAGATATGACAAAAAAAAGCCTAATTATTTACCATTGGATATCCTTGATATCTTCCTTGGCATGGGCTTTCTTTTCTTCTTTTTCAGTTATTTGGATCCTGAAAAAGATTAAATCTTTTAAGTAATTTGCAATATAAGATCTAACAATTTTGAGTATTTTATTAAAACATCAGTTAGAAAGTTATCAACAAGAGCGTTCAGCCCCGAAAGATGGTAAAAAATATAGTATCATCATGAACAGATCCTGCTGCAAAAAAGCTGGTTAGCTTAACTGCAATGAACAGAAGGGTATGCCTGAAGAATGTGAATCTGCTTGAAACTGATCAATTTTTTTTACTGATCAATTTTGTAAAAAAAGTCCCATAGAAACTACAGCTGATAGCACTTTTTGTATATATTTCGACTTAAGTTGTTCAGTTGTCTAAACGCAAAGCAGATAAACATTTTCAAAGCAGTTTTACCCATATTACAATTAGAGAAGGCAGATTCTCGGACACTCACCTTAAGTTTGCTTATAAGATCCATTAAGTCATTTTGCTGACTTGAAAGTCTGAAACAATACAGAAAATGTTTAAAAATTGTGACAGTAATTTCAGGTTCAAATTGTAAATATTTATATCAATCAGACGTGTTTGGTGGTCAACATTGTTAATTGGGTTCGCTCTGGTGAGGGAGACCTGAAGGTCTGGTCATCATTTAGTAAAAAGACCGGTCAAGTGCGAGTCGGACTCGCGCGCAAAGTGTTCCGATATACCTATAGTATTTTTGGAAGCAAAAGAGTCCATTTTAGGACCGCATAACTAAATTTGTTTGCAAAGGTTTTTTGCAGATTTCCTAAAAACTGTGCAATTTAGAAAGATAGTTTTATTTTTGCTGTAATATTTACGTAAACTTCTATCGACTGTAATTAATTCAGATTTTTCCTTTTACAAACTTCGGAGATGGTATTTTTTTTAAATTTTTCATCATAACTTGTTAACTAAGTGTCGCAAAAAAATACAAAAATATATTCTAGAATGTACAAATAAAGCCCTTTCATACGATACCCCACACGACCTAGTAACAAAAATTTGAAATTTTGCCCCCCCCCTAATCATATTTTCAATCATAATTTTTTTATTTTTTTCATGTGCACTTAAGTTGGGCAACCACATTTAAAAAAAAAATCAAATTTCAAGTCGATAGCACAAGTGGTTGCTGAGATATTTCCTTCCTTTTACCATTTTGGTATCGGAACCCTAAAAATAATGGAATATCGACGCCATAAATAAGATTAAGGCATCTGAGAGTTTCGTTTTGATATTACAATAAGTAATCTAACAAAATAAATTACCTTGTTGACTGATTTTGACTTGAACATGTCCCATTTTCTGCACCTGTAAACAAAATATCTGGAATTAGAAACAGAAAATATATGCCATACCTAAAATGTATTTTTTTTTATCAGACGTGTTTGGTGGTCAACATTGTTAATTGGGTTCGCTCTGGTGAGGGAGACCTGAAGGTCTTGAGTCAAATAAGTTTGAAGACATTGAATGGTTTAGTATTTTAATGGTTGCACTTGTCAATAATTACAAAATATGGCGAAAGTATGCCTCAAAAAAAGCTTTACGTAACTAACAAGTATTGTATTATACACTCCCAGACAATATATAGGCCCACCTAGCATTCTGAGTTTTTAATGGACCCTAGCTTAAAAATCAAGCACAGTTGAGCGTTTTTTTTTTATTGCAATAATGATGCAATGTTGAAGCTGGCTTATTTGCCAACTCTTTGGTTTGTATTAAAACTTTTTGATCAACCTAAAATCTAAGGCATATGCGAGGTAGGCCAATATATGTGTATGGGAGTGTATTATAAGATATTGCATTCACTACCGTATTGTTTATATGCTAAATTAAACTAGTTTAACACTTACACTGCATTCATTGCAAAGGACGCATTGTCTTCTTGAAGCCATAGTTGACTGTAACCAAAGATAAAAAAATTAAATTGTGTTGACCAAAATTTAAGAAAAATTCGAATTTGTAACAATAATCAGTGGAGATAGTTATGTTAACAGCATTATGTATCAGATGTCCCTATCTAAAAAATCATCATTGTAATTTGTCTTATATTGCAGAGAATAAAGTACCTAAATCTAGTACCTACTTGTATGTGTATGTAGTGTGCCATGGCAGGGAAAAAGTCACGAATCAGCAATGTCACTGTGACGCCGGTAATTCTCTATGGATCATCATTACATAGACAAGATCTGCAAAGATAGAAAGAAAATATTAGCAAAATATACAATCAAAACAATATTTTGTGTGGTAAGAGATAATATCAGATAGGAGCGAAAGACATAAGCTGATTTGTACATCAAAATTAGTCAGATGAACTATGGACTCATCATTAAAATTCATATTTAATCTATTTTGTAAAATACACTAAAAATATTTACCTTGTTTAAAGCTCACTTTAAATTATCCACCTTACATTTGATCTGATCTGAGATCTGAAAAGATTACAAAGCAGTATTTTAGACACGAGAACTTTCAATAAGAAAAAAAATATGTATTTATCAAAATCAGATAGGAGCGAAAGACATTGCTGATATGTACATCAAAACTAATCAGATGAACTATGGTATCATCATAAAATGTTTTTTTATGAAGAAAGCTTTAAGGAATTTCCATCTTTACTACGCGTCACAAAGCACCGCATTTATGGTCTAAATAATGAAGCTTGATTGCACAGTAGTGAGAGTAGGATGGAGGGATGCGTAAGATATTGGAGTGACAGAGATACATATTGCTTCATCCTGGTCTCACTCCTAGCTACTAAATAATTAAATCTTCTTACTAAGCAATTCCACTTTGTGGTCTACAACGTGGACCGATGTTCTAGTCAAGGTCACAGAAAGCCGCTGGATGCGAGCAGCACAGGACCAGTCATCATGGAGATCGGTAGGGGACGCCTATGTCCAGCAGTAAATGTCTTTTGGCTGATATGATGATGATTGAGGACTAAGCAATTTATGCCACCACACCACATACTCTGCTTAGCGCAGTGGATGCCTTTTGATCTTATGGCGAACTAGAACAACTTACCCCATATTCCAAATTGTGTAGATTAACTGTACCTTTAACAACAAAAACTCTATGTTAACATATTATTCTGCTATGAAAACTATACAGTTTCATAAAAATGGATCAGATGGCTTTGAAAGCATGTGTTTGTGCATCAGCCCTCACAACTGGTGGCCCTAGTCTAAAATTTTGAAAAAACTGTCCCAAAGAGGGACAAACAAAAAATATAGAATAAAAATACCTTGAATGTTTTACTAAAATATGAGCCCTACTCTGCAAATCACCTGTTGTGAGGCAACTGAAGGTTTTCAGCTGCACTGCGCTGTCATCATATGGATATGTCGTACAAAACAAGTCGGGCTATGATCGTTAATGCACAGAACTCAAAAATGAATTGCAGGGGTAAGCACGCAAGGTGGGGAGGCGAGCAAAATGTTCATTGGCTATCCGCCTGTCACCCATGCTCAGAAAATAACCATCAGAGCCAAACTTATCCTGCACATGCTATACATCTTATAAAAAAAGTTATTACATTTAACTTACCACATTAAGGCAGTCTTGTTCCAACTTCAGCAAGGAGACTTCATCCTAAAAAGAAAATTACAATTAAAGTCTATGATTTACAAGAGGTAACCCCTAAGTTTATATGTAAAAATGATCAGCTAGAGCTAATATACATGCAAATCATTATAATATCAATGGTTAGCACTTATCATCATGTGAAATTATGAACTATAAAACTATAAAAGGACAAATCTAAAGTATTTTCCTTACCATTACTAGGTTTTCTGTATTTCCCTTGCACGAAGATACGAGGGACATCTATCCCTTCTTTAAAGTTGACAGTGCGACGTTGGACATAAGTATTCATGATAATTTCAAATCCAGCTTCAATAAATAACTGTGATAGTTCTTCCTCAGTAAAATAGTAGCTTCTTGTGCCATCTTGCCTCATGTAAAAGTTCTCAGCTATTTTATGACCCGGTTTGAACCTCAGTTGTGCCATGTCGTACCTTCCATAATCTCTGAATAGTAAGATGCCCCCAGGACGGAGTGCTTTAAACGCAACACGTGCCACCTGAGGCCACGACGCGGGTTTTATGGCAGAAAGAACAAAAATCAAACTTGCGATATCAACAGAACCCTCAGGAACATTCTCAAACAAGTCGCCTGTCGTCAAATCCGCCACAAAGGCCTTCATTTTTGACTCGTCATACAGCTTATTCGACTTGACAAAATCTACGGCACGTGGCGAAAAATCACAAGCGTAAAAGTAGAAATTAGAGAACCCTTCTTCGACTAAAGGAAACACCATGTTCCCCACGCCACAGCCAAGCTCAAGAAATGTGATTTTCTGTTCAGGATCAAAGTTTATAAGCTCTTGAAACTCACGTGTCGTCCAATGCCGATCCCGGAAAAATTTGGTCTCGTTGCGCTTGTAGAATATATCCCAGTGGCGTTTAGCTTCACGTTCTAGCTTTGCGGCTTTGGCTTCAGGGATCAACCGCGTGTTCTGAGCTTCCAGGCGTCGTTTCTCGTCTTCCGATAGCTGTTTCAAACGATGAACAAAGACATCGCCATTGACGCCGATATTTTCATCTGCTTCCATCGCGACGGATTTTCGTAGTTTTCTTCGTTAATTCATTTCAAATTGTAGCAAATAGTAATAATAACATTTGAGTGCAGTTATTTCTAAGTTAACGTGAACCACACTTTAATAAAAAGAAATAAAATTGAAGGACTATCGGACGGACGGACAACTCTTCGAGGGCGAGCAACAGAAAAGAGTTGCCAGATCACAGAAACAGAAACCAGATTATGAGATTAGTAGATTTAGTAGGTTCCTTGCAAACGCACACCGTTTTCTGCTCGGTTTGGAAGTGTCAGGTTTTCTTCAAGGAGGTTTAAGCAGCAGCTCTTTCTGCTAAGGAGGGAGCCATAAGCGTATCACTTTCTTGCGAGGGACCTCCATACTAAAATGTATGGATTTTTTCAAATCCTAAAAACGTATAATTTTTATCTTTCTCTGTGAGAAATATGTTGCATGGGACTAATAAATGCTACTACCACAGTTTTTATGGTGAAAACACTTACCATTCAGGAAAAAAACGGTGTTAATCACGCATAAAATGGCTTTTAGTCGCCGATATGGCGACGTAAATAAATAACAACTGGATTACACAGATCTCACGCGCGTGTATTATAAAATCAATTATAGCTATTATATTACAATAAGCTGTGTTTGAATTTCGTGCTTGTCACGATAGATAAAATCCCAGAGAGATGTGGTTGCTTTTTAAAATCAAGGCAAAGGCATCAGAGCCCATACTGCCACAGGCTATTACGGATTATTTACGCTTCCGTTCTTAGTATTAATGATCAATTCACAAGTAAAAAATGATATATTTTCACTTTCGCAAACAAAGTTTATACTAAAACATTAGATTTTTAAAGATATCTTGATTTTTGTAAAACCTGAGTTTTTTGACCGACTTACATGGGCGACAGTGAGACGCTCTTCACTAGCTCATACAGAATATGTATATGGCGGACTCTATAGTTTTTTACTTTGAGGGTTTCAACTAATTTAGCAGCTAATTTTCACTTTGGAAAATTATGGATTATCGTGGGAATATCTAAGTAATATTTGAAGTCTTCAACAGTTGAAACTTGAGAAAGTGAAATCAATTTGGGTAAAAATCATATTCAGCTGCTTAAAAAATAAGAATTTTATTGTTGCACAATTTTTTTTTATTTTTTATTTTATTGTTAAACAAATAATTACCAATTAAAAAAAACATGCAGGAAATGTGGCTGAATCTTTACACATTCTTTAAACTTTCTCTCAGGGAATTGCACTTTAATGTTAGGTATTTTGTTGTAGTATCGTATACACAGACCAACGAAAGATGTTTTGACTTTAGTTAATCTAGTATATGGTTGATCAATTTTGTGCTTATTTCTAGTATTAAAATTATGCCTGTCACAAATTTTAGGTAATTTATGAACGTTCTTTCTAGCATACATAATATTTTTATATATATATATGCGACACACAAAATAACTTTGACCCTGTCATTGATGCGCAGAAGCAAAAAATGGTACATTTTTGACTTCTGCGCATCAATGACAGGGCCAAAGTTATTTTGTTCGTCCTGTACTGGCATGTTGATTTCCTTGAACAGTTCTCTCAGGGAATCACGAATCTTCAGGCATCTCTACCCGATCGCGATCAAGATTGACTGTGTGCGGACGGACACCCTTTGAGTTTGGTCACCATCGGAGTTAAATACTTGTACTGTTAATTAAACAGTTATTATTCAGCTTTACAATTTGTTCAATGTCTTAATTTGTTGCTTTTTGTTTTCTTGAGTTTTTTGTTAGTGTTTCATTTAAACATACTCATTATTTAGCAAAAGTATTTTTATTTTATGGTTTAGTGCTAAAGCTTCACGACAGAGCAAAAAACAGCGCAAAAGGTTTCAAAATTTGAATACTGGCAACTCTAAACTATCTTTTATTATTATATTTGGCAATCGTCAACCCAGAATTGGGGACATTTCTGCCAGTGTCGTGTGCTAGAACATTCTTCAGATTTTTGTGCTCCATAGATGGGGGTATACTACATCGAAGTTACTGTTAGAAAAACCGGTGTTTTATAATTAGGCATGCTAACATGAGTATAGCATCACTAGTTTAAAAAGGTTAATTGTAAACTCTTTGGTACATTTCCGCTCTACTCTATTGCAAAATGTCATCTGTCACTTCCTTTTGTCTTCTCGTGCAATGCACTGTGTCTTCGATAGCTGAAATATTTTATCTTAATTTATTCCTTCAATCAACGTAAGAAAAAGTCTGTGTATATCGGCAAAATAAAAGACATTATAAATATAATCAAGCACAAACCTTATTTTTTATTTCTCGGCAATTTTCCACTTCAAGAGGTTATTGGCTCAGCCGTATGTCTTGCATGTGTCGAGAAAATAAAGGTGTGCAGGTGCTGCTCGTGCTACTGCTGTGCGCTGGGCTGTGCTTCGCAGTGCTTGGCACATTCCCGGACTGTGAACGGCGTGCTTCGGCGGTGACCGACATGGCGGGCGATGATCAGCAAAATCCAAGTAAGACAAGCAATGTTTTTGCGCCCACGCCGATAGAGAAGCTGGATGGCATTTCAAACTACAGCTCTTGGAAATTCAATCTCAAAATGGTACTTATTATGGAAGATCTTTGGTGCGTAGTAGATTACAAAGAAGGTGAAACAATAAACAAAGAAAAAGACAATAGAGCGCTCGCTAGGATCTGCCTATCCATAAAGCCCACGTGTATACAGTATGTGCGCAATGCAAAGAGTGCAAAGGAGGCTTGGACAGCTCTCAAAAGTGCGTTTGAGGACCGTGGCATTTACAGGCGAGTACTATTACTGCGAAAACTTCACCATTCTTCCTATAATGACTTCAATGATATGGCGTCTTACATTGAACATGTTACTACATTAGTCCAGCAGCTCACAGACATTGGAAAAACTATTGAAGACTCTGAGGTAGCGGAAGTATTGTTGAGTGGCTTACCGGAAGAATTTGACGTCCTTGTCTCCAGTTTGGAATCAGTTTCTGTTACAGGATCTTTGTCTAGCGATATTGTTAAAACAAGGCTCTTGCAAGATGAACATAGAAAGAAGAATAACCTTAAAACAGATGATGTTGCTTTTTTCATGAAAAAGAAGAAAGTTGTTTGCCATTTCTGCAAGCGTGCTGGCCATATTAAAGCAAACTGCTTCAAGTTCAAGAAGTTTAACAATAAGAAGAAAGAAACTGAAGTTGCACTCATAACGGCAAGGTGTTTAAGTGCATTTTCTGAGGATGATTGGATCGTAGACTCTGGTGCCACGGCACATATGTGCAAGGACTTAAAGTGGTTCACAAACATTAAAAAATGTGATGAGAAGATCTCAGTGGCTGACGGTGGCTCTCTCATGTGCTATGGACGTGGAGAGGTTAGAATTCCAATGAAAAATAACAAGTCTCAGCTAGTAACAGATGTAATGTTTATACCTAGTCTCTCAACTAATTTAATTAGTGTTAGTAAATTGAGTGAGAAGGCTTTTTCTGTGAATTTTAAAAGTGATAAATGTTATGTTTTCAAAGGGGAATCTCTAATCATATCTGCCACTAAACGAGGGGGAATTTATATTTTGGACAACGTGCATGGTAGTGTTTCTTCTGATTCGCAGGAGCGGTCATGTGCTGCCATGAATGATGTGAAAGATGCGTCGATGCCACAAAGTTCGCGCGACGTGGATGCTGCTATGGTGGTGTCATCGGAGCTATGGCACAGGAGACTCGGTCATCTTAGTTACCGTGGGGTAAGTGTTCTGAGTAATATTGCTACTGGTGTTAAGCTTAAGTCTACTCAGCATGATGCAAGCATGAAGGAGTGTGTGTCATGCGTTGAGGGGAAGCAGGCAGTGCAAAAGTTTCCTAGGGGCGAAGCAAAACGTGCCAGGCAATTGTTGGAATTAGTGCACTCAGATGTGTGTGGACCGTTCTCCGTTTGCAGTCTAGGTGGGTCTAGGTACCTTCTTACTTTCACTGATGATTATTCTAGGAAGACGTATGGTTATTTACTGAAGCAGAAGTCTGAAGTATTGTCCAAATTTAAGATATTTAAAGCCACTGTAGAAAAACAAACTGGTTATCCTATAAAATGTCTGCGTAGTGATCGTGGTGGAGAATATTGCAGTGCTGAGTTCTCCAACTATCTACAAAGTGAAGGTATAATTCATCAAACAACTTGTCCTTATAGCCCTTCACAGAATGGAGTATCGGAACGGTTGAACCGTACTCTTATAGAGAAAGTTCGTTGTATGCTGAGGGACTCAGGCCTTGGTAAGGAATACTGGGGTGAAGCGGTGTCTACTGCTATTTATTTAAAAAATAGGAGTCCTACTGCAGCGGTTCCTAACAAAACTCCTGAAGAGGTATGGACAGGCAACAAGGTTGACCTGAGCCATTTACGTGTCTTTGGTTGCTGTGCTATGACGCTTATTCCTGGAATAAAGCGTGACAAGCTTGATTCGAAATCAAAGCGTTGTATTTTTGTTGGTTATTGTGAGCATACCAAGGGCTATAGGTTAATTGACCCCTCACAGCCTAAGCAGATTTTAGTTTCAAGGAATGTGATTTTCTTTGAAAGCCAGTTTTTGAACCACACATTAAATAATAATTCTAGTCATAATGATGATGAATGTGATAATGAATTTTATGTTATTACCAGTAATAATGAAAATAAGATGCAAAGCATTGAAATTAATAACGGAATTAATGAGAATTTAAATAATATGAATATAAATTTTAATAATGTTGACATGCAAAGCAATCAAAATAATGAGATTTTAAATTCACAATTAAGTATAGAGTCTGATAGGAATAATTGTGAAATTCAAAAAAATGGAAATGAAAGTCCATTAAATAATATGTTTTATTCTCCAGTTTCAGGCGACTCTTCCTTCCAAAGTGCTGAGGGGACCGCAGATGGAGACAGTGAGGAGGCTGACTTCGGTCTGTTGAACGAAACGGTCGTTCGAGGGGAAGATTCTGATGTCACTGTGGCACAAAATGTTCCTGTCAGTGTCAGCGACCGACCTGTTCGTTCCACACGCAATCAGAAACCTGTAAGGTATGCCGATTATGATTTGTCAGACTCGTCAGATCAATTATTCTTTGTTCAAAGTTTTGTTTATGGTGAGCCTCAGTCGTACGATGAGGCAATGACTAGCCCGGATAAAAACCAGTGGCTTTCTGCTATGCAAGAAGAGTATAACTCTCTTATAAACAATAACGTTTGGCAGTTAGTTGAAAGACCAACTGACTGTAATGTAGTGGGTTGTAAATGGGTTTACAAATTAAAGTCTGATGAATCTGGCAAATGTACAAAATATAAAGCTCGTTTGGTGGCACGCGGTTTTAGTCAAAAACCTGGCGTTGACTACACAGATACCTTCTCACCAGTGGTACGACACACCACCCTAAGAATCTTGTTTTGTATAGCGAATGAGATGAATATGGACATAGAACATATTGACATAAATACAGCATTTTTACATAGCGATATTGACAAACCTATTTATATGGAACAGCCTTTAGGTTTTTTAGATGACAAGACAAAAGTTTGTTTATTAAATAAAAGTTTGTATGGGCTTAAACAAGCAAGTAGGTTATGGAATAATAAAGTAAATGTTGTGTTAACTAAAAATGGTTACTCTCAAAGTAAGTGTGAACCATGTGTTTATATTAAGAAATCTGACAAACAATTGACTATAGTTGCTTTATTTGTAGATGACTTTTATGTATTTACTAACTCTACTGCCGAGAAGGACAAACTCTATAAGCTTTTAAAGTCAGAATTCAGCTGTAAAAGTTTAGGTATTTTAAAAAATTGTCTCGGCGTTAGAGTGCATAGAGATAAGACTCGTGGAATATTAATGTTTGACCAGACTGATTATATCAGAAAATTGTTGAATCGTTTTGGCATGACAAATTGTAAAGGCGTGTCTACACCCATGGAGGTAAATAATAAATTAGAAAAAGCTTGTAATCAAGATTGTTTATCAGATAGTACTTATCCCTATAGAGAACTTATTGGTTGTTTAATGTACCTTTCTGTCTGGTCGAGACCAGACATTACTTATGCTCTAAGTCATTTAAGTCAATTTAACACAGCTTTCACTCGAGATCATTGGCTGGCTGCTAAGAGGATTTTAAGGTACCTAAGTTCTACTATCAATCACAGATTGGTATTTGTGAAATCTGGTAGTTTAGATTTGTCGGTATTTGCTGATGCAGACTGGGCCAATGACATCGTGGACAGGCGGTCATATAGTGGCTTTGTTGTCAAGATTGGTGACTCTACTGTCTGTTGGGAGTCACGTAAGCAGAGATGTGTTGCGCTTTCGAGTACCGAAGCGGAGTATTTGGCTTTAAGCGATTCATGCAAAGAAGTATGTTTTATTAAAAATTTCATGTTTGAAATTTTTGGAAAGCATTTTAATTGTAGAATCTTTAGCGATAATCAAAGCGCACTGAAATTGCTTGAAACCAAAGAATATTGCCACAAAAAGACCAAACATATTGACTTGCGCTACCATTTTGTAAAAGACATTGTAAAGGAAAATAATGTAACTGTAAATTACTTACCTACTGAAAATATGGTAGCAGACCTGTTAACTAAACCACTGTCTAGCTTTAAGCATTCAGGTTTTGTTCATGACTTGTGTTTAAGAAATGTAGAGTCTTAATTTATTTTGTTTGTTATGTAGAGTCATAGTAATGTAGAGTTAATAGGAATGTAGAGTCAAGGTTCTATGTGATAGAGTCAATATGTATTTTTATCTGACTAGAGGTAGAGTCAATGTAGAATCTGATTAATCTGAGTTGTTAATTATATTGTTTCTGCATTGTGAAATTGTGATCTCATGTCGCGCATGAGGGGAAGTGTTAGAAAAACCGGTGTTTTATAATTAGGCATGCTAACATGAGTATAGCATCACTAGTTTAAAAAGGTTAATTGTAAACTCTTTGGTACATTTCCGCTCTACTCTATTGCAAAATGTCATCTGTCACTTCCTTTTGTCTTCTCGTGCAATGCACTGTGTCTTCGATAGCTGAAATATTTTATCTTAATTTATTCCTTCAATCAACGTAAGAAAAAGTCTGTGTATATCGGCAAAATAAAAGACATTATAAATATAATCAAGCACAAACCTTATTTTTTATTTCTCGGCAATTTTCCACTTCAAGAGTTACTTACTAATCTGGGATCGAAGTATTCCTTCCAACTTTTTGAAAACAATTACTTTTACATTACTCAAAACTTCAGTAAAATATGATACACATAATACGTGATTTTGTAATGTATGACTATACTTGAATATGTTACTTAGTACCTACATGAAACTGAACAACTTTTCCCAAGAAAAATAGGTTGGAAAATGAAAAACAATTGGCGTCCTGTAACAACCTGCCTAACCTAAGCTTAATCTATCCAATTAAAATGTATGTAAAAGAACCTGTAAAGGTATTTCTGTGTAAAGTGGTAACTAAAAACTTAACCAAGTCTAACTGTTCCTAGAAAAATATATAATTTATCTATGAACTATTATTACCTAGCGCTAATTCTGAACTACCTAAAACCGAAAATACATTGACTCTGTTTTAATCTGTTTAATGGCCTTTAGAGTAATCGTCTAGGATGATACCCCACGCTAAGTAGCAACCCAGAAATTCTAAGTGTGAACCGTAATAAAATAAATACGATACCCTAAAAATAAATATGTAACTGAATATTTCTAGCCTAAACTTCAAATTCTTTCCCCGTTGAATAAAAGCAAAAATTGAAGTAAAATGTTGTGTATTTAACCACTTAACTTTATGAATATTTTATAAAATCATTCCCTAGAGATTATTTTATTATTCCAAACCCATGTTTTAGTTATTTACACAGTTGAATGTATGGAAGCAAGCAAAAACAAAATTATAGTATTTTGTCAAATAAATAGTTAAGAAAATAAAACATTATTCATAAAAGAGCCGGAATCCACTGACGCACTACATTCTTATTAAAAGGCAACAACTTTTTGCAATATCTTGGGTAAGTACCTACACAGTCAAGAGCAGTTCAAGCTTCACACTTGCAATGCAACTTGAACTCTTATGGAGGTTGAAATTGTACAGATTTTAAGATTTAATGTCTTCAATATCGTATTTGAGGGCGATCTGAGGGGTGTCGTTCGCTTACTGATATCCGACGACACTGTAGCAACTCCAGGTCAAGAAACTCTTGCTGCTTTACAAGAGAAGCACCCATCCCCGCCTTGCCTGTTTACGCCCACCTTTTAAAGTTGAAGACGTGATGCAAGCGCTTGCAAGTTTTCATAGAGGGTCGGCTACGGGTTTAGATGGAATTTGACCAGCTCATTTCAAAGAGTTGACTTTGGGTTAAGGAGTGATCACACCTTGCTGACTAATTCGGCATACCTACATTGCTCGTTGAAGTAAGGATATTGCAATTAACATAACCAAGCCACCCAGCAATGTATGCCGAATTAGTCTGAATTCAGCTAGGTGTGATCACTCCTTTAAGCGGGAAATAACGGACAGCAGCGCTTGCTCGAAGTAGGCCGTGCCACTTTTTACTGAGTGAAGTTTCTCCATATACCTATTATGTACGGTACGGTGTTAGTTTGTACACTTTGTTAAAGAAAGAGGGGGACATAAGACCAACGCAATTTGGTTGCAAAGCGGCGATACAACCCAACGTGCATTTGTAAAGCCAAGGAACACCGACTGTGTAGTCATCAAAGTGGATGTTAAGAATGCTTCTAATACCGTCGAGCGAGACGTACTCCTGGACGAGACCAGCGACAATATTCCTTCCCTTTATCCTTTTGTATACCAAGTGTATCAGCTAACTTCAAACCTTTTTCATGAGTAGGATCACTGGGCTTCGGGAGAGAAAACAATGAAAATTCACGCTATGCAACAGTTGCATTTACTCACCGATCTAAATAGTTGATAAATGATAATCTCCTGATGTCTGCCACACGTGATGATCGTCAGCTGTCGAAACCAATTAAACGTGTTTATGGCCATGCTAGCGAGCTGACGTGTTGACCCAGCCGTCAATAAAACGCTGACAAGATGCCTACAGTATGTAACACATTGAATAGGATCGAATTTCCAATTTCCTGCTTTGGAGATGTATGACCAGCCACCGAAGAAATATTTTGAGTAACACAAGTTTTCCATCTAACAAAGGTTGTACAAATATAAATCGTCCCATACACATACACACAACATCAGCCGATAGCGCATTACTGACCAAAATCTAAGTAGTTTTCATATGTCGACCTGGCCTTTATGAAAAGTTGATCAGTTTCGTGGGCACATTCAAATCCTTCGGGGATGATGTACGAGTATACCCCTTTCAGGTACACCTTGTATTATGTTCCTTGATCTGCTGCCGTACGTACACACGGCCGCACGTCGATGGAAACACTTTGATCTTGGTGTCTTTAGTTTTGGGCGTTTGTAGCTAAGTGCTAGTTTAGCTTCTTTACTATTATTTAATCTGTGCTTATAGGTACTTGTTTTGTTTCTATGTACGTGGTTGCTGCCGTACGTACACACGGTCACCTTGATCTTGAGAAGGTCTCTGGTTTAGGGCGTTTGTAGTGCAGCGCTGGTTCCGCTAAGACTGGTTTTGTTTCTATGTGGCTGCTGCCGTGCGTACTTACATAATGACTTCACATGCACGTATACATTTGCGACCGTGCTCGTTTGCAATAGTAGTTTTATCGATCACAAAGGCATGTTTAGTGTTTCATTTCCTTTGCTGACCATTCGTCACATTTATCACGAGTGGTGTGACACATTATGAGCTCCAGAGATTGGTTCGTCATATAAAATTGAAGGAACCTATCTAGGCATCTTCCCGATCCACTAGAAAAACGCATTCATTTCACTTCTTTACTTAACATCCCATGAAACGTCGACTGGAGGACATAGCTCCCTCCAGAACTCCAGCAAAAACGCCTGGTAGGTACTTTATAATAATCGTGTCACGTATACATGCCTGTATTTTAGATGTCAAAGTTCCTCCATCGAGCACAATAAAATAAAACCGGTCAAGTGCGAGTCGGACTCGCGCGCCGAGGGTTCCGATATACCTATAGTATTTTTGGAAGCAATAAAGTCCATTTTTTGAACCGCAAAACTAAATTTGTTTGTAAAGGTTTTTTGCCGATTTCTAAGAAACTGTGCAACTTAGAAAAGTCGTTTTATTTTTGCTGTAGGTAATATTTACATAAACTTCTATTGACTGTAGTACATTCAGATTTTTCCTGTCACAAACTTCGAATATAAAGGGGGGAATGGTATTTTTTTTTGACATTTTTCATCACAACTTAAAAACTAATCGTCGTAAAAAAATATATATATATTTTAGAATTTACAAGTAAAGCCCTAATAATAATATCTTTTTTTATTTTTTTTCATGTGCAATTAAGTTTGGCAATCATATTCTAAAACTATTCCAAATCACAAGTCGATAGCGTGAGTGGTTGCTGAGATATACTACAGGTGTAAAGTCGCACCATAAAATACTCGTAAGGGTTCCTTTTTATTTACCACTAGCAGGTGCCTGCGACTTCGTCTGCGCAAAAATGGACAATTCACACAATATCTTTATAAATTGTAGCCAATGTGTTATTCTGATGTATAAGCTATAACTATTGTGGTCTCTGCCTACCCCAACGGGAACAAGGCGTGATGTTATGTATGTATGTATTATTGTAAAGTTTCATTAAAATCCATTCAGTAGTTTTTACGTGAAAGAGTAACAAACATCCATCCATCCATCCATTCTTACAAACTTTCGCGTTATTAATATTAGTAGGAAGGATAGGATTTTGGTATCGGAACCCTAAAAATTTGCCTAGAAGCCTCTAGCGGCTCAAAATCTTTGCCACCAAGGGCTGTGAGGTCGCTTATCGATCTTACGAGTACAACCGCGATCCGGGGAGTCAACAGGTACAGTCAAAAGCACGTCAAGCTTGGCACATGTGTGACCGATCTAATTTTAAACACTCAAAGTGCTTGATTGTGCAAATTGCAAGTACTCGTACCTACGGCTTTTAGATAACTGTTTTTAATCGATAAAATATTTTTTTATTATAAAAATCAGAACGGCTGCAAAATTATGTATGACATGAGTAGACTTTCTAAAACATTTGTTCACCTGCGAGTACGACATCAATTTAAGCTCAAGTCACACAGAGGCGGTATGATTGCGAAAGCGGTCCGGGGCGGTTTGGCGGGAACAAAATACCGCGCCGCGACCGCTTTTAAATGTGACAGGGTGCATAAGAACTCATACTTTACAAAAAATACCGGGGCCCCGGAACGCTTCCGCTACCGCCTCTGTGTGACGCGGGCTTTACTCTTGCAAATATTTTTTTTTTATTTGAATTTGATTTGAGTCACGCTTCAACTGTCAAGCTTCATGTGCTCTTGACTGTACATATCCACAATTTGCTCGAGTTGAGCTTTCGAAGATCAAACAAATAATGTTTAGGAGCGCGGCACGTAGCAACACTGCTTGCGCTTGCGTTGATTTATCAGTAAACGAGTACAATGCAGTCAGGTGTTTATAATTTTATGTGTCAGCTTATCGTTCAGGTGTGCGCGTTATTTATCGTATCGTGTCGTGTTAGCGTCATCACTTCATCAGACATTGGATAGCCCTTTTCAGAGTTTTCGATCTAAGATAGTGGCTGGGACCAAAGGCTTAGCATGCCTTCTGTCTGAAGCACGGAACTTTAGTTATTATGCTGGCAGTTACCCACTTTCATATTGTTTATATTCGGGCACAGAATACAGTAATAGAACTCTCTCGAATTTGTCTGATACATTGGAATTTGTGCCGACCTTATTTCAATAGACGTAAGGGCTAAAATTGCACTGCGAATGTCAGGCCTCACCTGTCGTTGACTGTTCCTAATTTTAGGTTAGTGTTATTTTATATTCATACTTTTTAAGTCTGTGTGATTGAAGCGACTCGTTCGCGCAACGTATAAACCTTGATAGGTTTCTGTAGCGCGTCTTAGCTATCAAATTTATGTAAAAAAATGTAATGAATAAATGATAAAAAAAAAACTATCATACAGAACGGACACTCTCGGCCCCCCTTTACAATCTAACCCGCACCACCGCGCTCACCGGCCTGCGAGATTCTCGTGGTCCTTCCGAGGGTCTATTGTATTAAATATGCGAGCCTTCGCGACCTTCAAATTCGCGCTCGATGTATATAGTGTCAAGGGTGTGATGTGACACCAGCCAGCCACTGGTATTGCTTGACTGATAGTGGCTGGGACCAAAAGACTTAAGCTCAAGTCACACAGAGGCGGTATGATTGCGAAAGCGGTCCGGGGCGGTTTGGCGGGAACAAAATACCGCGCCGCGACCGCTTTTCAATGTGACAGGGTGCATAAGAACTCATACTTTACAAAAAATACCGGCCCCGGAACGCTTCCGCTACCGCCTCTGTGTGACGCGGGCTTTACCGTGCCTTCAAGATTTCTTTATTGCACACCGTATGGTAAAAAGATGGTAACATAGGTAATGAGATTGTAACACATATGGACCCGGGAGGGCACGGCAATTTATCATGCATTATAAAAAACAAAACAACTAATAGTAGATTAGTAGCCAAGGGCTGTAAGGCATCAATTGCAGCCCGAGATATTTAGGCGCCCTCGCTGCGCTCGTGCGCCTATAGTTCGAGGGTGCAATTGATGCTTACACCCGAGCTAACTACTCTGCCACAGAATTAATAATAGTACTAACTCTGCTTTACATCTCGATTGTGAGGTAAGTAGGTCCTTATTACCAACAAATTGTAGGTGACCAATTAGCGCTATAAGGTATTTATGTGAGGAACAAAGACGTACACTCGCACAACACTCGAAATGCTGACAAGCTCGTAATGATTCCGCACCGGTTGGAAAAATCAAAAAAAGTTACGTATGTAATGGGGCCTAAGATCTATAATAAATTGCCAGAACACATTACTGCAGCGCCTAGTTACAACAGTTTTAAGAACAAATTAAAGAGATGGTTGATCGAACAGGCGTTCTACTCAATTGATGAATTTTATTCTTCCTGACCAAATGTACCTACTGATGTATAAATTCCATTTTATTTTTTTTTATAATGCAATTAATTAATGTATTGTTTTATATTGTAATTAATTTATTACTTTATAATTTACAAATTTGACCTGTAAAATATAACTTTTACCAAATAAAATGATATGATATGATATGTAATAATGTAGCTAGAAAAGCCCTAGGGCGGTAAGTAATAAAAAAAACACTTCACTCTTTCAAAATTTAATTACTTACCGCCCTAGGGCTTTTCTAGCTACATTATTACCCTATAGCGCTAATTGGTCACCTACAATTTGTTGGTAATAAGGACTTACTTACCGAATATGAGAGATGTAAACAATATAAAATGGTACATGCATTAAAAATTGGAAAATTTAAAATTTTAATGACATTATTGAAATATCGACGAGCGCTTCAAGAAACCTAGCTCCAGGTTTTATTTCTCAGAATGCTCGTCGACTGTTTGTCAGTTCGATCGGCAAAAGAAAAGGGCTGCAATATGGCTGCAATGCATCTTTTCATCCATTTGTTAGGGTTTTGTAGATCAAAATAAAAAAACGGAACCCTTGTAGGATCACTTTGTTGTCCGTCTGTCTGTCTGTCTGTCAAGACCCTTTTTCTCACGAACGAGAAAAGGTATCAGGTTGAAATTGATAACGAATATTAAGGTCCATAAACCACACAAGATCTGAAAATTTCAATTTTTTATAACGACGCAATCAAAAGATGTGGCTTTTTATGTCCTCATCTCAATACATTTATGCAAAAAAGCAAAACCTACAGGGTCCCGTTGACCTAAAATTATGAAATTTGGCAAGAAGCTAGGTCTCACAGTACAAATAAAGGGAAAGTCTAAAATCATTAAATATTTCAATTTTTCTCACAACTAATAGCAACCAATTAAGGTGAGCTCCCGTTTCAAGAACTTTTCTTTCAAAGTTTTTAGTATATCATATGGTAGATAGCACGGAACCCTTAGGGCGCGAGTCCGACTCGCACTTAGCCGGTTAAAAAAAAAAACATTTTATCATTATCATCCAGGCCTATGATCCAGGCTCACTTGTACTAGTGGATTTGCTACCCATAATAATTAGCCGATTTAAATCAAAGAAAATGTGTTATAAGTATCAGAGGCCTTTGGCGGCTCAACAACTCTGACACCAGGGATTGTGAGGTCGGTCATTGACCTTGCAACCCACACGACATGATGATGATGATAGCCAGTTATAGCGGACGTCGTATGAAATGTGATAGATTAGGCTGGTATGGGCAAGAAACGTGTTTTTCAGCGATTTTTGTCGCAAAAACGGCAACCCTACATGCTTGAAGCCTTGAAACGTGGTTCCTACGATTAAAAGTGCATTACAACTACTAATAACGAAAACTGATCAAGCGCAAATAAGAATCAACATGGCACAGGCACAGTAGTTTGAACCTGCCATTAAAATGACGTCATTCAAAAACAAATTTTCTGGTGCTATGGAACCTTCGGTGCGAGAGTCCGACTCGCAATTTGCCGGTTATTTTAACGTACCTAGTATAAAAATATTGTTGTGTATTTTAAGCCCGGTACCGGAAACGTAGTACTTATCAATTAATTGTGTGGCCTTGCCTCCGTAATGGCCGCTGTGATTACCACAAATAGCGTCACTACTACTCATTAAATTTTTTAAATGCTATGATGAGTTTCAAACACAAATAGATATGTTTTTTTAAATGAATAGGTAAGTTATACCACATTAAGCCACGATCACACCTTCCCTAATTCAGAAACTAGTTCGGCTTCCATTGCTCGTTGAAGTAAGGATATTGCAATTAACATAACCAAGCCTCCCAGCAATGTATGTCGAATTAGTCCTTGAATTCAGTTAGGTGTGTGATCGTGGCTTTATACTGTGTCAGAGTTCATAAAAGAATGCGACATAATGTAAACGCCGCAGGCAAATTGTCAGAGCCGTCCATTTCTTACAATTGAACTAGGTGAATTATATATAATTTCACGGTCTTTTAGGTTCGGTTACCCGTGGGTATCGTAAGAGACGACTAAGGATTATAAACTGGAGGATGGTCAGCAGCATCCTTCTGTGTATCATACTATCTTACTTACTTCGGTCACCTACAACCGCGGTCCATGGTGCCAGACGTGACGCTGACAAGCGAGGTGACTATGGTACTTCCCCTCCACATTTTTTCAGCAAAAGCTACAATTCTGGAGGGAGCTCCCTGTCCTTTAGTGGACATTTCATGGGATGTTATAATGATGAGGATAGGTATGGTTAGGTTACATTTGATTAGTTTGTAAATGCTTCAAAACACAGAGAAAACGAATTTTCCCTGACATGAGACATAGCTACATCGACCGAAAACCCCTGAATACTAAATTTCATCGAAATCGTTAGAGCCGTTTTCGAGAAACTGATTACAAATACATATATATGTATATTTATATATATACAAATATTGCTCGTTTAATAGTATAGGATCATGAAAGTTTTACTTAGGGAAGTATCTCTTAGGGAAGGTTGTTCAGATTTGTTTGTAGCCTGGGGTCCAAAAAAACCGTCTTGTGTTTTATTTATTTTCCATCCGGTGTATGTTAATGATCATTGAGTCATTCTGAGTGGTCAGGTCAGGTAAGAGAGGGATGGGCCTTCTCAGAACTGGAACCGTTTGTTTGCATTTGACAAACAAAGACATAGAACCGACCTCCATTCTGCTAGGCTTCGATTGTGTTTTGATCATAGAACACGGGAGGGTTTTAATTATACTGCCAGTTGCAGAAAGCTCTCTAAGGGCCCGTCTCACCGCTTGCTGCTAAAGTTCCCAATAATAAGCTGACAGATTTTTGCCTGTGTTTATCTATCAGTTAGAGCAATCAGTCACCTGTGAAACAAAACAGTTTCACCAAAGATTTCGGACCTCCTTGCTTCGCTCGGAATAGATACCTTGCAAATTTATTTTAGTAGGGGATGACATCCGCCAACATGTCACAAGCCCATCATCGATGATCCATAGGAAATATTCAAAATAACCTGTCAAATCCATAGAACAACGCCTAAACCACCTAGTGACGAATTATTGCTTTAATCCTCCTTCTAAATACCTTTATTTTTCTATGCAGTTTCACTATCTGACAGAAATAACTAGCAGACAGGCTTTCTCTCTAAGGGCCCGTCTCATCGCTTGCTGCTAAAGTTCCCAATAGCATTAGTAAGCTGACAGATTTTTGCCTGTGTTTATCTGACAGTTAGAGCAATCGAGCACCCGTGAAACAAAACAGTTTCACTATCTGACAGAAATAATGAGCAGATAGGCTATCTGGAACTTAGCAGCAAGCGGTGAGACAGGCCCAAAATCTAATAAAACAGATAATGTCAGCAATGGATATAAAGGAGCTTTAACTTTAAAGACTTTTCTGCAACTCGCGGAGAGATAGATTGACTCGACTTGAGAAAAACTTTTACCTTGAGCGGGTCTCTGGACAACGGGTATATGTAGCGTAGCGCTGGTTTTTAGGGTTCCGTACCTCAAAAGAAAAAAACGGAACCCTTATAGGATCACTTTGTAGTCCGTTTGTCTGTCTGTCTGTCTGTCTGTCAAGACCCTTTATCTCACGAACGGGTAGAGGTATCAGGTTGAAATTGATAATGAATGTTAAGGTCCGTGGACTACACAAGATCTGAAAATTTCAATTTTTTACAACGACGCAATCAAAAGATATGGCTTTTTATGTGCTCATCTCCATACATTTATGCAAAAACGCAAAACCTACAGGGTACTTCCCGTTGACCTAAAATTATGAAATTTGGCAAGAAGCTAGGTCTCACAGTACAAATAAAGGGAAAAGTCTGAAATCATTAAATATTACAACTTTACTCACAACTATGAGTAACCAATTGTGGTGAGCTCCCGTTTCAAGAACATTCATATGAGAGAGGGGTCAAGTTGGATGGTCGCGGAGGCGATTTTTGTTTTAGTTCTATTTTACAAACGAGAACACTTACAAACTTGAAAATTGGTATGTTTATAGTTCATAAGCTATAAAATAACAACAAATAATAAAATTTGGTCAAGCGCGTGTCAGACTCAAAAAATCTAGCACATTAACTTACTGAAATTTCAACTAATACAATTATGATTATGTGGTACGGAACCCTCAGTGCGCGAGTCCGACTCGCACTTGGCCGGTTTTTTGTGGTTACTTCGGCACCACGAACTACTCGTAGGTACGCACGGCAGCAAGCACGTAGAAACAAAACCAGTATACGCTGAGCCAGCGCTACGCTTATTTACTTACTTCACTTTCGCTGGCTCAGGGACCCAAAGAGGATCTTCGCCTCCTTACGCCAATCGGGTCTTTGGAGGGAGTCAGGTCGTTCTGCACTTCGTCACTCCAGCGGTACAATCTACGCTACAAACGCCAAAACCAGAGACTTGCTCAAGGTCAAAGTGTTTCCACCGACGAGCGGCCGTGTGTACCACGGCAGATTCCACTAACTTACAGAACGAATAGACTATAGTCTACTAGGAGGAGCCACGTGTAGTAGCTTGTCGGGATCTACGGGAACCTGCGAGCACTTGACCACGCCGAGCACGAGCGACAGGGCGTGTGTAGACTCTACAAGTGAGTACACGTGGCTCCCCCTATCTAGACTCCCCCCAGCGACGAGTACAGCAGGCGCGCGAGAAGGAGGCTGCTACACGCCCTCTCGCTCGTGCTCAGCGTGGTCAAGCGCTCGCAGGTTCTCGCAGACCCCGACAAGTGAGTACACGTGTCCCCCCTGGCTAGACTCCACCCAGCGAGGAGTATAGCGGGCGCGCGAGAAGGACGCTACTACACGCCCTCTCGCTCGTGCTCGGCGTGGTCAAGCGTTCGCAGGTTCCCGCTATAGTAGAATAAGAGCCTAGCATCGAACTCAATGGAAATGGGTTCGACGCTGGCGTGAGAAAATAACTAAAGAAATGTGGCGTTAAAATTGGTACCTTTTTTGTGGCTTCAGATACAGCGTTATTTTTTATCACCCCGGATATTAATTAAGTGGTTCTGCTCATGAAACTGAACAACTTTTCCTTAGGAACATAGATCGACATACGAAAAAAAATTTCGACCTCATAAAAAATTTGATGCAGCTTGTATGGGGACTGGGGAGTTGATTTTTTTTTTCGACCTGTATTCCTCAGGATAAAAAGTTGTTCAGTTGCAAGGACAGAACCACCTCTTAAAGTATTCGGGGTGATAAAAATAAGAGTGTTTAAAACAAAACGTTAAATGAGTAGAGTTCACTCTATACAGGGTGTTAGCAAAAACGTAAACACTATGATCAGTCTATGAAACTGAACAACTTTCTCCACTAAACGTATCACAGGAATTGAAAAACAATCGGCCGCTCCACACAAAATTAAAAATATTATACTCTTAATATTATACTAGGTTATTTTTTTGGACCTGATTTCCTTTTGCCCACTTAATAGTGAGGTCAAAAGCAACAACTTTTGTTCTACGACTTTGCTAACAACGCACAAAAAAATTTCGACTCTCTATACTAAAGTGGTCACGTGACCGACCCACGTTGTATGGGAAGTTGAAAATTTTTCGTGGGTTGTTAGCAAAGTCGTTGAACAAAAGTTGTTTCTTTTGACCTCTGTAATAACGTGGGCATACGCAAATCAGGTCCAATAAAATAACCTTGTATATCTAAGCGCACGGCAGTGCGCAGGCCAAGTTCCCGCAACAGGCCACTCGCATGCCGTGCACTATTGACACGAACCGTTTCGACCCACTTTTGAACCCCCTGTAGCTCACTGCCTATTGCAAGTACAGAGATAAAACTGTGCCAAGTTCAAATTTAGAAGTATTTCATTTTAGATATTATTTTCTACGTACCTGCGTATTTTCACAGCTATACCATATTTTAAGTTGGGTGTATGGTAAAGTGAATTTCGGCCAGATGAACCCTTGACGTGAATAAGGTGGCGGATAGTGGCTGGATGCGGAAGGCGGAGGACTGGATGTGGTGGCGAGTCTTGGGAATGGCAAATGTTTACTAGTGGATCAGGCTGCTGATGAAGACGATTATGATCGATATTAAAGTGCATCTAAACTTGGCATTGGATCAGATTTCAACCCTTTTTTAGGCAAACAATTAGCCGATAGGAACTTGGCCCCCTTTTTAACAGTTATGTTTTTGGTGGGATACTCTTTTATTAAATTGTTTCGGTAAAATGTATGAAGAATAAATTTTTCGAGCATTTCCAAAGGTCACGAATTTATTAAAACCCTGTATATAAAAACAGTGAACATAATTTTAGTATATTATTTAGACCATGAAACTGAACAACTTTCTCCATACGAAAATAAATTTTCGACCTCCCATAGAAACTGCATCAGCTGATAGCTCATTTTGTATGGTTTTTCGTATTTCGACCTATGTTCCTTGGGAAAAGTTGTTCAGTATCATGAGTGCATGCATATCTTTGACTATCAAGAACTAATTAAAAGTCACCCTATATTTATGTGATTGATTACCGTATACTTAGACCGTATAGGTATAATAGGTATTGAACAGGGTGGATAACTGTGGTGGATAATCAACAAACAAAATTATCAACCACAGCCAAAAAGCATGCCTACCTGTTTTATTTTAAACAGGGTCGTATTCAGTACATCATTCTTTTTGCAGAGAAACCCGAGTCATACTTTATTGCCAACAGATGGCATAGTTGGCTTTACATGAGTAGTTCCGGTCAATAGTAACAGATGGCGCTACCAGTAACGAAATCATGAACGCTCGTTTCTATGGTAAACAAAGCGACCTGTATCTATTGTGTCTCGTAATTCTCATTCAGAACTTATCGATAAAAGGATTCTCGAGGAAATAATACAAAGATTATGTGGCAGTAAATATATTCAGAAAATATCAACCATGATCGATTCGTCGTCGTCAGTATAAAAAGTTTCAGTATCATGAGTAAAAATTACAGTATTGTCTATCGAATTCGAATAATTGATCTCTTACATTTAATAGTTCATTATTGCTTTATACAATACCGTATCGAGTATAAAACATTCGATAACAATGAAATACATTAGATAATCTATCTAAACTTAGAAATAAGCCAGCCGTCCACTCAATCAATCTCGTACACGATAAACACTTAATTTAGATTAATAATAATTACATATCACAATGAGAACGTCCTCTGAACACTTCACTCGCACACGAATAATACAAATTACAAAACGAAGGCACGAGATCTACCTACAGCTACGACTATTTTATGTAAACATGCCCCAAAACGTATCCTAAATGCTTGCGCGTGTACACACAAATATCAGTCGAATAATTGCGTTTGGAAGAGTTTTTACCTATAATAATTTCAGTAGCGTTACAAGTTTAAAGCGGTTCTGGAATACAATGACTGTGGCCCGGCGGAGGTCGTTCCCCGGACGTGGTAATGGAATGTCGGCATGCAGCCGCTCCCGGCGCTCTTTGTGCGCTCCCCGCCCGACCCGCGGCGCTCGCGCAGGTAGCGCGGCTTGACAACGTCGCGCGCTGCATCTGCCTGCGATCCGACGCGGACCGGGCCCCCATCACATAACAACACGGCACTCTGACCCAAAGTCTTCAGCAATCAATCTCCAACTACACAGTGTCCTTTCCTTCAAATTTTTCAGCTAATTCACCCATAAATTCTTTATAAATTAGCGGGTCGATGTTTTTACCGAGCTGGTACAGCACAAACCAATCACCTATTTGCAGTTTACGAGCCACAGCTTCGACTTGCTCCTGAGGAGCGAGGCGGCTGCGCGCGCGCAACAGGTACAGGCGCACACGAGGACCCGCCACCACGGCCATACGGTACAGCAGCGAGATTCCACTTAGCACAGACAAGATGATGAACCAGAACCAGAGGAATACGTAGATCTTCTCGTTAACGATGTTTAATGGTAGAACACACAAGCCGTCGAACTTCTGCACGGTTCCCGAAGGACCATATTTGTGGAATGTGCATTTTGTCACTTTAGGGAACACTCGAGCCATTGGATCCTCACGTTCTTCTGGTTCCATTTCAGTAAAACGCACCACGTCTCGGCCGTAGGTTGAGAATTCACCATCCAAGAAGAAATCCATAAAGAATATCTGTCCGACCACATTGATAAAGTTCAGCACCTCACAGATGAAAAAGCGGAAAGCGTAAAAGTTTTGAGTGTGCAGATTTGTGTGAAAATAGTCGACTAGCAACTTTTTACGGTCCGCTTTGCAGTCTTCTCCGACAACGGGACAATTCAGGTCGAGAACGAGCATCTTTATTCGGCCACCCTCCCAAGTTTTCCATAGATATCGTGGCACATAAAACAGGATTGCTTGGAAAAATAACACGAAGCACACCCACTGGTAGTATTTGTGATATTTAACTTCGTCTTGTCCGTCGACGTGGGAGGCAACTCCGGGCTGCACCATGTCTTTCCCGACGCGGCCCACAAGCCGGTTGGGAATCGTGAATGTGGAATAGATCCAACAATAGGTATCCATAACAGCGAGCGGAATCTCGTCGACGATGCAGTCAATGGGGTCACCGATGTACTGCCGCGAGGTAACGAGCAAGGAGAACGCGATCAAGATGATGACGGTAGCTTTGTAGTGAAGACGGAAAACATTGTTATCAATACACACGGAGTCGAGCTTGAGAAGCCCCTTTACGGAGCCAAAAACGTCAAACATGGCGGTTGTATGCTAGCCGCGGGCGCGCGGCGCGTCGGTCGCGGTCGGTAGTAAGAAGGGCGTGCGCTTCGCCCTCGCGTCGTATGCGGAATGCTGGAGGGGCAGACTGCTGTCGTGTGAGGGGGGCACGGCGCGGAGGGGGAGTGGTGAGGGGCGAAGCCCCCGTCTCCTCACGCCGCATGCAGCGCAACTCGGCCGCGCGCGGGGCGCCTTGCTTAGAGCAACGAACGAATGCTGACCCTATTTTCGTAGCGTATATTGGTAGCCAACGGTCGCGGAGCCCTAGCAGCCAGCGGCAGTACAACTCAAGCATTGATATTACGGCATTACCAGCGGCATATGGTCGAATTAATAAATAGGTAGTTATCTGCTGTTAGCATCATTCAGGAGCATCGAGAAGATGTTACTGTAGCACGCGATCATGCTAACGACGGTAAAGCCGTAAAGAAAAAAATAGAAATAAATTATAGTATTCTTTGATATAAATAAATATTGTATAAGGGTTGTACTTTTCTTGTATTTATTTTTAAATTTCAAGTTTTTTTAAGGAAAGGCTAAACTTTAATAGGAACTAAAAAGTTGGCACTATGTATGTGTAGTACACACATACACACTTTCGATTATTTATAACAAATGATCCGTGAAAGACGTGCTCAAGTTTATGTAATAGGTATCTCAACTCAACCAAGGCGATAATGTGAATCAAAGGTCAAAGGGTAATATATACCTACACGTACATTATATTTTACAAATACACGTGTCATCGTGAAAATACAAAATTGAAATCTGATCATTTGTAATATAAGTAGTATCAAAAACAATTTGTCATAATAAGAGTGACAAAGTATGACTATCCAGGCAATTAACTTGTCAACTATTAGTCAATAGATGCTTATCCAAGCGTCGTAAAATGAGTGCTTAGCGATAATTTTGTTCTCTAATGAAAAACAAATAATCAAAGGATGGCCTGTTCTAAAACGTAAAGTAAACAACAGTTTTACCCGTATCCTATAAGTATGGTAACATTAACATGCATAAGTTCTGGGCATGTGGAGGTCTTGTTTTTATAAAGGAGTGTCCGACATATTAGGCTTTGGTATTGTGATAAACAAAATTACCTACTTTTTAACGTAATTTTATTCATAATCAGATCACAATCGCATGCCTTAGAAAAGGAAATTTTGGGTTTAGGTACCTAGTTTAAATTATCTGATATATATTATTATTGACAAGAGAATCTTCAGATTAATCTTTTGATAGCAAGAGTGCTACATACGACAATGATATAGGTACTATACACGTAGATATATTTTTCAATGACAGGTATACATCGTGTTATTGGAATAAGCGAAACCCCAACTGATTTTTATTAAAATAAATCCTTTCCCGTAAAAAACATTCCCTATACACACTTAGGAAATTATTATCCAATATTCATTGTCTTCGCAGAGGTGTTAGGATAATCTCATGATAATTTATTTACTAGTTGTAATGCGTAATATTCGCAGTTAATTAATTATCACATGTCATTTAACTAAGCACCTGGAATTTGAGAGTTTTTACTGTTGAAACACAAAGAAAAACAAATATTTGTCATAGAATTTGAACATTTCCTTTTAGGTATATAATAATGATACTCGTAAATTTTCGCCAGAATTCTGATGAAAACGATACCTGTCTTAATCTTATCTAGGACGGATATTGCGACTTTCAATATGTCGCAGAAGTTGTAACGTGAATACGTACTTTACTATATCTCTGTCTATATCTAAAGAACTAGATAAAAAAAATTATGCTTTTTGTTGGTAAGGGCATCGGGATTGACTTACGTAATAACTTTGTTAGTTTTTAGTATAAGACATGAGATTTTTGCGTATAAAACCACAGGCAGAAACTTTAGGGCACGTTCTAAGCCATGGACAGCTAATTATTTTTTTCACTACTTAGATTATTTTTTTGGTACCTGCCATCCGTTAGCCTACATCTTAGAGAGGCCAAAGGCAACAACTTTAATTCTACAACTTTGATAACAACGCACAAAAAAATTTCAACTTCTAATACAAAGTAACGTAACCAGCCAACAAATGTTGTATGGAGAGTTGTATTTTTTTGTATTGTTAGTAACGACGTAGAACAAAAGTTATTGCTTTTGACCTCACTAATAAGTGTGAAATGTACGATACGTGTACCCATTTAAGCACTTTATATGTAAATGATAATATTATCTCTGGGACTAATGGTTGCTATTATAACTTCATTATTAATCTTTCGCCCGTGGGCAATGGTAGGTAATGCTAGGCATGTGCTAGACAACAACGTGGGAATATGTGCTATAACCAGTCTCTTTCTTTTCAAATTTCCCGTGGGATAGCTCTGTTACTACCTTGCGAAAGTATGTATGTAGTTTGAGGCAAAAAAAAACCGGCCAAGTGCGAGTCGGACTCGCGCACCACTGGTTCCGTACCACCACATAATCATAATTGTATTAGTTGAAATTTTAGTAAGCAAGTTAATGTGCTATTACTTTATAGCTTATGCACTATAAAGATACCAATTTTCAAGTTTGTAAAAGTTCCCGTTTTTTAAAATATAACTAAAACAAAAATCGCCTCAGCGACCATCCAACTTGACCCCTCTCTTATATGAATGTTCTTGAAACGGGAGCTCACCACAATTGGTTACCATTAGTTATGAGAAAAGTTGTAATATTTATTGATTTCAGACTTTTCCCTTTACTTGTACTGTGAGACTTAGCTTCTTGCCAAATTTCATAATTTTAGGTCAACGGGAATGTAGGTTTTGCATTTTTGAATAAATGTATGGAGATGAGGACATAAAATGCCATATCTTTTGATTGCGTCGTTGTAAAAAATTGAAATTTCCAGATCTTGTGTGGTTCATAGATCCTAATATATGGTATTCATTCCAACCTGATACCTTTATCCGTTCGTGAGATAAAGGGTCTTGACAGACAGACAGACAGACAGCCAGACAGACGGACAACAAAGTGATCCTATAAGGGTTCCGTTTTTTCTTTTGAGGTACGGAACCCTAAAAATAAATAGAATACAACGATTATTAAAGCAAACCCTTGTCTTGCATTTTTCAAGGAAACTGCTGAATTATATTCTCATCGAGTCAAATACAGCGAATTTTTTTTAAGCTTAACAACTAAATCCGAAATTCTCATAAACGCTTGCATACAATCATTTTATGGTTACGTGATGTTTGTTATAAAGTAACATGTTATTTTGTTTTGTGGTAAGTTCTGCGTGATTGAAAAAATATAAGTTTGCTCGTTACCACTTGATTCACCAAAAAGACACAGTGAAAAGTGTGTTGCTTGATTTCAATATGCATCATATTATGAATATCTAATTACCATTAGGCGCTGTTTAATGAATCATGGATACCTCCTCACTTAACTTAACATCACTTTTCGACATTATGATAATGCATAATATACATAATTTATGCCTTGAACCATAGAGTAATATAATACTGGGCGTACTTGAACTGAGTAAATTCAACCTGATGTTACCTATATTTATAATATCTTATGGTGCCGGCAAAAAAAATGACAGACAATATCCATACACTTAAGGTTAATTTCATAATGACTTATAATTTCAATCGAGAAATTGAGATTTTACCAATAGGTACAACTTTTTCCTTTTATATATACTTTTATATATAATAGGTCTTTACCTATGAAATTGCCGAAATTTTCTTACAGATTTAATGAGATCATAATTCCTATAATTCTAATTCTAAAGTCTTATATTTGAAAGTTGACTTCAAGGTTATCAATTAACGCATAAAATAAAGTTTTTATTTTTAGTTTGATATATAAAATTAAAGGTTCGAAAATTGTTCGTCTTAAATGTCGTCCGATTTCATCATTAGATATGTTATATTTTTTTACAGATAATATTTTTCAAGAATTAAGTTTAAGCTTCTGTTAGCTTAATGTCTTCCCAATAATGCTTAAAAAAATAAAATAAATTGGATTTATAATTCCTAAGAAAAATGCAAAAATGTTAGTACTGAAAATTGAGTTTACTTAAAATTCGCCATACAAAACGGCAATTTCATAGGTAAAGACCTACTTTAATTTGTTCTTTTGACCATTGCCTATTGCCTGCCATATAAGTAATGTTGTATGTAACTACCCAAACGTTTTTATTAGTCTCATTTTAGTTCAGGGGTTAATTTTTTTTGAATTTTATTCATCAGCGAGTTTAAATTTTAAGACATAGTATTCTTCAAATCTACTTACCTGATTCTTATGGTTCCTATGATAATGATTTTCTTTTCCTGCTCCCTGTAAGGCTATGTTTCATTTCTCTAGCCACTATGCGCAGTGACATGTCATTTACGAACTGTGCTATGTATTTTGTCCACAACTGACTCTGCACATTAGCATTCGCCCCGTTAGTCGACCATTTGGCTTTCGAGTTTTTGTTTCGACGTGAATACCAAACATTTTCCCAAGAAATCTACCACTGTACTTATGAAATATTTATGACAGTGGTTATCTAAAGCTGTTTGAATTAGGCTATTAATGATAATTTATTGTTTTTTCGATAGTTTGTTATTCAGAGTCGTACGTGTATTGTTCGTATACTTCGTATAAAGACAATAGGTAAAATGTTTGTAAAGAGATTAGAAGTTAGTTCCACATAAACATATAAAATGTGTCGGTAAAAACTTAAAGGAAGCAATAGTAGACTTGATTGTAGTTATAAAAATTATCATCTTCATTTGAGAGTTTGTGTGGACAGGTATAATCTTGTTTTTATTTTCTCATTTGACCGTTTCTTTTACAGTCTTTGCAAAAATGTAATTTCTTGATAGCAGCCTTTTTAGGGTTCCGTACCTCAAAAGAAAAAAATGGAACCCTTATAGGATCACTTTGTTGTCCGTCTGTCTGTCTGTCAAGACCCTTTATCTCACGAACGGGTAAAGGTATCAGGTTGAAATTAATACCATATATTAGGATCCATGAACCAAACAAGATCTGAAAATTTCAATTTTTTACAACGACGCAATCAAAAGATATGGCATTTTATGTCCTCATCTCCATACATTTATGCAAAAAAGCAAAACCTACAGGGTACTTCCCGTTGACCTAAAATTATGAAATTTGGCAAGAAGCTAGGTCTCACAGTACAAGTAATGGGAAAAGTCTGAAATCATTAAATATTACAACTTTTCTCACAACTAAGGGTAACCAATTGTGGTGAGCTCCTGTTTCAAGAACATTCATATAAGAGAGGGGTCAAAAATTTACATACATACATACATAGTATCATGCCTTGTTCCCGTGGGGGTATAGTAGGCAGAGACCACAGTTCTCCACCTGCTACGATCTTGACATACTTCCCTTGCTTCCTGAACTTTCATCAATCCTTTCATACATGCTCGTCGGTTTAGGGTACTTTTAACCTGGCCTTTATTCAGAACGTCCTGAATTTGGTCTTGGTACGTTCGCCGAGGCCTTTCCCTTCCAACGTTTTCATTCACTCTCGTCTTGTAAGTAGATCTCTTTCGTCAATCTTCTTTTATTCATCCTCTCTACATGACCAAACCATCTCAGCATCCCTTTCTCAATTTTAGTCACTACTTCTTCTTTTACGCCACAACGTTCTCTTATCGCACTATTTCTAATCCTGTCACTCAATTTCACACCAATCATACTCCTCAACGCTCTCATTTCTACTGCATTAATTCTACTTTCATGCTTTTTCTGCCATACCCAGCTTCCACTGCCGTACATCAGTGTTGGTACCAAAACGCCTCTATGAACAGCCAGACGAGCCTTGTGAAACACCTTCTAACTCTTCATAAAAGCATGCAGAGCACCATTCTCCATGTTTCCAGCATTCACTCTTCTTTCGATATCACTTTCACACTTTCCATCTCTCGTAAACTACACAAACTCCTTCACTAGTTCGACTTTTGGAATGATACCCCAATCGACCTAATTTTGCCCCCCTATTTGGGCCCCGTTTCCAATGATAATAAAACATCTTAATTCTTTTATTTCCAATATAGTTGTTCAATCATATTCTAAATATATTGCAAATTTTAAGTCGATAGCGGAAGTAGTTGCGGAGATATACCTGTGTGATAGACAGACAAACAGACCGACAGACAGACAGACGAAGTCGCACGGTAAGGGTTCCGTGTTTACTATTTTGGTTCGGAACCCTAAAAATATATGCCACTTTTTGAAATTATCTATAGCGTTTTTTTTATCGGCATGATCAATATTCATCAAAAATAACATTTATAAATTATAAAAAGACGAAAAGTATTTTTTATTACTATTGATTTATATACGATTATTGATAAAATATTTATCAACCATAATCAATGTATGCATTGCCGCACCCAAGAAATGAATTACGTAGAAAAACCTACCTATTAATTATGTTTTTTCAGAAGTGGTGGAAGTTTAGTTCATTTTTTTAGGGTTCCGTGGTCAACAAATTAATTAAATTAAATTAAATATTTATTTATTTCAATGGATTTGTACATCAGCAAAGTAAACTTAAGCAGCAAAGAACCCTTATAGTTTCGTCATGTCGGTATGACTTTTTGTGTGTCCGCGGCTTACTCGTAGCTCAGAGATCCTTAGTACTAGAAAGCTGTAATTTATAATGGATATACCCAATACCTACATTTCATCCACGCCGTCAGTCAGTGTTAAACTACTCGTAAAATCTTGAAAAAAAAAATTTAATGGTACCTCCCCACAAGTAAAGTAGGGGTGATTTTTTTTCTCGTCTACTTCATCTTCTGGGGAGTGGGGATAGGTGTATTATTTTTATATGGGATAATAGGTCTTTCAAAAATAATGTGGTTTGTTACGATCATTTTTTGATTTTGGGATCCGTTTGCGAAATATTACGTATATAATAGTAGTTTTTTTTTTTTTTTACTATGTATGGGCTTACTCTTGACCTCGATCTAGCCTTGAGGACAGAGATGAGGTCGACGATGGAACGAGCTTGCCCAGAAGAAGCCTATTCACTCGCGACTTAAATAGATTCGGGTTATAAGAGCTCGGGAACACAGACGCAGGCAGAGAATTCCACTCCTTAGCTGTGCGCATTATAAAGGATGTTTCAAAGCGCTTTGTGCGAATGTGTGGAATATCAACCAGATATGCGTCTGGCGTTGGCAGATTAAGATTCAAGTGCACTATTTTGGATATTACGGCCGAGGCTCAGAAAATGCAGCCCGAGCCGCAGACGTTTGACGTTCATTGATCATATAATCGAACACAGTTTATTTATTCATGAAACTGTAGTGAAAATATTATGAATGTTATAGACATAGTAACTCCTTGCACCTTGCCGATTTAAGCGCTTCCTAGCCTAGCCCTAGACCTACCTTCTTGCTAAATTTCATAATTTTAGGTCAACGGGAAGTACCCTATAGGTTTTGCTTTAGTGCATAAATGTATGGAGATGAGGACATAAAATGCCATATCTTTTGATTGCGTCCTTGTAAAAAAATGAAATTTTCAGATCTTGTGTGGTTCATGAACCCTAATATATGGTATCAATTTCAACCTGATACCTCTACCCGTTCGTGAGATAAATTGTCTTGACAGACAGACAGACGGACAACAAAGTGATCCTATAAGGGTTCCGTTTCTTTTGAGGTACAGAACCCTAAAAATGACGAAAATAAAACACTAGTGCGGTAATATAATGAAAAAAGCAAGCATGTTTAATAAGCTGGATTGTGGACCTTAATACAGTGCAAATAGAGCTGTTTTATGAGCAATTGTGTTGAAAATATATAAACGTATACATCCATCCAAAAAATATAATAGGAAAAACAAAAAATAAGACAAAATATTAAATAGGAAAATGTTAAAACTGACACAGATAATGAATCAATAGATCATCAACACGTCACCATCTGCGCGGGAGTCGTTTCATTTCAACACTCGCCCGCCACTCGGGTTACGGTACGGTACTCAAAACATCCAGTATGCAGTTTGATCGAACACACAATGGCGGAAACCGACACCGATATCTGACGCAACTGTTTTCAAATTATCTGCTTTTCTCATTGAGTTGTCTGTTGAAAATTGAAATTTGTCTGGGATTTGTAAACTGTCTGTGCACGGGAGCCGAGAATTTTTTTCCCTCTGTTTTTCACGTGATATTCACTCGGACCAATTCAGGGTAACTGACATAGCTCTGAGAGTCGCTAAACTAAAGTGGCAGTGGGCAGGGCACATCGCAAGAAGAACCGATGGCCGATGGGGCGTAAGGGTTCTAGAGTGGCGACCACGTACCGGAAGACGAAGCGTTGGCAGGCCCCCCACAAGGTGGACCGACGATCTGGTCAAGGTCGCGGGAAGCCGCTGGATGCGAGCAGCGCAGGACCGGTCGTCATGGGGATCTTTAGGGGAGGCCTATGTCCAGCAGTGGACGTCTTTCGGCTGATATGATGATGATGAATTCAGTGTGATTCAATGGAAGGGTGCTGATTGGCGCATGTTTTAAATGACGCAATAATCGCCTCAGCCTCAGCAGCGTGATGGAAAGAGATCAATCATCACTGGGCTACGAGCGCAGTATGGTTTACTTTCGAAGAATTCACGCCAACAATCGCTTACATTGTTCCTGCTAAGAAGGATAATATACTTCATAGTGGAAAGGTATTTAAACCTTAGCATGAATCATTGTGAATATATTTCTGAGGTCTCTTATTCGATGCCGACATTTTTCAACGCTGACATTTGTAATGATTCAGCAAAATACGAGTTGGAAAGAAATGTTGGTACGTTCCATGAGTTCCATCGAAAACGGTACTGCTAGTATTTTTACTCTCATTTTTACATCAATGCAATACAACTTCAAAACATACTTCATTGACAACAAACTTTAAATCAAGACTGAATCTGGCTTTAAAATTGAACACCTTTCTTCAGGAACATAGGTTGAAACACGAATTTTTGTGACCTCCCATATAAAATGCTATTCTTTTTCCATTTTTCGTATTTTCACCTAAACAACGTGTAATGGAAAAGTGTGATAATACTGAAGGGTGTGAATTTGCCCATGAAACTGGACAACTTTTCCCAAGGAACATAGGTCGAAATACGAAAATAAATTTTTGACCTCCCATAGAAACTGCATCAGCTGCAAGCGCATTTTGTATGAGAGGCCAAATTTAGTTTTTCGTATTTCGACCTATGTTCCTTGGGGAAAGTTGTTCAGTTTCGTGGGCAGATTCACACTCTTCAGTATTATCACAACTTTCCGTTACACGTTGTATAGCTTGGGAATAGATTTTCGGTTTTGTAGGCAGACTAGTCCCGTATGGTGCCGGCAAAGAATAGTACCAACCCTTACATACCCGAGGGTGTCGTAAGAGGCGACTAAGGGTTATAAACTGAAGGATGGGCAGCAGCATCCTCCTTTGTATCTAACATCTTACTTACTGCGGTCACCTACAACCGCGGTCCATGGTGCCAGCCGTAACGCTAACAAGCGAGGTGACTATGGTACTTCCCCTCTACATTTTTCCAGCAAAAGCTAGAATTCTAGAGGGAGCTCCCTGTCCTGTAGTGGACGTTTCATGGGATGTTATGATGATGATGATGATGAGGCAGACTAGATATTCACATTTTTTAGGGGTGTTTTAGCCGTTATGTGGTAAATAAATTATGATAAATCAACTTAGGATTTAGGTCCTGGTGGTCAAAAACCACAATGCAATTAATGAGGACAATACAATTATTTTCCTTTAATATTCGTCAAAACAAATGAATCTGTGCCTGAAAACCAGTTAACAAAAACATAAATCATAATATGTGAGTAAGTTTAATTGTATGGTACACATGGCCGCACATCATTAGAAACACTTTTGAACCTTATGGCGTGGTAATAGAGTTGAAAAAGTTTCTACCGACAAGCGGTTGACCGTACATGCATGACTAAACCACAAATATGTATAATATTCTCCATAAGTACATAAGGTCTACGGTTTATAATGAACTAAGGTCAATAGAAAGTTCTGGACTATGACGGTGTTTACTTTTCAGTTAAAACTTAATGAAAATAATAATTATAGACTGAGGGCGCTGCAAATTATCCTACGTCATCGAGTACTGTTAGGCTATAATTAATTATTCGTAAGCAATTATGAACGTTTTAGAGAAAATTATTTCAAATAGGTTTTGACGCATAAAATGAGAAGAACTAAGAAGAAGTAATTTGTAAATAACACAAATATTTATTTATATTTTTATATTATTTGTTTATTATACATATATTCTAGGTATGATTTTATGTTTCACGGAAAAAAAACAAATTTTTTTAAAATACGGCGCGGCGACGTATAAGAACTTATCGAATTTAGATACGAAAAGATAAACCAACCGCTTCACTATATACCCGGCCAAGTTCGAGTTAGACTCGCGCACAGGGCTCTGTACTATACAGATTAAGTACTACATATGAGTAGCATGCATTTTCAGTGGTAGGATCACATCAAATCTAATGTGTTAGTTTTAATTATTCGTCGTTTTACTACTTATAGCTATGCACTACAGTCGTACCGACCATGTTCGATGCTTAAATGTAGCTTATTGTTTTTACGATTAAAACGAAGAATCTCGTTATTTTTTGTGGGGATCCCTTAGTTTTATTTTTTTTGTTATATGATTTGTAACACAATTTACTACGAGTACCTGGGCGACCGAGCTTTTAGAAAGCTGCCTCAACATTAAAATATCATGGAGTGAGCAACTTATGCTACCCGCCATCAGATGGCGCTGTAGGGTTTTCTCTAAAACGCGGTATTTAAAAAATACTTACGGACACGGGGAAAACGAAATTTCCCAGACATAAGACCTAGCTAGATCGATTTTCGCCCCCTAAAGCCCCGTAGTATTGTAAATTTCATCGAAATAGAGCCGTTATGGAGAAACCGATTACAAATATAATACAAATATATTATATTCAAATAAATGTACACAAATATTGCTCGTTTAATAGTGTAAGATACTTACTAACTATTAAATACATATTTGGTGAAAATTTCAACCAGCTACTTACATAAGTTTAAAAAATAATTATTAATAGGTTCCTGCTTGCACCCTTTGCGTAAAGAACCCTAATAAAAGATAGGATTCAGGGAGCCTTGACAAATAAAATTATTATGAAACACTTACAGTCAAGTGCGAACACAGTACTACTCGTACGAAAAACAGCCCTACTACTACGAAATAAACGTGTTTTTCTCGTTGTTGTAGGTACTGATACGTGCAGTGGACTGTACCTACTGGTAAAACGTTGCCGCCAATAAGAAATTGCCGATTTATAATATTATTTTTAAAGTGATTAGATATAATTTTATCTGTATTCAGGGCTTCTGTCGCACCGCACCTTTTATTTTGTGGAATTCATGATTAATACGCAGCTGGCTATTTACTAATCTCCTGAAATCATAATCCGGATCGATGATGTTGATGTTTTGCAGTGCTTTCTATACAACATTAAGCTTAGAAAAAGTCGAATCAAAGCACTATCACCAACGCGCACGAGCTTTGTACGACGTTTTTCAACACATTTGAGAATAAAAACAAATCAAATCGGTTACCTTTAAAAATACTAAACTTTGCTAACCTTACGTCCACCGCACGTCCACCGGAACATTTTATCGGCTGCATATGTTCATGTTTTCCTTTAATTTTACCAACTTTCAAAATTGTATTTAGTGTACGAGTATTTTAGACGTTTCAGGAACAGTTTTTTATTTGTAGAAGTCGACACTTTTAGAAATAATTACAATAAAAAACACTACAAATATTTGTAAAATGGGGCGCATTATTTCTTTTTCAGCGGGCACAGATCGCGATCGATTTTCTTTTTCCCAGGCCCTAAATTACCAACTGTGTTATCTAACACCATCAATCTTTTATCAATTATTAGTCAACCTAGTAACCACCACCAAGCTATAAAAAAAAGTAATTGTCACTCGGTACCCAAACATCCATTAACCTTGAAATAAGTTATCAAAAATTGAATATCTTGTTACGTAAATGACAAATTTATTGTTAATTAGTTGATTAAGTACTATAAACAATTTCATAAAATCAAGATTCATTAAGAGTTGACCGAACAGCAAAATTTTGCTTATTATATCTCAAAATAAACCAAAATCAAACGAAACCTCTCGCGTGAGTGTGAGAACCAACGCAATTTAAGCTGTAAAGTGGAGGGTAATCGAAAAAAATCAAGGTATATCACTCCAAAACGCCGCTCTTAACCCATATAATTGATGGAGGCTTGAAGGAGGCGCAGGCGCCGATTTTTTATTAAGGTGATGATTTATGCTTAGAGAAAACAGCAGAATACATAAAAATATTGGACCTTCGTAACCGCGTAGCAATCGTAGCGAATTTTGACTAAAACCGGAAATGCTACGTTTACGATCGATGAACTAGTTAAAGTATACTTTATTCATATTGGGATTCATTAAAAGCCACGTCACTTCACAAACAAAGTGGCGAAGGGAAAAAAAAGAAGTGACAATAAAAAAGCCTACCATAACTTAATCATGTTAAGCCACGATCACACCCAACTGAATTCAAAGACTAATTCGGCATACATTGCTCGTTGTAGAAAGGATATTGCAATTAACATAACCAAGCCTCCCAGCAATGTATGCCGAATTAGTCTTTGAATTCAGCTAGGTGTGATCGTGGCTTAAGTTACCTTTAATATTTATTAGTAATAACCTTTATACAAGGTGTAACAGAAAGGGTATAATAATACCCTGAAGGATGTCATTCTGACCATGAAACTGAACAACTTTCTCCAAGGAACGTAGGTCGAAATACAAAACAATAATTTTGACCTCCCTTACAAAATGCGCTACGGCTGATTTAGTTTTTATGGGAGGTATTTTTTAGGGTTCCGTACCTCAAAATAAAAAAAAACGGAACCCTTATAGGATCACTTTGTTGTCCGTCTGTCTGTCTGTCTGTAAAAATCCTTTTTCTCACGAACGATAAGAGGTATCAGGTTGAAATTGATAACGAATATGAAGGTCCATGAACCACACAAGATCTGAAAATTTAATTTTTTTACAACGACGCAATCAAAAGATATGGCTTTTTATGTCCTCATCTCCATACATTTATGCAAAAAAGCAAAACCTACAGGGTACTTCCCGTTGACTTAAAATTATGAAATTTGGCAAGAAGCTAGGTCTTACAGTACAAATAATGGGAAAAGTCTGAAATCATTAAATATTACAACTTTTCTCACAACTAATGGTAACCAATTGTGGTGAGCTCCCCTTTCAAGAACATTCATATAAGAGAGGGGTCAAGTTGGATGGTCGTTGAGGCGATTTTTGTTTTAGTTCTATTTTAAAAACGGGTACACTTACAAACTTGAAAATTGGTATGTTTTTAGTGCATAAGCTATAAAATAACAACAAATAATAAAATTTGGTCAAGCGCGTGTCGGACTCAAAAAATCTAGCACATTAACTTACTGAAAGTTCAACTAATACAATTATGATTATGTGGTGGTACGGAACCCTCGGTGCGCGAGTCCGACTCGCACTTGGCCGGTTTTTATTTTCTTCTTATCTTTGAAGTAGTGGCGCTTCTAGTGTAATTTTACTAACATAGTTTCTTAAGATTCCTGTAATTTACTAACACTCAATATGGATCACAGTCTGAAATAATTTTTTTTTTTTTTTATGTTCCTTAGGGAAAGTTTGTTCAGTTTCATGGGCAGGGCAGATTCACATCCTTCAGCGTTGGCACCCTTTATGTTACCCTTTATGTTAACACTCTGTATAACAGTCTGCCTAAACCTATTAACATTTTTTTTTCCCATTTATGGGCTTACTCTTGACCTCGATCTAGCCTTGAGGACAAAGATGGGGTCGACGATGGAACGAGCTTGCCCAGAAGAAGCCTAATATTCACTTAGATTCGGGTTATAATAAATTAAATTAAAAACAATGTTTTAACAGAGATGGATGCGGTGGTGAAAGGACGACTGGCTGCTTTTGATGTCGGCAGCCAAGATTCTCTTGAGTTCCCTGAGCCATCGAATTAAGGTGTTCAGTTTTAACCTATTACTTTTCGTCTGAGAAAGTTATTGAAAACAGCAGAATAATGGCATCAGAACTGGTTTTGCGACGCTTATCTAAAAATATCGCTAATTTAATAATACATATCATGATCCGAAATGAAGATAGAAAGCAAGGTTTGCACTTATTGCGATAGACATAATAACTACAGTCTCCACATGATATGACATCGCATATAAAACAGAATTACAGATCCTATCTCTCAGTCCCCATAGAGAGCCCGGTTGGCAACTCAGCAGCGGTAATATGCGCAGACGACGCGAGGAGGCGGGAGGCGCGGGAGTAACACGGAACCCGTCAGACCACAGGCCGGTCGGCTTCCCTCCTCGCCTCGCGAAATGCTTCCACCATTACAAACCAGCTAATGGAAATTCAACCTTAACTCTCCTACACACCCGCGACACAATTGCCTCTAAGACGGTGTACATTGCTGCTTCATAAGAGAAGATGGGTTTGAGAACTTGCCGAGTCCCGCCCGGGTATATGTGTTCGATACAGAATTTCCAGTATGGTGCTGCAAGAGTGAGTTACTAATGCTTGCCAGTGCCAAAGACGAGATAACTTGGTTTTATCATATAATATCTGACAGTTTTTTTGGTCATGGCGACCGCTACGCTGGCAATTTTCAACAAAAGGTGGTGGCGTTGAAAATAAGAAAACGATAACTATACTTATTCTTCTTCTTTTCGTGTTGACGCAAATCCAATAGAATCTACGAGAACGGCATTTTGTGTAGCTTGCATCAATTCATAACGAAACTGAGATATTTTTCCGTCTACAAGAAATCTCTGAAATGATTTTTTTTGCTACAAGAACAAGACCTCACCGCGAAGCTCCATAATATATGAAGTTTCTTTCATCGACGCAGATTTAACGCTTCAATGGATAGCAAACCATAAACTTTAGACCGTGTTTAAAAGTAACCAGTAATGTCCAAACTTGAATAGTGCAACTTACGCTACCAAGTTAAATGGACTTCTCAAAGAATTTTAAACCAAAATACGAAGAACACAAGGTTGAAAGTCACGTGAAAAATAAGACATGACTATACCTTTCCATGCCTTTTACAGCTGTGAGCCTTTGGACTTTGGACATCTCTCTTAGAGTCAGCTTATTTCGAGTCGACTTGGTAAGATAATAATGTCATGTCAACGGTAAATAATCTGTTATTTTATAGATAAACTAAAGTAGAGGAAAGCTACAATCAAAGATATTTAAATACCTACTTTTCCTAAAGAATGTATGTTGAAATACGAATACATATGACCTCCCACAAAAATTGCACTACCTACCTATCGGCTGGCTGATGTAGGCTCTATGAGGTTGTCCACGATGCACAAAAATCCAATTCTTCACGGGCTACGCGCTTTGCCATCTTATTACTCACTTTAATATTAAACGAGCAATATTTGTATATTTATTTGTATTTTTTCGGTTTTTAATCGGTTTCTCGAAAACTGCATTAACGGTTTCGATGAAATTTACAATACGATAAAAATCGATATAGCTAGGTCTCATGTCTGGGAAAATTCATTTTCCCGTGTTTTAAAGAATTTCTTTTAATACCGCGTTTTAGACAAAAACCTACAGCGCCATCTGTTGGCGGGTAGCATAGCTTGCTCACCCGATGATATTTTAATGTTAAGGTGGCTATTATAGAGCGAAGCTCAGTTGCCCAGGTAATTTGTTTTATATTTGAAAGTTATCCAAAATTAAAGGTTCGAATATTGTAAAAGTGTTACTAGTGTTAGTAGGTACCTACTAAAAATTTGTTTCTCTAAAATTCTCCATACAAAACGCTGATTTCCTAAAGGACCTAATGTTAATGAAGTTATCAATTTAAGAATTACTACTTACAAGTATTATGGCCTAAATTTAAAAGGGCCGTGGGACCGTTTCCTTTGAGGCGTGCGTGCGGTGCGAGACCATAAAAATGCAGTGCGCGTATAAGCAGGTCGCCAGACACGACGGAACTTGTTTCGGCAGGCTATAGGCTTACTGATACTGACGCTTTCTGTGCACCTTTTTGGGTTAAAAGCTTCATAAAGCAGAATTTACACCGGGTAAGTTACTGGCGCCAGTGCCGAGTCAAGTCAATTCACGACTACTGACCGCATGTAAGCAGTACAAGTCAGTTCTCAGCGCCAGCACTGGCACATCACTGACGCCAGTTACTCACCCTGTGTAAATTCTGCATAAGCTCGAACAAGCCTCCTGATTAATGGACAGCAATAACACACGCACTGATTTGTCAGCTTTTGATAGACAGTTTCATAATGCAATAAACGAAAAGGCAAAAACTTTTGACGTTCCTGCATCCCCAAGGGCATGGGCAGAAAGTTATTTGACTATTGGTCAAATAGGTAACTTCAACAATAATTAAATCTAGCTAACGCTTTCATTGACAAATAAATGGTACAGCAACACTGCACTTACTTTCTCGCAACACTCAAGGAAAAACTATCAACCGCAAACTTAAATTTGTAATGCCATACACATAGTTTGAAAATACAAACTTTTATTTACGTGTTTCCAAAAAAATGTTCGAATGAAATATACAGATCAATTCAGAATTCAAATTGTCAAACATTAAAACAAACAAACCTCAAGCGATTTCGAGTAAATCACATGTTTAACTTTTGGTAGTACTGGAACACTCTTTATATGAATTTTCACAGATCAATGGATACTACCGTAGGATACTTGCATGGAGATTTTTTAAATTTCCCAACACATGTTCCTAATGAATAATTGTTCAGTTTAGTCTACTGAGCAAGCCCTTTCAGTTTTTAGTACACCCTGTGTACTAAATTTTATTCAAAAAAATCAAAATGAATATCCAGTCAGGTAGATAAACAATCCAGGATTAGTATTATAGAATTTTTTTATAAACTCAATGGAACCAATTTTGGGTAAATCACATATTTACGATTTGGTGGTACAGGAACACCCCTTATATGAAATTACACAGATCAATTGATACTGGCGCAAGATATCTTACATGGAGATGCTTGGTCATGCAAAGTTTCATCAAGATTTTATTAGCCGTTTTTGAGAAAATTTCAATTTTTCATTTTCGTTGTATGACAGCTATCCTCAAAATGAGAGCCAGCAAGAAACCACTTAGAACCCTTGGATGGATTTGCATAAAACTCTTAAGTTCAAAATATGGTGTCAATCGGACCATTCGTTCAGGCGCTAGGCCAAAGCGTGACGGACAGACCGACCAACCGACGGACCGACCGACCGACCGACCGACCGACCGACCGACCGACCGACCGACCGACGGACGGACATTTTTGGGAGACTTGTTTTTTATGATGTATAAGTGATATAGAACACATTTTTCAGAAAATTAGAAAAACTTTTTTTTTTACGAATACTCGTACAATACCTTTCTCGCTCCGCTCGAATGTAAAAATAGAAGTCGGCCACTACTGGCCCGATCAGCCATTTTGGATTAATCGCATATCCAGAAATATTCATGCTTACCAGTAGATATTGTGCTAATCCAAAATGGCGGATATAAGTCAATAGCACACACAAGACATTAACTTTATTCGACCTTTCTGTAAATAAAGGCAGTCTCAAGTTTATTTCTATAAACTTCTATTCTTCTATAGTATAGTAGTATAGTCATCATCATCATCATATCAGCCGAAAGACGTCCACTGCTGGACATAGGCCTCCCCTAAAGATCCCCATGACGACCGGTCCTGCACTGCTCGTATCCAGCGGCTTCCCGCGCCCTTGACCAGATCGTCGGTCCACCTTGTGGGGGGCCTGCCAACGCTTCGCCTTCCGGTACGTGGTCGCCACCCTAGAACCCTTACGCCCCATCGGCCATCGGTTCTTCTTGCGATGTGCCCTGCCCACTGCCATTTTAGTTTAGCGACTCTCAGAGTTATGTCAGTTACTTTTGTTCTTCTGCGGATCTCCTCATTCCTGATTCGATCTCGCAGAGAGACTCCGAGCATAGCCCTTTCCATAGCTCTTTGGGTGACCCTGAGCTTCCTCATAAGGCCCATCGTGAGCGGCCACATCTCGGTTCCATATATAGTAGTGTAGTAAGGAAGCCTAATACAGTCTATAGGTAATATACCACCATCACGAGACTTTAAATGACCTACATACCATAACACGAGAATGATGACTAGTTTGCTTTGATTTTAAGAGTCTTTTTCCTTGTTTGCATATAAAATTTATCCCCCTATTTTGACTCCCATAACGTAGTACCTATTACGTGAAACTCATTCAGAAATAGTAAAATAGTAGGTAAATACGAACAGTAATTCATTAATAAACGAAGCTATGTGGGTAGTATCAAGAATTTCCGGCACAAATACTTTAGTCGACTGTAATTTTGTATTGTACCGAACTCACATTGGTGTAGTAAGGTAACGTTCGCCCTAAAAGTCTCAAAATAAGGAAAAATGGCTTGGACGGACATAATTATTTTTCACAAAACATGACAATCCCAATCATGAAGTCATCACACCCAGAGAATCTCGCTTCAGTATTTATTCTAACGCTGAAAGACAGTCTGTACGTTTTTCCTCTCTGAATCAGTATCTCCGAGTTTGAAAATGAAGAACTTCTGTCTACATAATTTTGCTAGTGGATGATGGGCCCGACGTACCTACGTGTTTTTTTTCTTGTAAGTAATTTTTTTTACATGGTGCAACTGTGTTTGTGAAGTGACGTAGCTTTTAGTTTAATTGACGTTATAAAGTAGGTAATCAAAGAATCCAGATATGAATAAAGTATACTTTGACTTTAACTATTTTTTTTGTAGTAGGTACGGTCAACCGCTTGTGGGTAGAAACTTTTTCAACTCTATTACCACGCCATAAGGTCCAAAAGTGTTTCTACCGAAGTGCGGCCGTGTGTACGTCAAATATAGACTTGCTGCATTATTTTATATGACAAAGATACTCGTAGACTCTACATTTTCTTTTAACTCAAAGTTATTTCGCTACATTATTTTGTGCGTCAGGGATGGACTCTACAATATCGTAAACTCGTTATCTATACATTATTATTCCTGTACGTCTAATATTTTAACGCTATCATAATATTTAGGTAACATCTGGATTTCCAGAAATCAATTTAGCAAAAATTTAAGTCTGGCTGTGTGTCGTCTCGTCTAACAGCAAACGAGGACAGAGACGAACTTGGAAAATAAAAAGAGGATGAAAATAATATCGTCTTCCTCTTGTATTATAATTTTATTATCCATTGATAAAATGGATAAAGCCAATAATAAGTAACGTGCACAGCACATATAATAATAGATCGTGAAAAGGAAAACAAAACAACAATATTGTATACACCCAAATGTTAGTTTTACCTGTACATAATGTACTATAGTATCGAAATTTATTACAAAGTGTATATTAATAAGGGTTAACAATACTAAAAAAACGTAATTACCGAATCTGTAAATAATTGAATAGTTTATGAATTAATGGACAATTGAATAATTTAACTAATTGTTCTACTATGAATTGATTAAAGTTAAGTTTTTAAGTTTTAATTTTTGTGTGAACCTGAACACAAATTAAAAGTTATAAATGAAAAGAAAATATTATTAACATTTTTCTTTTAGATACGTAGGAGGTGATAAATAATATAACGGGTAAGTTAAACAAATAACTAGGTACTGGTTATTTATCAGTTATCCCAAAAAATAACGTGTTGTAGACTTGAAAGATTGAAAAGTGAATAAATAAGAAAGTCATTTTATTATTTATTTATTTTATTAAGAGCCTGTTGTGTCCCATTTATGGTGACCAGACGTCCCGTATTTTACGGGACGTCCCGTTTTTTAGCTTTAAATTTGACAGTGTCTCTTAATTTTGTAAAACTAATACGGGACAGAACAACGTCCCGTATCTCAGCAAATTGTACTCTCGTGCGTTGCGTTTGGTCTGGTTGCGGCAGCGCCCGGCAACACACCCCGCATCGAGAATGAGGAAATTTTCAAATCATCTAAAACATATTTATAAAAAATAAGTATTTTTAATATATTTTTCAACATATTTGCTCATAAGACAGCTCTATTTGCACTGTATTAAGGTCCATAATCCAGCTTATTAAACACGCGTGCTTTTTTCATTAATATAACTTCACTAGTGTTGTAATTTTTTTTTGTTTTTATTGATGTAATAAAAAAATAAATGACTACTACAAATAAAAAAACAGTAGTAAGTGTAGAACGTCGAAAATACTTAAACAAAAAACACAAGTCCGGTGTATCGGGTGACGTAGAAATGTGAGGACAACGTCGAAATTTCCTTAGGATTAAAACGTCTACGAAACCTTCGGAAAAAAGGTAAGCGAATTTGATTCGTTTTTATTCGCAAATGTGTTGAAAAACGTCGTAAGAAGCTTGTGCGCTTTGGTGATTTCACCCCCGGCTCCATTACGCCCTCGCCTGCGGCTCGGGCTGCAATTTCTGAGCCTCGGCCGTACAAAATAGCGCACGTGCATCTTAATGTACTATTAGCAAAAAATACTATTTCTTATGAAAAATTTGGTTGTCCCGTATTTTATTCCTAGATCCCGTATTTTGAACGTTGTTGCCCCGTAAAAAGAAAAACCAGATCTGGTCACCCTAGTCCCACTGCAGGGCAAAGGCCTCTCTCCCACCTTTCCACTTTTCCCTTTCCTGGGCCAACTCCTTCCAGTTATTGGCGCAAGTGTCGAGCTCATCCCTCCATTTTTTCTAGGCCGGCCACGACGACGCTTGGCGTTAGGTGGAATCCATTCTGTAGTTCGTTTTGCCCATAGTTGTGGTGGCATTCGGGCGACGTGGCCAGCCCAGTTCCACTTAAGAAAGTCATAGGTAACAAAAAAAAGTAATTTTAGAAGTGTCGATAACTGAATCCGGCCCTGGCGATCGATTCTTGTGCAATCAAACTGGTTTGGCAGCTTTGCATTAATTTCGGCTATTCTTTATTTGGAAAGCTGCGCCGCCGCCATTTTGCATTTTAATCTGACAAGTTCACGAGACGTGGCTTTAGGAGCGCGAGCGCAGGTGAATATGCTAATATTTGGAGAGAACGTGTGGTGTGGACTGTGGAATGCTTTGGTATGTCTGACTGCGATGATATGATACTTATAGTATTTTTATTTTTCTTAGGTTCAAATTTAAAAAGCAGCAGCTTAGACAAAATTCATATTTAAGATCAAATGTCATTTTTGACTTTTAATGTATAGAACAAACTTGAATTATGTCGCGCTAGAAGAAATTAAGCGTTTATCTAAAATCTTCATGCTGAGCAATGCAATGCAACAACTTGTTCTACGTGTTTCTGAAAAATATATTTTTTTTCCATAATCGAACCGATTTTGTGCAAATTTAAAATAACAATTTTTTGTGAATTTTATAATTGAATGAATTTAATTTTATAACAATTTTTTTTCTTTATTTATTTATTACTACTTAGGTACTTATTCGCCTTTTTTATCCGACTGGGCCGAAGCCCAAAAGGAGAGTTATGTGTTTGACCTGTTTGTAAAATATGTTTAAATGTCCGTTCTTATCATCGTCCACTGCAGGACTCCTCCCTCCAGAGCTCCAGTAAAAACGCGTGTCAATTAGGAGGGGATTTACTACAGTCACCACGCTTGTAAGCGTTGCAGCTGGTGACCTCTGTTGTTGGTGACCGCAGTATGTAAGATGTTACGACACACAGAAAGATGCTGTTGCCGTTCCTATGTTCGTAACTTCTAAAGGTCTAAACGGCTGAACAATTTCATTTAATAATAAAACATTTCGTATACGTTAAATTTCGTTATCGTTTATTATTAATAAGTACCTGGACGACCGAGCTTCGCTCTAATAATTTTACAAAAATGGAACTAATCATCTTACGCGAAACACAAAACCCACCAGGTTTCTGAAACGCGTTATTCAAGAAAAGCTTAAGCGCCATCTAGTATGGAGTAGAAATACTACAGTTAATAAACCGAAATTCTGCACCAGCTGATTTTTCGGTAAAAATTTAAACAGGCCTTTATAAACTCTTAAAACGTAGGTCATAATAATAGTACCTCTAAAGCCGCTTTATATGTATAAAAAGCTATGCTACTCAACAACAGATGGCGCTGTAAGTTTCTTGAACGCACTAAAATGCGCAAAGAAATTATTAAAAAAACGGTGAAGACAAATTTCCTAGATATGAGACCTTGCTAGATCGATTTTTCGCCCCCGAAAACCCCTGTATAGTAAATTTCTTCGAAATCGTTAGAGCCGTTTGCGAGAAACCGATTACAAATACATATACGAATATTTCTCGTTTAATAGTATAGGATAATTAATAATAACCGATTTTGATGAATTATTAAAAAAAAGAATATACGTGCATTGAATACGAGTATTCACTAGAACGACGTGACAATCCTGCATAGTTGTTAACATTATGTATTTCAAAGCACGAACTCAGCATAAACCTGTATATCGCTGGCATAGCAACAGCTAGACCTACCATTGTAGTGAGCCTTGATTATCTGCCACTAATCTGCGCACTACACAAAACGCTTTGCAGTTTATGGCTATTTTAAATCAATCAATCATAACATCCCATGAAAACGTCCACTACAGGACAGGGAGCTCCCTCCAGAATTCTAGCTTTTGCTGGAAAATGTAGAGGGGAAGTACCATAGTCCTCGCTTATTAGCGTTACGGCTGGCACCATGGACCGCGGTTGTAGGTGACCGCAGTAAGTAAGATGTAAGATATAAAGGAGGATGCTGCTGCCCATCCTCCAGTTAACCCTTAGTCGCCTCTTAAGACACCCACGGGTATGTATGGGTTGGTACTATTCTTTGCCGGCACCACACGGGGCTATATATGACAATATACGCTTATACAAGAAATATAAACAATTGTTACAGAAACATGAAGAAAAAGAACAAAGCAGTACAAAAGGTGGCCTTATTGCTAAGGTAGCAATCTCTATCATGCAACTTTTGGGTGTTGAAATGGGCGTAGGGTGGATACTAGCGGATAGTGCGACGCGGTACAATTACTATCTGGACTGGAAGGGACTGGACCTAACCTAACCCAACCGGATCTACATCTACTCTTCGTCTGTCTGTGCTACCTTCAGATGTCCTAGTTTTTAACGAATTTCAGGTAGTTGAACAAAGCTTCTTTAAAGTTAAAGTTCTGCTAAATCTATTGTTTTCACTTTCTGTTTTGATGATAAATAAATAAAAGTGAGAGCAATAGATCTAAAGCTTTAAAGTGATAGCAATAGATTTAAAGCTTTAAAGTGACAGGAATAGATTTAAAGCTATTAGTGTAGGCAACGAAGCAGTTGACCCCCGCATTAAATCCTCAGTCGATGAAACTTTGCTGGGGTATTACACTATATGAGACTAACCTTCTATAAAAAATCCAAAAAAATCGGTACTTTTAATTTTTTCATACATTTTTTGTAATTTGTATAGAAAAATTCCATTTTTTTTATAGAAGGTTTGTCTCATATAGTGTAATACCCCAGCAAAGTTTCATCGACTGAGGATTTAATGCGGGGGTCTTCATACAACGATCCGCTTCGTTGCCTAGACTATATAAAGTGACATCAATAGATCTAAAGCTTTAAAGTGACAGCAATAAATGTAAAGCTTTAAAGTGATAGCAATAGATTTAAAAGTGACAGCAATAGATCTAATTTAAGTAATAGCAATAGATATAAAGCTTTGAAGAGACAGCATGTTTTCAGAATTTTGAGCTTCTACGACAAGTGACAACACAATCAAAAGATACGTCTCTTGATGTCCCTATCTCCAAAACCTATAAAGAAGGTACTTCCCGTTGACCTAAAATCATGAAATTTGGCAAGAAGCTACAAGTAAATGGAAAGTCTAAAATCATTAAATACTGGGTTATTTCTGGACCCCTAGCCAAATTTAAGTATGTTAGGTACTGAGAACATGAAACTGAACTCACGTTCCTTTGCAAAAGTTGTTCAGATTCGTGTTCTGAGGAACATACTAAAATTTCGCTAAGGGTCCAAAAATAACCCTGTATAAGGTCCTAACGAAAGAACATCATTTTAGTATGTTACTTTGACCCTGAAACTGAACAACTTTTCCCAAGAAACAGAGGTCAAAATACGAAAAACCAGTTTTGACTTCCCATACAAAATGCGCTATCAGCTGATGCAGTTTCTGGTCAAAATTTGATTTTTGTGTTTCGACCTATGTTCCTTGGGGAAAGTTGTTCATTTTCATGGGCTGAGTAACATACTAAAATGGCGCTAGTGGACCGGAGGTAGCCCAGAAAACATAACTTTTCTGGGCTACCTCCGGTCCACTAGCGCCCCATCAGTTAAAAAAATATTACTCGCTAAATACAAAACTTATCAAAAATCCGGAAAGACAGATTGAAGTAAATGTACCTTTGTTTATTTATAGAAACTATATTTACTCTCTAAAATATAGTTCACTATAGTATAGTTGCAGGAACTGCTAAAAGTGGCCGTTATTCGCACTTTTTGTATCTGTAACTACAGTGAACTACCTATATTTTTCAGAATTGACAAGTTCTGAATAAACAAGGGTACTTTGACTTCAATCTGTCTTTCCAGATTTTCGATAAGTTTTGTATTTAGCGAGTAATATTTTTTTAACTGATGGGGGCGGTAGTGGACGGGAGGTAGCCTCTTAAGTGGTCAGGTTCTGTACATTCATATTAAAAATAAAAGGGCAAAATCTTGTAATAATTGATGATAGACAGTTACGGAACCCTTAGTGCGCCAGTCCAACTCGCACTTGACCGGTTTCTTTTAACTTTTCTTTATAGGCACATTTATTGTAATGGACAAAACCACAATCCTGGACTTGTCTGGACGAAGCATTCACATGTGACAAAATAACCCGATTTGCGCTGCGCAAGCAATTTGTCACGATCATTGTCACAGACGTAATTGACCTACATTTGTCATGGCTCATGTTATCAGCAACGACCTCTATAATCTCTTAAGTAAGTACACCTAACTGCACATCAGTAGTAACACGTTGGAATTTATGTCATTGTAATAGAGTTGAAAATGTTTCCACTGACGTGTACTTGATTGTACCTACTCAGTGGCCAAGAACAAAATAAACTGATGGAACTGTTCAAGTGTTTGATAAAAATATTGATTCTTATAAATTTATCGGTATAGGTAGACCTTGAAGCGGCTTACTTTGTTCTGATAGCAACTTAGGAAGAGATATTGACATTTCAATGAGACACCTTCCGAGAAATGTGTCTCAAAAATCTCATACATTTACGCTCTTGAAAGAACTAGCTCGCAACAGAACGCTGAAAGAAGTATTTACTATAGTGTTGGACAAAAGAGAATGTACAATACGAAATATAATTCCGTCACCACCTGAAATATTTTATTTTATTACTATATTCAAGTTAATCAAGTCTTATAGATCCTAGAGTTTGTTTTGTCTTTTATTCACGCAAACTAATATAGTTAAGTTATTTTTGTCTCTAAAATTGGTGTGAGGTGAGTGATGTGTTTGAGTGTATATTTGTTATTCTTAACTTTTTTAAATGGACTTCCGCAAAGTAACGCCTGATTCTATTAAATACACTGGTATTGTAATAGACCGTAAGGGCGCTGCATGTTATCCTACGTCATCTAGTACACGAAATTTGCAACTTTGTAGCGATAGTAGTGGTCTACTAGGTCCACAAAACGTTGGTCTGCCAATCCGACACCTGGCAGGTTTTGTACAGTTGGAGAGAAAAGTGGTTAAATGTCAGATTACACGAATGAAATCTATTCGTAGAAATAGAAGGTACTGTGCACTTGCGGAACCCTAAAAAATTTTTAAATGCATAAAATACTATTTAGAGGAACTGTCAAGAAGTGTAACGGGAAACGGGGAGTAGAAAAATATGACAAGGGGTGACAGTCGAGACAGGGTCGGGGAAGAGTCGAAAAAGGGAAATGAAGGAAAAAAGCATTTTTATCGAATAAAAGGAATAGTTGCTAAAATTTTTATGAACGAAAGCAACAGAAGAAAACTAAGAATCAGGTTTTGTTGAATAGTGAGGGCAATGGAGCTGAAATAGAATTTTAACGTGTTTGAAAGTTTCAGGTGAGAGAGAATTTGGGCCGTCAAGCAAGGAAAATTTGGAAAAAACGGAGAAAAATGGAAGAATGGAATCGGTAAACGCTCCAAATATCCTTGTTGTTACTTTGAGACGTCTGTGAAAGAAAAGTCGATAGTAAGCTGGATTTCTGTGAGTTATAATAATTTTTTATTTTGTAGCTCGCGAAAAATAGAATTCATACAGCTGATGAGACGAATCTTTTGAAGGAGGCTATGATCCTGGATTGTGGGTTCCTTCAATTGAGATAAAGATAGGGATTGCTTCGTGTAGGATATAGTATAGGAAGGTTTATTTGCGCATAATTTCAAGACGCTAACATTCAGGGTTTGATTCCAAAGTGTAAAGAATAAGTGGAGTGAAACTAATGTTATGTAAGTATTCAATTTTGTGGTTTTCCATCTTTTATTTATTTTTCGGTTCAAAGTTGTTGTGTGTATTTGAGTTAAGGTGAAATGTGACTTAATGAAATTTATAGTTTCTTCCAGGTTATGTGAGCTAAATAACGTTGAGAAAATCAGATTTCAATGTCAAAGGAGGAAGAGTTGATTGGAGAATATTTGCAGCTTTACAGATCTACCTGTGGGGTCATAAGAGGCTTGTACTGTGTGATACTTTAAGTAAATTGTTATTCCCTCTTAATGATTTTTTTTTTGTAAACATTAATAACTCTGCGGAAATTATAACATACTGTGTTTCTAATCTGAGTCGTTATTTGTAGATAGTAATAAAGATTTTCTTTTCCCATAATTAAGTATAAACTAGTTCTACAAGTGTCTTTGTTCGCGTATAGCTAGGCAGGATAATGTTCTATTTCTAAACAGGTACAGGAATTACAAGGAACATTATAGACATGGAAAAGCAAACCACAAATGATAAAACGTGAAGGCTAAAAAAGGTATTGCTTGGATTGTAAAGGTAATGTAAATTTCATTGTGTTTAATTCTTTCCTTTACAGAGAAATTGATTAAAATAGTCCTTGGTGAATCATAGAGGCTGGACTCTGATGTATATTTTGTCAACATTTCAAAGTGACTTTGGACGATGTATATTATTATCATCATTTCAAGGAGACTTTAAACGATGTATATTTTTATACTTTTTTAGGTAGAATTGTCTATTTGACATTATTGTCAAATAGTCAACAAATAAATCATTTTTGATTTAGTTTTACTCAAAGCTAGACGCTATTTTGAAATCTTTATAATTTTTTTATCTCTTTAACAAAAAATAAATCAAAACCCAAAATCAAAATGGAAGAAAATATTAATACATTAAATAATTACCATTTTTAGAAAATAATATAAAATCTTTGGCCCTAAATCAAAATTCCAGTTTTTAATATACTAATGTCTTCATATGATAAAATTTAAGAAAAATATTCCGTCAGATCAAAAGAATTAGAACGTCAATTCAAAATCTTAAAATAATATATCTGAAAACTAAAACTTGGATATAGATTGTGATATTTTATTGTGAAATAAAGGGTAAGTTTAAGTAGAGTGAATATTATAAATAATAATATTTCAAGTAATAATAAATTGCTTTGATAGTGATTTTGAATCTTTTGCCTCAATTTCCCAAAATTGGAACATGCTGAGAGCATTACTACATCTCAGTACTCAAGCTCATAGGAGGTGCTTATCTTTCCTTTTACTTTCATTCTATAGGAGTCCCAGATTTTGAGATTAAGAAATACCTGCTCTCAGGTTTATTTAGTTCAACCAAGCATGGATGGATGCCCTCGTGACATGTGTCCCCGATGTCCACTATATTGGTTGTGGCTAATGTATGTCGCGTGTCACTGGAGTATCTGTCTAAGTCTATCTGATAATATCAACCTTCGGATTTATTTATTTTAATCATTCTTGGGCTGGAGCCCTCAAGCCTAAAAGGGTCTGATACTAAAGTTCTTCTCGTTCTATTTGTGTGAGGTTTCGCTGATTCATCCTGATTTCCCTCTTCTGTGTGTGTGGGATAAATTGGTGTTATTCCAGTACAAATGGAAGGATATTAGCAAGGTGTTTTAACGTTGGATTTTGGAATTGGTGTTTCTTGTGTTATGTGCTGACAACGCTCGCCCATTATTGGATGCGTCGTTTGAGTGGCATATACCACGGGAGGACCTCCTGATCTTAGCGTTAGATTGCCACATGTAGAGTAGTTAGACAACTTAAAACTTTCTTCTTTTGTGTAGGGACATTCTAGTTTAGTCTAATGACATTAAATTGTTTATAAGGAATAAATTAGAATTGTCTTGAATCAAAAGGAAGAATATTCTTGATGGAGACATTACGTTCGATCGTGGGTTGCTTCTTGTAAAGTGTGTTGACGACGTTCGCCCGTAAGGCTGCGACGGCCGTACGACACTCTGACCTTGGGGGACCTCTGAACTTTATGTGTGTCATCCTAAAGTAGTTAAATAATCTATTTAATCTTCATTGAATCATACAGGAATCTAAACCTTATAAGATTCTAAGTTTTATTTTTCCTTAATAAAACTAGTCATAATTTATCATACTTAAAATTATACTTTGACTCAGTGAAACCACCTTTAACATTACTAAATAGATTCTTGAAAACAATAATGGAACGGAAATTATAATGTTTAGTTTCTTTCATTGTAGATATGTTCCGAATATTTAAGTATATACAATAATCCCATTTTTATACTTCTTTTGAGTCCTCTTTTAAAGAACATCGAGTTTTAGCTAGTGTTGTTTACGCTAAATTCTCCCAGTGTTCTTGGTTTTGAATACTCGATGCTTTTGATTTTCCCTTAAGATCTTAAATCATAAATGTTTGGCCCAACCTAGCTTAGATACTACTATCCCGTATCTTCTCGGTTCTGGTCATCATACTTCACTTTTATTTAAGGATTACCTCCAGTAATCTTTTGTCATACTTACTTCTTATATGTTCTACTTCGAAATATGCTGGGTAATCCCATTATAGTTTAGATGCAATTCATTTTATTTAAATGAGTGTTTAGACTGGGGTTACTCTACATAATTCTTGTCCTGCGTGGGTTGGTAACGGAAAAGAGATTTAGCTACGCATCACAAGTGAGAGCTATGAAGGATATACGGAGACCTTGTTGGTGCAATAAAGTCATTTAGTGACTGGGGGGAGGGAAGTTGCCCTTCAAACTCTTTATGTCTCTCGTTATAAAACCGTTATTGATCTAGGCTGGCCATGCAAGCAATAATACTATACCCGTATCTAGTACAGACTTCACACTTGGACGTGTGGAGCTGGCTAATTATTTTCAGTTTAACTTATTTCAAAACAAACTAAGGGATTCGATGATGTCGATCATTGTCTGCCCGGAGGGATTACAGGAAGAGCTCTTATAGCTCATGATGGAGAGTGCCCTGTTTTCCTAAAGGAAGACTGTATGCTTCGTGTGCCTGGCGGGTTCGGTGACCAGCTCTGGTATGGGTGACTAAAAGAAATAGTCAATACCCTGTGAACCCTGGATGAGTCAGTGATCGTCCCTTAAAGGTGGGCCACGTGGAAGTCGGGTTTGACGCGGGGCATGAACATACCGGGGGGAGACATCATCACCGTCTGGGTTGTACTGTGGTTAGTTGGTTCCGCACTCCACATACATTAACCCTAGTCTTTACTGTAGATTAAGTTTTCGATGGGATATCCAGATCCGCGAGGATGATCAGAATCCTGACGATCCAGTTGGATTGTTAGGGTAGTTTAGCGTCATGTCATCGTGAGCTGGGTGATGATATGCCTCGGACCTAGGACTTAGGGTAGAGGAGGCCTAGGACGAGCTGTTTGGGGCGATGGTGGTGCTCCAAACCTGGGGATTGTCCCCACATTATTTTTTATTACTTCGTTTATATTAACATAGGTTTCTTTTCAGAAACTTAACGGCTATAATAATATTGCATTGTAAAAGAGATGAAACCTCTCTTAAACTGATGAATCTACATGAATTCAGATGAACTACACCAAACAATATGAGACTAAATTTAAATAAATAGTGATATAAAATAAAATAAATAACTCAAATTAGACATGTAAAGATTAGGTTTATATTCAAATATAAGTATTAAAATAACAAGTGTGTTTCTTTTCATTCTTCTATTGCCACTCTCCACCGAGCAGAATCTGTAAATTACAAGATATTATAAATATATAAAACGGAATGACGTAGGATTCAGGAAAAATATAATATTCTTAAAGGATATTATTCTAGACGATCAACCTTGGCCAAAACTTTCACGTATCTGATTTGAGGATCCTATATGAAGGGACTTCAGATCTGTACAGCTGGTGCCGTGACCAGGATATGCTGGTTTCAAGCGAGAGAGGTATTGAAGAGTGAAAAAAAGAAACAAAATGAAAAATACACTAATTTCTAGTTTTGAACTGAAGAAACTTGAGAGTAAAGTCTATCTAAGTTAAAGATGTTAAGCGGGACGTTAGAATTGGTTTTAGCTTAGGGTTATTTGTTTTGGAGACCATAGAAAATATGATGCATTCCTTGTTTCAGAATAAAGATGGGAAATTTTACAGTCTCAATAGAAGGAAACATAGGGTCAGGGAAGTCTACTTTATTGGCAGCTTTGGGAGGCAACTCTGATTTTGAGATAATACCAGAACCAATTGATAAATGGACTAATTTATCTGGCGTTAATCTCTTCCAGTTATTTAAGGAAAACCCTAAGAAGTGGGGTTTCTGTTTTCAAAATTATGTTCTTCTAACAATGTTAGAGAATCATACGAAAGAATCTAGCGCTAAGATTAAAGTTATGGAACGTTCCATCTATTCAGCCAAAAACTGTTTTATTAGGGAATTGCAAGAGAGTGAATTGTTGCACCCGGCTGAGTTTGCAGTTTTAGATGAAACTTATTCTTATTTCAAGGAACAAGTTGTTACTCGAATTAATTTAGTAGTTTATCTTAGGACTTCCCCTATGGTTTCTTATCAGAGAGCCCTAAGTCGTGGTCGACCTGAAGAGACAGGGATAACGTTAGATTATATAGAGAGGATTCACAACATTCATGAGGAATGGTTATTGAACCCTAATATAAAGGAAGATTTTGACAGGATAGAGATTATCGATGGAGATCAAAATATTAGCTCCATAAAGCAACAGTTTTGGGAAGTTAAGGAAAGAATATTAGATAAGCTTTCTATTCTTTAATTTAAACAAAATTCCAACCTATAATTTGTAATAAACTTTCAGTATCCAAAGAAAAGAAAAATGCCTCCTCGTTATAATCTTAGAACATCTCAGGGACAAGATGAATTAGAAAGGACAGGTCAGCAAGAAGAACGTCCACGACCTTCTTTACGCAACTCCACTATGTTTCGCCAACTTCGAAGAAACATGGGAATTCTGACACAGAAGGTGTCGAGTTTAGAGAATCAGCTGTCGCAAGCTCGGGAAACTAACGCTGCATCAACTTCGTCTGAAAGGCATGAAGCACCGATTAATATATGCCCGGTGATTGATACAAGAGTCGAAAAACCACGTTTTCCTGGAAGATTTGGGGTACATCCAGTGTCGTTTTTGGAGGATCTTCAGAATTATTTACGGAGAATGCCTAATGAAGATGCTACAATTGAAACTATAATCAGTTGTTTAGAAGGTGATGTTCGAAAATGGGCCAGAATTTATAGACAGAGATGGTTTACACAGTCGGATTTCAAAAGTGATTTTTTGGATGCTTATTGGGGAGAAGCCGAACAAAACACCTTGAGAAGAATGATTGTAAATGGCACTTGGTCTAAGGAAAATGGAACAATGTTAGAACATTTCGTTAGTTTAGCAGGGCAAGCAAAGATGATGTCTAGACCAATTCCTGAATGGCAAATAGTGGAGGATTTGATGAGACACTTCCCGAAGGATGTACAATATGCTTGGCGGATGAAGAAAGGAAATACTTTGATTGAGGCAACAGAGTTTCTTCGTGAATTGGATGACGTGAATAAACAATGTGGATCTTCTTCCTTTGACTCCTCTATTGGAGCTGATAGGGGAACAAAGCGTCAAAATCCATTCGTTTCAAATAAAGACAAGCCATTTTATAAAAAACCAAAAGTGGTGGCTCACATCGAGGGGGAGACTTCAAGGAGAAGGATCACTGATGAAATTATTCAAGAAGAAGATTTAAACTAGTTGGGGCCATCTCCAATAAGCAGGAGGTGGCCGCAGTTAACAAAAATTTAAATTATCTTTTTCCTGTAAAATATTTAATAAAACAAGGTTGGAAGCCAGGGGTAGGATTGGGTTGTGACCAAGAAGGGATCTTATATCCTGTTTCCCCGAATAATACTAGAACGAATTGTGATAGAGAAGGTTTAGGATATTCTTCAGAAGAATATAATAATAAACAAACAGTCGTAGATTTAATTAAAGTTTTTGACGTTTCCGTGATTAAACAAAATCAACCAATGTATAATCAGTTCATTAGAGAATATGAAGGTAATTCTTTATATGATGAAGAGGTTTGCTTTGAAAATGAGGGGCCCAAATTTAAATCAGAAATAGAGTTACAAATTTTGGGGCAATCTATAGTTCTCTTGGTAGACACTGGAAGTGAAGTAACTTGTATTTCGGAAGAATTCTTAGAGTGTTTACAAGGAGAATTAAAGTTAGAATTCCCTGCGTTACCAGTTAGACCAATATGTGTGAGGGGAGCCGTTGGACAAAAGAGTCTCCAAATAAAAAAACTAGTCTCTATACCGTTGACGTGTGGTTCAATTGATATTGATACGGGATTTTTAGTGATTGCTAAGTTAACTTGTTCTGCTATTCTGGGGGTAGATTGGTTAGTTGCGCACAACGCTGTTTTGCATTTAAAAGAACCACAAACATTAGAATTGGGTATCGTTGGACAAGGAGAAATTACTATTCCGTTTCGAAATCTTTCTAGTGGGTCTTTAGAAGAGAATCGAATAAATCTTATATCTGGAGTAGAGGAACAAAACGAAAAGGAAGGCGGTGAAGAAAAGCAATTATTAGATCTGTTTAAAAGTATTCGGTTGGGAATGGATTTGTCTGATGTAGAGAAGGAACAAATTTTTAATGTCTTGAGATCCCATATGCAAGTTTTTACAAAGAAACTTGGAAGGGCAAATTGTTATACTCATGACATTAAAATGATTGAGGGTACTCCAAGGATACAACGAACCTATCCTATACCATACGCACATAGGGCAAAAGTAGAAGAAAAGTTGAGGGAGATGGAAGAATTAGGGATTATATCGAGGAAAACTACAAATTTTTGTAGTCCTCTAACTTTCACTGGAAAACCCGATGGATCTGTTAGAATATTACTTGATGCTAGGGAAATCAATAAATATATGGTTCCAGAAGTAGAAGCACCGCCTTTACAGATTGACATACTTAATGCTTTTCTTGGTGTAAAATTTATAACATTGATTGATTTAAATAACGCTTATTTTCAAATACCGTTGACTGAGGACAGTAAAAAATATACTGGATTTACAGTTAATGGAAAGTCTTACGTATACAACGTGCTTCCGCAAGGACTTAAGACGTCAGTAGGGTCCTTTTGTCGCGCAATGGACATTATATTGGGTCCTGGTGTTAGAGAGTTTTGTGTCAATTATTTGGATGATCTTGCAATCCTAACGAGTGGGACTTGGCAAGACCATTTGGATCATATTGATATAGTTTTGGATCGTTTAGAATCAGCTGGAATGACTTGTAATTTTGCAAAGTGCAACTTTTTCTGCAGTGAAGTAAAAATGTTAGGGCATATAGTTACAACTTCGGGAATTAAACCTAACCCGGATAAAATAAAAGCTATAAAGGAATTCCCTATTCCAAAGAAACAAAAACAGTTAAGAGGATTTTTGGGACTTTGTAATTATTATAGACGTTTCATTAAAAACTATAGTATTTTGACTGCTCCATTAACTAGGTTATTAAAGAAAAACCAAGCATGGTTTTGGGATGAAGAATTAGATCGAGCTTTCAATAATATAAAGGAAGAATTTATTACAACGATTCTATTGAGCCATCCAGATCAGGATAAATTATATTATTTACAGACCGACAGTTCAGGGATCGGAATAGCCGGATCATTGTTTCAGATTGAAAATAATGGTGAGGTTAAAATTTTGGGGTTCTGTAGTCGTGCGCTACGGGGTTCTGAATTACGATGGACTGTAACTGAACAAGAGTTGTGGGCTATTATTTATTCTGTGAAAAAGTTTGAGACTTATTTAAGAGGAGCGAAATTTGTTATTCGTACAGATCATAAGGCATTAACTTTCATGAAACAAATGAAATTATACAACAGTAGAGTCACACGTTGGATTTTATTTCTTGAACAATTTGACTTCGAAGTCGAACATGTAAAAGGTGTAGAAAATATTGGGGTAGATATTTTATCTAGATATCCGCCAGGGGGAGTTTTGCAAGAAGAGAAGGTGTGGTATCCAACTGTTATGTATGTAGGTGTTTCTACTGACCGTGACTTGAAAAATAAATTACAACGTATGATGGAATATCAACGGCTTGATAACGTCATATGTGGGATTAAGGAGAGAATAAATGGTTCTAGAGTACCCGAAAGAACAGATAGATTTACGCGTATAACTTTGCGCTGTATTGTCAATAATGATCTACTTTATTTTAAAACTGTACGTGGAGATTACGTTTTGTTTATGCCCAAGGTTCTACAAGAAGAGATTTGTAAACAGGTACATATAGAGATGGGTCATCTTGGCGCATATAAAACTTTGAAATATTTACAATTAAGGTGTTATTGGATAAATATGGGTAAGACAGTGAAGTCTTGTATTCAGAAGTGTCATGTTTGTCAGCTTTCTAGACCTGACTATATAAAAGGGGTAGGGAAATGTAAATCGATTTTAACTGAAAACCCGGGTGAATTAGTAATGGCTGATATCTTCGGACCACTACCTAAAACTGAGGCTGGTTATATTTACATTTTTGTAATACAGGATTCTTTTAGTAAATTTATTAAACTTTTCGGACTTCGTGGAGCTTCAGCAGACTCAGTGCTTTATTGTATGAGAGTGTTCACTGAAATAATACAACCTAAGGCTGTTATGACAGATAACGGAAAACAATTTATAAGTCACAAATGGAAAAATGGACTCAGAGCTTTGAGAATTAAGACTTTGTATACTACTATTCGTAATCCTCGACCTAACACTACAGAACGAGTGAATAAAGAATTAAACAAATTCTTTAGAATTTATTGTCATGATGACCATACTAGATGGGATCATTACTTGTTGGAGATTGAGGAATTGTATAATAATACGTTCCACGAGAGTACGAAATTTTCTCCTAATGAAATATTATTTGGAAATTCAGAGAAACTTAAAGTAGACTGTTTTCTACCACGGGCACTCACGAATAAAACGTTAGACCAAATTAGAGAGGAAGTTAGAGAAAACCTTAGACTTTCGAGTCAGAAGCGGCAGGATAGATTCAATAGAACTCATAAGTTGATAGATTTTCAAGTTGGTGATTTGGTAAAATTAAGGAGGCTTAATAAATCGGATTCTAGTCGAAATAAAACTAAGAAATTTGATTTATTATATGATGGACCATATCGAATTGGAGGAATAAAATATGCTAATGTGTATATTCTCGTTGATCCTGAAACTCAAAGTGTCAAAGGAGTTTATAATGCAGTCCATTTGGCTAAATATTATACTTAGGATGTTAGCTATTGAGATTTTCACGGGACTATATCATAAATTTTAACTTTAGAGGAATTGAGATATTCCTGGTCACAACCTAATTAATATAATTTTATTAGTTTTAATTTAATAATTAATATTAGAAGACTATTTTGATTATAGTATATAGTGAGCCAATTTGTTAGTGAATTGACTGGCATTATTAAATTGACTTCGTAAAAAAAAAAAAAAATATAATGAACTATAATAATTTATAATTTAATACAAATTAAATTTGATTATATAATTAAAGTTGAACTAAATAAATCTAAATTTAGATAAACATGTTAAATAATTTTGAATAAAAATTAATTTAGTTTAATGATTTATAATATTAGTAGTTTAGTTACTTGTTTTGTTTATTGTATTTGTGAATAAAAAAAAAAAAGGGCCAATATAGGTGGTTTTATTTAAAAAATAATAATAATAATAATAATAAAAAAATATTAATATAATAATAAAATAATAATAATAATAAAAAAAAAAAATAATAACTTAAAATTGAAAATTTTAGAATTCTCGAAAAAAAAAAAATCAAAAAATTGTTTTCTTAGATTTTTCGAAATAATAAAATTTTGGGGGAGGCTGTGCACTTGCGGAACCCTAAAAAATTTTTAAATGCATAAAATACTATTTAGAGGAACTGTCAAGAAGTGTAACGGGAAACGGGGAGTAGAAAAATATGACAAGGGGTGACAGTCGAGACAGGGTCGGGGAAGAGTCGAAAAAGGGAAATGAAGGAAAAAAGCATTTTTATCGAATAAAAGGAATAGTTGCTAAAATTTTTATGAACGAAAGCAACAGAAGAAAACTAAGAATCAGGTTTTGTTGAATAGTGAGGGCAATGGAGCTGAAATAGAATTTTAACGTGTTTGAAAGTTTCAGGTGAGAGAGAATTTGGGCCGTCAAGCAAGGAAAATTTGGAAAAAACGGAGAAAAATGGAAGAATGGAATCGGTAAACGCTCCAAATATCCTTGTTGTTACTTTGAGACGTCTGTGAAAGAAAAGTCGATAGTAAGCTGGATTTCTGTGAGTTATAATAATTTTTTATTTTGTAGCTCGCGAAAAATAGAATTCATACAGCTGATGAGACGAATCTTTTGAAGGAGGCTATGATCCTGGATTGTGGGTTCCTTCAATTGAGATAAAGATAGGGATTGCTTCGTGTAGGATATAGTATAGGAAGGTTTATTTGCGCATAATTTCAAGACGCTAACATTCAGGGTTTGATTCCAAAGTGTAAAGAATAAGTGGAGTGAAACTAATGTTATGTAAGTATTCAATTTTGTGGTTTTCCATCTTTTATTTATTTTTCGGTTCAAAGTTGTTGTGTGTATTTGAGTTAAGGTGAAATGTGACTTAATGAAATTTATAGTTTCTTCCAGGTTATGTGAGCTAAATAACGTTGAGAAAATCAGATTTCAATGTCAAAGGAGGAAGAGTTGATTGGAGAATATTTGCAGCTTTACAGATCTACCTGTGGGGTCATAAGAGGCTTGTACTGTGTGATACTTTAAGTAAATTGTTATTCCCTCTTAATGATTTTTTTTTTGTAAACATTAATAACTCTGCGGAAATTATAACATACTGTGTTTCTAATCTGAGTCGTTATTTGTAGATAGTAATAAAGATTTTCTTTTCCCATAATTAAGTATAAACTAGTTCTACAAGTGTCTTTGTTCGCGTATAGCTAGGCAGGATAATGTTCTATTTCTAAACAGGTACAGGAATTACAAGGAACATTATAGACATGGAAAAGCAAACCACAAATGATAAAACGTGAAGGCTAAAAAAGGTATTGCTTGGATTGTAAAGGTAATGTAAATTTCATTGTGTTTAATTCTTTCCTTTACAGAGAAATTGATTAAAATAGTCCTTGGTGAATCATAGAGGCTGGACTCTGATGTATATTTTGTCAACATTTCAAAGTGACTTTGGACGATGTATATTATTATCATCATTTCAAGGAGACTTTAAACGATGTATATTTTATACTTTTTTAGGTAGAATTGTCTATTTGACATTATTGTCAAATAGTCAACAAATAAATCATTTTTGATTTAGTTTTACTCAAAGCTAGACGCTATTTTGAAATCTTTATAAATTTTTTATCTCTTTAACAAAAAATAAATCAAAACCCAAAATCAAAATGGAAGAAAATATTAATACATTAAATAATTACCATTTTTAGAAAATAATATAAAATCTTTGGCCCTAAATCAAAATTCCAGTTTTTAATATACTAATGTCTTCATATGATAAAATTTAAGAAAAATATTCCGTCAGATCAAAAGAATTAGAACGTCAATTCAAAATCTTAAAATAATATATCTGAAAACTAAAACTTGGATATAGATTGTGATATTTTATTGTGAAATAAAGGGTAAGTTTAAGTAGAGTGAATATTATAAATAATAATATTTCAAGTAATAATAAATTGCTTTGATAGTGATTTTGAATCTTTTGCCTCAATTTCCCAAAATTGGAACATGCTGAGAGCATTACTACATCTCAGTACTCAAGCTCATAGGAGGTGCTTATCTTTCCTTTTACTTTCATTCTATAGGAGTCCCAGATTTTGAGATTAAGAAATACCTGCTCTCAGGTTTATTTAGTTCAACCAAGCATGGATGGATGCCCTCGTGACATGTGTCCCCGATGTCCACTATATTGGTTGTGGCTAATGTATGTCGCGTGTCACTGGAGTATCTGTCTAAGTCTATCTGATAATATCAACCTTCGGATTTATTTATTTTAATCATTCTTGGGCTGGAGCCCTCAAGCCTAAAAGGGTCTGATACTAAAGTTCTTCTCGTTCTATTTGTGTGAGGTTTCGCTGATTCATCCTGATTTCCCTCTTCTGTGTGTGTGGGATAAATTGGTGTTATTCCAGTACAAATGGAAGGATATTAGCAAGGTGTTTTAACGTTGGATTTTGGAATTGGTGTTTCTTGTGTTATGTGCTGACAACGCTCGCCCATTATTGGATGCGTCGTTTGAGTGGCATATACCACGGGAGGACCTCCTGATCTTAGCGTTAGATTGCCACATGTAGAGTAGTTAGACAACTTAAAACTTTCTTCTTTTGTGTAGGGACATTCTAGTTTAGTCTAATGACATTAAATTGTTTATAAGGAATAAATTAGAATTGTCTTGAATCAAAAGGAAGAATATTCTTGATGGAGACATTACGTTCGTTCGTGGGTTGCTTCTTGTAAAGTGTGTTGACGACGTTCGCCCGTAAGGCTGCGACGGCCGTACGACACTCTGACCTTGGGGGACCTCTGAACTTTATGTGTGTCATCCTAAAGTAGTTAAATAATCTATTTAATCTTCATTGAATCATACAGGAATCTAAACCTTATAAGATTCTAAGTTTTATTTTTCCTTAATAAAACTAGTCATAATTTATCATACTTAAAATTATACTTTGACTCAGTGAAACCACCTTTAACATTACTAAATAGATTCTTGAAAACAATAATGGAACGGAAATTATAATGTTTAGTTTCTTTCATTGTAGATATGTTCCGAATATTTAAGTATATACAATAATCCCATTTTTATACTTCTTTTGAGTCCTCTTTTAAAGAACATCGAGTTTTAGCTAGTGTTGTTTACGCTAAATTCTCCCAGTGTTCTTGGTTTTGAATACTCGATGCTTTTGATTTTCCCTTAAGATCTTAAATCATAAATGTTTGGCCCAACCTAGCTTAGATACTACTATCCCGTATCTTCTCGGTTCTGGTCATCATACTTCACTTTTATTTAAGGATTACCTCCAGTAATCTTTTGTCATACTTACTTCTTATATGTTCTACTTCGAAATATGCTGGGTAATCCCATTATAGTTTAGATGCAATTCATTTTATTTAAATGAGTGTTTAGACTGGGGTTACTCTACATAATTCTTGTCCTGCGTGGGTTGGTAACGGAAAAGAGATTTAGCTACGCATCACAAGTGAGAGCTATGAAGGATATACGGAGACCTTGTTGGTGCAATAAAGTCATTTAGTGACTGGGGGGAGGGAAGTTGCCCTTCAAACTCTTTATGTCTCTCGTTATAAAACCGTTATTGATCTAGGCTGGCCATGCAAGCAATAATACTATACCCGTATCTAGTACAGACTTCACACTTGGACGTGTGGAGCTGGCTAATTATTTTCAGTTTAACTTATTTCAAAACAAACTAAGGGATTCGATGATGTCGATCATTGTCTGCCCGGAGGGATTACAGGAAGAGCTCTTATAGCTCATGATGGAGAGTGCCCTGTTTTCCTAAAGGAAGACTGTATGCTTCGTGTGCCTGGCGGGTTCGGTGACCAGCTCTGGTATGGGTGACTAAAAGAAATAGTCAATACCCTGTGAACCCTGGATGAGTCAGTGATCGTCCCTTAAAGGTGGGCCACGTGGAAGTCGGGTTTGACGCGGGGCATGAACATACCGGGGGGAGACATCATCACCGTCTGGGTTGTACTGTGGTTAGTTGGTTCCGCACTCCACATACATTAACCCTAGTCTTTACTGTAGATTAAGTTTTCGATGGGATATCCAGATCCGCGAGGATGATCAGAATCCTGACGATCCAGTTGGATTGTTAGGGTAGTTTAGCGTCATGTCATCGTGAGCTGGGTGATGATATGCCTCGGACCTAGGACTTAGGGTAGAGGAGGCCTAGGACGAGCTGTTTGGGGCGATGGTGTTGCTCCAAACCTGGGGATTGTCCCCACATTATTTTTTATTACTTCGTTTATATTAACATAGGTTTCTTTTCAGAAACTTAACAGCTATAATAATATTGCATTGTAAAAGAGATGAAACCTCTCTTAAACTAATGAATCTACATGAATTCAGATGAACTACACCAAACAATATGAGACTAAATTTAAATAAATAGTGATATAAAATAAAATAAATAACTCAAATTAGACATGTAAAGATTAGGTTTATATTCAAATATAAGTATTAAAATAACAAGTGTGTTTCTTTTCATTCTTCTATTGCCACTCTCCACCGAGCAGAATCTGTAAATTACAAGATATTATAAATATATAAAACGGAATGACGTAGGATTCAGGAAAAATATAATATTCTTAAAGGATATTATTCTAGACGATCAACCTTGGCCAAAACTTTCACGTATCTGATTTGAGGATCCTATATGAAGGGACTTCAGATCTGTACAGTACCTATACAAGTAAAAAACAACAGTTGCTTCCTCTTGGCAGTTTCGGTAGTCGGACCACAAATGTGGTCGGATGTGATTAGACCACAAATTTGGTCGGATGACGTAGGATAACATGCAGTGCCCTTACGGTCTATAATAAGTCACTGGGCTATTGGTAATATTGGTATCTGTTACAAAGATCACAGGGCAACAGGCGGAGTGGACGAAGCAAGTTATCGGCATGCCCATTTGACCTAAGACCTGTTAACATGTGATCAGTAGGTAGGATGATATACTGGTTAGATGGAGAGATAAATGAACGGTAGTCAGTTGTCGTGTGCTTTTTTAGTTTTGACTTTCGACCAACCAAATAAAAGTGGTGGAATGGAAGAGTGTAATACCCGGTCTGCGCGTCTGTATGCGCTGTATATGGGGTGTGTTGCCTGCAAAGAATAGTTCTAACCCTTCTCTACGCGTGGGTGTCGTAAGCGGCGACTAAGGGATATGAACCGAAGCAGCAGCAGCATCTTTCTGTGTATCGTATACCTTGTGTCATTTTTAGGTTATGGCAACTCACTACGTACCAGAGTCCGGCGAGGCAACCCTATTGGCTTTGGTGCTGCTTTTTTCTTCTTGCTTGCTTCTTCTTTCTTCTTCTTTTTGCTTCTTATCTTGCTTCTTTTTTCTTCTCTTGCATGCACTATGTAAAAAAATAAACAGTTTTTTGATGACTGTACAAAACGTGCTAGGTTGCGCGCAGGCTTTCCTGTCCTACGTAGGTCGCTTTTTGGTATTAGATGAGGAAGGGTTGCCAACCGCCAGTTCTTAGTCTATGTTCTGTGCTGCCCTGAGAATACGCGGTACGCCGACCCTTGTTTTCGGTATAATAGTAGATTATCAGCCAAGGGCTGTAAGGCATCAATTGCAGCCCGAGATATTTAGGCGCACGAGCGCAGCGAGGGCGCCTATAGTTCGAGGGTGCAATTGATGCTTACACCCGAGCTAATTACTCTGCTTTACATCTCGATTGTGAGGTAAGTAGGTCCTTATTACCACCAAATTGTAGGTGACCAATTAGCGCTCTAGGGTAATAATGTAGCTAGAAAAGCCCTAGGGCGGTAAGTAATAAAAAAAAGATACTTCACTCTTTCAAAGTTTAATTACTTACCGCCCTAGGGCTTTTCTAGCTACATTATTACCCTAGAGCGCTAATTGGTCACCTACAAGCCCCATTTGGTGGTAATAAGGACTTACTTACCGAATATGAGAGATGTAAATTTATTTTTTGGAAATCTTACTCATTTTACCATGTGTACCTAAATAGTTTTATCTACTAATCTTATCAAATCTGGAACGTATTTGCATATCTAATTTAATACAATCTGAACATTCTGAACGCCAGACAAATAGTCAGGGCAAATACCACTTTGTATTAAAATGGATTTGTTTGTTTGTTTGTGCATTACGATTTATCACGGTGGAAGTGTGTCACCGGGTTTCCTTCGTCAGTTAGATTAGATAGTCATTTTTAAATGGATCATCATAACATTCCATGAAACTTCCACTACAGGACGGGAGCTCTCTCCAGAATTCTAGCTTTTGCTGGAAAAATGTAGAGGGGAAGTACCATAGTCACCTCGCTTGTATGATTGCTGTGATGTTGTGTGTTGCTGTAATTGTTGTGATTGTATGTGTGTTGCTGTGATTGTGTGTTGCTTAAGAATGACGACGCTATGAAATGGCTGAAAGCATTTAAACTAGACATTTAACTCTGCTTTATAATTTCTAGCCATACGAATAAATAATAAATATTGCTGTCAATAAAATTATAAGTTAACGCATGGCTGACGAAGTATGCTTTTTGAAACAGTAACCATATTCATTTCATGAATTACACGTAATATTCATTCAGATGTAACACAAAAGGTATACCAACCAACCAAAGGGTTATGTATGAAAGTGAAAAACTTTTCCTGACCTCAAAATGTGCTTTCAGCTAATCTTATTTCAAATTTTTACTTCCGAGCGGAGAGAGAATTTTTTTTGTATTTCGACTTATGTTCCTCAGGGAAAGTTGTTTAGTTTCATGGGTTGAGCTACCACCTGAGAGGTTTGCAGACATTCACCAAAGACCCTGTATACGTAGTTCCTTGTTCAGTGGTAATTTCTTCTAGTTACACCTACGACATTCTTCCTCTTCTTATCAGTCAACAGTCTATGGCCTAAATATTTTGTCGATTGGTTTTGTTTAGGACTGTCCGTCCACGCTGTGCAAGGCTTGCATACCACTGGGCCCGCCATCTCTACGCCTCAGTCAACAGTATATGGCCTAACTATTTTGTCAATTGATTTTGCTTAGGACTGTCCGTCCCCGCTGTCCAAGGCTTGCATACCACTGGGCCCGCCATCTCTGCGCCTCAGAAAATTGACTTCTTTTTTTCTCCAGACTTGGTCCCATTTCATTTAGGGACTGCCCTACTCCTACCTTTTCGCCACAATATTCTGTTTTGTGCTGTCATTGTGTCCACGTCAATGCTCTAATAGCTTCGCCGACAGTGGTGCTCTTCCAGGTGGCTGTTGTGGGTAGGTCTCTGCTCCTCTTTCCCTCCTCTATCATCATTACCGCCCTGGTTTTCAATACGTCTAATAAGTCGCCCATACCAACGTACAAAATCGTTAGCATCTGAATCTTTGCGATTTAAAATATTCCTGTAATGAGCTTGTTCCTAATTTAAACCCGGTATACGTCGCACAAAATAACTTTGGCCCTGTCATTGATGCGCAGAAGTCAAAAATGGGCAAAAATGGTCCATTTTTTTCATCTGCGCATCAATGACAGGGCCACAGTTATTTTGTGCGTCGTATAACTCGTCCTCCTCCTTTGTAGAAAGCTGAAATTCCGTGAGGTGGTGGTGAGGCGTTGTGGACCTCGTCCCAGTGATATGCAAGCCTAAGCTGTGTTTAGTTACGCAAGGTATACCGCTACGCTCGTTTATCTATTGAATTCGATGGCTATGAATGGCCGATTGCTACTACTCTGTAATAGTGATGCAATCATTGTAGTTACAAACAGGAAATAACAGTATTTTTGGAAATCTATAGAAAACAACGCTTCACAACACGAAGAGGTACCTCATCCATCATATCATCCCATGAAACGTCTACTGCAAGACAGGGAGCTCCCTCCAGAACTCCAGAAAAAACGCGTGATACTTAAGAGGTTACCATAGTCACCACCACGCTTGTAAGCGTTGCGGCTGGCCACCGCTGATGTTGGTGAACGTAGTATGTAATATGGTAGTCGGGACGAACGGCTTGACGTGCTTTCCAAAGCACGGAATCATCTAACTTTTCGTGCAATCACGTGATTCATCCTGCAATCACCTTACTAAACTGGAGAGTACGCACAAAGGGATTTTGATAGACCACCGGGAATCGAACCTGGAACCTCCGGATCGAGAGCCTAACGCTCTAACCACTAGACCACAGAGGCTACAAAGATGGCGCTAGAGTGCTTTTTTTTTCAAGCAAAATAACTTAGGTGGCGGTGAGGCGGGAGTGGCCTCGATAGTACTTCACATTGTGTTTGCAGTCCATCTTTGAAACGCGATATTCATCCATTAATCACTAATTAACGAAGACATCTGAGCCATCATTAGTCTCTTAACTCATTAATCCACGTTCCAATCTGGCTGTCGGAATACAGCATATTGGGTCCAAAAAATTTTGTTTCTGCTTGCTCTTCGCCTAAGTATAAAAAATAACATAGTCTGCCAAAAGACAGAGATGAAATCAACGACAGAACGTGCTTAAACAGAATAGGCCTATTCACTCGCGACTAGGATTCAAAGAAATACAATGAAAATTTGTTTATGAAATTATGGCCCTGTAAACAAAACTAGAAGATGTTTATAGTGTGTTGCGCAGGAGTGGACTCGACGACAAAAGCGACAAGGCCGAAGCAATTGAGCTGCCCGTCTCAATTGGGGATATGGTTACGTGAATGTGTCTCATCTGACCCCGTACTATGATAATGTTATCGCTTTAGATACAGGGTATTACGAAAAAAGAAATTTCAACGTTCCATAGAAAGTGCATCAGCTGATAGCATATTTTGTGTGAAAGGTGATTCTTTTTTCATATTTCGACTTAATATGTTCAGTTTCTTGGGTAGAGCAACCGCTCGATAGGTTTGTAGACCATATACCAAACACCCTGAAGCTGTACATATCTTCTTTAGAGCCCAAAAAATTCCAACGCTGGACAAGCACGTAGCGACATCGCAAAGATCAAATAATACAAAGTTATTTTTATACTGGCACTGTAATAATTTGCATGTTACTTAAGCCATATTACTAAATATATTATAAAGAAGCAGGTCCAAAACCGAGAAAAGTCAGGTACGAGAAAAATCTACTTTGAAAAGCCAAATATTTTTCTACGTTTTGTAGGGAAAAAGGTTTGATTAACATGGTCTGATTAACATACTAAAGCAGTGATAAAAAGAATCTGTATACTCGTATCTGTAACCGTAAAATAATACGGAACCGTAAGTTGATTAAATTCCTAGTAAGATGATCAACTTTCAAAAAATAATAAACGACGACGACGGAGGTTGCCTGCTAGCCTGATGCTGGCAGGCTTCTGTAAATATGTATATTTAAACTTAGACATAAGCAAATTCCAAATTACGACATTGATTAGTTTTGGCAGTCTCTCGGTCTCTACTTGGTTTACTTGTAAATACTGTGTGTTTTACCATTTTTAATTATATTTTATTAACCTGAGGAGCTGTCTTCTAATTTCGCAGCCAACCAGCGTAAATCAGTAATACACGGGTAGAGATGAATTGGTACTATTTTTTGCTGGCACCACATGAGCAATGCTGTATACAACGTGATTTTGTAATGCCTGACCATACTTGAATATGGTACTTAGTACTCGTACATGAAACTGAACCACTTTCCCTAAGATACATAGGTTGGAAAATGAAAAAAAAATTGGCTTCCCCATACAAACCTTGCGCCGTCAATACTAGAATTTGTATGGGACGACCAAAAAAAAATCTCATCTTTCAACCTGTTTCTTGGGGAAAGTAGTCCAGTTTCATGTCCTAGTACGGTCAACCGCTCGTCGGTAGAAACTTTTTCAACCCTATTACCACGCCATAAGGTCCAAAAGTGTTTCTACTGATGTGCTGTTGAGTGTACCATACTCAAGTATAGTCAGACATTTCAAAATCACGTTGTAAATAAACCAAATTCCGTGGTAGGCGGGCTGTGGCGTCGCGGATAACTGATGAGAAAGATGGTAAGGGTCAGGATATATTCTGTTTCCATGTCTACAGGAGATGTATGGCTTTTTTATACATCTAAATTAATAAATCGCCTAGTTTAGATCAGTTGTTTATAATAAAATGACAATTAAGGTGATCTGTGACGGCCAGCTTAGACCCGAACGCAACTAGATGGAGCCACTGCTGCTAATATAAGGTTTTATTTTTTACTGCAATAAGTACCAACTATATATGTGCAAAAAGTTCGCGTTAATTTCATATATTATATATTATAAGATAAGAAAAATATCTCCATATGTCCACTAAAGTCAATTACTCTCGTCAGTCCGTGTTTATATGAGTAAGATCACTCACACAAAGCACAACCGTACAGTTTTGACCGCACGCCCACAATCGTAATATTGAACCAAAAATTGCTAACAAAAATAGTACTTTCAGTACATTAACTGTATTTTTGTATTAATTAGCGAAAAATTTAACTAAAAATAGCAGTATTCGTTCGTTTTTAGGGTTCCGTACCTCAAAAGAAAAAAACGGAACCCTTATAGGATCACTTTGTTGTTCGTCTGTCTGTCTGTCTGTCAAGACCCTTTATCTCACGGACGGGTAAAGGTATCAGGTTGAAATTAATACCATATATTAGGCTCCATGAACCACACAAGATCTGAAAATTTCAATTTTTTACAACGACGCAATCAAAAGATATGGCATTTTATTTCCTCATCTCCATACAAAAAAGCAAAACCTACAGGGTAGTTCCCGTTGACCTAAAATTATGAAATTTGGCAAGAAGCTAGGTCTCACAGTACAAATAATGGGAAAAGTCTGAAATCAAATATTACAACTTTTCTCACAACTAATTTTATTGTAACCAATTGTGGTGAGCTCCCGTTTCAAGAACATTCATATAAGAGAGGGGTCAAGTTGGATGGACAATGAGGCGATTTTTGTTTTAGTTCTATTTTAAAAAAAACGGGAACACTTTTATAGTGCATATTCATAAAATAACAACAAATAATAAAATTTGGTCAAGCGCGTGTCGGACTCAAAAAATGTAGCACATTAACTTACTGAAATTTCAACTAATACAATTATGATTATGTGGTGGTACGGAACCCTCGGTGCGCGAGTCCGACTCGCACTTGGCCGGTTTTTTCAACAGAATTTTATGTCCCGCGTAAGAATGCAAGTCATTTGAATTTTTGTATGGAAAACGGATCACCTTAATGAAGAAGGACAAAGTTAAATGGAAACATTGGACTTGTAAGAAGGTCTAATTAAAGTATTTGGTACGTGATTAAGGAAGGGTTGCATTGCATGGCAAGCTTGTGAAGTCGTTGAGTAATCAAAGGAAATTTGAAACAGGTTCTAGGAATTCAGAAAATCCCGTGTTAGCAGGAAAATTACTTGACTGGACCTGATTCTACAAACTACGTACACCAAACTGTCAAGTTTACAAAAATTACAGATTTTAGTTATTATTATCTCAGTAAAAAACATTTCAAAAAAATTTACTGAACATAGAAAAGTTGGTGATGACATAACCAGTCTTTTCAATATTCAGTTTTCATAGAAAAAGTATACACCACATGGTTTAGAATGAACAAAAAAAAAAACCGGCCAAGTGCGAGTCGGACTCGCGCACCGAGGGTTCCCTACCACCACATAATCATAATTGTATTAGTTGAAATATCAGTAAGTTAATGTGCTAGATTTTTTGAGTCCGACACGCGCTTGACCAAATTTTATTATTTGTTGTTATTTTATAGCTTATGCACTATAAACATACCAATTTTCAAGTTTGTAAGTGTTCCCGTTTTTAAATAGAACTAAAACAAAAATCGCCTCAGCGACCATCCAACTTGACCCCTTCTTATATGAATGTTCTTGAAACGGGAGCTCACCACAATTGGTTACCATTAGTTGTGAGAAAAGTTGTAATATTTAATGATTTCAGACTTTTCCCATTATTTGTACTGTGAGACCTAGATTCTTGCCAAATTTCATAATTTTAGGTCAACGGGAAGTACCCTGTAGGTTTTGCATTTTTGAATAAATGTATGGAGATGAGGACATAAAATGCCATATCTTTTGATTGCGTCGTTGTGAAAAATTGAAATTTTCAGATCTTGTGCGGTTCATGGATCCTAACATATGGTATTAATTTCAACCTGATACCTCTACCTGTTCGTGAGATTAAGGGTCTTGACAGACAGACAGACAGACAGACGGACAACAAAGTGATCCTATAAGGGTTCCATTTTTTTCTTGTGAGGTACGGAACCCTAAAAAACAGTCGGGTATACAACGTGTAACGGAGAGGTGTGATAATACTAAAGGGTGTGAATCTGCCCATGAAACTGAACAACTTTTCCCAAGGAACGTAGGTCGTAGAACAAAATCAATTTTTGACCTCCCATAGAAACTGCATCAGCTGATAGCGCATTTTGTATGGAAGGTCAAATTTGTTTTTTCGTATTTCGACTTATGTTCCTTGGGAAAAGTTGTTCAGTTTCATGGGCAGATTAACTCCCTTCTTGTATAAAGAACATCCTCCTTTACTGCAAACGCTAAATATCGCTCACTCTCTTTTGAAATAAAACCAGAAGAATACCACACGCGTGGTTATCTTGATCAAATACAATGTAAGTTTTCATTGCTTTTTCCTACAGAAAACAAGCAACTCTCCCAAGTTTTGACCTCCCTAACAAAAAAAAATATTCGGATACAATTTTCTGACTTCACATACAAAATGAGTCAATCACGTGAAATATGGACGGAGTCGAAAAAATGTTTTTGAGCATAACATTTTTATTTTCAGGAAATTTGCTTGTAGTAGAATCATTGAGCTTCGGGAGCAGAACCAATAAAAAATCACGTGGTAATTAGCGTGGTATAAATACTTCTTGACTCTACTATTTTTGTGTCTTCCATATTTACTAAACAGTTCACCTGAGGACATCAGATATAATGACAAAAAACTCTTCTCAAAAGTTAAACTCGTTCGAATAATATAAACAATAATCATAATAATAGCTCTCCAAAGGTATCTAATATAGGGTGACTTTTAATTAGTTCTTGATAGAAAAAGGTTTGCATTTACTCATGATTCTAAACAACTTTCCCCAATGAACTTAGGTCGAAATACGAAAATCAAGTTTTGACCTCCCATAGAAACTGCATCAGCCATGGAGCATGGAGCTATTTGTGCTCCATGCCATCAGCTGATAGCGCATTTTGCATGGGAGGTCAAATTTGGTTTTTCATATTTCAACCTATGTTCTTTGGAAAAAGTTGTTCAGTATCATGAGTATATGCATATCTTTTGCTATCAAGAACTTATCAAAAGTCACCCTATATAAAAATACTAATATACTTATTGTGTTGAGACTCCGATTCCGCAGACAAACTGCTGAGTGGTTTTGCGGGACTTTTGTTAGATTATAAGTCACTTTGTAAGAAATAAATAAAATAAATGTCTCAGAATGTTTGTATAACTGTATTACTAACCTAGTATGACGTAGTTAATACGCTGAACCTATTATAGTTAAATAAACTCATAAAAGTGACTAATTAAAAAAACCTGCCTAGTTTAAGGACAAAAAAGTCGAACAGCCGCGAGGTACAGGTAGTGAGGTGATGATGAATGCTCTGACTCATGGCGCAGGTAAAAACCGTAAAAACTCACTTAATAAAAGTAGAACCCTTAGGGTAGTAGGGATGAGACCAATCGTCGACAAAATTTAAACTATATCGACACTACAATATTTTTTAGGGTTCCGATACCAAAATGGTAAAATCTTATCTAGTTACTTTGTCTTTTCATGACTTTAACTTGTTTTGTGAGCCTAATAAATTAACTAAATAAATAAAAATAAGGCACCCTTATGGTGCGACATTGTCTGTATGTCTGTCTGTCTGTCTGTCACACCTCTATATCTCAGCAACCACTCATGCTATCGACTTGAAATTTGGAATAGTTGTAGAATTTGGTTGCACAATTTAATTGCACATGAAAGAATAAAAAAAAATTAAGTGGGGGCCAAATTTCAAATTGTCGTTACTAGGTCGAGTATGAAACGGCTTCTTTTGTACATTCTAAAATATATTTTTGTATTTTTATACAACTCTTAGTTTTCAAGTTGTGATGAAAAATGTCAAAATAAATACCATTCCCCCCCTTATCTCCGAAGTTTGTGAAAGGAAAAATTTGCATTAATTACAGTCGATAGAAGTTTATGTAAATATTACAGCAAAAATAAAACGATCTTTCTAAGCTGCACAGTTTTTTAGAAATCTGCAAAAAACCTTTACAAACAAATTTTGTTTTGCAGTCCTAAAAACGGACTTTATTGCTATGCTATAGGCGCGCGAGTCCGACTAGCACTTGACCGGTTTTTTTAAATTGGGCGGTTGCTGTTACGGGTCGGGGTTCGTAACCATACGTAAAGTTCTCATATTTTTTTGATTTTTCGGTTGTAGTAGATATTTTTTTGAGTTGATTAATGTATCTTGCAAATAAAGATCAATGTACAAAGAAGAAAATCGCAAAACTTCACAACCTCAGGCAGGATTCGTACCTGCGTCTTCTCCGCCAGTACCGGAAACGCTTTACCAACTAGGCTACCGTGGTCCTACCCAATGTTGTGCAATTTGCGTCCTCTATACGCATGTCAACGTTTCGTTTGTGCTGCCACCTAATAAGCATTTGCTGTACTAGTGATTTTCTACTTTGTAGATTTATGCGAACACAAGGAATGTTAAAATAAATTAATTTTCATATCGATTAATATCTATAGGTAGGTACAGGTTTATTTTTAGCTTCTGGTCAAAGTCTTGTTGATAAATTAATTCAATATATTCAACATATCAGCACTATTAAATCTGTACAAAATCCTCAAAAAACGTGGTGAAAAAGGACGAGGAATGAATTGACTTCCTTCCAAGAAAAGTTGATGGCTGGCAAATTGTAAAATAATAAGAGATAAAAAAATAGTTCTACACACTTATGTCTTAAGTTTGAACCATTTTTTCCAAAGAAATAATTAAGTTTTATATTTTGAGTGAAAAGCTAGAGATGAAAGCCTTGGGTTCAATAATAACCCTTAGAAAAGACAAGATTTTGAATTTTGTAGGTCAAGGAACAACCAAATTATGATGATTATCTTGTCGTATTAACCTTTCATACGGAAGTCGGTTTATCGATAACTTAGATCTATCGAGAACATCCCAACACCATGGCGCGTAAATCTAGTAGTCGACACCACTTTCCTAACGGGTCTTCTCTTCTCTCTATCTCTCGCTTGGGGCCTTATCTTTCGTCTTTATCTCGCGTAGGCGTAGCCTGAATAGTTAGACTGTACTTAGCCTAAAAAGGTGGGAATAGGTTTTTAAAGAACCTTATTATTATTATTTCCTCTTCATCTGATCCTCATTATTAACAGCCTCCGTGGTGTAGTGGTTAGAGGGCTCGGCTCTCGATCCGGAGGTACTGGGTTCGATTCCCGGTGGGGACACTGTCAAACAAAAATCCCTTTGTGCGACTTTCCCAGTTTGGTTAGAACATTGCAGGATGAATCACCTGATTGTCCGAAAAGAGAGTTGATTCCGTGCTTCGGAGTGCCCGACTTCTAGTTTAGTTTAGTTTTCTTCTATCTACGGATGTAGTCGTTAATGAGTCATGTCAGAGGTCTTTGGCGGCTCAAAAACACCATTCTGCGGTAGCCAATCAGCGCGGTGCCAGCTGCAACGCTAACAAGAGTGAAGACTATGGTACAGTCAAGAGCTGGTCAACCTCAACACTCGCAGTGCGATTTCCGTCTCTACGCCGCGCGCCGCCGCCGACTAAGATAAGAGCGGCACAAAGACCAATGTGTCAAGCTTGACGTGCACTTGGCTGTACATCTTCCGGTCACTATCGGCGTGGATCGAAACAATGGATCAAAATCAGCCTTAATACTTTACGCATATAGTCTGTTAGCATTGTAAAAAGCCATATCACTTTCTTACGTAATACTGGGGCTGAGCTAAATAAGCTTCACTTGAGCAGGTTTTTAACGAAAAGTGATGAATATATGGCCTTGAAAAAAAAATTATGAGATAATAAAGCATCATTACAATAATATGGCCGACTCTGAAACTTGATTAAATATATTCTGTACGCTATAAAAAAATCCAAAGTTACCTCTGCTTTTTGCTTTTAAACCGTTTTTATGATGCCAAAACTTTTACACATTATTCAATATATTATGCATAATAATACAGCTGTTTTATAATAAATATTATGGGTACAGATTTTGAGAAAAATGCAAAAATGAGCGAAAAACGTAAAACAGCGTTTAGCGCTTTTGTGAGATAGGCTAATTTAGGACTCCTTATTATGATATTAAAGAAAAGTCACAGATAGATGTAAAACTTCGCAATTATATTTTTTAGCAAAAGACACACAGTTACATGATAGTTTTTACCGGATATTTTAGAATTAATTAATTAGGCCAAAGTACAGTAGTGCGCGCGACAGAGATTAGGAGACGACTGGAGGTGGCGGGAAGCGCTCTACCGAAAGTGCTGATACAATGCAAAATGTGTCACTATTTTACAACATTCCTCCCCTTATTTTTCAAAAAAAAACTTTTATTGAGAAAAAAAAAAGATAATTTTTTTAAAAAATAAAATCTTTAACAATCCAAAAACATCTCTAAGTATATTCCTGAATGAAATCTAAGTAGTCACAAGTTTAGAATTTTGACCCATACCATACAATTTTGCAAATTACCAAACACACAGTAACATATTATTCTTAAACGATTACACGTACACTTTAGTACTTGTACACTGTTGCTGTAACCGGAGCCGGCTGCTCAGGTGACTGAGTGGTTGCGTTGTTGTGCACTCGATCCATTTCTAATTTTAATACGATATCTTTGACAAAAACTTTTTTGGCACGCCGACCACAAAGTTTGCATCCCATTAGTAGGCACATTGATATTACCAAGGTGATGATAATGATGATAAAAATTCCATAAAGTTCTATTTTCTTCTCCAAAGTAGTTGTTGTAGTCGCGTCGTTGGCGCCTGTTTGTGCTATTATCACTTCCGAGTTCTTACTGGAAGGATTTCCCATGATGGCAAAGATGCTCATATGAACTTGGGCCAGAGGTCATCGGCCAAATCACCGATGTGCTGGATAACCCGCCCACTACCGGCAAGTACGACATAATCAAGACCAAGTTACTTAATTTATATGAGTGCTCAAAACGCCGGCAAGTCGAGAAATTGATGAGCGAGATGGAGCTAGGGTCCCAGAAGCCTTCGCAACTTTTAAGGAAAATGAAGGACCTAGCCCGTGATATCATGCCCGACGACACCCTGTATTGCATCATATTGACACGACCGGTCCGCCGGTATACGCGCGGGCAAGGCCGTTACCACCCGACCGGTATGCTAAAGTTAAAGAGGAATTTAGGGTTATGCAGGAAATGGGAATATGTCGACCTAGTAAAAGTCCTTGGGCCAGTCCCCTTCATGTTGTACCAAAGTCAAATAATCAAATAAGACCTTGTGGTGATTATCGAAGACTCAATGCGATAACCAAACCTGATCGTTATCCAGTACCTAGATTACAAGATTTCACATATGTACTGGCGAACAAAAAAATATTTACAAGGTTAGACATAAATAGGGCATACCATTTTATACCTATTCATCCTAATGACATAGAAAAGACAGCCATAATAACGCCTTTCGGCTTATTTGAATTTACTAGAATGAGTTTTGGTTTGAGAAATGCAGCACAAACTTTCCAAAGGTTCATGAATACGACTGTCCTGGCAGGGTTAGATTTTTTATTTTCGTATATAGATGACGTCATCATAGCCAGCGACGACGAGCAGCTACACAGGCAACATTTGTAGATAGGCTAATTTAGGACTCCTTATTATGATATTAAAGAAAAGTCACAGATAGATGTAAAACTTCGCAATTATATTTTTTAGCAAAAGACACACAGTTACATGATAGTTTTTACCGGATATTTAAGAATTAATTAATTAGGCTAAAGTACAGTAGTGCGTGCGCGACAGAGATTAGGAGACGACTCCATATATACTAATCTGTGAGACGACTGGAGGTGGCGGGAAGCGCTCTACCGAAAGTGCTGATACAATGCAAAATGTGTCACTACACAGCGCGAATCCGCTCCGTTCTAGCACTCGCATTCTGCTAACAGCCAGTTGTATAAAGTGTCAGTAAAGTTAAAGCAGGAGCATTAAGTAAAGGATTACATATCTGACATACAAATATACAGAATGTAAGGGACAACTCTCCGAAAACAGAAAGGGAATCAAGTCGCGAGTGAATAGGCTTCTACTGGGCAAGCTCGTTCCATCGTCGTCCTCATCTCTGTCTTCAAGACTAGATCGAGGTCAAGAGTAAGCCCATTGACGATAAAAAAAAAAAGAAAAAAGAATCATCAGTCAACGAAAGAAAATAAATATGCATCTCTATACCAAATTGTAAACTTGATTGGACAGTTTGTATGGGAAGGCCATTGCTTGTCGTTTCCTGAAAGTTTCATTCACTGATAGTGGTTCAGTTCCCTTTCAGTTTTCGGAAAGCTATGCCTTTTAGCCTGTATAGTGCATATTTTGAGTACATTTAGATTTTACCTGGCCTGGGGTAATTTTCTATGGGCTTACTTTTAAATACTTTTATAATTTTTTGTTTTTATAGACAGCTTGTATTTTACAGCTATATAAAGGGTGTTAGGGCCAGCCTTTCGAATACTGTAGGGGCATGATCAGTCAACGAAACTGAACAACTTTCAGTGAACAAAACTTTCAGAAAACGAAAAACTCCGCGTCTCCATACAAAATTTTAAACTTGATCGGGCAGTTTGTATGTAGAAGCCGATTTTTTTTCGTTTCCTAAAAGTTTTGTTCACTGAAAGTTGTTCAGTGTCGTTGACTGATCATGCCCCTTCAGTATTCGGAAGGCCGTCCCTAACACCCTGTCTAAGTAGAAGACTCTGGGTCAGGCTTGCCAGACATCAGAAGACTACAGGCTCCTTCCGCTGAAATCTACACCTAAGCTCATAACGTGCATATTTGAAGACAGCGGAAGATGACAGGAGCAATAAGGCAGGGGGGAAGCACAAAAGATCCCATAGGGTCGAAGCTGCTCCGTGGTCGAAGTGCTCCGAGGTGCATTAAGGAAATCAGCCTCACGTATACAGGGTGTAAAAAAAAGTACGATGGTGCTTCTAAGGGGTGATCCTACATCACTAGTAGGTAGATTAAAAAAAAAATAAAAAAAAATTTTTTTTGAATATTTTTTATTTTATTTTGGGTGATCACGAAATTTGATTTTCCTTCGAATTACATGACAGTAATTTATTGAAATGAATAGGTACTTGGTAAATGACTGGATATTATAACAAAAAACATCTTTATCTGTATCACCAGCTGATCATAGAGGTCATTACATTAAACCGTAGAGGAAGGGAGGGACTTATGTCAAGATCCTATCAATGTCAAAGAGGCATGGTGCTCTGATATTCCAGTGAAACACAAGAATCCTATCAATGTCAAAGAGGCATGGTGCTCTGATATTCCAGTGAAACACAAGAAACACATCGTAAAAAGCCGACTTTTAAAGTAGGCCATGCTTTAGTGGTTTCTTGCCGTTTCTTTTATGCTGCTATAGCACGATCCAAAATGGTGTAGACTCGCTCTATTTGCATTGTATTCTGTATGACATTCAATAAGTACTTATTCTGTAAAGAATCTACATTGAATAAAAATTATCTGAATCTGATCGTAGCAGGTGGAGGGCTGTGATCTCTGCCTACCCCGACCGACGTGAAAGACGCGTGATGTTATTATGTATGTATGATGTTGATGATGAATGAGTCCGATGTATGATTCGTAGAAATGAAATGTCTGAGTCTTAGTGAGTAAATATTTGCGGTATTCGTTACTCAGCTCAAACATGATGATAATGATTATTTATTGTAAACAACTTTCATATTAAGTTCAAACTTTTCCTCAAGCGAAAAATGTTTTCTTTGTTTTTTCTGTTATCAATGTTTGTTGTACAATCATCATCATCATCATATCGTGTGGCTTGCAAGGTCAATGACCGACCTCACAAACCCTGGTTTCAGAGTTGTTGAGCCGTCAAAGGGCTCTGACATGGCTCACTGTAGTCTTTAGTTCCGTAGATAGTAGTCGCGGGACCAACGGCTTAATGTGCCTTCCGAAGCACGGAATCATCTAAATTTTCGGAAAATTAGGCAATCCTGTGATGTCCTAGCCAAACTGGAGAGCTCCCACAAAGGTATTTTTGTTTGACAGTGTGCCCAGCCCACCCGGAAATCGAACCCAGAACCTCTGGATGTAGGGCCAAGCGTTCTATCTAACCCGGATGCTGTTACAGTCAGTCTTTGCCTTGTTCGAGACAATTAGTATGAAAAAGCAATTTTTTTTGCGCTTTTACAAAAGTCGTAAAACAATAGTTGTTCAGTTTCATGTTCAGAGCTACCGAGAGGTAACACCCTGTATAATAATTACTAACTGCGTAACTTCGTGGCATTGGTTGTAGTAATTATTTAGATTTACTTAAAAATGGGTTTAGTTAAAATTGTTGGTCGGCCATGTGCGTGTCGGGCCACTTGCAATGTAGGGTTCCGTAGTAAATTTGTTCCGTCCTAACGACCAGCGAAGCCCAGCGCCGGACAGACAGACGGACATAACGAAACTATAAGGGTTCCTTCCTACAGAACCCTAAAAATGTAGCGAAACTATATTTTTCAATTCAATATTGCAGAAAGCATAGGTCATAGGTAAATTGGAAGCTATAATTGAAAGTGATATCAAATTAAGTGACATTGATGCCATAAATTATATATATATATATTCTTTACTGCACAAAACTTGACAGAAAAGACTATAACTAAAGGACATACACAAAGGCGGGCTTATATATTTCTTCCTACAAATGTGCCTTGAAAAAAATTGGCATTCACTATTTGATTTTCTTATTAAAAATCTAAGATTATTACGTCTTGATCTATATACCTATTTGCAAAGAGCTGTGGTACCTTAGATTAGACCAGCAACGATTCATGATGGATGAAAATGCTCTCATAATTTTGAACAAAATATGTCAGAGGTCTATTTAAATCTGTCAAATAATCTGTGAGATTGTGTGGGTAGGGGTCAAATAGCCAGGTTGAACCTGTCTCGCGACTTGAGAGTTGAGACTGGGCAATTAGTGTTAGATTCCATTTAGTTGAGTCTAAAGGAGGAGGCACATCGGTCTGAAGAACTCTACAGAACTGCAGAATTAGAAATAACCAAAATTAGGCGTCGACTAAAATTTTAAATAATTTCTAAACTCAGTAAGAAAAACTGTAGAACATTTAAAAAAGCACAAGGAACAAATGATGCATCGCAGGGTTAAAGGAACAAAGACGTCCGAGTAGACCCTTTTGATTTGACAGAAGGAACTGTCTTATGGGGCTACTGGGGAATAGATGAAAAAATGGAATGGTTTCTTTTTTAATATCTACTCGTGTCTGTGCAAATAATGATTAAAATCTGAATTCCATTTTCAAAAGTAGCCGTCTTGGAATGCAGTCGCGCGGGTCCAAGACTACCAATACAATGCCAGCCATAATGCTGCACACAAATTTAATGTGCTATGACGGACAGGCACAAGCTTTGAATGTGCACACATGAACAAAAAGTGCTACGATTGATTCTCGATGATTTCTCACTGGAAGAGAATGGAGAAACGAGAAAGTGTCGTCGCTTGTTTCAGCGTGGCAATATTTAAAAGTGGGACTTTACTTTTGCACTTACATTACTTCTCGCTACCCACCCAACACAAAACAATGCGTCTAGAAGATAAGTTTGATAAACAACAGAAACACATTATTCATTATATTCAACAATGAATAAAGTGAGATTCATTCAACTTTCAGTCAGCAGGTTAGCGATGGCAAAAGGGGACGCGCTATGTATTTAGCAGAACATTTCAGGACAGCCCTGGTTTGATCTTTCTCAAGTCATTTTACTGAAGGTAGGTAGGTACCAACCAACCTATATCCACTGCGCCAGAGAAAAATTCCGAAGCTTGTCTTGAATACCGCAAAAGCTTTTTTGAATCCACCCATGCCTATCTCAGCTAAAAAAATATTCTTTATTTTTTGGTTTGTATTAACTTTAGTTTATGTTTGCTCATTTTGTATTGTCCTCTATCTGGACGTAAATTATGGCTCCAGCTGGAAGCTCCAGGCTATGGCATATGCTGATCTGGAGATCAATTGAGCAGTTTAAGTTCATGTGTTTTTTTTCGTTGGTTGTACATTTGGTATGCTGTATAAGTTTTATTTATTTCTTGCTTTCTCATTAGAATAAATGACTATTTACACTAGCAGTTCTGCCACAAGGTGCAGTAGTCAACTCGGAAGTCGCTAAACCGTCTGTAAACCCAACTTGATGAGGTGGGGCTCACAAACCAGTTAAAATGTTGTGCTCTGTCTACTGGAAACATAAAACATAAAGATTCACAAAAAGATTAGCATCATTAAGACCACCACAAAACGGATTTTGGCAAAATTATTGTTTTTTTTTTCGCATGCAATACTTTTTAAAATTCTGCTTCAACAGATTCTAGAGAGCCTATCGTTTTGATTTATAAATATTTTTAAAAAATCCAAATAATTAACTTTGAGTTAGAAGTGACTTGCACCAATAGTACCACTGCTATCCTTGTGTGAGTGTTGTAGACGACCACATTAGCATTTTCTGTTGCAAACCTCGACCAGCATCACGGAATCCACGGACCGGTCGGACCGCTAATATTGTGACTAGTCTAATTGATTCATTTCTTTTGATTTGGAATACCAATCATTATTAATCACTAATTATCATTGTTAATATTAAACGTTGGTTTTTTAAAATGTTTAGAGAAGAAAATAATTGCAATCTTTTATTATTTTCCGCGTAGAGGAGCGTCCTCCGGGTGGTGGATGGGGGAACGGTCGGTAGGTAATACAGCTTAGCTACGGTAGCCGGCTACTCGCTAACCAACGAAGGGTTACGTGTGGCCCTCTAGCATCTTATTGGGGGATGAGCGGCGGCGGCGGCTTAACGATCCGCCCGTGTAAAAACAACATTGTTACCAAACCGACGACACAGAAAAATAAACGATCCGATCCTAACGACGTCTCACGGTGGCGCGGAACTTCGATGTCCGGCAAAAATATGTTCTAGTAACAGAAGCATAACAGAAGTGAGTTTACCTCATAAAAATATTTGATGAAAAAAAACTACACATTTTCAATAATCTTGCAAGAAGCAACCAGTTGCAGAATACGTCGTCGTTAAAGTAAAAGCTCCATTATATTTATTACTGATACCTTCTGGTATCAGTAAATAAATATAATATAAATTCCTTTTTAGGGTTCCGTACCTCAAAAGAAAAAAACGGAACCCTTATAGGATCACTTTGTTGTCCGTCTGTCTGTCTGTCTGTCAAGACCCTTTATCTCACGAACGGGTAGAGGTATAAGGTTCAAATTGATAGTCCATGAACCACACAAGGTCTGAAAGTTTAATTTTTTTACAATGACGCAATCAAAAGATATGGCTTTTCATGTCCTCATCTCCATACATTTCTTCAAAAATGCAAAACCTACAGGGTACTTCCCGTTGACCTAAAATTATGAAATTTGGCAAGAAGCTAGGTCTCAAAGTACAAATAAAGGGAAAAGTCTTAAATCATTAAATATTACAACTTTTCTCACAACTAATGGTAACCAATTGAGGTGAGCTCCCGTTTCAAGAACATTCATATAAGTGAGGGGTCAAGTTGAATGGTCGCGGACACGATTTTTGTTAAAGTTCTATTTTAAAAACGGGAACACTTACAAACTTCAAAATTGGTATGTTCATAGTGCATAAGCTATAAAATAACTACAAATAATAAAATTTGGTCAAGCGCGTGTCGGACTCAAAAAATCTAGCACATTAACTTACTGAAATTTCAACTAATACAATTATGTTTATGTGGTGGTACGGAACCCTCAGTGCGCGAGTCCGACTCGCACTTGGCCGGTTTTTTGTTCTATTACGAGTACAAACAACTTGATTTTGCTGTCAAATGCGTTGGGGGGGCGCGCGGCGGCGCGGCACACCACTCGCTCGTACGGATTCCTAAATGTGCGATGTTCGACATGCACTTGGCCGGTTTTTAACATCACATCAAAGTAACTATTTACGTGGGTAACTAATTTCCTGTAACTATGAGTATTGAGTATGATATGTTTGATTTATTCGTTTTATCTATGACACTTATCACAAAAGATCATCATTTCGTGTTAGCGAACGTTAAATCATCGTATTTGCTCAATTTATTTCCTGTTATTTTAAACAGACAGCCCACAGCTTAAAATAAATTAAAGAACGGTTAGTAAATCGCACTAGTGCGGTAAGTAACTCAATTCAATATATTTATTGCTAGTCACAGTACATAACAGGTCTTTAAAAAAAAATGTCTCATGTGACGCCCTGCAAGGGCGCAGCAATTTCGAGAGAGGATGCATTTACACAAATTAAATTACAAATATAAATTAATAACAAATTAATTAATATAAATAAATTACAAATTAAATTACATTATTATACCGTTCATTAATTAAATTATATTATTTGTATTTCCTTAACTATATCACAGACAGAGGCATAAACAGTAAGAGATTAATAGAACATGTTTATTTTAAATTTTTAACTGACTTACAAAAAAGAAAAGAAAAGAAGAAAAGGAGGTTATCAATTCAACCCATTTTTTTGTATGCAATATTTTATATTTGTTTGTCTTCAAAAAATTCTTTTATATTATAATAACTTTTATTAATAAGGTACGACATTAAATGTTTGATGAATATTGATGTCTTTTGAATATTTTTTAAGTGGTTAGGTATTGTATTATAAATTTTTATCAGCATTGAATGAGGTCCTGACGTTATTAAATTTAATTTGGAAAAGGGGACTTGTAGTTTATTCTCGTTTCGATTCTCTCATTACTAGCAACTGTATAAGTCCTTGTATACAGTAGCCCCGTGTGGTGCCGGCAAAGAATAGTACCAACCCTTACATACCCGTGGGTGTCGTAAGAGGCGACTAAGGGTTATAAACTGGAGGGTGGGCAGCAGCATCCTCCTTTGTATCTAATATCTTACTTACTACGGTCACCTACAACTGCGGTCCATGGTGCCAGCCGTAACGCTAACAAGCGAGGTGACTATGATACATCCCCTCTACATTTTTCCAGCAAAAGCTAGAATTCTGGAGGGAGCTCCCTGTCCTGTAGTGGACGTTTCATGGGATGTTATGATGATGATACAGTAGTAAATTTTTCGAGCAAATTTATAAAAAAATCTTTATTTGTAAAAAAAAAAGAGATTATAGTCATTTAAGATTAATTAGTAATTAAATTCTATGACGTCATACCGTTTACCGTTTTAACCTTATTTCTTTGGTATGCAATCCCACATGATATGATAGCCAACTAGAATCGTATATCTAAGTCCCCAGAATCGAAGTTGCAAATAAGTATAACGTAACACATTCTGTAATTTAAACCCAGGTGTTAGGTAGTTTCGTATTTGTTAAACAAGAATAGTGTTAGCACACCCCGGAGTCCGGACAATACATACATCGAACGCGAATTTGAAATTGGAAGGTCGCGTAGGCTCGCTTGTTCAGTATAAAAGACCCTCAGAAGCACCACGCGAGTCTCGCGGGCGGGTGCGCGCGGGGGTGCGGTGTGGATTGCGGGCGGGGCGAAGAGTGTCCGTTCTGTATGATAGCAGGTACACACGGCCGCACATCAGTAGAAACACTTTTGGACCTTATGGCGTGGTAATAGAGTTGAAAAAGTTTCTACCGACAAGCGGTTGACCGTATTACTTTTCGTATTTATTAAAACTTATGTTATTAGACAAGTATTAAACAACTTATTATTATAAAGTCATGTCATCAAATGTCACTAGACGCATTCTCATTTTAAAATGTCACCTATTATTTTAAAAAACCGGCTAAGCGCTAATCGCTTCTAAAATTATGCAGTTATTATTTATTTATTCCTCAGATTTATTTATTATTTTCTTTTTGTAGAATTTTAGAACGGCTTTTTAGGGTAATTTTGTTTTATTCACATTAGGATAATACATTTTATCGGTAGTTTTATCGACACAAAACTAACTGATTCATAACATAACCAATGAAAGGGAATCTCTTACGAAGCTTAGACCGTCTGTCCTTAGAAGAGCTTTAGATTTTTAGGTAACGTGCTGACATTTTCACGAAAATGATGGGCTTTTTATACAATATACTTAAACAAAAAAAAAAAAAGCGGCCGGCGAGTGCCAGAAACGAATGGAAACGAATTACGCGCCATTTTATAAATCTCCGCCGCCATTATGTAAAACATCGAATTAAAAATTTCTCGGCATTTTGTAAAATGGCCGGCCGTTTGTAATACGGCGTGTTATACGATATGACTGTTAATAGAGATGCGTCACAAACTCAAATTGTTCCTGAAATACATAATAATATTTTGCTGTACCAACTATTTTGTTGTGCAATCAGTATTTGCTGATTCACATTTTTTTTTTTTATTTAGATACTACCCTTAAAAAAGTGTGGTGGTGCGACTTTAGCCCGTACGTCTACTGAAATAAGAACGGTACAAAGTCCAATGTGTCAAGCTTGATGTGTTCTTTTTAGTCACGCCCGGATACTACGTACGGTCAACCGCTTGTCGGTAGAAACTTTTTCAACTCTATTACCACGCCATAAGGTCCAAAAGTGTTTCTACTGATGAGCGGCCGTGTGTACATCGAGCGCGAATTCAAAATTTGAAATTGGTAGGTCGCATAGGCTCGCATATTCAGAAAAAAACACCCTCAGAAGAACCATGAGAATCGCACAGGCGGGTGCACGCGGGGTAGATCGTGGGCGGGGGGCGGAAAGTGTGCGTTCTGTATGATAGTACTATTACTTTATTCTGTGCTTTAGTTGCACTGCACTGTCAACCTTGACCTGCTCTTGTCTGTACTATGCAGACTTTTTAAAAGGTAAAACCACAAACGCAACCTCTTTGCTCATAATCTCCTTCTAAAGCTCAAGTCAGACAGAGGCGGTATGATTGCGAAAGCGGTCCGGGGCGGTTTCGCGGGAACAAAATACCGCGCCGCGACCGCTTTTCAGTGTGACAGGGTGCATAAGAACTCATACTTTACAAAAAATACCGGCCCCGGAACGCTTCCGCTACCGCCTCTGTGTGACGCGGGCTTAAATCTATTCAGCTGACATAACCAAACAAAAGTAACCCATTTTTGTCGCGACAGTTACTGTAAACTAATTTTCCTTTCATTTACTATGCAAAATTAGTTCCTATATTAGTATAAGGTAGCGTATAGCCATCAACTTTGAGATATAAGGAAGAATTACTCATTACTGATTACAAAAGAGCACAGACCTAGCAAAAGCGCGCTATGCAAAAGAGCCACAATGAATGGCTAAAAGGAATCTGTCTCTATCGGTCACAGCAAAATGGCTACCACTTCCGAAACAAAAGACAGTCTGCAATGCGTACCTGACTACCCATATGCTTGTACAGCGAAACATCTCTCATTACACTTGTTATACAGGGTCTTAACAAATCAGATTCAGATAATTTTATTCAATGTAGATTCTTTATAGAATATTTTTCAATGTCATGCAGAATACAATGCAAATAGAGCGAGTCTACACCGTTTGGGATCGTGCTATGGCAGGGTAAAAGAAACGGCATGAAACCACTGCAGCACGCCCTACTTTAAGAGTCGACTTTTTACAACGTGTTTCTTGTGTTTCGCTGGAATATATACCTCTTTGTCATTGATATAGTCATCTAATCTATAGTAAGCTTTTTATCATTCAGGCACACTTAAACGATAATCAAAACAAAAATGTACTACAAATGCCTATCGCTTCTGTGTAGAGCCTGAAATGATTATAAACGTTTTTTCATCAGTAGATTACGGTAGACCACCTCTACCCTTCCACAGAAAAACATCGAGATCCGACCACAAAACAAAAACACGCAAAGAGGATGGAAAAAAATCAAAATATTTTATTTGCTACATGAGTTCTTCCTGTAAGTATACCTATGTACAATACGCGCAACGAAAGAAGAGCCCTGACGGTTCTCGTGGTCACCGCAGTAGACAGTTTGCGACAAAATGGCTTCGAACTGTCTACTACGCAGGTTAACCACGAGACCCGTCAGGGCTCTTCTTTCGTTGCGCGTATTGTAGCAGAATTATAACTGAAAAAAAAAAATCCTCCTTCCCGAATCTGTGCAGCCAGCTATGAAAGTTATACCCATACCATACTACTATTTCTTTCTTTCACACTGCTGCATCTCTCCCTGCTGGATGTGCAAAACGATGTTGCGTAGCTCGTTTTAGGGTAAATTTACCACAGTCACCACGCTTGCAGTTGCAGTAGTACTATACGCAGAAGCACCCTGCTGCCCGAACTCTAATTCAAGCTCCCGTCGCTTTTATAATAGCCACGGGAAGAAATAGGGGTGGTGCGTGGTGCTATCTTTAGCCCGCACTACCTAACAAGTGGTACCTAACAAAACCAATATAAGCAAGCCTGCTAGTGTGGTTAGTAGAGAGCCTTTCACGTTCTGGGCTGCGGGTCTGATCCCCGCCCAGGGCAAACATTTGTGTGATGAACACAAGTGTTTCTTCTGTGTCTGGGTGTTAGTTATCTATTTATGTATGTTATAAGTCTCTGAACAACCTGGTCTATGGCTGGTCAAATGTTAACACAGGCTTGCTGCCGACTGTATCATTTAACATTTATGTAGAGTTGCTTAATCGTGTTTTTAAGAACGCTACCGTCGCGCCGCCGCCGCACCTTCGCCCTTCGATGCCCCTCGGGTTTCGTCCTTTACAATTTTTAACACCTTATATTCTTTGCAAGCAAAGCGTAACAGTGTATCATGCTGTATCTTATCATATCAAACTGATACGAGCCATACTCAAACCGAAGTCATTGCGGACACACGTTAGTTTTAGCTAATTTTTGTTGTCTAATTTAGCGAGCGTTTTGACGACTGTGCGTGATTTTTTTAATTTACGTTTTTAGTGGCTTTTTTTCGAGGATTTTTGTGGTGATTGTGTTTTAATTAAGGGAAAGCCTTGGAGGATCAGTAATAGTGATATGAATTCATGATAAGAGGTATCGTATTGAAAGATTAAATTAATTGAGATTATAAAAACCTTTTCAGTGGACGGCCTGTATGGCAAAATGGTCCCTAGAGTTCTGGGTTCGAATCCCGGCTGAGGCAGATATCTGAATGATGAGTTCGGGTATTTTTGTCCGGGTCTGAATGGGCCTGCCAGTGGTGCCGCCTTTTAGAAAACCCTGTGGTTGCTAATGCCCATTTAGTGACTCTTTTATTTGAACCTTTGTTGGAATCCACACCCACTTTCCCTTTCTTGTGGGTGACTGAGCACCGACAGATTCGGCGTCCCCAGCAAGGCGACAGGATTGTCGTGGGGCTGTGAGTGTGATTTTGTTTAAATTATGCTTTCCTTCGTCCTATACACGATGTTAATTAAATTGCAAGCCATGGCTCTTAAAAAGTATTTGACCTCTCATACAAAGTGCGCTAGCAGCTGAGTTTCTATGAAATGTTGAAAACTTTTTTATGGTATTACGACCTATGTCGTTGTGGAAGAGTTGTTATGTTACTGATATTGAATTCGGCCCACACGCACGCAAATAAATAAACAGCCTGTATTTATTTGAGTCAAACTTGTTGGCCAAGTGAGAGTCGGACGCAATAGGTAGAGTAGTGACTGAAATTTCGACTAGGTATTACAAATATTGAAAGTTTCACCGTGGCTCCATGATTGCTGGTATTACGTTGTACCTCCCGGCTACGAATTTATTGTATGATAGTGTAGTACAAACGTTAGTTTACTATTATTTAATCTATGGTAGTACACAGATTAGTAAGTATTGGTATGGAACCCTGCTTTCTGCTGTGGAAATCATGCTTTGGTTTGACTTTGCCTGGACTTGCTGCTGTTTCGTACATATTATTATTGGGTGGAAGTTCATCATCGTCAATGGCAGCTATAAAAGCGTCTATTCTATACTATACGAAAAGGCCTAGTAGGACCCAGCTATTAAATATCATCCATACCATCTTACAGTACTTATTTTCCATATTTATCTACATCGTGTAGCAAAAGTGGTATGGCAGCCCTGAAGTAAGTACATTGTGATGGATGATACTAAAACGTTTACCAAGGAACAGGGCCTAGAGACAAGCAGCTCTTGACTATCGCAATAGCTAGTATAGCATAGAATAGAATGAAATTGTATGGGATTGACATTATAGCTAACGAACACCAAATTCTTTTTTAACTCCTTTTCTTCCCAAG